>JAASFF010000837.1:257140-895748 GCA_013365195.1 Cercospora citrullina
CCACCTCCACCAGCGCGTCGGCGGGCGTATGGGCGGACGGCGCAGCAGCAGTCCGTTTGGTCGGCGGCAAAATTGTGAAACGATGAAACGACATGGGAACGCTGGCGCGCCGTCGACGTCATGTTCGAGCGCGCTAAGATTGACCAGCGGCAGCGCCAAGCGACAAACAACAACTCGGGCGCTGGCAGCAGGTTTGCGGTGAGCGCCAACCGCCAGCAGCATACCACACTGCAACGAAGCAACTGGAGCGACCTTGAGAACGGCGCGCGTGAATTTGGCGAGTGTGAAAGAGCACGGCGCAGAGCGAGGACCACGCATTCCACGAGTCAACCGGCTACTGTACGAACAAACGGCTTGCTGAACGAGCCTCTGCCGATCGATCGCGTCGCACCTGCTCCATTCACCACCAGGAGAAGCATCACCACCACCATCTCCTCCCCCGCCCGCACTCCCGACAACACTCGCTGGTCGAGCTCCGCTCCCTCCCCTCGCTCGCGCCGACCTCATCGCCCCCCTGCGACCCTCCGCGCTCCGCCCGTCCTCGAGTTATGAACTAGGCCATGGCCACTCCCCCCGTGAACGCCTCCCAGTGCGGCGGCGGCTTCTGGGACCTGCTGACCTGTGGTGGTGGCAGCGCGGGCAACAGCGAAGGCCAGACCATCAACACTTTGCTGGCCTCGTTGATCGGTTCGTTTGCCTCGCTCGGCGCCCAGGTCCTGCTGTTCACCCTCCTCCGCCTGCAGCTGTCGAGAATCTACCGCCCGCGATCCTACCTTGTGCCCGAGAAGGAGCGAGTTCCTGCGCCGCCCAAGGGCTTGATCGGTTGGCTCTATCCCGTCCTCACCACCAACAACCTGACCATCATTCAAAAATGCGGTCTCGATGCCTACTTCTTCCTTCGCTTTCTGCGAATGCTGGTCAAGATCTTCTTTCCCGCTGCCTTCCTCATCCTACCCGTTCTCTTGTCCGTCAACGCCACGGGCAGCGGTAACAACCGAGGCTTGGACAAGTACTCCATCTCCAACATTGGAGACCAGCAGGGCTATCGATTATGGTCGCACACCTTTCTGGCCTGCATTTTCCTGCTATGGACCGGCTATGTCGTTGTACACGAACTGAGGAGCTACATTCGTGTCCGTCAGGCTCATCTCACGAGTCCACAACATCGCTTGCGCGCCTCTGCTACCACCGTTCTGGTGCCTGGCATTCCAAGCAAGTGGCTGACTTACGAAGCTCTGTCGGGCCTATACGATGTCTTTCCAGGCGGCATCCGCAATATCTGGATCAACCGCAATTACGACGCCCTCGCGGACAAGATTAATTATCGCAATAAGATTGCAGAAAGTCTTGAAGATGCCGAGACGGTACTTATTAAAAAGTGTCGCGCTGCGCACATGGAGAAAGAGAAGAAAGATGCGAAGAAAGCCGGCCAGAAGAGCAAGACCAAGACGGAGAAGAAACAGGAGCGAGCGGCCGAGGACGCCGCTGCCGACCGCATGGCCGAGAGCGAAGGCTACAGTGCTGGTGAACAACGAGAAATGCCCCAAGGAGTTCAAGAGGCTGTCGAAGAAGGCGATCATCTTGTTCACGATAAGGAGGGTGCAGATGGCACTAGTGCAGCGGATTCTGAGGTGAGCATCATGCTTAAATACTCCGTCGACCTCGAGAAGTGGAAAACTGACCATTGCGCAGAAACGATCAGCCAAGCTCGATGGTGCCCACTCACGCGCCAGCGACGAGACTCTGACGAGACCGTCTGGTGGCTCGAGACCCCCTCAAAACGGGCTGGAAATTGAAGAGCCAGAATCACACGGCAATCGAAATTCAGTGCTGGGTATGTTCAAAAACAACGACAAATCGCTTCGTTTCCCCTCTCCGGAGCCCCACGCCGCAGAGGGCGACGACGAATTCCCACTTCACACAGCAAAGACCGCATCAAACGAGGCAAGGGCTCCCGAGACTAAGAAGACTTGGTGGCAAATGCTGGCTTTCTGGCAATCTGGTGACGATGTTCCTGTCGAGTATGGCAAGGCCTTTGACGAGCAATGGGATGAAGATCAGGATGAAGAACCTTACTGGCGCCGTTACATTCAGCCCAAAGATCGTGAGACCATGCGGCTACCACTGTTCAGTCCTACCTGGTGGCCCAGCATACCACTGGTTGGCAAAAATGTCGATCGCATCTACCACCTGAGACGTGAACTCGCTCGCATGAATTTGGAGATTGAAGATGACCAGAACCACCTGGAACGATTTCCTTTGATGAACTCCGCCTTCATCCAGTTCAATCATCAAATCGCCGCTCATATGTGCTGTCAATCGCTTAGCCACCACATCCCACAGCAAATGGCGCCCAGACACGTCGAAATTGACCCCGATGACGTTGTCTGGGACAACCTGTCCATGACTTGGTGGGAACGCATCATCCGCACAGGCATAGTGCTGATAGCCTGCATTGGGTTGATTGTTCTCTACGCAATTCCTGTTGTCTTCACATCGCTGCTCAATCGAGTGTCGGATCTGACAGCCAGGTTCCCGTGGCTCGCATGGCTCAACGATGCTCCATCAGCGGTGAGTGTCCAATGCATTGACTTCCGCAGTCATCATTATGCTAACGCCTCTACAGGTGATCTCCATCATCCAGGGTATCCTGCCACCCGTTCTACTGAGCGTAATACTCCTCCTCGTACCTATGATCTTCAGGTTCCTTGTAACACATCAAGGCGTGCCAACGGGCAACGATAGGGAACTGGGTGTACAGTCTTGGCTCTTCGCCTTCTTGTTTATCCAAGTGTTCTTGGTGGCAACGATCTCCGGTGGTAGGTGGATAATCTACAGCTTTGGACTGCCCCCTGTTGTGCTTGTTTGATAACCATCTGTGATGCTAACGCAGTGCACAGGTCTGGTCCAGCTGGCCGTGTCGGTTGCCAGGAATCCCGCAAGCATCTTGGAAACTATCTCCTCCTCGCTTCCGAAAGCGTCCACATATTTCTTCTCCTACCTAACAGTTCAGGCCTTCTCGAATTCGGCTAGTGCCCTTATTCAGATCGGCAGTCTCTTAGGGTGGTGAGTTGTTCGCCCGACTTATACGGCCTCACTGGGTCTATCCGCACGCAAAATAGTGCTAACCTGTTTCCAGGTTTATTCTGGCACCCATCCTCGACTCCACGGCGCGGCAGAAGTGGCGACGCCAGACGACGCTGAATAAGGTCCAGTGGGGCTCTTTCTTCCCTCTGTTCACGAATTTCGCTGTCATTGGCATGATCTACTCCATTATCGCGCCCCTGATCTTGGTCTTTGTGATCATCATCTTCGCATTGTTTTGGGTCGTTTATCGATACAATGTGCTTTTCGTCTACCAGTTCCGGCACGATACCGGCGGCTTACTGTTTCCTGTCGCCGTCAATCAGCTCTTCACGGGATTCTACTTCATGGAGCTGTGCCTGATTGGTTTATTCTTCACCTCGAAAGACGAAGATGGAAACGTGTGCTACCCGCAGGCTATCGTCATGATTGTCGCGCTCGCCGCCACCGTTCTCTTCCAGGTGATCTTGAATCAGAGTTTCAAGCCGCTTTTCCAATATTTACCCATTACCCTTGAGGACGAAGCGGTGATCCGCGACGAACAATTTGCAAAAGCGCAGGAAAGCAAGTTTGCGGCGCTCAGGCAAGTACAAAGCGCCGAAGAACACGAAGAAGATGAACATGCGGCAGAAGAGATTGTCAGAACCGAGTCTGAAGGAGCTGTGGGTCGGCCGTCCTCATCCAGGCCACGGCCCTCGCATGACTGGAAGGATCGAAATGCGCCGCAGCAGTTGTTCAAGACGGAAGCATGGAAGAAGGCTGCACCGGAAGCTGTCGCCCGGCTGCGATTTCTCGCTGACGGGAAGAGAACAAAAGGGATGGAGCCGAAGCACGATGTCGAAGCACAGCACACCGTCGGCGACGTCCTCTTCGGCGATTTTGCGGATGAAATTGAGGATCTGACCCCCGAAGATCGCGACCTCCTAGTTCGTTACGCGTTCCAACACAGCGCGCTTCGAGCAAGGCGGCCGGTCGTATGGATCCCCCGCGACACACTGGGTGTCAGTGACGACGAGATCAAGAGAGCCAAGAAAATGTCCACGTTAGTGGTTGACGGGAAGGAGACGACCAACATTTGGATGAGTAATGAAGGTACCGCCATCGACGGCAAGGGGCGGGTTGTTTTCCGCAAGAGTCCTCCCGACTTTAGTAATGTCGATTTGGTGGCTCTTTGAGCAAGATTTAGCTGATTTTGCATCTACTCCAGCGTTCTTAGCGATACACACACACAGCATATGTCGAGCAAGCATACACATCTTCTATTCGCGCAACGACTCGTTACCAACAAGTTTCTTTTCATGTTCCATGTTGCGCATGTCACAGTGCCTAGGATCGCGGACAGTCGGGCGGGTCCTTGGGAGTCAGACAAAATCTCCTCGAGATCTTCTGGCACCACAACGGTGGAACGTCGACCGGATTAGGTTTACGCAGCTCCAGCAGATCTAGCCGATGGGGTCCGATATTTCGTAAGGCCTTCGGCACAGTGTCATGGTTCCTTCGGTCCGTCCAGGGAAATAGGCTCCCAGGCATCACCTTCGGCTTGCTGTCTCGAGGAGATTTTGTCGCACATCACAAAATTTGAGGCCCGCTTTTCGAAACGAAATCTGGAAACACAAAGACAACACGAATCCCGTGTGCAAAGCTGGATCACTTCTCGACCAAGCTGATATTTGAACGATCATCTCGAGAACAAGAGATTAGGTCCTGAGGAGACCGGAAGGGATAGTGTTGCGATACCAACTTTCTCCATCACTCGAGCGACACTATCGACACATACTTCACGTCAACGAAAATGAAGCTGAAGCTTTCGATGCTGTTCGTCCTGCTCAACATAGCCGTGCCAGGCGTGTTGGCATGGAAAGCCCACCCTGAAACCGCTGCCGGCGACATCAAATCGGTAAGCAACCTTTCCCAGCTGCACAGACTCATTAATCACCGCCATTTGGAACCCCCCAGAAACCCCTCTGCTAATCTCAGCGCCCATTTAGAAGGACAGTGACAAACTCCTAAAATGTGTCAACAACTGGGCCTACGCCGAAAGCCAAGTCAACGCCACCGGCTATCCTCTCGTCCACCCTGTACAGAGACACTGGCAACCCCTCCCCAAAGTCCTCGGCATAAACAATACCAGCGAACTCCGCAACGACGACCGTTGGACATGCGGAAACCGTACCTTCCAAGACGGAAAAATTAAAACTCCGCACAAACGCCTCGTTTTACGAAATGTTTGTCTCAGAAGTATGCGTTCTGCAGCGCGTAGAGGGCATGATGCCTTTTATTGCCATTTTCGTACTCCCAAGGGGGGTCATATGTTTGCGGGATCGGGACCGATTGGAGCGGAAATGTGTGAAAATTTTAAGATTGGGAAGGAGGGTGTTGGGGGGATTTGTTCGGAGCCAGGAGGTCATTATTGGTCGCGTCAGCCGGGTGCTGCGGAATTGCCGGTTGGGTTTGATTCAAGGAAGAAGAAGCCGTGGCCGAAGACGAAGAAGCCGAAGGATCATCGAGGGAGTTAGGGAGGTGGGAAACTGGTGGTTGGATTTCATGGGAAGGGGTTTGAGAAGAGAGATATGGGTGGGTGGAAGGTGGAGAGCATGGATTGGGAAGCGGACATATCTCTTGATTGACGTGCTTTTTCTTTGAGGTCAAGATGTGACTGGTAGCTCTACGCAGAGTAATGGTTCCAAAGCACGCAAAATTTGAACGAAAAGAGGGAGCCTTCTGCGTTCAGCTTGACCTTGGGCAAGACTAGGCCTGTAAAAGGGATACGGAGCGAATTCCTCAATTGTTTCTACCGATGACAAGCAGCAGAGATGCTGATTCTGTAGTTGATGGAGAGGTCGGAAGTCTCGAATGCGGTCGCGGCGATTTTGTGCACTACACTAGTAGCGCTATGCGTGCTGTGTCATGAGCGTTGCTCTGCTGTTGGCGAGCAAGACACCTGCTCGCGCATGACATTATCAACAAACACAAACTGCGCAGTTTTCAAAGGCCTTCTCGATCCTTGCTCTAGTTTGCGTCTTTGTCCTCTTTCGTAGCCGCTTCGTCCAGCATGCTCTTGCTTGGCCTCCGCTCTCTACTGTCTCGACGCTGACTGCTATCTCGGCGTTCCCTACTGACTCTCCTAGGACGATCTCGCTCGCGATCGCGGCTACGCTCCCTAGCACGGTCCCCTCGATCACGACTTCTGTCCCGGTCCCTACTGCGGCTTCTGTCGCGACGCCGAGGAGATTCATCCCCCGGGCGTACGCGTTTGCCGCCCGGAATGTACCGATCGATATCACCTGGCCGATCGCGGTCCTCATACCGTGCTCGTCGACGTGGCATATCACGCTCATCGCGAATGATCGACGAAAGACGGTCGCGCTCTTTCTCCGAGTCCTTGTCTCGTTCGCGGTCCCTTGGCGTCTCCTTTCCGTCGTCATCCCGAGTGCGGCGCCTGGCGGGCGATCGATCACGGTCGTCATCGTCGGCGCGCCTTCGTGACCGTGAGCGTTCTCTTCGACGAGGAGGCGAGCGAGAGCGTGCCTTCTCTGCCTTGTCGTCATCTTCACGTGCTCTGCGGGCGGCAGCGCCGCCGGGAATGTATCGATCAATTCCAACCGGACTACGGCTGCGATCATCCCGACGACGCTCCCTTGATCGGTCTCGCGAGCGTTCTCGTCGCCTCGCAGGGGAGCGAGTTCTCGATCTGTCCCTCCTACGCGGTGGACTGCGGCTATCATCGCGTCGGCCTGGTCGATATATGTTCAAGCCTCGAGGCGGGCTCCGGCTGCGAGCAGGACGCTCCACCACTTCGCCTTCGTCGCGTTCATCCTCGCGCTTCCTGTCCCGCACTCGGTCTCTGTCCCGGTCGCGGTCGCGGTCGTCTCTGGGACGTTGACGAGCCTTCCATGCTTCCCGCTCAGCACTAATGTCGCGGTAGAGGGTTTCTCGTCGATCCCGCGGGTCACGGGCGTCACGCCGCAGTCGGCGATCATCGGGCGAGGGATCCCGTCGTCGAATGGAGCGAGCAGGAGAAGGAGATCGAGGCCGAGACGGTCTCGCCCGTGACTGATCTCTCTCCCGCTCACGCTCGCGCTCTCTGGCTCGCTCACGATCGCGTGCAGGTCCAGTGGGAGCTGATGGAGGGGCTCGAGAGATATCCGGCCGGTCGCCCTTCTTCAACGTGAGAGAAGTGGGAACCAAGTCCCTAGGTCTGTCGTTTCGCGCTGAAGACGACTGTCTGAGACGGGGAGGTGGCTCCATGCTCTCGCTTCGCTCCAGCTCCGGGCGTCTTGCTTTCTCTGCCATCACCTCACCCTCTTTGAGTAATGCTTCCAACGCTTCCGCCTCGAGTCGCTTTTGCTCACGCTCAGCACGCTCCTTCTGGCGACGTTCGCGCTCTTCCTGGAGGGCGCGTTCTCGCTCTTCGGCCTCCTTCTTTGCCTTCTCGCGTTCCTCATTGAATTGCCTGATCCGCTCACGCTCGCGCTCTTTCTCGGCCAGCTTCCACGCTTCTCTCTCCGCGCGGCGCTTGGCCTCTCTCTGCAGACGCTCAGTCTCTTTCTGCAACGCTTCTTGTTTCTTCTTCAACATCTCCACCTCTTTGGCTCGCTTTTCGCGTGCTTCCTTCTTGCGACGGGCTGCTTCATCTTCCTTGTGCTTGACAGCACGTTCCTTCTTTCTCTGCTCAGCCTCCATGGCATAAGCTTCATCGCTCCTGCTTCCTTTTCGAAACTCCTCGTCTGCGGCCTCGTCGCCGATCTCCTTGCGACGGATGTCACGTAGTGTTCGCTCCGCATTTGCCATGAACTGATCGATGTACGTATTGATGTCTTGCTCGCTTTTCACGTAGACTTCGGCACGCGAGGCAGCGCCTTCAAGTAGTGGTGCAGCAATGCGTCGGTCTGGCTTGAGGTACTTGATCGGATCGCGGTCGATTTCGTTGGTGGTGAAGCTGCGCAAAGCATTCTCAAACATGCCCCGATTGGCGCTTTCGTTGTACTGCTGGAATGCTTTCTTCCGCAACACGTCGAATTCGCCCTGTTTCTTGAAGGTGTGGAGCATGCCATCGATGGCCGAATGCTGGGTGCTCGACAGCGGCAGCTCAGAGATTTTGGGCTTCTTGCGCGCGGGCAACTCGAAGTCGCCCGTGCCCGACATGGCGACGTCTGTAGCCATGGCGGCTACGACGATTGTTGGTGTGATGTTGTTCTGGGATCGAGATGGAAGTCCCTTGGTGGTGCGTCGCGAGTAGGACATCGGAGATGGCGCGTCCAGAGCCCCGACCAGCTGTGGCACAGCAGTCGAGATGTGGCTTGTCGGCAAGAACCGAGCAGTGCGCACAGAGCTTCACATGGGGCGCATCATGAGGAGTTGCGAGTTGCTGTCGGGAGATCCATTGTGAACTACTGCATGCCCACGCGACACTCCTCGTGCTCATCTGCAGCAACCACCACCATACATACGGGCAGGTTCCCACAGCACAATCCCGTCCTGGGCCGTCTCTCCATCGCGCAGTCCCAGCACAACACGAGCCGTCATCATGGTCAACAAGATTCTGTTCTGGTCCGGCTTCGGTATGTTCGCACACACGTCCAGTGCCATGGGTACTTGAGCTCCGTAGCAGTGACTGACCCCATCACAGGCCTCGCAGTGAGGTTCTGGCAGCTCGGAATCGAGATGCGTCCATTTTTCCAGCGCGAGAACTGGCTTATCTACCCAATTTACGGAGGACTCGGCGCATCATTCGGCTACTGGCTACAAGGCGTTGACGACAGGCAAATGCGATACTTAGGCGACGCGAGACAGAGACTGATTGAGAAGAGAAAGCGACGAGCCGAGAGAGAAGGTCAGAACTTGGGCTCTGATTTCCAGAAGCACCAGGCCGGCGCACATGCTTCAGTGGAGGAACGGGGGGCAGCGGCATGAGGGAGAGCTGTGTGGTAATGGCACGGTTGTTGAGCGAGTAGAGGCTATGTGAAAATAGGTCGTGGTTGCGGTGATGGCACGCAGCGTGGAACAGACTTCGTCGAGTGTGCGACAGGAAGACCACCACGCACAGCTGTATGAATCAACGAAAATGCCTTCATGGAAAGCGGCAGTCTGTCTACGGTATTATCGCCGATCGAAATGCTTGCCTTCTTCCCCTTTGTACATAGTAGTGCTGCGGCAAGTTCAGAAGCAGCAATGGCTTCATCGAAAACGGCAGCTCCGCTCCATCTCGAGTCACCGACCCATAACTTCCACGACACTTCAAAAATGCGCGCTGAGAGCGCTGAGGTCTAACTCTGCGGCGATTCTGCTCCGCAACCTCCAGACATTCTGACCATGTATTCCCACGATCTGGCCCTGCGATTTGAGCCTCCCAACTCGCGCTCGGCGTCGCCCGCACTTGCAGCAACAACACGAGGCGGCATCGTTGTGTTCTCCGGAGGAAGCGCGGCCAACAATCTCGTGGATGTCTTCAATCATGTCCGCGAAGCTAACGATACCGCTCTGAGCTATGTGATACCAATTTCCGACAATGGAGGCTCGTCGAGCGAGATCATACGCGTCTTTGGCGGCCCAGGTAATTCGGCGAAACGCATCCAGCGCGCCCAAACGTTAATACCTGCGCTAATACTTGACAGGCATCGGTGATGTACGCTCGCGACTTGTCAGATTGATCCCAGACGAGGGAGATGAAGCCAAAGCGATCAAGACCTTCTTCAACCACCGCTTGCCCAAGAGCTACGCGCCTGCGAGGGCCGAATGGCTGGAGATCATCGAAGCAACACATCCGCTTTGGCACGGCATATCCTCGCCAAAGAAAGAGCTCATCCGGAGCTTTCTCAACTCAATGAACTTGGAGATCGTAAAGCGTCTGCGGCCGACCAGCAGATTCGACTTTTCTGGTGCTGCAATCGGCAACCTCTTCCTTACCGGGTATTGTTAATAGCTACTGGCATTGGTACCGCACATGCTAACCATACAGACAGTGCTCGCCTCTTTACTGGAAGTTTTGAATCGGCGGTGTATCTGGTATCCAGTATATGCGGAATCTCTGCCGCCATTTCGATACTGCCTGTGCTCAACACAAATTTTGCGCACCACATTGCCGCTCGACTAGCAGATGGCACTATCATCACAGGACAGAATAACATAAGTCATCCGAGTGCTCCCGCAGCATCTGTCAGCCACATACCTGTGTCACCAACCCAGCTACTCCAAGCCGAAACCGAGGAACAGGACAAGGTTGAAGATGCCAACATGCCAGGCACGCATCCCGAGCTACGGAAACCCGCAATCGCTTTCTCTAAAGACGAAGAAGAAGAGCTGCCTTGTCGAATAGATCGATTGTTCTACATCAATCCTTATGGTCAGGAAATCACGATTCCAGCTAACCCTCGTGTCCTGGAGGCAATCAAGAACTCATCCTGCGTCATATACAGCATCGGCTCACTTTTCACGTCGCTGGTGCCCTCATTGGTGCTGAAAGGTGTGGGCAACGCGATCGCATCGCCATTGATAAGGTCCAAAATCCTGATTCTGAATGGAACTCTCGACCGTGAGACTGGACCTTCCACTAACCCTTTCACTGCAATGGACTTCGTCGCTGCCATTGCCAACGCGTGTGCCGCATCTCAAGGGCGGCCAAGTGCTCAAGCACATGACTACTGGCAATATGTGACACATGTCATCCATCTCGATGGTCCTACATCTCCGGTTGTTGACAAGACTGCCTTCAACAAAATCGGAATTGAAACAATGCGTGTCTATGGCAGAGCCGATGAGCAAGGCAAGCGAGGCCGTTACGACGCCAAAGCGCTGACTCAAGCGCTTGAGGCTGTAATTGGCAGGAAGGATCCGCGCGGTGTGAGCAGACGAAATACAGTCGTCTCATGACGAAGGCTGATGGGAGACTCATCGTACCAGTCGTACTCGCCATCGACTACTGAACATTGAGCCTAGTTAGGGCAGGCGCGGGCGGTCTCAAGCGGGCAGTGCGGTCGCCGCGCTCCACAGGAACAGGAAAGTGCCCCGCCAATAGCTTTACAAAGTTATTACGTGGGCTTCTCACCTGCAGCGGGAAACAGTCACGACATTTCTGCCAGCACTTGGCTAAAACCCATCCTGCAAAGACATTGTCGCTTGCAACAGCATTCTATCGACATGGCAGCAAAACCCTTCAACGTCGCCGTTGTTGGCTTTGGTCTTTCCGCCAAAGTCTTTCATATACCATTTGTTCAGGCCCTGCCTGGCGACTTCAAACTCTACGGCGTTGTCCAGAGAAGTCCAACACCTGAAAACGATGCTTCCAAACTCTACCCAGGAATCAAGAGCTGGAGGTCAATTGATGAAGTCTATGCGGACCCCGAAGTGGACGTTGTGATTATTACCACGCCGCCCGATGGCCATTACGAATTTGCTAAGAAGTCTTTGGAGAGCGGCAAGCATGTGATCGTCGAGAAGCCATTCGTGCCTACTTCAAAAGAGGCCGGTGAGCTCGCGGCAATCTCCAAGCAAACGGGCAAGAAACTGGCAGTGTACCAGAATCGGAGATGGGATGCAGACTTCCTTACATTGAGGAAGATCATCGATGATGGTCAACTGGGAGATATCTCTGAGTTTCAAACGCACTTTGATCGACACAGGCCTGATCCTCCGCCGCAAAGCTGGAAGAATGACAACAAGCCTGCTCATGGAACCCTCTTTGATCTTGGCACGCATCTCATCGATCAAGTATATACGCTGTTCGGCCTCCCGAAGCGTATCACGGGATTTGTGGGAACTCAAAGGCGAGGCGTGACTGGAGGCGCCCCGGACTCCATCACTGTGTTGCTGCATTACGACGGGCCGATCCTCGTGACTGTGAAGGCAGGCGTGGTCAGTCCAGAAGTGGAGCAGCTCCGATACTGGGTGAGAGGCACAAAGGGAAGCTTCAAGAAGGTCAGCAATTCAGAAGCAACACGTTTAGCAAGCCAACTGATTTGTGCGTTAGTTCCACCTTGACCGCCAGGAGGATCAACTGCGGAAAGAGAATGTTGGACCTGGACACAAGGACTTCGGTGTCGACCCAGAATCGCACTACGGCACCCTCATCAAAGTTGAGACCGAGAAATCGACGCCTGTGGTTGAAAAATACCCAACTGTTTCTCCACCAACATATCTCGAGTACTATCGGATTTTCGCGAGGGCCATTCGAGGAGAAGGCGATGTGCCAGTGAAAGCGGAGGAAGCACGAGACGTCTTACGCATAATTGAGCTGATTGAGCAGTCCTCTCGTGAGGGTAGAACTCTTGAGCTTTGATTACGGAATGATGTATAGCACGGCACTTAATCGTGGCTACCGCTAAAAGCAAATAACTCCGTGTGCAAGCGCAGGTCGCTAAGCCCAGCAGCAAAGGTTCTCATGGACCGAGAGCCGATCCAGTGAGGCGCTTGCACTTAGAGGTAGTTCCATTCAAAGGTAGCCACGATTATCTGACAGAGATGGAATGACGAGCTCACAGTTCAAGAATTTGTTGACCCTTCTCTTGAGCATACGGGTTACCGCATGGCACGTTTTGTGGTGGTGAACGCAGGCTTCTCACGATGATGAGAAAGCCTGGGTTGGATTGTTGCATTGATTGAGATTTTGCGTAGAGACAGCCGCCGCCGCCGCCGCCGCATTTGTCACGGTGATGAGAAAGCTTGGGTTGGAATGTTGCATTGATTAAGATGTGGACGACGAGAACGATCATGCTACGCAGTCACAAGCCCTAAGTCCGCATGCTCAGGGCACACTGGTCCTTCTTGCGCTCTTTACAAAGCTGGACTAGTCTTGCGGTTTGGACGCGCGTGTATATCAGAGACAGAGAGGAGTGTTTGACATATCTTGACATGTATATAGATTTCTGCAGCGACCGACCTGTTCTGCATAAGACAACTTAGATGAGTCAAATAAGTCTCAAAGTAATCAGGTTATAGCTTTTTTTTTGGAGTAGGTTTAAGGTCATAAGAAGAAGAGTATAGATAAGCATACGCTCTTAACCTCACCGACTCTCACACGATGGTCGTACGCTGAATTCTGTAGAACCACCAGAAGCGACAGACCTGCCTACCGGATGTGCTCGTTGAGATCACGTCCCCTAGCATCGGTATATGCTTAGTGGAATCATCCTGTGGTCTGCCCAATGAAACAAACCACTTGCCAGAGTCTACAGGTTCAAGGGCCGTCATTAGCTGTCACTACTCAACAGATTCGATCAAAGCACCAAAGGAGAAACAAGAAAAGGTGCTGTAAAATGCAAGCAGAGGCAACTTTTATTCGTGCAGCTAGAGACTAGTGCGCCGCTGCGGAATCATGCCATCGTCACGCTTTCATGCAACTGCCGGACAAGGCATCATCCCATCTACCATCTAGTAGAAGAAGCCGATGATCTTGCCAGCAACGTGCTTTCTCCTAGCCTCCTCGTGGTCCATGATACCGGCGGAGGTGGTCAGGACGATGTAGCCGAATTGACGCGATGGAAGGAGTCTGACGACCCACTTCTCCAGGTCGGTGAGCTGGACGTTGTAGCGTGGGGAGATGACACCGGTCTTGTTGAGACGGCCGTTGAGCTGGATGACAATCTTGCCGTTGCGGTGGTCGTCAACCTCCTCGAACTCGCCAATGTAGCCTGAAGACAGTCATGTCAGTGATTTGTCGCGACAATTTAAACGTGCTCTTTCAGCCATTGATTCCAAAGACGTGTAAGAATCCTCGCCAGTATGTCAATCTCCCGAGCACTTAAAGGGCGTTGGTCGTGGTAGTTTGAGACCATTGCCTAGTTATCAACCCGGTGCGCCGCGTGGACACCACACTTCAGTCTTGTCCTCCCCTTGCGCTGAATGGAGATCGTTGGTGGAATTCGACGTACCGTGCTTCTGCATGACCTGCAGGAACTTGACGATGACCTTGGAAGATGGGCGAATCATGACCTGGCGCTTGCCGGTCTTCTCGGCGTTGTTGATGGCATTGAGCGCATCGTTGAGGACGGAAGTCTTGACCATTTTGGCGGTGTGTGGGACAGGAGATTCTCAGGGCGCGAGAGAGTGCGGCTTGAGGTATCTGCGCGGGCTCTGGTCAGTTTCTCGAGGGCCATGGTCCGGAGCGCGAAGGTGCTTCTGCGAGACCACGAAGAAGTCTTCGGCTCGATGCTATCGAGGCAAAAGCGGTGTCATGGCGGGGACAGCCATGATCGCCATCCTCGTGGCCTCTCGAGAAGATGCGTGTGCCGACTTACCTCTGTTGTAGCGGCGAGCTGGTGGTTCTTGCAGCTGTTGCAGAGTCGCAAACTTCTTCGCCAGTCGTGCCGAAATTCAGAGGTGTCGGTGTTCGGAGCCAGGGCGGTCTTGGCGCCGGACAGACCCGCCAATCCGCGCTTCGGCCACCTGGTGCCAGAGCCAGAATATTTCGAGCCTTGACCCTTTGCGTCTGCCCCGCCTACCCACCTAATTCTTCTTCCACCCAAGTTCACCCATCTTCACCACCTCTGCTCCTCACCCAATTCGTCCGAAACGCTCCTCACCCTTTAACAGACTCGCCGCACACCCGTCAACATGATTATCTACAAGGTACGTGCTTGTCGCACTGTCACAACAGGCCTTAGCGCCAGACTCGACTCGTCGCAGCGACCACATTTTTTTGTGGAGATGCAACTGACACAGCACACCAGGACATCATCACCGGTGACGAGCTCATCTCCGACTCGTACGATCTCAAGGAGATTGACGGCGTTGTCTACGAAGCCGACTGCAAAAAGATCACCCTTGGCCCAGTCGAAGTCAACACTGGAGCCAACGCTTCTGCGGAGGGTGGTGATGAGGAGGGCGCCGACGACCAGGCCCAGACTGTCATTGACGTCGTCCACTCCTTCCGCCTCAACGAGACCAGCTTCGACAAGAAGAGCTATCTGTCCCACCTCAAGGGCTACATGAAGGCTGTCAAGGACAAGCTGAAGGCGAACGGCGCTAGCGATGAGGAAGTCACGACCTTCGAGAAGGGTGCTCAGGGCTTTGCGAAGAAGATCGTTGCCAACTTCAAGGACTACGAGTTCTTCATTGGCGAGTCCATGGACCCAGATGGAGCGTAAGTTGGCTGTCTTGAGCATGGAAAATTTGTGCTAATGCTAATATCGCACGCAGTGTCGTTCTTCTGAACTACCGCGAGGATGGCGTGACTCCTTTCGTCACCATCTGGAAGCACGGTCTGAAGGAGGAGAAGGTCTAAGCCGATACATTATGACGTTACGAAATGTTGCATGCTGCGTGGTGTTAGAGGTCGAGGAGCCAATGCCTTCGATGGTATGGAAGCACAGGTTTCGACTTCAAAAGCATGCTAGACTTGGATTTCCACGAGCAGCTGCAACATTGCAGCCCGAAACATACCTTACACCCACGATACCCTCGAACTAACAGCTTATGAGTTTGACTTAGTCTTCTTCGTGTTCGTGATCTCACGCATACCTGCCTGCGCTGTTTGAATGACCTTCTTGGACTCGATGCTGCGAAAGAGGTCTTGCAGCTCCGAGATCTGCTACAGTATCTTGGAATCGCGTCATGCAACACTGTAATGGGAGCCGCGTATCGCTCGTCGCTGGCTTAGTCTGCACGCCAATTTCACCAATAGCCGGAAAAGCGCCAACAGACACGTTTGTTAGTCTCTCTCGCGACATCGGGTTTCTGCATGCCTCGCTTCGACAGATATGATGCCTCGAATATAATTCACAAGGCAGAGATATCGAATAGGCGAAAAGTCACGTTTCTGGCGGAGAGCGTCGAAACCAAAACATACCCCTTTTTGATTTCGTGCCTGTGTCCTCAGCTCGTTCGTTCACATTCACAGTTTCGCGCTCACTGTCCACTCGTCCTATCACTTGGAGCCTGTTACTGCTCACTTCATCACCCTCTTGACTGCCAATTGTAGCGATCTTTGTTCGGATACCTGCCACTTCCTGTTCATCAATTGAATCCACCACTCGGGCACCCCCTCGCTCCAACATTGTCGCGAACTCACGAGTTCTGGCGTCGATACGCGAAACAGGCAGCCGGCGCAGGGGTGGCCGCGCGTTGGCCAGTCGGAGCGTTCCTCGCGGACTGCCGTGCGGCGCGTGGCGGCCCACTTCCTAGCGCCCACGCTAAACTCAATTGCTCTGTATGTTTATGCCTCAGTCAAGTCGAACGTCACATTCGCACTTCTCGAGCGGAGTCGCACAATGGCATCGGCTTAGCAGGCCGAAGTTGTTGCCTCTCTTACGCCGACTTTGGCAATGGCGAAAAAGAGGAAGACTTCTCAAGTGGAGCCGTCTGTTGCGGCCTCTGAGCGAATGCCTGATCGAGCCGCAGAAATTCAGCAGCGATTTAGCGAATTATGCCGACAAGCTGGCCTACATATCGCCATCGACGGCGTGCCAACCCCAAACCAACTACAGCATGGAAAAGGTGAAAAGCTGTGGCACTTGTACAAGTTTCTCTCTTGGAAGAACGACGACTACCTGCGAAGCGAGCTCGACACGTTCATCAAAAATCTGAGGAACGATCCTCAGAGTCACCTAGAAGACGTCAGGGCGAACCGACTGCTCGATTGCTTGGAAGGATGCAGGGCAGTAACGCCCAAGTCCGAGCGCTTCATGAAGTTCCCTCGCAGAGAGCTGGAGCTACCTGCCATACCGGAGCCTACGCAACCGTGTTCTACTCAAGAAGTTTTCCATGCGCCATCATCCCCTACACCAGCTCCGGTAAAGCTTGCAGGCCAACAGAATCTTGCCGCCAAGTTCAAGGTAACAAAGGCCGGCGCGAGCATATCACCTCCGCCACACAAGCCGACAGTACACACTCCAGCCTCAGCCAAGCGCGAGCCTGCATCCTTCTCTGCTCAGAAAACACAGAGCAAACTTGCTTTCGACAAAATCGAGAGAAAACCAGTACCGAATCCTGCGACAACCTCCTTTGCAAGTACATCTGGGAACACCTCGTTCGATCAGAGTCGTTCGTTCTGGTCCAACCCAGGTGGTCAGGAATCTTTCCGTACAGATGCCACCTCCTTCAGCGAACACGTACAACCATCCGCTCGCAACCGTGATCAGGATTCAATTGGTGCAAGCTCCCTGTCGTCTGGCACTGCAGAGGAATGGCTGCTTTTCGCAAAACATGTGGAGTCATCACAAGACTCTGCAACTACGGACAAGACGATTCGAGCGTCACATGAGCATTATCCAGGGGCCAATACTGACCACAAGGTGCAGATAAGCCGCCGGCGAACGCCGACAGATGATTTAGGATATCTGGAACGCACCTCTGATGTATACGGATCCTCGATAGGTACAGATACCCCCATGGAATGGGAGGAGCTCGATCAAACAGTGGAGCGGATCGAATACCACGATACGACCGACATCCCTTCAGCTGATCAGTCGAGGGGCGAAGCAGCTCAGCCTTTGGTAGATGCTGCCTTGGACAACGACCGTCCGCCAATACCCGACGATGAATCGTTAGTGGACCTCTCTAGCTTTCAATCATTCACCGGTTCCGCCTTCGAGGCACGCTGGGAGGCTGCAAGAGTCCTCCAAACAGGTCACATTAAATCTAGTGCTCTGGATGCCCAATGGCAACCCAAAGACTTGGATTCTCTCTATACACTTGCTGCCAAGCAGAATATCCCACTACAGAAGCCGCCCTCAGCACATGGATTCAAGCCTTGGGAGACGCATACTAAGACTGCTCGAATGCAATGGTCCGAAGTGAAGAATCAGCACATATGCCAGCTGGTATTGCTACCGAGCCGGAAAGACATATCGTGCAGCCTCCAGCGACATCTTGGGACGGATCGGGTACTCTATGTCGACATGCCGGACATGCTCAAACCACCGGCGATTCATAAACATCGGAGTTTACAGAGCTGTTTGCGGAAATGGTTGTCATTTCCACATGAGCTGCTTGGTCGTGTCTGGTACCCATTCTTTGTGCAGCCTAACAAGAAGAAGTCCACGTGTGAGGGCAGGCACTCTACATCTGTCTACCGTCTTGTGATGGTCGCGCCTGGCGACCACATGTCTCTATGCAACCTGATGCAGTGGTGCCTCCCATACGAGGCAAACTGCGATCAGGTTGCGCGCAAGGCCTATATGAGAATTGAGTTGTTGCTCTCTCGTACCGTTCCCGCAGTCGTATTGAAACCAGACGAGATTGTGTTTGTAGACGATCAGCTTGCAACGCCAGAGATCGACGACCACAGGTTCGACGACCCAACATTGCGCTCCCAATTTTTTGAGACGTACGAGCCAGATATGGTTATGAGTGATGGCTGTAGCCGGATGTCCTACTGGATTGCTTACCAATATGCGAAGAAGCTCGGCCTCAGGAGAGTTCCATCAACCCTGCAGGCTCGCGTAGCAGGTGCGAAAGGCCTATGGTACGTTGACGATCCTCCTCTAGGTGACCTCGATCAACGACCCTCCGGACCTCTGCTGAACTTGACACCAAGCCAGGTGAAGGTACACCGCAACACCTTCCACGGCTGTGAAGATGAAATTCTTTCCGTCAACGTTGTCAAGGCCAACCCCGGTGCGCGGCCGTCATTGCTACACATCGGATACTTGCCAATCCTCCTTGACAGGGGAGTGCCTCTGGAAAACCTATGCAGACTGGTCCACGGTGTCGTCACAAGACAGACAGAGGAATTTATTGAGGCGCTTGAAGCAGATGAACCAGTCAAATTGCGGCAGTGGATCGCGAGTCACAACGAATTTTTCGAAGCCCGTAGGCGTGAAGCAGGAATAGATCTCCTCGCTGGATTCCCTAGAGCCCTCGAAGAGCGAATTATTCAGATGCTTGAGAGTGGATTCTTGCCCAAACAGTCGAGATTTCTGGCGAACTCTTTGAAAACCCTGGCGGATAGTTACTTCCAATTGAGAAACAAAGGCTTCAAAATCGAGCTCCCGCGGTCAACAACTCTTTGGGGCATTGCGGAGCCAAAGAGTCATTATATGAGAGGCATGATAGATCAGGGTGGTATTTTGCAGCCTGGAGAGGTTTGCGTAGTGTTCGAGGAGCCTTTCGATGCAGGACTCGGTAATCGGGTTACTTTTCTTGACAACGTGAACCTACTTGTCGCTCGCAATCCAGCCGAGGGTCCCTCCGACATACAGAAGGTCCGAGCCGTGTTCAAACCACAGCTCGCGAAATATGCCGGTACGATAATTTTCTCAGCCCGTGGCATGCGACCACTCGCCAACAAGCTGCAGGGCGGAGACTACGATGGAGACTCATTCTGGTTTACTTGGGAGCCTCTGCTCACTGAACCTTTCAGAAACGCACCATCGCCGTGGAAGCCTCCCGAGCCCGAAACTCTGGGTATCAAGAGAGATAGGAGCAAGCTATGTGATCATGTAAGCGATCCTACATCAGAGAAGCAGTGGTGCGAATTTCTCGGCGCGATGGCAGCGAAGCGCTGTGAGCCTAGTATGTTGGGTGTAGTCACGCTGTTCCACGAGCGACTCGTTTATGCTGGTCTGCCGATCGGGTCGGCAGAGGTCATGGACTTCGTGCATCTTCACGACTATCTTGTCGATGCTGCCAAACAAGGATTCGACTTTGGCCCAGCAGATTTTGAAGCATTTAAGAAGAGCAGAAAATTGCCCACGAGTTTGCCTGAGCCAAGGTACTGGGAATTCACAAGGGCCGACGAGAAGCTCAAACAGAAGGACGAGAGCTGGGGGCGACTGGTCAACACTGACACACAAGTGCCTAGCGTCATCGATACGATTTTCTTCAAGGTGGTACAGCCCATTGTCGATTCCACTTTAGAACGCGCAGCGATTCTTCTCGACTCAGCGGCGCCTTACGATGCAGACTTGGCTCGATTCTGGAACGAAACATTCAATTCAATATTACGGAGCTCGGCACAGGCTGGTGAGCTGCTGAAACTAAAGGACGGGCTTCAGAAAGTTCATGCAGAGATGTCAACAAATTTCAAGAAATACCCGACATGGCCAGATTGTATACAAGCACTCCGCGCCATGTACGATGCTATTCAACCCATGAACCCGACGGACCCAATTGTGCAAGAGTGGCTGCGAAAGGTCGGCACAGGATATTCGCGGTGGGAGGAGCTCAAAGCATCATGCTTCGCCGCTCACCACTTCGCGACTACAAAACAGCCAGGCTCGCTTGTCATGAATGTTGCGGGCGCCGAAATGTGCCATTTGAAGCTGCAGCAAGTCGGGCAACCTTCTCGCAGTATGCTGTTGGACCATTACCGCTTGCTCAAACTCCGCCGGGTGCGATATATCGACTCTGGCGACAATTTCAACGATGGCGATGACGCTGCACCGGCAGAGGACACCAGGTACTACTGAGGCGAGAGTTGGCAATCAAGCGTTGTTGATGTGGACCTTGCTTTTGGAACGAATAGCCCAGAGGAGGCTTTGACAGTTTTCTAGCTCCTATGGAGCTGCATGCTTTGGCAGTGTGCGCTACGGCTTTTCATGTTGACGAAGCTGCAGCATCGGCACAATTGGTCGACGCATCAGCTCATGTTGAATGAGCAATTTTGTTTCGTACTTGGGCAGGCAATAGTGATACCCTTTTGTTTTCTACTCCAATATGGGAGGACTCGAGAACTAGACAGAGAGCTAGAAGACCGCATGCATAGGCTACAATAACGAGGAATTTCCAAGCTTTCACTTGTCGATACAGTAAAGACAGCAGCATTCATTGCAAGCCTTGTGTGATGAGCTTCACTCGGCTTGGTTCTGATTTGACTTGCACAGTTATGAGCAGCACGCTATTTGAGCTTAACTTACTGCCTGAACACACAGGCTTCATGACCATTCTACTAGGCCTGATGATGCGTTCTCGGTTGGAACATGGCATAGCGAGCCGACCTAGCTAGCGAGACCGATTTGAAAGCAACACTGATCGCACATGGAAAGCCGGACATGTCGATCCATGGCTGAAAGTTCGGAACCTCATCGATCCAATTGCGAATCATCTCAGTCAATCAATGCTTCGGAACCGAATCATCACTGACAATGAACAAATTCCGCATATTCATAGGCTTGCGATCTTGATACATAGCATTGAGGAACTAAATCTTTCCAGGGTGTTCAGATTCCAGCCTGAACGCATTGAGATGCTGATTAGGAGTTGTATTATATTGATTGCCAGCTCTTCCAATGCCGCGTGAACGCTATAAGACATGAAGTTCGTATCTACCGTTTCTACCGTCTCCGCAGGCCTTCACTTGCTTTGCCATCGATGCCTGTGCCTGGTGCTCCGATCGGCTCTCCGTTGATTTGCACTTGCACTTCTGGCGTCGGCTCTCCAACTTCTTCTTGCCGGACCTCATCGTCATCAACGTCGGAGCGGTCGTCTCGCTCTTCGCCAGTGCGAATGAATCGAATCAAAATGCGACAAATCAGGAAGAACCAGAACAGGTTGACAGCCTGCAGACTGGCGAGAAGAGCACCAGTAATTGCTTGAGAGATCCAGCATTTGTATTGCTGAGTCGTCCAGTTCAATGTGTAGGGCCCGATCGTTTGGAATTCTCCTCCGGGTAGCAGCGAAGCCAGGATTCTCAGATTAAGGTAATGGCGCAGATAGGCCCAAATAGCAATGAACGAAACGAAGTAGGGCGGCGTGATCCAGGCATCAAGGTAGTTGAGAAGTTTCGAGGTCTACGCAGTGTCAGTGTTGATCCGAAATTCCGCGACAGTGTACTTACAGCGAGGAAGAAGTCGGAAATATCGTGAGTGATGTACACCGCGACACCAATATATGTAAAGTGGAAACGGTAACTCAGCCCGATCAATGATAATGTAATGATGTGATGCAGCACGAGCTCCTTGAAATCCTTACGCGGCTTCTCCAAACCGAGAACCAGGACCAGACCTTGCTGCGCCCAGTAAGACGCTTGAAGCAGATAGTACGCCTTGAAGATCGCCTCGTGGGCTCTGTGAGGGAAGCCTTCGTACATTCCAGGGACGTTGAAGTACCAGACTGGTGTCCTGCTCATCACATATAACCCGAATGGTCCGAAAATGCCAAAGTAGATGGCGGTGTAAAATTGCTCCATGAATCGGGACTGCTTGTCGCGATTCCGTATCCCGCACCATATCGCGATCGGGCGGATCATGCGTTGCATCAGAAATTCTCGAGTGAACGAGAAGACGATGGTGTAGAAAGCCACGAACGCCAAATCCTTCTTGCCCTTGCCATACTGCACAGGATTGCCAACATGTGCAGGGATCGTATTCGTCCTCTCTTCTAACGCCGGATTCGCATAAGATAGGAAGATGGCCGAATGCAGCGGGTTATGTTCGCCAGGATTCGCAAAATATGCGCCGAGAATTATCAGAGCCAGGACCAAAGGATTGATCCAAGTGTGCCTGAGCGACATGCGCTTCCATTTATTGAATAGGCCCTTTGCTTTCTTGCGCTTCGAGGCTTTGCCGTGCTTCCCGCTCATGGAGTCTCCTCGCGATAGATGCGATTGTGACATATCCGTTGTTGCCAATGCCAGACCTCCGGTGTCTCCTCGCGGGTCTCCACCCAAGCTCGAGCTCTTCCTGCGTCGCGTACCGGTGGTGTAGCTAGATTGGCGTAGCATACTGGGTTTGACAAGCGGCGGGAACGCCTCGGTTTGCTCGGACGACGACATTGTGGTGGGTAAGGAGCGACTGGAAAAATGGCAAGAAGCGAAACACCGGAAGCGCAAGTAATTCAAGTTCTTTGTGACGTGTGGAAACTTTAGGAAGGTAGGGGTGGTCAGCTCGCGTGATGACTAGCGTGTTGGCTCTGATCTGCACTGCACTTCCGCTGTTCACAACTCCATGCAAGTGTCCATTATATATGCTGTTACTATTGCTTGCAGAAGTCCGTGTATCAATTGACGTGAATCGAGCAAGTGTTCAACGCGACTATGGCTTGGAAGTAAATCAGTACTTCGGGGGACCTCAGAATGCCGAGACATCCGCTTCCTAAGTATCAGAGTACCGCCTACGGTGTAATCATTTGCATCACACAGTAATTACGAGTTGGACTGTAGCTCAGCACGCAGCAGATATATCAATCATGCATAGCTCAAAAATCACACATCTGACAGTCCGTTTTTGTGTGTTCCGTCTGAACATCACAGGAGCCATAGCAATTTTTCTAGAGGGAACACTGGCTTCGGGAGAAAAGCTTGTTACTCATCAGCTCTGTACTGGCATTGCTCAGACTGCTCTGGACGCCGCACAAGATTATCGTGCAATCCTGAATGCAACAAGTCGCTCATTCTGCTTCTTGCATATGTATTTCTCTCCCCACGACTTTGCAGGCGAACAGCGCGACTAGGAGAGTGGTTGAGTGGTTACTGTGAAGTCCAAGATTCAGGGGAACGGGTCGCCAGTAGCCGTAAATGGACCGAACTCGGACTGATGTCAGCACCAAAGGAACATGATCCACCAGTCTCTCAAATTCTGTTGTAGTTCGACGACCTGTCCTGTTCTTAAGCTGCAAAAGACTCTCTCCATCATACGCTGAAGATGGGCTGCCTACACTGCGGTTCCTTGCCCGAGTCCAACAGCGAATGATAACGAGGTACAAGTCCGGGCGTGCAGGCCACTATGACTGCAGAGTTGCGCTCCACACAGTACATGTACCATGAGAAGGCGCTGGCTCCTTGAGCGTAACTCGTAGTGGTAAGTCTCCCTGCAATTATTCCTGCATACATCTTGTGATGAGGCTATACTTCCGAAACTTGAGCCGCACTGCGGCACTGGAGGAGTAGATCTATTTTGCCACTGATGGACGGAAGCCATTCATTCAAAATGTTCTCGGTAGTCTTGATGAGCCATTAACTGACAACCCGAGCCAGTGATCCCGTAACTTGGTAAAGCTCTCGTCATTTGCGCGATCGCGATGATGGAGGCCGATCATAGCTTCTGTCGCAGTGTCTGAGTATCTTCCCACGGCATTCGCGAGTCATGCATGGCTTGGCAAGAGCCTTCAACTGCTGTTCCTGCTCGATGAAGGACCACACTGCTGGTGCAATGGACGGTTTGAGCAGCTGCTGACCGGTGAGCACGACGATCTGGTCTATCTTTTACTGCAACATGGGCAAGTGACGAATAGCCAGGATAATGATGACAGTCGCTGTTTGCAGGGCAGCAGCCTTTGGCAAAGCTTTGAGGCGAGCTTGGCGAGGAACGACACTTCCTCAAGATTGCGAGCAACGACAAAGCTAATGGCTCGGCCATCGATGACAGCACTGTGACTGTTTACGATATCACAATAAACGGCAGACAGAATCCCACACGCTCGCTTAAATCTCTGTGGCTTCGTGGGGTGCCGACCAAAGCAGAGCAAACCGGGCTGTCGGCTCTGGGTCGGACGTTCTCGCGCCCTCACAAACGAGGTCATTCCTTGCGGCTTGCGGTCTCGTTCCACGCGATCGATCAGAAGGCGTGTGCCTCCGGTTCCGGTCCCAGACCACTTGATGCAGTGACTACAACCCACGTGGCGTCACGATAAAGCTAGAATCGGCAACGTGAACGAAGCTCACGGGGCTGCGTGGAACCAGCACTCGGGTCGCGCGCTAATATCTAGGAGGTAGATTTGGTAGGGCTGGTGCCCGCGATGAGGGATACGGTGGTCTACAATGGCGACGAGGTACTGGCCACAGCAGAGAGATCAAATGCGTGATACCGTGCTGAAGCGACGAACCGAGCATAGCTGACGAACCTTTCATTGCCCACGAAACAGTAGGTGCTGCCTGTGAAAAGGCCATTGAAGGCTTTGGCCTTCACCACTGTGCAAGTCGAAGTACCATTGAGGCCAAAATCACCAAGGGAATGAGGTGTTGAGTAGCTCAACTCCAGTGTGAGCCGATATGCCGTCTGCACTCCGTTCGCTACGATGTACGCTTTCTTCGCCAGTGCGCTCACGAGTGTCCCAGGCACGACATAGCCTAGATCGCTAGAGACCACGAGGAGGCGTATGCGGATGATTCAGCGAATTTTTCGGACATGTTCGTACAACAGTAGTATGTCATGGTGAAGTGGAGCATGCGCCAAGATATCTTTGATGTTGCGACTTCAGTGATTATGGCGTGCTCACAAGCCAAGCGACTCCAAGACACGACAAGTACACCCGGCCTGCATCCACGCTCTCATGGAGAGTTTGGCTGGACTCAGCGCCATCAGCCTCAGGACTTATGCAGCAGCTTAGAGCGACGCCCAGAACACAAGCAACATGCTTTCACGCCCACGCCCAGACAGGCGATCACAGCAAAGGTGTGAGCGCCACGAGATGGTGCGATGACCTTGGCATGCCGCCATATTGAGAATAAAGGCAGACCGTTGCCTTTCCTCGCATTCTGCATTCCTCAAAGAACTTCCACTTCTAAACACCAGCAATTATGGGTGTTCAAGCGTATTCGGAGCACGAGTTTAAGGATGAGGAGTTCAAGGACAGCGGCAGCGATGAGCGGGCCCTGTCTCCGACAGTGGACTGGTCTCCAGCAGAGGAGAGGAGAGCAAAGCGAAAGTAAGTCATGGAAGTCGATAACAATGGACAGCGCTGATCGCAGGATCAGGCTCGATCTGATCATAATGCCGCTATTGACGCTTGGATTTTTCTGCCTGCAACTTGACAGAGGCAATATCGCCAACGCGATTACAGACAACTTCATGGAGGACTTGGGAATCAACCAAGATCAGTTCAACGTCGGCCAGCAGATGCTTTCCCTCGGTATCGTGCTCTTTGAAATTCCGTCCAACATGATTCTGTACCGCGTCGGACCAGGCAAATGGCTCACTCTGCAACTCTTCCTTTTCGGCACGGTCAGCACATTCCAGGCTTGGCAGACGAACTACGCTTCGTTCATCACCACCCGTCTCTTGCTCGGAATCACCGAATCGGGCTTTATCCCAGGAGGTCTGTGGACGCTCTCGACATGGTATACGCGCAAGGAAACGGCCAAAAGAGTAATGATATTCTATTTCGGCAATCAGTTCGGTCAAGCATCTGCGAAGCTCCTTGCGTACGGTATCCTCCATATGCGAGGTGTTGCTGGCCGACCTGGATGGTTCTGGCTGTTCGTGCTCATGGGTGCATTCACTATCGCTTCTGGATTCGTGCTCGGCTTCTTCCTGCCCGACTCATTCAAGAACCCTCACAGCACTTTCCTTCCCAAGTGGAAAATCTTTTCTGAGCGCGAGATCTACATCCTCAACAACCGCATTCTCCTCGACGACCCTGCCAAGGGCAGGAAGAAGAAGTCGATTGGCCTGCCAGCGTTCAAGAAGGCATTCTCGAACTGGCGCGTGTGGATCCACTTCTTCATCACCATGTGCAACAACGGTCCTCAGCGTGGATTCGACACCTATGCTCCGTCGCTGGTGAAAGAAATGGGTTTCGCGGGCTTGACCTCTAACGCCTTGGCGTCCGTTGGTCTGTTCGTGCAGATCCCGGTCTCTTTCCTCTTCAGCTTCGTGTCCGACCGCTTCGACAAGCGTGGTGAGACCGTCATCACTGGTCTCTCTCTGGCGACCTTGGCGTACGTTTTCAACCGCAGCTTCACCGAGATTCAAAACCAAGGTGCTCAGTACTTCGGAGTCGTCTTCACTCAGACCTTCGGCACTTTCTCTCACCCGCTCAACATCAGCTGGCTCTCACTGACATGCACCGATTCCGAGGAGCGTGCCCTTGCCATGGCATTAGTGATCATGGGCGCTAACATTGCCGGTATCTATGGCGCCCAGATCTTCCGCTCTGATGACAAGCCTCGCTACCGCCGCGCTTTCACGATTGGCATTGCTGTCCTTGCACTCGGCGCAATCCTCGCTGTTATCCGAAGAGTGGATGAGAGTATCAAGCGACGACGCGCAGCGAAGGAGGGCCGCAGGGAGTCTGTCTTTGAGGACGTTAAGGCTGTCCCAGCAGAGATTCCGGCTCCTGCCCTGGTCGGCTCCGACCTCAAGCCCGTGATTTCTCCAACTGTACGCTGAATGAATAATACAAGAGAAATGCATGATACGAAATTGACAATCGAACGATCGTTGCACGCGAAATGAGCAATGAGATTCAGATAGAAGTGATATATCAGCACTACTGTGCAATAATGCGATCATTGAACGTGTTCCATTGTCCCGAATCATATGCCTATTTGTTTGTCACAGTGGCAGGCAGCATGTAGAAGCGACTGTCAGTTGATTGCTTGCCGCCTGCCTAGCTTTGTCGAGCAAACGTATTCATGGAAGCCTGATCATTTATGACTCCATGTACAGCGCGGCCCCTTCTCTTTGAGCCCGCCCATGCGTTATCTATAGTCCTCGGCCCTCGCCATCACTATTGTCACAGGCGAGCAGGACAACATTTCCTTTTCGACGGTCCAATATCAACATCAAACCCCATGGTGCAGCGACAAGGGCTTGGCGCTTCGCCGAAATCTGATCACGGTCGAATTGCCAGTCGAAGTGTCCCGAGCATACCTCAAGACGACTCGAGAACGCGACGACCACCGGAGGCAGGGACCAACGACACAAGCACAGCCTGGCCTAGCACCTGCACCCATTCCGCCACAATTCCCCAGGGTATGAACTCTATCAGCAGCCAGAGCGCCTGTCACACGAGCCTGGCCTTTGATCGCCCCTCTCTATCACCATTCTCACCACAAATCACTCATCAGCGGTCAGCCGAGCCGCCTCCGACCCTTTCGGCTCTGCAGCTCTACTCGTCCACCAATCGACAATACATACCCTCACCGAAGCATTGATATGGAGGCGAGCTGTCGGTATTATTGACGATAAGATCATCGCCGAGCTTGAGGATCGCTTGGAAAAGTTCTCGTCATCCGATCGTCAGATTGCGCTTTTCGCGGCTGAGCAGCGATTTCGTGCTATGTCGTGTTTGGTCGGTATGGAAGGGTCTCAAGAACGGATGACGGAGGCAGTTCGACTTGTGAGAAAATTAGCCGATATGTTGGAGACTGTGGCAGGCGGGAAGTATGTGGAATTGTCGGGGCAGATGCATGATTTGCCACGGAGGATGAGAGCATGATTGCGGCTGTCGCTGCAGTTCTTGGAGTGAATCTCTTGGAAAGCCGTGGCGCTAGGCTTGCAAGGTGTTGTAAAGTGGTCTTCACTCGGCGCTTCTTGTTCATTGCATGGCAGTTCTGGAACGAGGTTTGCAGAGGAGGTCGTTGCGTCATTATCACACCTGGTCGCAGCAATGACCGACATATCACGACTGCTGCTTGTACAGGGTACGCGCGTTCGGTGGGATGATCGTGACTAACTGAACTTGTCAATGATTGAAAAATTGTCGTTTGGTGTCAAAGGCAGAGCTGGACAGAAGGATATGCTTATCCACCGACGACAGTCGGACTGTACAATATAATACAAGGATATGGACGCGTTAACGCTTGACCCAGGCCGGCATCTTGCGAGCTTTGAGCTTGCCAGGCTTCTTCCTCTCGACTCGTCGAGGATCGCGCGTGATAACGCGTGCTGAAATAGTGTCAGTTTCACGAAGTGCCAGCGGGATGCAACTTGCTCACCTCTCCTCAACGCAGGCTTCAAATCAGGCTCATGTGCCAGCAGAGCCTTTGCCAGACCTAGTGCTATCGCATCGGCCTGTCCTGTCGTACCTCCGCCTTGTGCCAGAGCCCATACATTGTACTTGTCCAACCGCTGAGTGGCCTTCAATGCCCAGACCGCTGTTTCGCGATCGTGCAAACGACCGAAATAATCGGTTAATGCTCTTCCATTGATGAGCACTTTGCCTTCTCCTTCCACCACAAATACTGATGCCGTGCTGCTCTTTCTACGCCCCACGGCCTTGGACTTGCCGTCCTTGTCGACCAAGATAGGCTTTGGCCTGTTGTGATGTGGCTGCACCAGTCTCTTGAACTTCTCCAGGGCCTGGGTCACCTCTGTGGGGATGAGCGAGGGATGAATGTAATTCAACCGCTTCAGCAATTCCAGCAGCATCTTGTAGCTCTTCGCGCGCACAGGCTCAGCCACTTCGGCCTTGTACTGGTCGATGGTCTTCCATGCTACTCTCGGAGCCTCACCAGTGGGCAGGACTGGCAGAAGCTGATACTTCCGCAGAAGCGCAGACAGAGCGAGCAGGTCATCGGTGTATCGCGGCGTGGCGGTGAAATAAGATGGCGATGCAGGCACGATGCGTATCCGTCTAAGGATGGGGTGGTTTCGGGGGTCGTCTTGATTTCCTCCTCGTCGCGGTCTGTTCATTCCGCCCCGCCCTCGCCCTCGGTCCATGGGCGATTCGATGATTTTGGCTCTCGTCGCGGTCGGTGTCTGCCTGTCGAGCACGAATCGGCCATTCTCCTCTGGAATCTCTGGTGCAGCGCGGATGTCTTCATTGATCGAGGCCATCCCCCGTCTCGTGGTGCGCAGCCATGATGGCGTCGGCCGATATACTGCGGCCACTCTCCGCAGGCAATGGCGGCCGAGGGTGGACTCCATGGCGAGTGCAATGGCAATGGGCTGATCTTCTTCGCGCGAGGTTCGCTACACACGCTCGGAAGCAGAGCGCAGCAGCTGGCGAGCCTTGGCGTGCAGGGGCCATTTGGAACTTTTTGCGATGAACCCCTCCGCCAGTCACACAACTTCTGCTCCTCCTCCACCACCACCACCGACAATACATTCTGCTTTTCACAGCCAACGAAGGCGCACTGTAATCGACTTCGCATTCTACAATTCACACACGCACAATGGCGTTTGGCAAGATCTACAGCTACGAGGTAAGCTATTGTCCGCCCACCATCGGCACAAACAACACCTTGGCTGTAGCCACTCTGGTGTGAACACCGCTGACGACGTCGTGCTCCAGCGCAACCCGCGCACCACCGCCATCCTCGCCGTCGCCAAGGCCAACGGTCTTGACCTCGAGTTTGTCGAAACCAAGCCAGGCGCCGACATCACCGATGACTACCGCAAGCTCAACAAGCTGGGCAAGGTCCCTACCTTCGAGGGTGCCGACGGCTATGTCCTGACCGAGGCCATGGCCATTGCCATCTACCGTGAGTTCCTCGTCCTCTTCTGCGCCCGACCACTTGCACGCGCCGCATACGACCCCACATCCTGCAATGATGAACAACCACATATTCAATTACAGTTATCCCTGTCTGAAGATTACTGTTGAGAACGTATTCACACTCTGAAACGCACGCTACAAAATTACTCTGGTACACGAAAGAACGCGCTCGAATGGTCACTGACAACTGTCGCCAGTCACTTCGCAAAACGAGAAGACCACCCTCCTTGGCAAGACCAAGCAGGACTACGCCTCCATCCTCCGATGGATGTCCTTCGCCAACACCGAGCTCCTCCCATCCGTCGGTGCCTGGTTCCGCCCTCTGGTCGGCCGCGACCCATACAACAAGAAGAGCGTGGATGATGCACAGAAGGCCACTCAGGCCAACGTCAAGGTCCTCGAGGAGCACCTCACTGTCAACACATACCTGGTCAGCGAACGTCTGACTCTCGCCGATCTCTTCGTTGCCGGTATCGCTTCCCGTGGCTTCGAGCACTTCTTTGACAAGGAGTGGCGAGCCCAGCACCCAGCCTTCACCCGCTGGTTCGAGACTGTCGTTCACCAGGACATCTTCACTGCTGTCTGGGGCGAGTACAAGTTCATTGACAAGGCCATCCCAAACACCCCACCAAAGGTCGAGAAGGCACCAAAGGCTGAGAAGCCAAAGGCTGCCGAGAAGCCAAAGGCCGCTGCTAAGCCAGCTGCTGATGAGGAGGAAGAAGAGGCTGCTCCAGCACCAAAGCCAAAGCACCCCTTGGAAGCTCTTGGCCGCCCAACTTTCGTCCTTGACGACTGGTAAGTACTGAAAATTGGCACACTCGAATTCGATATACTGATCAACATGCAGGAAGCGCCAGTACTCCAACGAGGAGACCCGCGAGGTCGCCCTTCCTTGGTTCTGGAAGAATGTCAACTTCGAGGAGTACAGCCTGTGGCAGGTGGACTACAAGTACAACGACGAGCTCACCATGACCTTCATGACCTCCAACTTGATTGGTGGCTTCTTTGCCCGTCTCGAGGCCAGCCGCAAGTACATCTTCGGCGCCGCATCCGTCTACGGTAAGACCAACGACAGCATCATCAAGGGTGCTTTCCTTGTCCGTGGACAGGAGGCTCTTCCAGCTTTCGATGTCGCTCCAGACTACGAGAGCTACACCTTCACCAAGCTCGACCCAAAGAAGGCCGAGGACCAGGAGTTTGTCAACGACCAGTGGGCGTGGGACAAGCCAATTACTGTTGACGGCAAGGAGTACGAGTGGGCCGACGGGAAGGTTTTCAAGTAGAGTGACCATTCAGCACTCTGGCCATGGATTACATGATTGTATGGGTAGATAGAGTCATGACCGGCATGAGAAAAAGCGATTCCTCCCACTCGTAGACGGAGAGAAATGATACCACAATTACACCACCCAGCTCGTTGCTACACATTCTTGCATCTTAAGTCATTTCCGGAGCAGGCAGCTCACTCGGTTTCTGGAGAAAGAGGCCCATGAAACGTTTGCTTACAGTCTCCTAGACGGACCTGGTTTGGTTGTAGCCAAGCTGACGAGCATGGGAACTTCTGTTTCTCTGCACAGAACAGATTGTTTTTTCTTTGGCGCTTGCTCCAAAAGGCAGCTCACAACGGTCTGCAGGGTTCACCCGCTCCTTCCTTCTGAACGTCCTGGGTCACTGCTCTTGCCCGCAGATTGACGCGCGACTGGCTGCCTGGTTCGCGCCGACCAACCTACACCCGCCTCCCACTTGCACTGAACTGACTAACAACCAACACATCATCGTCGCCGTCAACGCCAGCACAAATCATGGGAGACAAGCGCAAGGCAGAGGCTGTGCCTGAAGCATCACGCCGCAGTGAACGCCTGCAGACTGTCAAGAGGCAGAAGGTTGCCGATGAGGAGGTGAGCGTGCGTTGCGTCTGTTCAGCAGAAGATTGTTAACCCGTCACAGACTACTTCGCATGCCACGCCAGCCAAGCCTAAGCGCTTCCAACGTCCAAGGCAGCGCAAATCCTGCCACCTGCTCAACTTGCCAGGAGAGATCAGAAACAGAATCTACCGCTATGCTCTGGTCAAGGCCAAACCCATCAAGGTGACGCGCAAAGGCCCCGGCGAACCAAGTCTATTGCGTGCGTGGTCCCAGTCTCGTCAGTGAGCATTTCTGACCTTGCGCAGGTGTGTGCAACCGTATCCGCCGTGAAGCTTGTAGTATTTACTACGCCGAGAACGAGTTCGAGGTGCACGTGGAGGACTTCAACGGCGAAGCTCTTGTCCCATTCAAGAATCAATACTCTTCCTTCTACAACCGGCTGAACGGACAGCGCCGTGGTGTCAATGTTACCAACCTGATGAAAGGCAAGCCAGACTGGGACAACCTCGTCGCGTGGGCCAAGGCCGATCGCTATCGTACAGCCTTTTGGCCAGAGATGTTCGGTGCTTACTGTCCAACTCACCAAGTTGTTGCCAGCGCCTTTAGAATCGTGGATTCTATGGATGGACTACCGTGGTGTGAAGTGGAGCAGGCGCTCGACGCAATGCGAGAGGTACTGGACGGGCTGCCATCTCCGTGGGCAGAATTTCCAGGATGGTACTAAGCGTGGAGATGGGCGGAGAGTGGGCATTCAAGGCACTCAGAGAGACGAGATGATTTGGCGTTTGCTTTAGCGTTTCAGACTTCTGAGGAAGGTCGCGTTAGCTTGCACTTTGACGAAGTTTCGGTATGCGTCGGGCGTATATGAAGGCAAGAATTGCATGCAAGGCCAATTGCTCCTACTCTGGTGCAGTTTCCAACGTTATTTTGATTTTGATGCCCTTCGACACGTTGTGCGAGGTGCTCTTGGATTACTTAAGCTTTGCGCTCACAACCCCGGAATCGTTCCCATGTGAGTTTTGTGGAGTGCTTCGAACCTGTGCCGCTTGTCTTCCTTCCCGTGCTCGATACATCTATGCCGCCCTGCTCTTTGGTCGTCCGCTTCCGACTCTTCTCGCTTGTGGGCGTTGAAGGTGCTCGGCTGGGATCCAGCTCTCATCGTAGCCCTTTGACGATCCAGAAGTAACAGCTGGGCCATCAGCACCGACAACAGAGACCTGTTCGCTGGGGTCTACTGGCTTGGAGCCAGCAGTCGAGCGCTTAGCACGCTCGCCGCCCTTACCACCACGCTTCTTTTGTGGGAACAATGTGGTGATCCAGGTGTTGTAGATGAAGTAAACGGTTCCACCAAACGCGGCAAGGAGGAACAGGTAGAGGAAGATGCTACGAACATAGTCAGCGCATGATAGAAGCTTTTTTGATTGGCCGCAAGCTCTCACATTTGAGGATCCAAGAGGGACGTTGGAGCTTCCACCACAGACACATTCTCGCGGAACACGGTCGAAGTGAAGACAGCGGGGCCTCGCGTGATGATCGCGTTGACCTCGAGCAGGATATCCTGAGGCTGCATGATCGTCGCATAAGCGTAGGTGAAGGTCTCAGAGGTATGCGGTGCGATGCTCTTCCCGAATCTGGCAGCAGTCAAGTTGCGAATGCTCTGAGGCGGGTCAGGAGCGCCAACTTGGCCAAGTGGGCTGTATAGACCCGCAACAGCGGCCAAGACACTGATCTCGGTATCCTCATTGTTGGTGATTGTGATCAGGGTGCGTGTTGGACGTCCATTGACGAGCTTCACACCAAAAATCTCGGCCTCTGGGAAGGACACATTGAAGCTGGCCTTTAGCGGCTTTTGCTGCTGTTCTGCTGCCCAGGTCTCTTTGCCCGATTCCATGAATTTTTGCATGTCCTCGATTGACAGGTCTGCGATATTGGGTTGTTCCGCATCGGCGGCGACATCTTCGACCTGTTCGCATAGCATCAGAACCGTGGCTCGCTGGAGAGGTACATTTCGACAGCTTGCATACCTTGACATTGTCTTGGGCCAGAACATTGACAGCACTGAACGCTGCGACGGCGAGCGTCGCAAGCTTGAAGGAAACCATTTCGGCGAAGACGGTGTGGTGAGTGAGGAAAGTCAATGGCAGAAGCTTGCGGAACAGAGTCGAGATGGACACCTTGACCATCGCTTGCTCGTGCCGAAAGAGGGTCTTCTTGGCGCGACTAGGTGCACGGATCATGATGGTGCAATGGACAGTAGAGGAGTGGTCGTTCAAGTTTAAAACATGCTATCTTTCCGGATTCTATCCAAAGCATACTTCTGTCGATTCAATAGCCAGTTCCTGCAAATATTCCCTCCATGTACTGTCCAATCTCATCGACAAACTCGTACTGTCTGCTTGCCTCCACTGATGACTTAGCCCAGTCTACCTTTTGCGCCGAAAAGCACTCAAACACGGGCTTAGGAACCTCGTCGAATAGACCAAGCGCAATGACACTCAGAGATGGCTCCGTCCGCGTTGGTCCTCCCACGGGACTTCCACACTCGCCACAGAATGACCTTCTAACCGTTCTACCGCTTCGAGATTTTGTGTCGATAAAAGTCTGGAGTTTCCCCTCCGGATCATGGAACTGGACCTGAGAAGTTGGTACCATCAAGCATGCGAGTCCAGTCGCTGAGCCTGAGAATTTGCGGCAATTTATGCAATGGCATATATGACCTTGAGGTTTGGCCAGGAGGTCGTAAGGCAGGGTAAGTGTAAGGCTGATAGAGCCACAGAGGCAGGTTCCAGTGTAGGTTTGTGTTGATTGTGGTGTGCTGTCTGCCATTGTGAAGATGATTGGGAGCTCTGACGCGCTGAAGAGCATCTGCATTGTGGCCCTTCAGCCTTTTAAACAATGTCCTGCATTTTCGTTTCTGATATTACAGAGTGGGGCCGATCGCAGCTGAGAAGGAAGACCACACCCGGACCGGATGTTGCCATGAGCCCTTTTACAGCGCCTGTAAGCTACGACTCAGCTGAGAAGCATCGGGCCTGACAAGCAGATATCGATCCACCAACCGGGAAGCGGTCCTTCGTCTTATCTTGTGGTTATAAGTCCGGCATTTCTGCAGCATCTGAACACAAATTCGCAGAACGATGGCGCATTGGAAGATCAGAGAATTTCACATAGTTTCCGAGCTTCGCGTGTGAGCTCAATAGCCAAAAATGTCCTGTACTGTCGCTATGATATCTCATTTCCTGATGTCAGCGGATGCGAAAGCGATGACGACCCGACCGCGAATTACGATGCTGCCTGATTGTCGCCTGTTGATAAATGTCGGTAATTCCACTTTAGCGCCTATTACACTGTGAGCTCCATCGGTCCAGTGTGCAACGGACAATCTGATGCAGAGGCGGATGAGTCCTGCGTGTCGTTCGGCGCAGCGAATGAGCAGAGAATATAATACAAGCGCTACACAAGCCCTGCGTGGCACATAAAGTCGCTACTATGCTCCGAAACTGTACAGTCCGTCTTGATCTCTTACAATGCTGGCTTTGCGCCGGTCTGGCCACCCGGCTGTGTGAGAAGCTGTGCGCATATGTTAGCATCCGTATGGAATATGCAATGCCCTCGGTATCCAATTTCAATGATTGTTCGCTCACCTCGTTCGCGCTCTGCTGCATTCTCATTTCTCGCTCCATCTCCTGCACTTGTTGTTCCTCGCTGAAAGCCAATGCCCACGGCACACCAAGCAGCAGTGCGCTCGTGCTGATCACCCACAAGCTCTTCCCACTGAATCTGGCGGCACTGCTGGCCCACGAGTATGATGTTTCGGCGATGTTGTTGATGCGTTTGCGATACGTTGGGGGGACGATGTCTTTGAGGGCGTACACGCGGTCGAGGAGCGATTCGTCGTAGGCATCATCATCGTCAACGTCTGAGACTTCAGATTCCGCTGATGAGTCGTTGTCAATACCGATGTTCAGCTGCGATGTCAGGAACCATGCGTACCATCATCCGTGTCCCATTCGTCCTCATCGTCCTTGGGGCCTTGCTGCGAGGCGAAGAGCTCCTCATCGGGTACTTCTTCGAGCTTGACCATATTGCCTGTGCTGTGCGGAGAAGTTTGGAGTGTTTCGGATGAATGCGCGTCGGTGCAAGATGATGAAGCAGAGGCACGTGTCGATAGTGTTCTTTGCTTGAAGCTGCCAGGGAAAGTTTTGGGAGAGACAGCCACAACTTGCCCCGAGCGTTCTTGCGTCAAGACACCAAGTTCTGTTCGAACATTATGAAACGCAATGCAGATATAGGCTGCAATCCATATAAGTGCTGTGTACACCCAGTCGAATGCTATGTAGCATCCGAACATGTCCCATCACCGCCGCAACACTTCTCATTTCAAATGGAGTACGGAATTCGTGAATCTTGCGGACATTCAGAAGCAGATTCGTATGCGCCACACCGGCTCCACTTTTGACGCTTTTAGCGTTGGCTGACTTGCGACTTCACTGCAGTGATCAATGCCGAAGTTCTCTTTCCTACACACTCTGACCTGCGCGCCATCACTGGGACATTGTCACAGACTGCTCGATATGCTGCGGTAGTCTCACGAGACGATGCCACTCCAGGTCCGAATGCGACTGGCGCTGCTTTTCGGATTGTTGCTCAAGGGCCGGCGGAGACTGACAGAAGATTGGCTGTGATGAAGTTGCTTGACGATATCGAGAGAAGGGTTGCGACGGAGATCATGGATGCTCGCTGACCGGAAATCTGAGGGTACCTTAAATGCTGGGTACCAACCGAATAAATCGTCCTACTACAACATTGAGCGGCATATTTCGAGGCTACCCTTCTACTTGTCCCAATGATGCTGCTTCGTAACGCAATCTGATAAGTGGTAGCACCAGATGAGTATGAAGTAAGGGACAATCTTATTATGCTACTTATCAGCTGTCCGCTCAATGCCTACACCGCAACGACAGATGTTTCGAACCACTTTTATGAGGATTAAGGTCAGACCCTTCGATAAGTGCCGCTTCCACCAGCACCCATGAGATGAAAATGCATACACGACTTCTGTTGCAGCATTTCCAGTGTCTCTCTTTAGACTTCGCGGCCAGTTCCCATATTTTCTGAGTATAGTTCTATTCAAGACATATTAAAGGGACTTACTGCAGATATGCTATCCAGAAAACTCTCTAACAGCTGGCTCCGTCTCCGACTTCCTGGACCGTGTGGATCCTCTCCAATGTTGCAAATCGCTGCTCTACTGACTACGTATTCTTTCACATACTCGTACATGGCACAAAGTGTCTTTGCACTGGTGCAGTTCTCTTGGGCGACTGGCAAGCCTGCAGTGATCCCAACGTGTGTTCTCTATGCATTTCAGAAATCTATGTTGGCACTGTCACAACTCATGACGGGCGATGTGAAGAGTTCGGTCTGAGTCCAATGGCCAAAGCAGCCAAGCGTTGCGCCAAAAGAAGCTCAGAGTTGTGCACCGGCTGCCTTCACGTTTCACATCTCGTGTTTGCTCCAGGCAGCTTAATCGCCTTCTCGGCACCTATGTGAGCTGAGCCAAGACGCACGACGAATTCCCAACTTCTGATTGTTTGCCCACTACAAATTCAGCCTGGAATTCGACCCCATCCAGAATCCACCACACGATCCAGAGCTTTGCGGGGACTCCCAATGGCGGTCAACCTTAGCGATCTGAGTGAGAGCGGTCGAGACGCTATCGCTGCCATCTTCGCCAGCGAAGGCTATGTGAACGGGCGCGTGACCGCAGAGTTCGTGACTGCACCAATCCCCACTCACAACATACCACCAGCGGCCACAGTCACCGGCATTCCTCGAGCGGCTGCTCAGCAGCATCCAACGGCTCCTCCAGTCCCGCAGCGCACAAATCCTGCACATGCAGCTCAACCGACATCTAGACCTACGCCATCACGTGAATTGCGTGCTCACCCTCCCGGAGGATCAAGCAACAATGCCACGTAAGAAGAGTCTCTGGATCATGACAGATTTAATGCTGGCGCACTCATATAGGAGAGTTGGTCCGACACGCAGTATTGCAGTTGTCGTGGGGTCCCAGGTTGAGGCATCCAAGAAGTGCACAGCAAATTGGTCGAGCTTCTTCCACGAAATGGCATCTCGGAACATGAGTGGAGGCGAACGCGCTGATTTCGAGACCGTGAGGGGCATGGTGCGGTCGATTGAGAGGTTGCTGGAGTCGGACGCAGGTCTCAACATCCCACAAGATATTCGACTCGCCATCCAGCAAGACCTCATCGTCCGCCGCGCCGTCTCAGCGGTGTATCTCAGCCGATCAGATGGTGCGCGCCCGAATTCCCCACTGGTCCAAGGCAATGAGCGTCACGCACACTTTCAGCAAGCCATAGTCCAGATCGGCAACCTCATCACACGCTACAGCTTACCAGTGGGAGCATAAGCGGGAACAATGTCGCAATGCCAGTCGGAGGTCATGGGCATAGATCTTCGCGTTAGGCATGGGCAGATTGATCGCGATTCGACATCATTGGGCTCGTGGTTGCAACCTGTCTTGGGTGTGACAGACACGTAGGAGTAGACGGCCAAGTACGAGAAGTAGAATAAGCAAAGTCGTAGAATCTTCGTTGAAGCACTGTTGCCAACGCGAAGCTATTGTGATGTGACATGTCGTTCCACGCGAAGCCGAGAGCGACGTCAACAACCTTCCCTTGCCTTCCGCGTCTGCCACAACGACCACGTTGGTTGCCTGCAACTACTTAACACCTGTTCACTGCTGTCCCAACACACGCGCCTGCACCTCTCGCGCCATGATAGTCACACCATAACCCCACCGACGTTGCTCTCCGTGCTGCCCTTGCTTCCACATCTCACCACTACTGCGCAGCCATGTCGACCACCGGGCAGTTCTCCTCCAAGAACCCGACCATTAAGCGCATTCTCAAAGAAGCATCGGAGCTCGCTAACTCACCATCTTCCGACTTCCATGCTGCACCTCTCGAGACCGATCTGTTCGAATGGCACTTCACGCTTCGCGGCACTTCGGAGTCTCCGTACGAAGGCGGCATCTACCATGGCCGCATAGTACTCCCACCAGCTTACCCGCTTAAGCCGCCTTCATTCCGCTTCCTCACGCCCTCCGGTAGGTTCGAAGTGAATCGCGAAATCTGCCTGAGCATCTCAGGACATCATGAGGAAACATGGCAGCCCGCGTGGGGCATACGAACAGCGCTTGTGGCGATTCGGAGCTTCATGGATACCGATGCGAAGGGGCAAGTCGGTGGTATGGACGCCTCGGAAGATGCTCGAAAACGGTGGGCAGCGCAGAGCGGGAAGAGTAAGTGTACAACATGCGGAAAGACCAACGAGGAGATTATGGCAGAACAAGACGAGGCAGTGAAGGAAGCAGGCGGAGAGTCGAAGAACGATGTTGTGCCGGACGAGCTACGCCTGGCGTACAGAGAGGACCTCAACAAGTCTCAAAATGGAACTGCTGTCGACGCAAACGGAGGCGTTACACAACCCACCGCCAGCGCCCCCCAGGTGATTGCCGCTCCTGCAGCCCAGCCCGTGCAGCCACCAGCTCCTGCAACAGTAACAGCAGCAGTCCACAATCCCCCAGCACCTCAGCCTCAACTAGTTCAACGACCACAGGACGAAATGCCCGCCTGGATAGACAAGGCCATATATGGTATTCTCACAGTCCTTGCGTTCATCCTCTGGCAGAAGATGGTCGGCTGAACCCAGTGGTCCTGGTGATGTCTCTAAGACACAATTTTATCAGACATTTGAGCGTCTAAGGCGTTGAAGCTAGAAGTGTCGCATGGCTTGAGCTGGTATTCGGACCACACCGGACCGTTAAAAGAATTGCGGTGTCTTTGGCTTTCCGCCAGAGTAGACTAACTGTACCAAGAGCTGTGTCTCTGATCACGAAGCCATGCAGACGCGGCGCCAGAGCTGCCGCTAGCACAGTGTCGCATAACATGATCACCGGCCATGGATGGGGAAGAGTATCCGGTCGTGCTTCGGTTCACGATCAATTCTACGTCGGAATGGTCGTTGCTACAGGTGAAGAGCGCTTCGGCTCCTGGCAAGAGCATTCCTGGCCTTGATTTCGAAGATTGCAGCGTTCTATGCCGATTCTATTGTGAAAATTCCAACTGCGGGAATATAGCGCACCGGTCACGAACGACTCACCTTGGGCAACTGAGGCTTCAGCATCAAGTATACATTGAAGGGAAGTGATTTGTTGAATCGGTGATGGCTGAGGTACCAAACATGAGTGAAATACTATCGAGGCAGATCATCTTTCAACAGCTGAAAGCGATTCAACAAGTTGTAGGTACAACTAGGCCGTTAATTGCAAATTTGCAAATAAATCCTGGACGTCGGAAACTGCTTTGCTCGGAAGCATTCACTCAGCCTCATGTGCAATGCTGTTCCATACGCCATACTTTTTCCTCAGACTCCATCCCCTTCGGTCTGGGTACCTGATACAGCATTCGACACCGCCCGTTTGCTCGCACGACCTCTCAGCAGTCTCTCACGGATCCAAATGCCAGCCCACACCGCACAATAAATGACAATCATGCCTCCTGCGTATGCCAGAATATGACCCATGATACTCCTCCATCCCCACTTTGGGTCCATCCATTCGTACACGTAGAATCCCTGGTCCACTTTCGTCACGTATGCGAGTCCCAAGTATAAAGAGAGTCCCAGCAATACCACCGACAAGTGCGGAACGAAAGGAGGTGGCTTGACAGCGCTGCAGATAATCTCGAGTATTGCGAAAATACCGTTGAGGCCGTGTACTGAGATATTGATCCATCGCGTGAAAGCCTTCGTACTTGACCAGGGAGGAGCATACATACTGCTCCAGTAGACAATGCTGACGAGGAAAGGATACGTAATGATCGTGGTGTGCCACAGCGAATGAGCGAACTGTAGCAGTCGAGGGAAGTCATCGTGGAGATGGCTTTTGCCTGTTGGAGCTATACTGGCATATGTAAACGTGTGCCAGGAGGAGACCATGAAGTAAAAGGCTTGTGACCAGAACACAATGAATGTGAAGAAGCTGAAGGACTTGGCGATGAATCCTCGGTCGAGGATTTGAGTATATGGCGGAATGTTGACATCGCGGAGTTGGTTGTGCGCCTGCTCGTATGCGAGCCAGGAGTAAGCGACGATTATAGTCATCCAGCAATAGAGAGCGATGAGAGCTCGTGCGTATGCGAAAGTCCTCGGTGAAAGGAATTGTGAGCGAACATATGTCGCCTCGGGATCGAAGTCCTTCCTCGAATTTGGGTAGCCGAATAAAGCGAGTGACATTGCGTTGTACATTTTATGCCTGTTCTGCTCGTGTTTTGTTGAGGAACGAGGCTGGGAGACACTCGAATTATAACATCGAAGCAAGCCAATGATGCTCGAGTGTTTTAACTATACCATGGAGCCAGTGCCATTTGGATCACCAGACAGCATACCATGTTGTCACTTCCACGACAACATTCACTACTTATCTTCATGTGAAATCCATAGCTTGCCCAACATGCAGTTCCTCCTCATAATCACCGAAGTGAAGGATACGTATAGAAGCTTGCGCAAGGAATATAAGGGTGTTCGGGCAGTGAAGTCGAAGGCTTTGTGGTGAAGACCATGCTACAGCGCTTTGCCGGATAGTTGTACTTTCGTACTTGTCCGGCTGAGTCATAGCGATCTTCTTTATCTCTGTTGCACGGGGTTTGTCGAGACAAATATGCTTCGATCGCTGCACCCACCCGGCTTACTGGCTGATTGGTTATCGGACACTGGGGACTTGATGATCCTGTACGGAACCACTGACAGTATTCGCAACTGTCTTCCAATCGAAGAAACTTGGGTCATCAACGACATGGAAGCAATATCACTGCTCGAGAAGACATTGATTGTGCACTCGTGAGCCTGAAGACCAGTTGCGGCTTAAATGGTACATTGAATGTGTTCTGACACTTCGACTGCCTCAGCTTCCAACGCTCCCATCGTTCGAAAGGGGCATATGGATGCTGGGCTGAAGCTACTTTGCCCTATTCCAGGCCGTACGTGCTGTTGACATACACATTCTAGATGACAGGGCTATCGTAATGCTGCAAGCTGGCCTTCCATAGCTCCCGTGAGCCAAGTTCACACACGCTATCCGACCAGACAAAGTTCTTGACCTCCAAGATGGCTTGTTCATACGTCAACGGCCGATGGGAGAGATAAGTCTCGAGTGCCTGCTCAAAGAACGGCTGAGTCTCTGTTTCGTAAGCAGCAATGCCCGAGATCAATATCGTCCAGAGCAACAAACTTTGCATACTGCTGTGCCAATAACTCATATCTGTCTTTTCTAGCAGCTTACGGACCTGAGCTGTCAGGCGAACATTCCAGCCATTATGCGGTGGCATTGGAAGCATTGCTCCATTTGAATAGACTAAGCAGGTCGTGCAACAGATTTTGTATAGGAGCCGATTTGTGCGGTCTTGCTCGTAAGCTGGAAGATCATGCCATGATGGCAAAGATAACAATCGATGGATGATCGCGTTACGGACATCCAGAACGCGCTGCTCATTGGCACCGGTCGAGTGGCGTTGCAGGCACTGCGACATGACCATGTCCAGACAAGCGAGGTCTGAGAATAGTGAGATGGCCTTCGCAGGGAGCACATTGGCAAGGCGAGAAAATCCAACACCTGGAGTGCTCGCAAATGATTTTTCCGAGGGCGGGCTGGAAACGATTGATTCGTAGTAGTCCGGCAAGAGGTCAGACACGTGAAGATCCCAGTAACAGTCAAAGTCAGGGCGTATGTCGTGCACAGCAGAGCTTCGCCGGAAGATGTCTACCAAAGCAGCCATAGGTGCCAGTCCAGGCATCTTTAAGGCTTTCAGACCTCCAAGCTGGTTGATCAAGAAGAATGCGGTCCGCTCGTGTGCTTCAACAGCATCTGTGCGTCCCCAGCACCTAGCCTCGTTAGACGTGAAGGGATTCGATGCCTTTGTTGGCACTTACCTGAACCAATTCGCAGAGGGCAAATGCGGTCGAAATGGGAGATCTCGCTCCTCCAGATGTCGAGGGTCGACTTCGTGGTTGGACAGAATCATCATCCCAAATATCAGCTTTTCTTTTTCCTGCTGACTCATTGCCGCGATTCGCTCAATGCCTTGTCGGATGAGATTGATGGCTTTGGATTTATGTACGAGCGTACGATTGTTGTTGATATGGGTCAGGTCGTTCTCGAGATAAGCCAAGTAGGTGTCCCCAGCAGTGCAGTGCGCGTGGAAGACGATGGGCGAGGTACAGAAATCCTCGAACCACCGTCGACTAATTGCATCTCCAGCTACCACAGGCCAGACTACAGAGGCCATGAACGAGCCTGTACCCGCGGCAAAGGCATCGCTGGTCACATCAAAGGTCGATAGACCGCCAGCACCATAGGTAGGGGAAAGAGTTCTCGCCAACGGTAGCGCCACAGCATTCGAGACGTGCTGGGCTTCGCCGGGCTGATACTGGGAGACCTTGATAATGCTACTGGCGCTGTCATGTCGGCGGCGCTGCTGCGAAGACACATCATCTGCACCGATCCCACTGCGCGGGAATGCGCGTTGCCTCTTGCTTTTGGTGGCCAGTTGCGATTTGCGGTAGCCCACACTTGCGGCGTGAGATCTCGCGGCCCTGCTGCGTCCGCCTTCGTTGCCAGCATCTCGCGGCTGAACAGTTACGAAGGCGAATTTAGCTGGTTTCTTGCTGCCGGAGGCGTCCATAGCGCCATGCCTTCTCGTCACGGGCGGGATATAGTGAGAGGTGTAACACAAGCACTCGTCAGCGCCCGGCCAAGCCGCTGTCGTGCACTTTTGAGCGCAGTGTTCCCAGTATGAACAAGCATCGTGACAGAGGGTGCTGCAGCTCGCATCAGGAGATGAGTGCGAGAGTGCTCGGGCGTGGCGTTTTGCTGTTTTCTTGGGTGAGGGCGAGGCTCTGGCAGCCAGCCGAAGGGCAAGCTTTCGCCAGTCAGCTCACGTCCAACTCGCGAAACGACGACCGACCGCACAGGCAACACCGCATCGCATTGGCCGCTCGAGTCCATGGCTGCTGCACCACTCACGCCCTCCCGACGGCAATAAAGGACGCCATGCATGGCGCAACACAACTCGACGACAACCCCGGCTGAACGCTCCTCATGGCTGCTGCCCACCAACCGCGGCCTGCGCAACCTGCTGGCCGTCTCCCTCCGCAACATCTCGCTCGCCTTCGCCTCGCCGGTGCGTCGGAAAGATCAGGCCTACGATGATGATGCCCTGCCGCAGACCCTCACGTCGCCCGCGAAGCTGCTCGCCCTCCAGGAGCAGAAAGCGTTGGGCCATTCGCGAAGCTCGACCGATCTACGAGCAGTTGTGGAAGCTGCAGCTACCGATGATGAGCGTCCCCAAGAGGCCAACTCCGCTAGTGGAAGTCCGTTAGCGGTGTCGAAAAAGGGCAAGGAGAATGTGTCACAGACTGCACAAGGCTCTCCGCGACGACCGCAGTTGAGGAGGCCGAGAAGGCGAAGCACTATGGAATGGGCCAACGCTACGCCGCAAAGGCGACAGGAGAAGCTGCAGGCTACCGTCACTGGGCGCATGGCAGATGTCTTCTTCAGCTTGCATGTGCAGGGCGTTGAAGGTAAGCCGTGTTGGACACAGTACGGGGGCATCACTGACAGGTGCCGAGCAGAGCCTGTATATGTCTCTGAGGTAGTCGAGCAAACCATGAATCCCACCTTTCGACACATAGACTGGACAGCATGTGTCCCGGGAGTCACGCGATCGGGCAATGTCAAGCTGCGTGTCTGGGCCAAAGGAGCCAAAGCTGGAAATTGGCAGCAGTTGCTGTCCGTAGACATTGCATTGGATGGCCTTTACTATTTGGGCAAAAATGTATGACTGCCTGGCATCTTGAGCGTAAAGCATCAGAGGCAAGATACAACGCTGATTGCTGTAGATGGACGCCCTCCACACAAAATTGCCCGAGAACGCCGTCATCATGCACATGATTGACGGCCTTTATGTTGCTCCCACCGGCTCAGTCGCTGAGCTCACATCGTCTCGACCAGGCTCAGCTGCGAAAGCCTCGTCTCTGCAGTCACGGGCGGTCAGCACTTCCTCCTTTGATGCGCTGCTAAGGCTTTCTAAACTGGACGACAGTATTCAGGATGCCCTGGCCACCCGTAATCAGATCGCAGACGATCTAGAACGCTTGCTGCAGGCCAGCAAGGCAGCTTTGACAGATCGTGATGCAGTTGCCGAAGCCGAAGATCGCATCAAAACGATCGACTACGCCAAGAAGACGGTGGAAAAGCAGCTCGAGAAGGCTCGCAAGCAGCAGGAAGAAAGACGTGCGGCGCTCAAGACTAGACGCGATTTGATGGCCTCGGAAGCGACCGCTCGCGAGAAACACGAAAAGGACATGCAACAGGTCAAGCCTGAATTCCCAAGTATGCGAGACGAGCACGAGGCCAAGAAGAACGCCATGCAAAACCAACGGCGACGAATTTGTGAGGATTTGCAGCACATCTATCCCATTGAGCAGGTTTCGGGCAAAGTTCTATCATTCAGCATTGGGGGCCTTCACCTCCCGAACTCGGACCATCTGGACTCGGAGCCGCCAGAGACTGTGGCTGCTGCACTTGGCTATGTTGCTCATACTCTCCAGCTTCTGTCCTTCTACTTGTCGCATCCACTGCCGTACCCGGTGACGCCACGGGGAAGCACCAGCTCTATTTATGATCCCGTTAGCATACTGCAAACCAAAAATCCGATCACAAGCGAGCAAGCCGAGGATAAATTACGAACGTATCCGCTGTTCAGCAAGAGCATGCCGCGTTTTCGGTTCGAGTATGCGGTTTTCCTGCTGAACCAAAATATTCGCATCATCTTGGACAGCGCCTTTAGTCTCCGAGTGCTGGATCTACGGCAGACATTGGCGAACTTGAAATATCTGCTCTACGTTGCGACTGCGGGTGATGGAGAGCTTCCAGCTCGCAAAGCCGGTGGCATCCGAGGTTTGATGCGAGTGCCTGCATTGGAACGAACCGGTAGTGCCGACTCAGCGAGCAGTGGTATCTCAGGCCTCACGTTGTTCAGCAACGGCAAAGCCAGAGCACATGGAGGTGCTGCAGATAGACTGCGGGAAATCAGTGCCAAGGTGTCCTAGATCAGATCATGCAGATCCAAGCCGTTCAAATCAAGGTCAGAAAGACGCCATAGGCCTCGGTAGCTCTGCAAGAATTCACCCCAGTAAGCGACGATCCTTCTGCATCGATTCATTATGGAGCATCGTGGAGTGAAGTGTATTGAGAGGTGAAGTGTAGATAGCGTAAGGCCCCTGCCAAGCCCATACCGCGATGGAACGAAGTCGAATGTGAACGTGCCCATTGCTCAACTGCGTCACGATAAGCACGTCCGAAGAAGGAAGAAGGAGATCTCAAAGAAGAAGTAAGCATGTCTACAAGAACAAATACAGAATCTACTCGTCCCTGTATTGTGAGGTCAGCCAGACCTCAAACCCCAAAATCACCCCAACGCCATGCATTGCCCAATCGTGAATCATGTCATATTCGTAGGCATATCTACCGCACCGTGTAGAGATTCATCAATAATAGCGGCCGCGATTGGCGAGACACCATGAGCTCGATTTCAGCGGCGCTTACGCAGCCTTAGATGTCGAGCCTTTTGATTCGACTGGCTCAGTCTTCGGCGTGTCATTCTGCTTCGCCGGGTCGGGGTTCAGAGGTTTCGAAGGGTCGTACCCAACAGCCTTGACGATGCCAAGACCTTTGGTACGTCCCTCACGGAACAGTATCCTGTCGCCAACAGCTAAGAACTCTGGACGTTGGACGAAGCGGAAAGCCACCGTAGCTCGATCACCAGTTCGGATGTAGTCTCGGTCGATGTCGATGATGGCGCAGGTCTGGCTCACAGGACCCACATGCAACATGGCCTGATACTTGGTCCGGATGGTGGTAGCGTGCGAAAGGATGAGGACCTCTGCAACAAATTCGCGGTACACCTGTGGCTTTGGGGCCTCGAGATGTGGATTGGCATCAGATTTGGCCAGTAGGACTACCATTCCTTTCCGCACATCCTTGCGTCGCACTCGTCGAAGTGCAAATGAAGCACTCTGGCCAGCGGTGGCAGCAGGAGTGCTTATGCGTTTTCGCTCGATGGAGCGAACTGTGGTGGTGGTGAATTGGCCCAGCCCATCCGGTCCAACCATGACGGTATCGCCAGCATGGACGATGCCCGACTTCACGACACCGGAGACCACAGTACCAACGAATGGAACTGAGAAGGTGTCGTTGACGTGAAACTCGAAGGGTGCATCCACGTCGTACTTGCCGTGGTGTGGCAAAATGTTCAAGAATTCTCGAACCAGATCCAACGACTCGCCCGTGACGTTGGAGACTTGGAAGATAGGGCATATCCTCTGAGAAACGAACTGTGTAGCAGTGTTGATACACTCCTCGCGGTTCTTGATGAAGATAGGTATCTTGCGTGCTCCCGGCGATTTGAGGATCTTGGTCAACTGGGTGATGGTCTGCTGCAGGATCTGAGGCGGGCAGATATCGATCTTGGTGATGACGACCATAACCGGTACGTTCAGAGCCAGGGCGATACCGAGATGCTCTTTCGACATTCCAATCAAGCCATTGTTCGCCGCTACCATTAGCAGGCAGTAGTTCGGCTCGCTGGATAATAGTCCAAAGACAGTTGTTCGTAGATAGCGCTCGTGCCCAGCCAAGTCTGTGAACGAGATGACTTTGGCGCTTCTCTTTCCAATCTCCTCCCAGCTCAACTTTCGGCCAGGTACTCCAGAGACCACCACCTCGCCTTTGGTGTCAAATCCCATAATCTCCATGCCCACACTCGATGTGCGACCAGATTCAATCTCATGCTTATGCCGGAAGAGATTCACACGTGCCTTGCCTCGACCATCATCCAGCCCGCCCTTAACCAGCACACCGAGTAACGTGCTCTTGCCTGCGTCGACATTGCCCACCACAGCGATACGCGTCTCAATCTGATCATCGACGTCGATAGGTCGCCGTCTGATCATGATCTTACCCACACATCCTCGCTCTTTCTTGTTCTCATTGCCCACGTCGACCGGACTATTCGGGACGTTTTTGGTCATCAATACCTTCCAATCGGCCTTGAGCTTGGTGGCGATGGCCTGCAGCCGCGCGAGAGCAGCATTCCATTCCTGCTCGGTCAACTGTTGGCTGTCGCCATTGTCCTCCAATCCGACGTCGAACAAGCACTCGTTGTGCCCCTCATCTAGTCGCGTACTGATGACAGCTTCGAGCTGCTTCGTACTCTCATCCTTTGTTGCATCATCGACATCGAGCAGAAGGTGTTTTAGCCGTACTTTGGGCTTGTCGTCCCCGAGATCTAATGTGTCGAGAATGTCGAGCTCTGCATGTTCGGATTTCGATGCGCCGTTCGCCTTCTCCGGCCCATTGATCGGCGGGCGCCGTAGCGCTTGCTGCTTGTTGACATAGTCGGCGAAGTCGCTGAGTGCCTGTCACGACAGTCAGTCCGAAAGGAGCGTCGCAACAATGACAATTATGCAAGGGATGCGCGAATGTCAAACGAAATGGAGAGGATTGCGAATCGCAGCACATACATTCTCGCCAGCTCGGCGCTCTTGAGCCGACTGTGGCACTTCCTTGTACCGCTCTGCTCGTGTCGCCATGATCGCGGAAACTGTGTTTGCCGGTTACGCTGCTATTCGTAGGATCATTGCTGTGCGAGATCGAGTAGGAAAGATCGATGAAAGTTGTTTGCAGGGAGGCGAAGCAGGTACATGAGCAGTGAGCTGTCCATGTCCGGGCGTGACTATAAGGCCGACTGGTGGGGTGCGTGAGTCGAATCAAGCAGTCATTCATCGTGGGGAAGCCCCACTGCTGCACTGCTGCTTTGGGACGACCCTTTGACCACCGCTTGCCTGCCTGGGAGACCGGACAAACAACCAGTGACTCAAAAGCGTTTCCAAGGTTCCAATGACATGCTATGGTCACTCATTGAAATGGTTTTTCGTTGCTATACATGCTATGGATCACGAGTTGTTCTTCGCCTCCCTCAATGCGGCCATGACATCCACCCGCTCAGTCTTGCCTGTGAACTTCTGCACTGTTGGATCGTCGAGCCGCATGAACACGTTGTGCTGCTTCTCGTCTCCAATCGTGAATTTGCCTTGGGTTTGCTTATTGGAGTTTGCGAACGATTCGAGCTTCTTGACCGGTTCCGATTGCAGCACCTTGATGCCGAACTTCACGTTGCCCTTCGTATACTCATGCCCTGGGAAGACTTTGGTGTCATCCGGAAGAGCAGCAAGAGTCTTGTTCAGTGCAGCATCCATCTCCTCCGTTGTGCCTTCGAAGAATCGCCCACAACCGCCGATGAACAGAGTGTCGCCGGTGAATATGGCTCTGTCGTTGCCGTCTTCGAATAGATAGCAGATGCTGTCTTGTGTATGACAAGGAGTATGGAGAGCCTTGACTTTGATGCCCTCTCCTATGGTGAAGGTCTCCCCATGACTAGGAGTCTTGGTGACTTGATCGCAGTCCTTGCCGCCGATGATAGGTAGCTTGTAGGCCTTCAAGATCTCCTTGTTGCCGCCGGCGTGATCATGATGGCTACGAAGAGGTCAGAATTCGGACCAACATGCGGCAGGCCGAGCTTACTGATGTGTGTTGATGATGTTCGTCAGCTTCACTCCTCCATCGACAGCTTTCTTGAGCGATGGCAGGACCCTGGTCTTGTATTAGAACGCTCTGTGTTGCATGCAGCATGAAGTATGATCTTACTCTGGTGGGTTTGCCGGATCGATGATAACTCCTTCTTTCGTCTTGTCATCCGTTACGACTATTCAGTGTCAGTAGCAGTCTAGGAGCAATACAGCAGAATATACACACGGTAGGCATAGTTGTTGCCAGTTCCCTCCCCTGGAAGTACGATGTCAATGCGCTGCCGAGCCACCTTGATGTCTCGATTTGCTTACACATTGGAATGCTCTCGATATGCATCTTGCGTGTTTGTTGCTTCTGGGAATCAGCAAGGAAGAAGTATCCGATAAGCAAGGCGATGCTTACAACGAGAATTGATCGGAATACGGGCTGCCTGATGGTCTGCTTGAAGGCTTTCACAAAAGTCATTGGCATCGACAGCTATTGAAAGTGATCGCGGAGTCGCAAAGCTGCGATGAGCTTTAGCCGTGGCGATGATATCACCCAGCTTACCCTGCCTGCGAGTGGGTCGTGGCTGGTGGAACTTGGAAGCTCTGTTCGCTTCATGACCCGGGCGCAAGCAACTTCTTGAACGGCAAACCAGATCGTCGCGCCGAATTCAACATCACGACTGTTTACCCTCCTGGACTTCCGAACAGACGGACGTGCATTTGGCGCCGATGCTTGGACGATGACTTCGAGGCTGCTGTCCTCGCGGCTCGCGCAGCGAACCCCGACAGCCCTCGTTCCAGCACCGCGTCCCAATGTAGCCACTCTCTACAGGAGCAGCCTGCTCGCTGCCAAAAGGCCCATAACACAATCCGCATTATCTGGATCAACAAGTGTTCTACGAAGATGGACTCAGCGGAAAGCCTGGCCTGCAGGCGCGAATGCCATGCACAATCTGCCAGCAGTCCGCCATGCCTCGTTCGCTCGTGTCATCCCGAAACTCTTCATGAAGCTGGCTCGTGTACCAGCGATGATGGGTTTGACGATGGTTGGAGGTTTGGCGTATTTGCAGTATCAGACTGCCCAGGCTGGAGCGTATGCAATGGATGTATTCGGTCGAGCAAGAGACGCTACCATGGGTGCGGCGAATGGCGCGATGGAAGGAATGGGAGGCATTTTTGCACAGATCAGTCGAGGTGCTGAGAAGACTAAGGAGGATGCAAAAAGCATACAAATGCCGCAGTGGATGAAAGACATTTATGAGGGACGGACAGGAGGAGAAGGAGGCGAAGGTGGAAGTGGTGGCCCGAACGAGCCCAAGCAGAGTGGTGTTGGCGTCACCGGAGCTGGTGCAGCCACCGCTGCTGCATTCGCGCTTGACTCTGAGGGACAAGAGGATGATAGATCAGGGGACGAGGCGGCAAGAGACGACCAGATGATGCTGCTCACAAGGAAAATGATCGAGATCAGGTCGCTGTTGCAGACTGTGGGACAATCAGAAACGCTCACACTACCTTCAATCGTTGTGGTAGGATCGCAGTCCTCGGGGAAAAGTTCCGTCCTGGAGGCCATAGTCGGACACGAGTTCCTTCCCAAGGGCTCAAATATGGTAACGCGACGGCCAATTGAGCTTACCCTGGTCAACACTCCCAAGGTGGCTGCAGAGTATGGCGAATTTCCCGCACTGGGGCTTGGTCGAATGACAGACTTCAGTCAGATTCAAAAGACACTGTTGGACCTGAACTTGGCTGTGCCAGAGAAGGACTGCGTCTCGGATGATCCTATTCAACTCAGAATCTACTCGCCCAATGTTCCTGATCTTTCTTTGATCGATCTTCCGGGTTACATTCAAGTGGAGGCTTTTGATCAGCCTACCGAACTTCGCACAAGGATACAGGACCTCTGTGACAAATATATTAAGGCACCCAACATCATTCTGGCCATTTCTGCGGCGGATGTTGATCTCGCAAATTCGACAGCCCTTCGTGCGGCAAGGAGAGCGGATCCGAGGGGCGAGCGGACGATTGGTGTTGTGACGAAGATGGATTTGGTAGAACCGGAGCGGGGAGCTCAGATCCTCGCAGACAAGAATTATCCCCTTCGCTTAGGCTACGTTGGCGTGGTCTGCAAAATTCCACAGGAAACGAGGTCGCTATTTTCCCGAGGCGCCCAAAACATTACAAGCCTGATTACGAAGAATGAAGCAGCCTTCTTCAACGCCCACCCGGACACTTTCGGACCCGAGGCGAAGTCTAATGTTACGGTTGGCACTCCTGCATTACGCAAGAAGCTGATGCACGTTCTGGAGAGCACCATGTCCGCGTCGTTGAAGACAACCAGCGAAGCCATTCACCACGAGCTTGCCGAGGCATCGTACGAGTTTAAAGTGCAATATAACGAGCGACCTTTGAGTGCTGAGAGCTACCTTGCTGAGTCACTGGACGTGTTCAAACATGGTTTCAAGAAGGTTTCCGAAGAATTTGGGCGGCAGGAAGTCCGTGATATCGTTAAGCGCGAGCTTGATCAGCAGGTCCTCAATTTGCTCGCACAAAGGTACTGGAATAGGCCTGTGGAAGATTTGCGGCCAGTCGATCAAAACTCAGAATCAATCCAAGAGCCACTTGAGAGTCTGCCCAAAGCAGATCCAGAGAACCCGCTTTGGCATCTGAAGCTTGACGCTTCGGCGTCCACACTCACAAAGCTGGGAATCGGTCGTCTGGCAACGACAGTCACTGCGCAAGCACTACACAGCGCTGTGCAGGACCTTATACAAAATACTCCATTCGCTTCACACCCATTCGCCGTACAAGCCATCACAAGCGCGTCTGAGAACATCCTCAAAGACCTTGCGTATGACACCTCAGACGAACTCGAGATCTGTGTCAAGCCTTACAAGTATCGAGTCGAGGTTACAGACCATGAGTGGAAGCAGGGACGCGAGAACATCTCAAAAGGCCTGAAAGATGAATTGCAGTCCTGCGAGAATGCCTTGAAGGCAGTTGAAGATCAGATTGGCGGTCGAAGAAAGGCCAAAGACGTGCTGTCTTTTATCGATCGTGTGAGAAGAGGTGACATCGTGCTGGAAGGCAATGGCGTTGGAGGCGCAGGCGGCTTCTCAGCAGCTCTGCTTGAAAAGGGCAAAGAAGCTCTCTTCCTCCGCGATCGAGCTGACATATTGCGCATGCGCTTGGCAGCAGTCAAGAGTCGGCAGTGCGCACAGCCCAAGAATAAATATTACTGCCCAGAGGTCTTCCTCGACGCAGTGGCGGAGAAACTCACGTCCACAGCTGATCTCTTCCTGGACGCTGAACTGTTATCCAAATTCTACTACCAATTCCCTCGCGTGCTGGAGAAATGGGGACGCGATCTGGACGAGAACACAATCGAAAGATTCGCCCGTGAGGATCCGAAGATTCGTCGGCATCTTGACGTTGTCAAGCGCAAGGAACTGCTCGAGCATGTTCTGAAAGAGATGGAGGGCCTCAGACAGCTCGAGGCTCGCGAGAAGAGGAACAGCAATCGTGGGACACAGACAGAAGAGAAGAAGCGTCGCGGCTGGTTGTTTTGATAGAAGCACAGCATGTACAGACCACAGGGCGTTTTTGAGTGACAAGGGTGGGTCGTGACTAGAAGGAGTACGAAGATACCATGATTCGCGAGTTGTACTGATATCCCACTCACTGATTAGATGCAGCGTTCTCTTCATAGGTAATTTGAGCATTCAGCGGATCGCTTCCACTTCACGAGCTCCATCTCTATGTTCAAGATCGATTTTTCTTACCACCGCGATCACCACATCCACCACCTCAAGCTAGGAGCTCCATTGTGCCGACCTTGCACGCGTGCCAATCCTTTTCGTGGGCAAATACTCCTGCTACTCTGGATGCTATCCCTCAGCCTTTTGAGATCACAATGTGCTCTTTCCGTAACCAAAGCAAGCTGACCCGTCTTCGACCTCTGCGAGTGCAAATCCCTCACCATCTCAGTACTCAACGATCTCCATTCCTTGACTGAGCCCGAACAATCCACCAACACAGCTTCGGACCCAATCTTTCGCGCAGTAATATCCTCGATCTTATCAATTTCCACTTTCGGCTCGGAAGTCAACGGCTGTTGGTCCGGGATTGCTTCGACAAGCTCTTCCCAAACAAGCACATCACGCAACCAGATGCCAACACACTCTACCCGGATCTGTCGATTCGTAGCAAAGAATGCCGGTTCACCAAAGGTGAATTTCTTGCAGCGTTTCTTTCGCTCTTCTAGTTCGGCGTACATAGCGAATAGAAAGATTGTGTTCCTGAGCTCACCGGGCAGCCGGAGAAGTCGTGATTGTGCGTTTTGTAAAGCTAAGATCCGTCGGTGAGCTGCCTCTAATTGGGTTCTTGCTTTCTGTAGTTCGGTATAGGACAAGTTGTCAAGTTGTGTGAGGTCCATTGTGTAGGTTGCCATGATTGGGATCGATGCTTCGGAATGTTTCTTGCAGTTTCTTAGGTTTTATTGAAGTATGCAACAGTTCTACGTGAACATAGCTTGTGAATAGAGAATGTGAAAGGAGTGCTCGTTCAGCTGAATGGGCATTCGGTATTCCAGCAAGGTGCTCATTCGGGTCCGCGATGTCGGGTGATATAGACCCGTTCGTTATCCACAGCACCTGTGGGGAGTGTGGGGAATTTGCGAGGGGGTCACAGAAGAAACAGAGTCAATAACAGGATGCGGCAATGTAATGACAACAATTTGCAATGTCCAGTGCAGTCCTGTTGGTATCAAGGATGGACACACGGAGCCGATGAGAGGCTCAGATGCCTAAGTCGATGGACTTATGACTAGTTCTACATTCTGGTAGGATGCCGGCCTACCGCGGAGTCGCCCGAGCACCTGTGTAACAATGCCAATCGCTTTTCCTTTGGCCACGACCCCTTCAAGCAGGCCACGCCTCTCGAAGTCGCTGCGACTCTAACACTGCAAATGCGAGACAACACTCATCGTCTTAGATAGCGAGCCGACCGTATAGTGGGTGTTCAAGGATCTTTTGAGTGGGCCTCGCTGGTCTCGAATGTGATCGACATACGTCTTCAGCTGCCGCGAGGTATGGTCTCCTATTGACCGTGTCGCGGGGTGTCGCTCAGGGAATGACGCTTGTAAGGTCGAGCCCTGTGAGAACGAATCATGGAATTGTGAGAATCGAGGGCTCACGGATCGTTCAGGATCCGACGCATTGTTCACTTTGCTTGGACCATGCAGTGTATGACACGGCAACGTAACAGCTCTGGCCTTACACGCAAACCTGCTGGCTCTGTTCACAAGTTGCGTGCATGGCATGATACTCAGCTGACATCTCCGCCTGCGCAGAGGCGTTTCCTGATGGCGCGCTGTGTCCCGTTGTCGCATTCGTCTCGAGTGCCGAGATAATGCCATTCGATATCTGATAGTTGAAGCTGAGACCTTCTTCTGGTGACCCAAGTCAAGGGCGAAATTCAGTCGAGAATCTGGAGTCGACTGGCACAGAGGTAAAAGTCTGAAGCACTTCTGGCTGAGACAGCCACGCTGAATGAGTTGTTGGGTGCCACTGTCTGCAGGTCTGAGATAGTCCAAAGCAAATGTTGGGCAGCAACATGGAGAGAAGCGGTTCTGCTTGGACCTCGGGCGTCGGATATGGTAGGCGTTGAGCCTGGAGGATTGACCTGATTGTTTCCACGCACGAGGAGCCAGAACAGTGCAGGAACGACGCTCGGTGCTCCACCTAGTTTTGCTAATATTCGTCCACGGGGCCGGCGAGTCTGGCTGCCGCGAGCCGGCAAGGAGTGGTAGGAACTCGTCGTCGGTCAGTTTCATTATTTTGACGAGATCTAGTCCAGTGCCACTGCGCATCGTGGACTTCCGTGCCGGGATAGTCTTGACAGTAATCGAGCTGCTGAAGCGTACAGTCTTCGCACATCGTGTAGCTCTGTCCTGTGGCTTCACCAGCGATGATTTCCTTGGACAATGTGCGTCCCGGGAGATTACCAGAGCAGCCGTGGCACTTTCTAGCTCGTCATCTAGCTTCTCGATGTGCAGTGCAGGCGGCGAAGGAGCGTCGTCAACGGGCTTCCACGGGCGCTGAATTGAATGAGATTGGCCGAATACGTCCTCGTATGGTAATGCTGACATTTTCTCAATATGCCAAGTCGACCTGCCAGAGCATGCAGTGTGTAAGTAGCGTGCAGCACAGTGAAGTCCGGTGCTATCCTGTAGGATTAAATGAGCAATTGATACCGAGGAGTGCAGTCTGATGGCAAAGTGAGGTTGAGAAGCTGCACTAAAGTGAACTTGTCAATACTTGTAGGCCGTTTGCGCGCCTGCCCGTTTGTTCTGTTTTGTCAAAGATCCGATCAGTCTCAGCAATGCCACGTGCCTTGCTCCAATGCGATGGTACCAGACAGGGGTTGACCACGTTGACGTACTGTCGGCCACTTCTCCAGCCAGCACACGCGAGACACCATGTCAGGTGAACGCCGAGTGTGAAGCCCGCTCGTGTCTATGTCTGCAAGCACAAGGCCAGTGCGCGGTCCGAGTGAAGGAAAGAGAGACTGCGACCGCATCGCATGCGCTTTGTGAGTACATGAACACTTGTTAGTGTCAAAGCCCCGCTCTCTTGAGGCTCAAATCGGTTCATTCCGACAGGATACGAGGCAGAGGAGCAGCGGACGTCTGAGCAAGGCAAGACCTGTGTGAAGGAAGCGGCCAGGTGGCGACGGGAACTGCATATTCAGATGCGACACGGGCAGAATCAAGATGCCTGTCCGGCTAGGGGGAATGCAGAGACACGTCGGACCAAACGGGCGAACAGGTCGCGAATCTCGATCTGCGCGGGAACGGCGGCGACATGTCTGCGATGCCACCACTAGCGAATTGAACTGTTGGGTTCCTGAGAGGGCGACACAGGCCAGAAGGTGATGCGAAGTGGAGTGTAGTTTGCGAAGAGTGCAGGAAGAACAGAAGGTCGCGCTCGAAACGTGGAAGCCGCATGGACCCTGCGTGCTTGGCAGATGTATTGTAACTTGTTCTTTCCTCGTACGGCGAGTTGACAGTTGGACTGCGCCGAAGACAGTGGCAGCTGGCCTTTTCACTTGTTTGCTTTCTCACTTTCTGGACACCCGATCCCCACCACTCTTTCTCCGCCTCATGATCACTTTCTGCACGAGTCGCCCATCGATAACAACGCGCCCGAGCGCACATCCACTTCTCTGGACATCACTGCTCCGACAATAGCGGACGCGTGCCAACATGTCCAACGAATACAATTACGACAACGATGCCCAGTTCTTTCCCTTCTTTGTGCTCACAGTGACCTCTTTGGTCACTGTCCCTCTTACATACACCCTTCTCAGAACGCCGACCGACACTTCGCTACTCAAAAAGGCCGGCCATATCGAGTCGGCGTACAAACCGCATAATGAAGACATCATTAATGCGCAGCGGGCGAAGCAGAAGCGGAAAGAGCTGCGGATGAAACGGATCGTTGCGGCAATCACAGGATGGGCCATTATTGCATACATGGTTTACTTGGTGGCCACGACCACACGAGAGGCGGCCAAAATCTGGAACCCTTTCGATATCCTAGGCGTGCCCATGTCTGCTACGGAAAAGGCTATCAACTCGAAATACCGCAGACTATCGATCACTATGCATCCTGACAAGCGTCAGCCCAACCCAGCATTGAATCAGACGATCGAGAGCATCAACGATGAATGGGTGGAGATTACCAAGGCCTACAAAGCGTTGACGGATGAAGAAATACGAGCTAATTGGGAACAATACGGTAACCCCGATGGCAAGCAGAGCACGAGCTTCGGCATAGCACTGCCTAAACTCTTGGTTGCTGAGGGCAGTGGCAAGTATGTCCTTGCTTTTTACGGTCTGCTGCTGGGAATCGGCCTACCTTGGTTGGTCGGTAGATGGTGGTATGGCATGCAAAAGGTCACTCGTGAGAAGATCTTGGTTACGAGCGCCGGAAACATGTTCAAAGAGTTCAAGGACCGCATGGACGGAGGCGAAGTGCTAGCTGCGGTAAGCACGGCGTCCGAGTTCAAAGAAATCTTACACGGAGCAAATGCGGACACCGGAATGGGCAAGGTGGAGAGCAAGCTCGCTTCGACAGAGACCAGTGACGCTGTAATGCTTCCAAAGGATAAGACGAAGTTGAAGGAGCTGGAGGATCCTGCTCGGCGCAAGACACTTGCTCTACTTTGGGCGTACTTGACACGACTGGATCTTGGGGATGCCACGCTTGAGGCGGAGAAGTATGAGCTCGCACCAACAGCTGAGAGGCTCAACCAGGCCTTTGTGTCCATGTGCTTAGCCTACGGTTTCACTGCCCCAGTCCTTGCATCGTACGGTCTCAGCCAGTGTCTGGTCCAGGCCATCGCACCAACTCCTGCAGGAAAGGCCCCTCTCTTGCAATTGCCACACTTCACACCCGAAGCGATCCGTGAGATCGAAACTGCAGTCAACGATAAGAAAGAACACATGACGATTCAGTCTTTCATGGCTCTGCCAGCTGAACAACGACAAGCTCTCGCCCAAGCAGTCGGCATCACGAACGATCGCCTCAAAATTGCCGAGGACGTTTCCAAAAAGCTGCCGTATCTCAAGGTAGAAAAGGCGTTTTTCAAGGTCGCCGGCGAGAAGTATATCATTCCATCCTCACTCGTGCAACTGGTCATCAAGGCTCGATTCATCCCTCCCGGTACACCCGCCTCCAGCATTCCAAAGGTCAACCCAGACGACTTGCTCGATATTGATGCTCCCGAGGGGGATATTCAAGCCGCGAAGAAAGAGCCCGAACAACATCACATCCCGCTGGCTTATGCACCATACTTCGCCCGTGATCGTGCGCCCAAGTGGCATGTTTTCCTCGCCGACAACCGACAAGGCAAGATTGCAGTACCCCCATTCAATTTCGACACCTTCGACAAGAAGCCTTTTGATGAGAGCGGCGCGCCGACTTTCAACGTTGTTACCCTCAAGATGCAATTCGGAGCACCACCACAGGCTGGCGAATACAAGTTCCAGATGCACATGGTGTGTGACAGCTACGTCGGTTTCGATCACAAGCAGGAGATCATCATGAACATCGATGATGCCAGCCGAGCCCAAGAGGTTGACGATGACGATGACATTTCTGAGCCTGACGAGGGTGAGTGGAATACCTCCTACTAATACGCAGTAGATACTGACCGAAGCACAGACACGATCGCAGGGCAACTCGCGGCACTTAAGGGCGACGCAACTGCTCAGGATGCTCCGAAGCGAACGAATAAAGCCAAGATCACAGAGGAAGACAGTGACTACGAATCCGGCACAGACGATGAAGAAGGAGCATCATCAGGCTCTGAGACCGACACTGATACCGATTCTGAAGCGGAGGAGGAGCAAGCCAAGGGCAAGTCTTGGTGGTAGTGCGCCCTGCCTTGAAGAAGGCAATGTTGCAATCGTATCTTAACCATAGCGCGGCGTTAGGAGTTCGCTTGGAGTGGAATGGAAGCTTCACATCGCACTGTAGACCGATCAGAATAACGAATCACACGTTGGAATGCGAGATAACCATCTGAAAACGTCACCAGCATAATAGTTCGGAAGACTCGCAGACAGGACGGCAGTGGTAGGGAGAGCCCGAACGGGCGAACATCTGGCACAACGAGGCTCGAGCTACACAGGGCAATGTAGTCCCGTACAAACAAAAGTTTGGCAATGAAACGGTCGCCGAGCCTCAATCGCATAGGGTCCACTTTGCGGACATGTATATTTTAAAAGTAACGTAGGCTTGACGAACGCCGTACCTCCTAACGCCAAGTGCGATCTGTGTCCAACGATGGCGGTGATTTTCGGCACATTTGGTAAGCACGTCGACTTGAACGACTAGCTAGCTCCGATGCGTGATTTGCAGTGGCCAGCAAGTCACCACAGCTTTGGTCGGCCGATGGAAGTTGCAAGGTCCGTTGATGCATCTTCAAGAACAATCGGCTCCCTTTATGCCGGGAGAAGGGGTGGGATGGCTTGAATGGCGCTACGCCGGGGTCAGAATGAGCTTGCAGAGTTCGGTTCGGCCGAGCGAGATCCAGCGCCTCGTGTTGCATTTCATCAGCTGTACCACAAACTCGTACGTGGCTGAACAAGGCAATCTGCCAGAAGGCACGAAGAACAAACTACGATTTCTAGCCTGGTTGATCTGGATACGATAATCACGGCAAGGCTTTCGCACGTCTATGAATAGCAGCGTACGTATTTACAACATCGGACATGTGACAGCAGGCAGAGCATGCTGTGAGCAGTCGTGTCCGGTGCGGGCTGGAAGGATATGGAGGTCAGGATGTCGGCGCGGCGTCCGCGAAGCGGCTGAGGGATAAGCGTAAAGTCTCCAGCGGCCAGGGAACAGAGTTTGGGCGTGACGCGACAGTCCACTCCGGAGGCTGCAAGGCTGCGTCCAACATGGCCCAGGTCGGCGATGGTCTTCGCGGACTTCAGCCGCTTGCTCTTTGGCGTCAGCGACAGAAGATGGAGTGCGTCTGGAGCTGCTGCCTCGTTGCTCATGTGCCGTTCCACGACTCAAGCGTCGCAAGCCACCTTCACAGCTCGCAGCACGCCGGTCTCAGTCTAGGCCCAACCTCCGCAACCACCTCCAACTCCTCTGCGACCTTGTCTGCAACACACCATCCATCCCTCCGTACTCGCGACCCGACGGCACGCGATTGCTAGACAGTACCCAACGCGCACAGCGGAGACACTTTGCCGACGGGCACGCGCAGAACGGGCCACAGGACCTCGGCGTGCTGCAGGAAGAGCAGGCCTCTGGTGGTGCACGTGGCCAGTCGTCGAGGACGCCGCTGCTTGCTACAGCCCCCACAAAGACTCGAGAAAGCGGCAGCTGGTCTCCGAAAGGCACGCCGTATACCTTGGCCAGTGAAGAACTAGTCGGAACGGCCACTCCTTCGTCTTCGCGCAGGAACAACATACCGCATGCTCTCGCCATTCTGCCTATCTGAGACACGCGCACGGGACTGGCGGCTGCATGCGCATCGATGAAAGACACCGCTGATGGGGCGGTCGGCACAGGCATAGGGCTACATGGCCAACGATCCGCCCTGCAGGTTATATGTCTCGGCAATAGTGGTGGCCCCAGCGAGGAGAATGTTACCGCATTCTTGGTTCGCTCGATAGCGAGCGAGTGGACTAAAGGCTCGCTGCTGGCAGTTGATGCTGGATCACATCTCGCACCCATCACACGAATACTCGAGAACCACTTTCCAACCACGAGTCGTGCACGAGGCTCGAACAGCAGCCATGCGTCCGCAAGTCGCACGTCCGGGTCGCCCATTGATGTGGATATGTATCCCAAGCCGGAGCCAACATTGCTACAGGCGGGTCCTTTTGCGGGACTGAAGTTTCCCAATGAGTCGGCTCGCGCAAACGCTCTCCATGTGCTTCGAACCTACATCTCCACTTATCTGATCACACACCCTCATTTGGACCACCTCTCTGGATTCGCGATCAATACCGCAGCCTTCAATGGCACTTCGCGGCCGAAGACTTTGGCAGCACTGCCAAGCACTGTCAATGCCATCAAGCAGCATATCTTTAATGATGTGATTTGGCCGAACCTCACAGACGAAGACGGCGGCGTGGGCTTTGTGACTTTTCAGCGTCTCAAAGAAGGGGGTGATGTTATGATGGGTGAGGGCGAGGGACGAGGCTACATTGATGTCTGTGATGGGCTTGCTGCAAAAGCGTTCAAGGTCTCACATGGTGTGTGTACCAAGAGTCCACCAAGCCACCAGCACCGTGGCAGCATTGCTGGAATGTCGGATTCGATGCCTCCGTACAATGGATCCATACAAGGCATGCCTCATGACCAAATCACTTCGAATCGAGCGTTGTCTATGTCGGCGATGCATTCTCAACCCGGCACGCCAGGTGGAACGCAGCGGTCAAGCTTCCATACACACCAAGCTTCGCCTCAATTAAGAGCGGCCGACCACGACACATGTGTAGTCGATAGCACGGCCTTCTTCCTCCGCGACGAGGAAACGCAGCGTGAGGTCATCATATTCGGCGATGTGGAACCTGATTCTTTGTCACTCACGCCCCGGAACATCGTGGTGTGGCAAGAGGCTGCACGTAAGATTGCGCAGGGCGTCCTAGGTGGAATCTTCATCGAGTGCAGCTATGATGACAGTCAAGCCGATGCAATTCTGTTTGGTCATCTGAATCCGCGGCATCTTATAGCCGAATTACAGAACCTTGCAAGCCTGGTCGTTGACGCCAAAGCAATGCGTGCTGCTGAGAAGGCTGGGACGAAGCGCAAGCGCTCAATTCCAGGCCATACGTCCAATGGCTTGGATCCATTTGCTCGGCTGAGCATACCAGAGACTGCACGAAAACGTACTCGGAACCTTGCCAGCAGAACGGTATTGGATGAGCGGCGACGCAGTAGTGCCCCTGATCACAACTTTCCAGCGGCCGCTGCCTCCAGCCTTCCCACTTCGCAAAGCCCTGGTTCCGCTTCGGTAGACGCGCTGAACCATTACAACTTCCAAGCATCGGAGCCTGCCCTCATGGATCACGCTGGTGATACGGTCACGTCCCCAAAGGCCGTTGCATTTCCACAGAATGGCCCCGGTAATATCGACATCAACGTGACGGGGGATGGCAACGATGAGACTGCAGCACAGCCGCATCAAGAAGCGCCTCTCAGCGGCATCAAAGTAATCTTAATACACATCAAAGACACTTTCAAGGATGGGCCGCATGTCAGCGAAACAATACTGGAGCAGCTCAACGAACACGAAGAAGAGCTCCGCGCAAAAGGAAGTCCGCTGGGCTGCGAGTTCGTTGTCAGCCAAAGTGGCGAGTCATATTGGTTTTAAGGCGGTTGTCTTTTCGCGCCTCGCTTCAGCACTGCCACTGGCCATTTATTGCTCGATCTTGAAACTGGCCCCTGGCAGCCTAGTTCTCTGCGTGGTCTAGAACGTGGTGGTTGTTGTTAGGCCAGGAACCAAGCTGTACGACACATGGGTCATTATGGAAGCGTGATGCAGGGTGTCGCCCGATGCAAAGGTGGCGGTTTTTAGGGCACCAGGCATTTCATCAATTTCATGGTTATGACATATGGGGATGATGGGGAACGGCGGATGGTTCATGGACGATGTTTTGTCGTCAGCAGCTTCATGAGCACACACAAGAGTAACGGGAACAGCACGTGTACAGAAAAAGCAATCGGTGCATGGAGTGAGCAAAGCATAGCACACGCACACACAAAGAATCTCAGCTTTCGAGGTGATTTTTGGACTCAGCTTCACGACTTATTGTACAATGTTCGGCTAGATAATAAGCGAGCGCGTGGCAGGCATTGGCTGTGCATGATGAGTGATCATCATGACGAAAAACGAGGATAGACAGTGCACGACGAACATAGATGGGCAGTCCTTGGTTGGACGGCACCATAATGACCAAGTTCTGGGTGAAGTTGGATTATTCAAGTGCAAACATGGCAAAAGAAGGGTCTGGTTGATGAAAGGGTCCATGTCTGTTTTTTCTAGTGGTTACCAAATCATAGTTTTTGCACAAATGTGGTAATTCAGCAGTTCTGCCATGTGACCCGACCCGAATATATCATTGCCGTTCTCAGAGACATGCTGCTCCCAGAATCATCAAGTGCGAAGTTAATTGCTGGGCGTAGTTCGTTGCTGTGGTCAGTTGCGCGCCATTTTCGGGGTTTGATATGAAAGTTGTTTATAAGTTGTGCAACACGAACTGAGATACTAGGCACTGCACGCCGACATTATTTTGTCGAACCCGCGAGTTGTCAACAGTGGCAATATCACGATATGATCAAGCCAATGTCGCGCACAGATCGTTCCAATGCAACGTGGCTTCTTCTTCGCCGTGAAGTCGAATCAAGCTATCTCGCTTGCCCACGACTTGGCTCGCGAAAGTCGACGGCATTTACGATTTATGCGCGCATGCACAGTCCTCGTGTTGGTGGAGCTGTCAGTGGAGCTTCATAGCACTAATTGTTGCTCCCTTGTTAGCGTCGACTGAACCCTTCTAAATTAGTTCTGATGCCAGAAAGTTGTTTGATAGACCAGAGATCGGCAATCTCGGTGCACGCAATACTCTTTATCCGAGATACGCACCCTGCACTTTTGTATAATAAATGAGGCGGCGCGTTCGATGCATAGCGGCAGAGGCCCACATGCCAAGTGCTTTGCACGCATCTTGTTCGCACTTTTCTCCAGAACCCCGCTCGCGGTGGTGTGGTTGCTAGACCGCCTCATCAATGTGCGGCTGCTGCTGGCGCTGAGGTTTGGAAATGGAGCCATGCTTGGATCAGAGCTAACTGCTTGGTGGACAATATGCTGAGGACGCCGGCTCTGCCGTCGCTTGACAAGGCGTTTTTTCCGCAGCTTCACGTCCAGGGCGAGGTCATGCGTGTACCATTGTGCTGGCGGTGACGACTGCTGGAAGGTGGAGAGCCCGTCGAGGTTGACATATCCATCAGTAGATAGTCCGTGCAGTCAGTCGACGGAAATTCTTGTATGCTTTTCGCGTGCAGACACGATCATACGCCGGCATGGCGCACGACATCGCTAGTTCTGCTGGACCTCGTCCGATAGGCACTTAGCGTGTTTGCAGGGGAGCTGTAGTAGCTTCGAAGGCAGAATGCTGCATGCACCCAGCTGGGAGGATGGCGCAATGGAGCGACGCGTTAATGAGCGTAGCAACATGATCGAGACCGGTTTACCAAGCGCATTGGAGAGGAACTCGAGCAAGTGCTGCTGCTGATGACCGCGTACGCGTGTGATGCCTTGTTTCGAATGGCCCTGCGTTTGACTGGAGCTTATGGCGGCAAAGGAGGTGCCACGGGTCTAGTCCCATCTGCGGAAGATCTGCTGGCGGGCGCAATTCTGTGGCGCGTCAAGTGCCTGCAGGCGGTCGACGATGGATGCGCAAGACAGATTGTCCATTCCGGTACCCATGGGCGTGTTTGGCCACAGCAAGGCCCCATATGGCAGGCCGTAGAGGACGTGGGGTTTTGTGTGTGGATCCGTCCTCGCATGCACGCGTGTCGGGTCAGAGCTCTCACGGCGGGCAGCACAGCAGCGGGTTGCGCAGCTCGCAGCAGCGACGACACGAGGAGGCAGCGGTACGATCCATCGGGGTCACAGCACAGCGCAGATGGCGAGTGCATGTGGTGCTCCAATGGCCGCGAGCCTGCGTTTGCGAAAGAGTAATGGCAGGTGCAGATACAACCGTAATGAGAGGGGTCCGTGTTTCATCCCGGCCGCCGCTGTCGAGCACGGCCACTGCGGCAGCGACGATGGCAGCGAGGGCGGCGGCGGCGGCGGTGACGGGCGCGGTGTGCGCGACGACGCCGTCATGGTATGGAGCAGCGTCCAAGTGGGTGCGTGTCTGGTGGTCATCAAGCATTAGAAAATGGGCCGTCGTATTTCAGGAACAAGCACATCGAAGTTTATTTCCAGGCGCGCTCGGGCGCACCCACTTGCACAAGCGGATCACGGTGAGGTGATGCTGCGCTGCTGGGACGGGCAGCGCAGGCACATGCGCGTGAGGGTGATGGGAGCGTGAGAAGGCATGCTGCAGCAGGAGCAGCTGGTGGGCGCGGAATGCGGCCTTCGCACGCTCATGCAGGCGGGCAGCAGCACGATGGGGACGTTGACCACCGCGCAGTGCCTTCGACCGCACGGCGCAGCGTGATTGGCCGCACGGGCTGGCAGCGCTCCCGTGGCTTTGTCGCTGTCTCTGTCTCTGCCTCTGCCTCTGCTCCTCCTGACGAGCACTCCGACCGCACACCCACCGACATCTCCTCGCCAGTTATCCTTCTCTTGCCTTGTATTCTTTGTTCGACCGTTGAACCCGCGCGCCTTGTACCACTGCTTCTTCGCCGCCGCGCCTGGGTGGATATTGTACACATTCCACTTGCTCCAGCTCCCCATCCCAGCGGAGCCACTCCCCTTCTCCCGACCGACGACACGACTTCTCTTTCTTCGCCAACCACCACAGCACGCTGCACCGGGCAGTCTGGGTAGCCGCTGCCTCCATGCGTGTCTAGAGATTGCTCCAGTCCCGTTCGGGACCCCGTCGACCAACTTCCTGCCCGCCACCGCCGACCGGTCGTGCGAGAAGGTACGTCTGCATTCGCTGCTGCTTCTGCGCGAACATCCCCTTTGCCTCTCCCACTGCACTCGCACGCCCACCCACCCAGGCGAGCACACACCGCTCGACACCACGCGGCCGCCGACGAGCAGCGCCGACGACTCGTCTTCGCCGCTCTCCCGCGTCCCACACGACGCCGATCGGGCGATAGGGGCGCCGTTGTTGCACCCATTGCCGCTGCATTCACCATCCGCGCACGCTCCTTTGCTGCCAACTCCACGTCCACACGACCATCAACAGCGCCCCCTATCATCGCGAGCACCGCTTATCCGCCCAATACTGACTGCTGGCCGGCTCAGACCGTATACTTAGCCTTTACATCTCCGCCAAGCCGCGATTCGACCCATTGATCCTTCGACCACCGCCGACTTCACCAACGAAACCCAGCCGGCTGTTATCACGGCCGATCAGATGGCTGAGGTACTCTCGCCACTTTCTTCACCTTCCAGCACCATTACGATGCTGCATTCTCGACCTTCATCCTCAGACGCGTTCAACGGCTCGTCTCAACAATACTCTTCTTCTCCTCGGCAAGGGCAACAGACCCGAAGCATGCACAATGGACAAAATGGCAGTTATCGGAGCACCGCCGCTGCTCCCGTACAGCCTTATGCCTTCCAGAGCACACCGAATCTGCGACAGGAAAACCGCAGCGTCTCTCAATCGGCGATATCACATGGCGTTATCGGTCAAAAGCCTGCACACACGCACACCCAGTCCGTGTCGAACTCTTCGACCACATCATCAGATACCTCCTCGCAACCGTCGGCGAAGGACGACTCGGTGATTGGGTCGAAAAACTCGTCCTTGATTAATCTCTCGTCGAGCGTGCCTGATTTATCGCTCACCACTTTCGACCAACCTGCGAAGCCGTCACCCGGTCGATATCGTCGAGCCGGACAGCGGACCGAGTCCGGCACTAGCACACCAAAGGCTGCGACACAGCCAAATACGACGTCTGCCGGACCCCCCACGTCCAACAATACCGATACTGCCGCAGAAGTACCAGTCTCGCAGCCCGCTCAGCGTAGAGAGAGCCAAGATGACATTGCAGTGAAAACGGGCAGTGCGGAACTGGCAAAGCGTTATAGGAGACGCAGCATGAACACCATTGACACCGTATCGCACACGGGCGCTGGCGCTCAAGGACCCGCGCCGTCACATGGACCCAGCTCGTCAGTGGCGACCACAATACGCCCAGTATCATCGCATACGCGATCGGGAAGTGACGAAAGCTCGGCATCAAACAGGAGACTCGAAGGAGCAACACAAGATGGTGCTAAGAACGCAAGTGGTCTCCGACCAGAGGGACTGAAGGCTGTGACCCCTGGAACATCTTCCGAGGCCGGCAAGCGTGCGAGGGCGCCCTCGCCACTCTCCAAGGAGCCCGAGACAGAGTCTGCGCCCGCAAGCGCTGCGCCCAAGCCTAAGACGTACGCTGCGGCAGCGCAAGCTGGCGTTCAAGCGCACGCTCAGGCACAGTCCGCCGCGGCCCAGCAGCTGGCTGCCGTGTCGGATAAGGATCTCAACAAGGGCATGAAATCACGTCTGCGACGTGCCTTCTCATTTGGCAGCGCACAAGAGCTTCGGCGTAGCGCAGCAGAGAACAGCGATGCTGCCCACGCCGCTGCACACCACGCCCAGCAAACGAGAATGCAGCATCAACAGCATATCGATGATGAGCTCGACGCCGAACAGCAGGAGATCGCTCGCAAGCAGGAAGCCGCTGGTCTCGGTAACAGCATATATGCCAACACGTCGGTGGCCTTGACTGGCTCAACTGACAACATCTCGATTTCTTCGACCGCATCCTCGGCATCTATGATGTTGCGCAAGATGGGTAGAGGGGCCAAGAAGAGTGCTAGGAGCATCAAGGGCCTATTTCGGCCAAAGTCGGTCATCGGCGTACCAGCAGCTGACGGACCAGTGTCGACTCAAGCCCAGCCTAGCGTTGCGCAAGTGTCCATGGTTAGCGTGGAAGCTGAGCGACAAAAGGTGAATGTGGATGCACATCCCGCGGATAAACACGGGATTACAGGCTTTCCGAAGTTGGAGCGCAATTCCATCGACGCTGCGAACAACATTGGCGCATCGTCCACGCGGGGATCTGGAGACCGGTCGGACTCCTTTTCGCGCCGCAGCATCGTGGGCAGCGATAAAGACCGCGCTGAAGTGCTAGCCGCAGTGAAGAAGGGTATCCTGAAGCGCTCAGGCACTGCCTCCCCAACTGCTTCTCCAGTGATCAAGCCGACCGACGCCCAGAACAATTCGGAAAGTCCATCCTCCAGCATGCCGAGCACGCCCAAGGACGGCAGTCGCAACGATTCCATGAAGAATGCGGCGAATGGCGACTACTTCAGCCCACGCCTTGCTTCCATGGCTAAGAGCATGCCCAACACGCCTAACGGGTCACGAAATATAAGCTTCAGTCCACGAATACAGTTTCACGACGTCTGGTCCAGCACCGAGTATGATCGCAGAGGCGAGATCGCCACTTGCAATCGGCTTACGCCCATGCTCGCACAGCAGATCAAGGAGGAACTCAATACCTTCAAGATGGTAAGTCTCATGAAGTTCTCCGCACGATTACGTGTCAGTGCTAACTCAATCACAGGAGATGGAAGTGCACGAGTTGTCGAAACCACACACCCACTTCTTCTAACGAACACAAAATATGACTGAAAAGCTGGCGAAACGACACGCATGAATCGTACGGAGCCATAAGAGCACATCACAACACCTCACAGCGATGCCGCATTTTCTTGCCGACGCAGATCGGGACGGAGTAGGATATCATCTAATCTTTTTGACAATGGGTATTGAGCGACTGGGGTTATCATAAAGCGGGCGTACGGAGAACCGAGTCTTGTGCAGATGGCGGCGTTCTCTCCTTGTGTAGGCACGGAACAGGATCGCGGGAAAGAGGGGCACCATCCTCATCACTTCACTACTTTTTTGTGACTGGATGTTGTTAGAATTGCATACTCTCTTGCAAAAGTCACAAGCTGGATGCAAGGTGGGCTGAAGCTTGACGACTTAATTGGCAAGCGCAAGTCAAAACACGAACGAATAGTGGTTTGACATGGATGCATACAATGCTATTCACCTTGACCTCGCACACTTGAGCATACTCTCAGGTTCACAATGCGTGGACTCATCTTCTCAAATCTACTGCCCCAAAAGTCACGCCAATTCGTAGATTGTTCGGCAAACGAAGCGTCACAGCAAGTAATATGATTCATCGAGATAGCGAAGCACGATACGCTGCAGGCGACATGATGAAGTGAACGCTCTTCATGAGATACACCTGTGCACAGTATGACGACTTACATGTACTCAGCCATAATAAATCGTTCTTACGAAGCAACATATTAGTGGGCGAGGGCACGGCAGCGAAGAGCCGAAGACGTGGCTGCAGTCCGGAGAATTCGGGGCTTGGTCTTTTCCAAGCTGGCCATGAAACGCTGGTCTGCTCGTGTCAGATGCTGGTGTATACCTACTGCCAAACACTGGCACTATGAATTAATATCCATCTTTCATCGGCCACAAAGCAGCTCCAATCTAAGCTATGAAGGCCCCGGCCTCGTGCGTTTTACGTGGAGAAGGTGGCGAGGAGGTGCGCTCGGCAGAGTGGCGCCGCCTGGCGGCAAAAACAAAGAATGCATGATGCAGATCATCTCGGCTAGTTAATAGCTTCGATCAACGACATCGCTTGCACAGTATTACTTCGTTCGAGACAAGAAGGCGATATTCTGCTTGCGAAGCACTACGCAAAACTCACCTGTGAAGGTGTCGAACAAAATCTATACTTCCCACTTTTGAATCTGCGAACGAGTCTGCCTTCTGCAGTGCAATATCGACCGAGAGCTGGAAATATGGCAGCCGTATTGATCGTCTTGGGAGGCGCAATGATCGCGGAACGGGTCGAGAAGAGTAAAGAGAAGAAGAGACTGAAGAAGGAGCATGATGATACGAGGTATAGGGAGCTCGTTGAGGAGACTGGAAGGCGACTTAGTCACACCGACAGCAATCAGATTATTCGCCACTCTTCTGTGGCGAGCGACGATCTTGTGGAAGATAGTGAAGCGACACCACCGCCGTATGAGGAAGTTGTTCGGACCGACAGCGCACCTTCGACGAATCGAGGAGAGCAACTGGAAACACATCAGTCAAGGTATAATGATGAGCCACGCAAGAAGAAGGGAATCAAAGGTCTTTTTGGCAGGAAGTAGGAGGTCCGGGCGTCGAACTCTGCTTGCGGTGCTTGACGACTTCAGCGGCTTCGTTCTTGAGCTGAGGTGTTCTTCATACAACAGGCCCCGAATTCTACCTGCAGTGCTCGACACCTTCCTGCATGTGGCTATTCATTTCGCATCGAGGCGTTCCTCGCCTTGAGGATATGGAAACAAGACCGTTGCAATAGTTCCAGGCCAACGGAACAGAACTGGATTTTAATTTCGATGACGACTAAAATTTGGGCAAGATGTCAACAACAATAATCGATTGTGTTTAACGAAGGATGAAGATACGTACATGATAAGTAATCAACGACTGCAGCAATGACACGACTTTTCTCTACAGTATCTGTTTCGCCGCCATGAAGGTTAAGATTTGAAGCGATCGTGAAGACGATGTGATCGACAAGCTGCGAGGTAATCCATTTGCGCGACAAGGTCTCTTCTTGAGCTGCGACGACAAGGTACCTTTTGACTTTGACAAGGCAGCTTTTTGTTTCTTTTGCTCGGCAACAATCACCACTCTCAGCGCATCAACGCCTCAGAGCACCGATTTGCCAAGGTTTCGTATTTTGTGGACTTGCTTCCAATTATTTGCTCTCGTGCCTCCTATGATACCTGCATCAGCAACATAATATCAACTTCATCATCAGAACAGCACCATCTCCTTTCCCCCTGCGCCTCCTCGCTGACATTCGTAAGCAAATCCCGAAACTATGGGCCAGAGAATGCCCAGTCATCCAGCATGACCGAAACGGAAATCGCTAAATCGCGGGAAACTCGCGTTGAGCTGACAATGTAGCAAGGAAGCATCGCTATTCACTGCGTGAGATTCGACAAGACAAGACGAGACGGGTTTTCCATAAAGTATGTCGCTGCCCCTGCCAATATGACAACCAGGTGACGTCGGGATGAGAATGCCGCATTGTGATGTACTTTTCTTCTGTGGTGTCAATTCTGCTTTTGTACATGTCCTCCTTGTCTCCGAAAGGAACCGCGAGCTAAGAGAGCTGTGCTTGGAGCATTCGAGTTAGGGCTATTGGATCGCTGTGAGCGAACGAGGACTTGACGAAGTCGGTCCCGAAAGCCTCATAATTGCTCTCGACCAAGTATCACCCCATGTTTCTTCAATGAAGGAAGGGCGGACCATCGGCGGTACTTGATGTTGAGAGGCACGGTGGGGTGGGGATTCCAAACCGACAAGCTTGTTACGGCTTTCTGGACACACGGCAAGTGGCCCTTGCAGGTGTCATATATCATGGATGATGCTCCCTGGGAAAAGTCAATCCCACTATCACCCGGTTGTTGCGCTGTGATACGGCACAAAATACCTGCACACACCCTCGTCCATCGATAGGCTGCAAAATTCCAGAGTGGCGTTTTCCCATAAAACGCCGCGTGATGTGTGCTGGTGCTGTCAGGAGCGCAAAAAAGCAATGTTCAATTCCATGATCCCTGGATGGACCAGCCATGAAAAAGGATTCGAGATCCCAGTCGTTCCCAGCCACCAGCTAAGCGCGGTGTCATCCCAATCAGGCCTGCAAGGAGGAGCGAACACGTTACACGGCGCAAGCGCAACTGTGCCGTGACTTTGGGTATTATTTACATTGCGTCCATGCTCTCGTTGTCATTACAGCAAACCGGGTGACCTCTGGGCCAGCCAGAGCCATTTTCCGGAACTCTCTGCCTCGTTTCGCTGTCGCGTCAAAATTTCTAAAATCTCCTCCATCTTCGATATGAAACTACTATTAGTCATCTCTTCATGCAAACATCGAGTGCGTTGTAAAGGACTGCCCACTTCAATAGTAGTGGTATTTTGTAGGAAACACTTGTACAGTAGTGTGGCGTGCACAATGGAGCAACGTTTTACATGCGAGCTTCCAGCAGTAAGCTGAGGGTGTCGCGGTGCGCACGCTGTGCAGCGTAGAACCAGTCACTGTGCTGGCCATACTGAGCACTGGCGGATACCGTCAAATGTAGCCGGTTGGAGGTTGGCGGCAACAGTGGTCGAGCCGTGCAAGGCTATCGATCTCGCGAGGCAGACGCTGACATGTCTGCGCCGCCAGCGGCATTCTCCGGGTCCAGCACATTCAGGCACTCTATGAGTACTGCAAGGCGCGTCAGCTTCCGCATTGCGGGTATGGCAAAGTGTCAAGGAAACCCACAGTCCATGATCTCTTCTTCTGCCACGCCCATCTGATAGTCCACCAAGCCGTGCTTCTCTACGCTATCACAGAGGCGGACCAGCTCGCGTGAAAGGTGCTCGAGTATCTGAGCGCTCATAATCGATTGAGGTTCACGTAGTCCCTGGTTCCGGATATATTCTTGGGTGAGCTCGCGCTGCTTCTCTAGCGTCACGAGCCATGCGCGGTTGAATTCATCCCACAGTCGTATTCGTTCATCATGCAAATTATCGTCGTCACGCGTCAATCCTGCAGCTGCAATTAGCTCAGCTTAAGCACGCAAAGAGGTGATGCGGTTCACTTACCTAACGCTTCAGCGTTACCGAGCAAATAGAGCGAAACGTCCATCAGTAGGCCGCCGACTTCGCGTAATGATCCCTCTCGTACATTCGTAAAAAGTGTGCGGATCTGGTTTTGGTAATTGGCGAATGCCTGATCTACAGATTGTGCAGAGCTCGGAGTGTATTGCGTCGTAGCAGCGTACGAGTATGCGCCAGACTGCGTGGGATCCATCATCGCGCTTGCATAAGTGGACGAAGGTCCAGCTGCTGCGTACGCCGAGGCCTGATATTGAGAGGGCAAGTGCGGCGGCGCCATTTCGGGCACTGTTGCACTCGGAAGCGATTGTCCTGCAAGGTAATACTGTGCTGCTGCCGTTTGCGACGCCGCGATTTGGGAAGCGAGCGTCTCGGAAGCAGTGCCAGGGCGCTGGGAATATCGTGAGACCGGATCGTAAGGCGATTGCGTCGATTGCTGCGTGGGCTGTGCCATGCTGTACATGTGGGTGGAACCATATTGCTGATATTGCGAATTATCGCTCTGTCTCTGTACATCTGCGCCTTGCATATCTGCGGAGTATTGCATCGTCTGTGCTGCGGCGGACGCTCCAGTCCCATACTGCGAGCTTTGTCCGAAGCCATACACTTGCGCGTCGCTGCTAGCTCTTGCAGGCGGAGCGACTGCTTGTGGAGACTGCTGAAGATAGCCTGAAGACTGTCGAAACCGCTCCACAGATCCGCCCGGCGTGTTGTACTGGCTGCCGGGCTGGGCGCTACTGCTTTGCGACTGCTGCGGACCATACGGATTTTGTTGCGCGTACTGCCGTCGTGATGGATCATTGTAGTCCATCCCAGAATCGTGGCGGTCCCCGTAGTCTATCCCTTTCCGCGTCGACGCCAACGGCGAGAAGGGCGGTGATGCATAGACAGTCGCCAGGTTGACGGTTAGTGGGTGGGTGGGTGGAGAGCGCAAGGGGATCTATCTGGCTGTCGTGATTGCGAGCTCGGAGAGCACAATCGATGTCCAGCTGTCAATCGATAGCAGCCTTACAGCAGCGGGAAGTTGGCCAGAGTCCGTGTGGATGATGACCTAGACAAAGAGCAAAAAGTTGAATGTAATGGCCGTGAGGGCGGAAGCTTGTTCCGGCTGCTGCCCAAGGCAGCTGGGTTGGCAGATTAATGCGGCTCGAGAGGTGATGCCGTCACGCGTGCGCGAGCGCAGCATCGACAGCCGAGCCTGGCTGACGTTTGACGGTGTTGCGTGGAAATGGGCAGGAGCAGGAGCGAGCAGTGCAGGAGCGAGTGGTCTTGAAGGCGAGCGTGGTCTTGAGCGAGCGACGACGAAGCGAAACAGCAGGAGACGGCGTGGGCAAGGCCGAAGGAGTGACGGTGCGCGCAAAGCAGACAATGCACGAGTATGGTTGGGTAGCCAAAGTGTAGTCGAATATCTCGTGAGCAGGGCCGGCCGTGGCGCGGGGTTGATGAGGTTGTCGCTGTCAGGCTTCTGAGTCGTTGCGTCGACGACGGGACAAGGAAGCACTGCCGAGCGGGTGCCCTTGCTCGCGATTAGAATTCGGAAACGCAAGGCGTGAGACGTGAAGCAAGAGTCTGCCGGACGATGGAGATTATGGGCGGGGCTCGAGGTGTCACAGCCCGGTCGGCGTCGATCGAGCAAAAGTGAGGCTCGGCCGGTAGTAGTCAGTAGCGGGCAGCAGGGCGAAGGAGGGGAGGCCAGACAAACGAGAAGGGACGCCGCCCCGCGCGCTCGACGAGGGTGCTGAGGAATGGCCTGCTCTCATACTGCACTCGCCTCCTCGTGCGGCGGACGTTGTCGCGCTGCAGCGGACCAGGAAAGGAGGGCCGCCGCCGCCGTTGTGAGAGGTGGTATAGCAGTGCGCGATAAGAGCCGTGAGGCTGCCGGCTGCAGAGAGAGAGAGAGAGTCGCGCCTCGCACGCAGGATCGTCGTCGCCGTTTGCTGCCACCCAACCTTCCGGACTCAGGGATCATAACGCAAGAGAGGCGTCAGCCAGCGCGGTGCTGTAACGGCCGTTATTGGCCGGGCGTGTAGGCACTCCGCTCGACAGGATAGCAGCGCAGCACCGCACCCTCTCTGCTCTCATCGCACCGGTGCTGCTCTGGGTGGGCGTGCGCCGGCAATCCCAGCACGATGCTCCCAGATTACCGTGCCGTCGACGATCCTGGCAGGTGAGGCCAGGCCGGGTGATAGCGCCAGATTATGGGGGACGGGGCAGCCTCTGGGAGGTTTGCGCGCCGACGAGCTCGTCTCACGCTTGACATGGCATTAGACTTCCGGGTGCCAGGTCAGATGCGTGCTCCATGGGCTCCGCGGGCGTCGGCAGCAGCGCGTTGCGCGGACAGCAGCAGCCGCGCTGCCTTCTGTGACGCTCCCTGCGAACGAACACATGCTGTCATGGCGGAGGGTGAGCGATCGTGGCCACAAGGTTTTTGGCATCGCCGTGGACGCACTCTAGCGCTGCATCTCGAGCCCTCGTACCTGCAGAAAGCGTTTGTTTGATCCCGGCTGCTGCCTCCGACTGGCTCTCTGCCGCGCTCCACCGCCCACCACGCTGCGCCAGCCTGCGGTTACTGGTCGCGCGGTTGGAGACCACACGCGATCCCCAGCGCCCAGCGCGGTATTCCTGGCATTTGGGCACACGTCCGCCCGGGCTCTGGGCAGAAATCTCAGCGTGCTGCCTCACGTGGGCCATGCCGTGTTTGGAATATGCGCCGATCACGAGAGTCCGGATGAAACGAGCAAACGTAGCCTGTGGTCAGCGGGCGACTCCAGGCGTGTCACCGGCCGGGTACTCGCCGGCGGTGTCGGATACGCGCAATGTCGACTGACATGCACTTCTGGCTGCTGTGTGAATGAAACGAAACAGATCTCAATTCATGACTAAGACGGCCACACGAAACGATAGTTTCAGCACGCTAGCACGATACAGTTTAGCCTCTGATCGGCGCTTTCGGCTGCGCATCGATGTCACAGCTCGCTGCAAGTCCAGACGTCGGCTGGGCAGCACAGCATATGTCTTCGGGCTTTTATGATCTGTCAAGGGCCTGCCCGAGCATGTCCATGAAGGACCAGGTCCCCGCCGCATCATCCAGGCCGCAAATATCTGCTCCGTGCCTCGTCTTGCCGCACCGCCTGCACTGCCACGATGAGGGCTCGGAACTGCACCTGTCTCGGATGAAACGAATCGACGTGGTGGGTACCTCTTCCAGCAGCCCGGTATGCAGTAGCGATTCGGCCAGGGATCTCAAACCGGCACATCGCCTACTTCCACAGACTGGAGTTACTGGACCTTCGAAGAGCGCGACCTCTGCGCGCGACACATGAGACCAACTCACGATATTAACCCGCCGGGATAACAGCTCCATGGCAGATAGCGGCATTTTAGGATGCTGTGGATGCGACCTATATCTCAAGTATTAAGAACAAGCCGAGCACGGATAGTCGCTAGATATCCGTCTCCTTCCGTGGCCGCGAGCACTGACGATTTTCGAATCGATGCCATGGGAGTGATCCGGTCGAGCAGGAAGCGGAGGAAACGAGGTGCAGAGTGGCATCGTTGGGACTGAAAAAAATACTCAGCCGCTTGAGCGGGCGCCGAATTTTCCGCTCTCGCACTCTACGTTTTGTATATGCCAGACTCTTTGCATCTCACGTCGTGGAGGATGTGAGTGGTATGGGTATCACTTTTTGCGACAAACATGTTGAAAGTTGTTGAAACGCCAGGCCTTTTCCTAATAGACAATCATCGCTCAAGCGCCGTACGCCTGCTTGGGGAATGGATAACTGTAGTAGCGTCAGCGAAAGAGGCCAGCCATGACCGAGGTTCGGATTGGTAACGTACGCAGGTCCCAGCTCGCGCAGGCTCAGTGCCGCCAACCACTGTCCCATGTCGACGCAGATCTCGAGCTTCTCGCCCTTCACAATGCCGGCTACAAAGCCTCCTGCGAAAGCATCACCGGCACCTGTCGTATCAACAATCTCGTTCTTGTCGATGGAGTGGACCGGGAAGCTCTTTGCATCGCCTTCATCCTGGACGGCAACCACAGTCGGGTCGGTGCCTTGTGTGATGATCGCAACCCGCTTCCGCTGTGTGTTCTTCTTTGGGAGGTTGGCGAGTGCTTTGGCGATGGTTGGGATGTCGTGGGTGTTCAAGTCGTGCGAATCGGCATAGGCAATGGCTTCTGTCTCGTTGCCGACGACATAATCCCAATAGGGAGCAGTCTGGTCAAGAGGATCCTTGAAGAACTGGGGGATAAAAGGCGCCGAGAGCGAAAGGATGAAAGGCTGCGGCCGTTGTTAGCAATCAACGCTTGCACACGTGCCGTTTCCGTCCTGAAATTCACCTTGTTCGTCTTTGCAGCTTCCTCGGCAAGCTTCAAGACCGCTGGGACGCAGACCGTCAAGTGATAACCGCCAACAAAGTAGGCCTTGGCCTTCTCTGCCACTGCCCAGTTCTCTTCCAGATGCTCAATCTTGTAAGCGTTGGCTGCAGCAAGATCTGTAACCATGCTCCTGCTGTGGCCAGTGATGATGACACCACATCGACCGGTTGGCTCCTTCTCGTCGTAACGATATCTGACAGCAAGGCCAGCCTGCTTGTTCGCATCCTGCAGAATATCTGCATACTTGTCCTTGCCAACGCAGCCAAAGAAGACCACAGAGTCGGGCTTGAGCAGGTACTACGAACGAAAGGCATCGTCAGCCTAAAGATCATGGATATACCTTTTGGCACGACCTCCCCACTCCATGAGGAGCTTGGCCAATTTTTTTCAATGCACAACGGTCCAAGCCCGGTCACCACTGGTAGGACTGCCTGTTTGTATCAACCTACCTGAGCTCCTCTCGCTGTGTTCTGAGCTGCACCTCCTGCTAACAGCTTCGCATCGCGGTTCTTGATCAGCTCCTCGTAGAGTGTCAAATGCTGCTTCTCCGCGAGGATGGCGTCGTTGGCCTTGAGGCCATATTGTTGGAGAAGGGCGTCATCACTGATTCCATACAGTCAGCAGCGTCCATGGAGCCACTCACTCAGATGGCAACAGATGTCCAGACGAGTGAGAATTTGACGAGCTCAGAAAAGTGAGAACTTACCCTTGGCCCTGAATGTCGAGAAGTGGGTTCTCAAGGGCGAGGAGCTCGTAGGCGTGATCGGAGGACATGGTGACTGCGAGGAGATTGGTCCTTGAAAGTTTTGGCACGAGTAAAGGGCGATATTGAAGATGTATCGTCGTCAATGGATTCGACAAGATTTTGGAAGCTGATCCAGGGTCATGGGCATTGTCCCGCGAACCTGCCCCGCGTGTGGGTTCCACCGGCGTTTGCGTGCTCCGACATGAAGCGGTCATCGTGAACTGCGAACACGGTGACCGAGAAGCCATGCTCCCTCCCACTATCACACCGAGCCTCCACTGCTGGCAGTGGAGGACACCAGCGCTCGCAAATTGCTGATCGCAATTGGCACATGAGCACTGGATGCGATGGCAAATTCGCCATCACCATCAGCCCACACCGACAGGAGAGACGACAGGTCTGCTAGTTGCAATTCAACATCCGCGCTCACCTCTTCATTGAGGGAAGGTGTCCTCAAACGCATAACATCATCCATGCCGAGTGGCCGATAACTTCCGCAGAACCACGCGCCGTGATGTGCTCCACCATGTCTGCCTTCTGTCGTTCCCACAAGCACGCTGAGCACCAAACGTGGGCACGACAGGCGCTTCTTGCAATTCATGAACATGCGATCACCAAGACCCCCTCCCGTCTGCCGTCCGAAGAGAAATAACAGTGCTCCCGCAGCATCACCTGCTGGGTGCCACACCTACCTCCTATTGTTCGTGGGGACTGACGACACTACGCCCAGTCGCAGCTTGGCGCAATGGCTTGACCTTAAAAACACCGAGCCAGCTCCTAAGGACGACGACAGATGAAGTGTTATCAGCTGGACGCGATACATTCTGCATCTACTCTCTCCAGAAAGGGTTTCTGACGTGGATACGGCCACATTTTGGCCCTCAGTGTCCGCCCTGGCAGAGCCCAGCCTGGAGTTTATATGCTGTTACGCGTCACAAGATGACCAAGACTCTCGGCTTCCAGGAGACGAGTGTGGACCATCGATGAAACCATTGATGCAGAAGAGTAAATACCTTCGTTCTGAATCCCCACTGGTCCGCATGAAAAGCATGAGGAGTGCTACAATTTTGTCCAACGCCTTGTGCATTTCTTCCTGGGCTTCAACATTTTCCCTTGCCAGTGCAACTTCAAAAAAGGATGACCCTGGTCTTTTCCATTTCGTGACTGTAAATCAGACAAACTTGTTGTATTCCTCAATCATATTACTGACAATCCTCAGAGACCAGATCTCAAGCCGCCAAGGTGGAAGGTCAACATCTACCATGAAGAGCTGCTCAGTCCCGGATACTGGTTTGTGGCCCCTCGAGAACCCCTTGGCGCCGAAGAAGTTGTTGGGCCATGGGTTGGACCAGCGATCTATGATGGACAGGGTGAGCTGATCTGGAGCGGAGCCGCACTATTCCGCAATACGATGACCGATGATTTTCGCGTCAGTAACGTTGGCGGTCAGGATCTGATGACGGTCTTACATCAAGAGAAAGGTCAGGGAGTTGTTGTCCGCCCTTCATATGGCGTGAGAAACGCCATTCGTTTTGGCGATCCGCGAGCAATCAATATTCACGAGTTTCATTTTGTGGACAATGGTGCTCGGGCTCTTATCATCAGAAGCAACAAGACGGTGGCAAGCACCGAAGACTCCCAATCTGTTGGAATAGCTGAAGGGTGTATCGCAGAGTTTGATGGTTTCGAAGAATTTGAGACCAGTACGTGGGAATCAGTCTTCAGATGGAACTCCTTGGGTCGCATTGGACTCAATGAAAGTACCGCAGATGACGGCACTGCTATCGACACGAAATGCGACAGTGGGTGGGACTTCCTACACGCCAATTCCGTGGACAAGGATGACGATGGAAATTACTATCTAAGCGCTCGCTTCACGGACACAATCTACAAAATATCGCAAGTCGATGGAAATATCATCTGGCGATTGGGAGGCAGCAGATCTGACTTCGATATGGCCGGCTTGAAGTTTTCCGGGCAGCACAGCGTGCGCATAATTACCTCAAACCATACGCATACGGTCCTTTCCATTCTCGACAACGCGATCAAAGACGAATTACAACCGACCCATCCGTATTCGCGAGGACTTCTGCTTTCCTTGCGCACAGATACGACGCCAATGACTGCCACAACGCTGGCGGAATATAGCCATCCGCATGGCATTGGGGCGTATGCGCACGCGCGAGGCAATCTCCAAATGCTCCGCGACGGCAAATTGGTTGGTCAAAGCAAGCAGTACACAGTGAACACACGAGCGATGGCAAGCTCATCATGGACGCACAATTGATACCTGAATGGCTCGGATCGTATCGCAATTACAAATTCCCCATGGTTGGCCGGCCACACGAAAGGATTGCTGTGGTCGCGCGAACTACGGAAGCTGGTACAAATGTTTGGGTGTCTTGGAATGGCGCGACAGAAGTCACTCAGTGGAATTGCTATAAGAACGACAGAGTTGCATCTCAAGAGGTCAGGACACTGGTTGCTTCAGCAAACAAGACAAGTTTTGAGACGCAGCTGCTAATTGGTGAGGTGGCGGCCAACATCACACTTGAAGCTGTGGGCAGAAATGGCACCGTTCTGGGTAGCTCCGCATTTGTTCGAGTTGACCGTGCAGATCAATCGAGGGCCGGGCAGAGCAAAGGCGATGCTGGGCGAGCGGACCGTGCTATATTTTCTGCACGTCGTGTGAATTGGCTTGTACAACAGCATCCTTCGACGTTCGTTCTAGCCCTGGTCTTATCATTGCTGTTGATGCATGTGGCTCGGCGAGGGCGGCGTTTGCGTTGATCGTCATTCAGGAGTCTTGGGCAGATGAATAGAAGTCAGTCAGCGATGGTGGAAGGGGCATCTCGGCAGAATTTGTGCATTTGAACAATTGTTCAAGACAGCATTTATCTACTGAGTCCATTCTATCACGCCACCAGCAATATTAGATTATTGTGTCACTGAGAGACACCTTGAGCAAAACATCCCGAAGGCACAACAGTTTGTTACTCCCCATGAACCGATGCCATAGACGTCGAAGCATGACACGTATGATGTTGTTGGCGGAGGCGAGAAGGCGGCCACGTGACCTTATTTTGTGGATTGCCATCACTGCAAGCACGACGATATTCGTACAAAAACAGCTGTGGCGCTCAATCCCAATCACTGACTACTGCACGACTGCGAACCGAACGAACGCCCTGGCTCCTGTGCCGGGCAAATCGAGCTTCTTGTTTTTCTTCCTCTCAGACTACTGCCAAAGTGGAGCAACAGTCTCAACAGCACGCTCAACCACAGCGCGAACACGGTCTCCCAAAGGCTTGATCGCGCATTCAACTTCCAACTTCTCGAGCCAGACTTTCGCGACACTCTTATCAACCCGAATCTCCACTCCCGGTACAGGAATACCGAGGGAGACCAGTCGAGCTAGTTCCTGCTGCTGAAGCTTCTCCAAATCAACTTCCCCTGCCTCATTCTCGCCGTTGGTCTCTGGTGTTGCAATTTTCGGCTTGTTGATCGGGTTGACGGCCTCCTCACCAAATTGTGCCTCCAGGAACATGAAAAGTCTGTTCAATCGCTCCTCTGAAGTTAGGTTCGCGTGAAGATTTCTCTTGCCAGCGATTGCGCTGTTCCCTTGCTGTGCGCCGTGGTTGTGGCTGTGAGGTTTCGAGCTCTGCTTTACTGCAGCAGGCGAGCTCTCCACTGTCAGCAGCACGGCCATGACAGCGTCAGCAATCGCATCGTTGGTGGCATTTCCTTCCCATTCAAGCTCCACGAGTCCGTTCTCTTGGCAAATGACACGCACACATCCTCCCATGACTTCGAAAATCGTCGCATGATGAGATGGAAGTTCTTCGTCGGCTTCCTCTTGTTTGCCATTCGCATTGACTTTCCCGTTTGCGCTATTGCGGGTGACGTCTATGGTGCCAAAGGTGCCTTCCAAGGCCCATTTGATCAGATCTGTAGAGGCAGACGCCAGCGTCAATCGTTGTCGGCAGACGATTGTAGTTGTTGTAAGACCAGCGTATTCCTTCAAGTCCTCAGGTGCCATGAGTGAAAGCTTGAAATCATTCTGAACTAACACTCCAGAGATGACTTGACCTAGAGACGAAGTTTGATCGAATTCCGATTTTGGCTTCTTGACAGCACCTTCGGCCATTTCTTCATCCTCATCGCTTGTCGCAGATGGACTTGTTAACATTGTTGGAGGCTGAACAAGGGATGCTAGCCGACCGACAACTCGAGCGATCTTCTCCTGCCGAAAAGGTATCCGCACCTCCTCACAATTGGCGGGTGAGTAGACTTTCATCTTGCCAGTTCCTAACAGTCTAGACTTGAGTCTGTTCATATTGTGCTTCTCGCCGTGGACAAGGATGACGACAGGAGCAGCCACTTCCTCGATGAACTCTCGATTCTCCTGGCCATCAACGTGGACGGCAAAGTTGAATTCTTGTACCGTGCATCTCCTCGGAATCTGTTGTCTTTCGCCGTCTGGCCCGCCCGCTTTTTTCCCTAGCACATTACCTGCCGAACGATCCATAGTCACGGCAGTGATGTGATCAGGCTCTAGCAGTAAATTCTTGGCCATTGTCCCTTCGACGCTGTATCCTGTGATAATGACACCGTTCTTCTGGTCCGGCGCCCAACGCTCGAGCAGTGCACGTGAAGGGCCATTCTGCAACATTCCGGGCGAAGCCAGCACCACACTACCGCCAACATCCTCGAACCGGTCGACTCCTTTGAGTGCACGAACGAATTGAAAGTCCCATGGCCCAGCAGTACCGCCCTCTCCAACCGAGGTGCCGGCGGCACTGGCTTGGAATTTGGACTTGATCCTGTCATTCATGTCGTCGACATATGTCTGATACACAACCATGACCTTTCGGGCAAGACCAGAAGCGTAGTAGATTGGGAACTTTCGATACTCCTCATGCCTCTGCCAGTGGTCCTCCAAGATCAGAAGCAGTTCCTGGGTATTACCAACAGCAGTGGTAGGCATCAGAACTCTGCCGCCGCGGTTCAAGATTGTTGTTATTGATTTGATGAGCGCATTCTCACGCTCTTGCCGAGGCGTCCTGGTACTGATGCCGAAAGTGGACTCGGTAATGAGACAATCGATCTTGACATTTCGAGGCACTGCTGCTGGAATTAAATGCCGATCATTTTCGCGAGAGTAGTCACCCGTGAATAGAATGTTGAGCCCAGCGATCTCGATAAGGTACATGCAGGCGCCGAGGACGTGACCGGCAGGGTACGGAGTGAATCGAATGCCATTGTGTGAGTGAGTGGTGTGGAATGAGATGGTTTGTATCATGGGCAGGGTCGAGAGGATGTCTTGTTCCGTGTATAACTGGCTGACATAGCCGTCTGTGCCAGATGTGGATGAAGCTGGCGTATGCGTATTGTGCACACGCACAGCATCTTGGGTCGTCCATTTGTAGATGGCTTTGGTGGGGTGCGTCATATAGACCTTGCCAGCGAAGTTCGTCTTGGATAAGACATAGGGCAGAGAAGCGGAGTGGTCCTGATGAAAGCTGGGCCAGCTCGTTAGCTTGCACTCCGACTCGCTATTTAGACATGCAAGTTGCGGGCAGACGGTGCAGGGGTTGAGGGTCATAAGCAAAGAAAGGAAAGGGCAAGAGGTGGACAGCTGGCATACAATAGCTACAGAATCTACTCTGCTGCTGTAGGATTTGAGTAGTAAGCTCAACGAGATGCGACATCGTAACGGACTGACTTTCCTACTTGGGCCGCCGAGCCATGCGACCGACTGTAGCCTTGCTGTCCAAGAAACTGGAATGCACTTACTGTGTGATTAAGAGTAAGTCGACGGTGCTCAGGTCGAACTCGTCGTAGAAGGGTAGGGCGCCCAAGCCTTCGTAAGATGGATGAATGCCCGCATCCAGCATGACCGTTTTGCCCTTGTACTGTATGATATGACAGGATCTGCCCACCTCGTTGCCGCCTCCGAGCGCAAGGAACATAAGCTCATCTGATGGGTCTACTGGTTCTTCGTCCTCGGGCGCCGCGTTCATGGCCGAGTGCGCGCGTTTCGTCGCCATGGCCGCAGATCTCGTGCGCGACGCGCAACGGCGGAAGGGAGGTGGGTGTTGTCAGCCTGTAACAGGGGCGGCAAGCGCGTCGATTGCGGCAGCACTTGCACAACGATGCGCTCAGGGCCGCGGCCGTCAGTGAGCTGATGAATGTTGATATGATAAGGTGAGGTGGAAGTTCGAGTGAGAAGCTAATGTGTGTGGAGAGCCGCATGGGTGAATGCGAGGTGCAGCTTTCTCGGCAGTGCCAGGCCGCGCCGCCGCTCAGAGTCAACTCTGCGCACGCTTCTGCCGTGACATCGACACGCCCAGCAGCACGAATCCGCCTACACCCACCACCGCCGACCGCGCACCAGCCCCTCGCGACCGCCCGACGACCCGAGCGCATTTTTACTCGAACAGCGCCGACGAGCAGCGAGCATCTGATGAGAGCGGCAGGAGCAGACGGCCACTGAGGAGGCGTCACCTCGCGTGAGGGAGACAGGACAGGACAGGACCACGACGGCCGCAGCCTCTGCTTCGTCGTGCTTGGCCCCAATTTGCAATCGCATCCGCCGTGTCTCCTCACATCGCCAGAGCGCAGGCGACATCCATTTGTGCCAGTTGAGGCGTCGCCGCGATGGCCTATCCGATGCAACCCCAGGCCCCCAAGCAGCCGCCGAACCCATACCCGCCCTACGGAGCTCCGCCATCTGCCTCTCCTCCCGCCCAGTCCGCATTCGCTCCACCTGCTAAGCGACAACGCCTGTCTCCAGATCCTAGGTCGCCCGCTGGCAACAGTCCGGTGTATGCGCAGTCGCCCGTGTACGGAAATTATGGTCATTCGCCGGTGCAGTCTCCATATGCGCAGCAATATGCGTCGCCGCAGGGCTCCTTCAATACACCTCAGCAGTATTCACCGCCGGCCGGACAGTGGCCAGCTTCACAGCAACAGCAATCGCAATACCAGTCCATTCAGCAGCGGCCGACCCAAATTAGCCCGCCTCCGCCGTCTAGCTCACATCTGATGCCCCCTCCACCCCGCCCCAAGGAGGACAAGGATGAGAAGATTGGAGTCGATGATATTGGTGACAGTCTATTCGGCAGCGGCATCAATCTGAAGGACGAGGAGAACTATCTGCACAACACATGGCACAATCGTCACGCGCAGAATGAAAGCTTCCAGACGAATAACTCTACGTCATTCGGCTCAAATGGCTCGAGCGGAAACAATAGCTACGGGTACTTAACCCAAGGCACATCATTTGGCAGCCAAGGGCAGAATGGCGCCTTCGCAGGAACTACCGGCCGGCCATTGTCGCAGGAGGATATCGAGAGCGAAGCACGGAGAAAGCGAGAGCAGGCGGCTAGAAGACAAGCAGAGCAACAGTCCCATCATTTGAATAACCAGTTCCTGCTGGGAAATTGCGTGAGGAAGCGAATGCACCAGCGAGCGATGGAGAATGGTGTGAAACTCGACATCAATGGCGTCTACGTCCGAAATCCGGAACCGCAGCAACAGCCCCAGGTCATGGTGAACGGTGATGGCACGACAGGAATCGCTGTCGTAAAGACTAAGCCAGAAGCCATGATCGAATCGGGTGTTACATACGAGCACATGCTTACGCTTCTGAGTCTGGCCGCCCAGGAGCGTATGCGAGGAGTGGTAGACGAGGCGTACGCTCTGGCACGTGCTCGACGGTATGGTGATCACGGTAGAGTAATTCCTACCGATTTTGCAAGCATTTCCACTGGGCTGGGCAAGCAGAGTCAAGAAACCATCGTACCGGATAGCGTAACCGGTTCGCAATGGGACCGACCTGCGGAAACACCTCTAGAAGAGAACAACGGTGATGCACAGGTCAATGGGCTAAAGTCTACACCATCACCAGGACCAGTGCAGACTGTTGCATATCAGGGGAGCTTGCATCTCAAGCTACGTGAAATCGCAGCGAAAGACGCGCAAGCAGAGAAAGAACGTCTCAAGAAACGCGAGGCTCGTAAGCGCAAGGCTGAGTCGGGCGAGGGCGCAACTCCCATGGACATTGCTCCTGATACACCCACCGAGGCAGTTGCCCCAGCCGCGCCTAAGATCAGCAAAAAAGAACAGAACAAGAAAGCAAAGGAACAGACGGCCACTACCGTAGCAGCGGCCTTGACTCAATCAAATCAGACGGCCGCCATGATGGCTCTTGGAGGCAAGAAGAACAGGTACTCGTGGATGAACAAACCAGACAGCAAGGATTCGACCGCCAACCGCTTCGCCAAGCCTGCCAGCGGAACATCGACACCAAAGCCCCAGACTGGGCCGCAAAATGGCCCCGCTGAGGCGAAAAAGGTCGAAGAAAAGAAGGCACCCCAATGGGGCGAATGGCGCGAAGATGATGTCCATGGCAAAGGCGTTGAGCTTCGCGACCTCATTCTCATTCTGGATCGAGACGGCAAGGACAAGCGGACTTTGGCTAAGGCGTTGATGAAACTGCCCATCGACTCCAAGTAGGGCTTTCCGGGTCGACTCCGGCGAAAACTTGGGCGAGATACTGTGGCAGCAGCCAGTGGAAGGGTTCTTACAGCTTGATGCAGCGAATCCATCTCGCCTGCTTGCCCCTAATTGGCCAAGCTTGATTCACGGAATATGGTACTCCAGCTTCGCAGTATGCTCAATGTCGCCTCTGGTATCGGGACGCCGACTACGAGGACTTGCAAAGGGTTGGTCACGAGCTTTCAGATGTCCTTTGTTCTCATGACTCTTTGAAGTTTCTAGCGAGGCGTTGAGGATGGGTGGGATGAAAAAGCAGAAAGGCTGCTTATGGAGCACAGAGGCTCCCTGTATCTACACTTCGAGACGTTGTCCAAATATTACTTCAACTCCTGAGATGACTGAATGCTGGGTGTCCATGGCACAATTCGTTACTGCCACGCTTGCGGTTCTCGATTGAGATATTTGGTCTTCGGGATGGTTGGAAAAGGCACAGTCTGCATCCCAAAAATGTAAAAGCGAATCGAAAATGCTTCGCAGAAACATATAAATTGATAATACTAGGTGCTCGCTAACCGAAAGATTTCTCTCTTACAATGCAATCCACTCCTTCAACGCCACGCCAGTAGTCAGACAGAGGATTCGTAACTTCGTGCTTACAGCGCACAGCACTGTCGTATGCTTTATCGCCTTCCTGTTTTCCGGCCGTCGCATTCACAGTTGCTTATCAAACAAAACGCCGCAGCAAATGCTTATACCAGGACCCCAGAGTAGGTGTAACCAGTTTCCCTCTGCACAGCCTCTTTGAATCCTTAATAATGCATACTCAGACAGGTCGGCTCCATCAATTGTTCAGAACAGCCCATTCCAAGACCTCGAGCGCCATGAGCACAAGCAGAAGCGTGCTTGGGAAAATGACGACCACGTAACTGGCCACGAGCAGACTTGACATTGCGCCCATGAAGACATTGTTCAACTGGCAAATTTGAGCCAATTGCAATGCTGAAGGTGCACCTGTGAGCAGGAAGCACACAATGATGAAGATTGGATCGTCCAGAATCGAGATCGGCACAAATTTTGCGGTCAATGCCAAAACGGGAGCCATGATGATCACTGGCATGACCATTCTGCTGAGGAGTGAAGCATAAAGCAGCTTCCGCTCTTCTTTCTTCTCTTCGGGCGTGCTTGCCAGTTGATCTTGTGGGAGGGTCGATCGAGCGAGATTCGCGCCCAAGACGACCAGAATCAACGGGACGGCCACGTTACCACTCTGTTGAATAGCACGAGTAACAGAATTGCGGATCAAGGTGCCGTCGTGGAAAAACAGATCTTGCAGCTTAGGAATGCTGGCCACAATGAGTGCAGCCAACATAGCCCAGAGTGGAGGATTCATTTGCCTCCATACACCTGCCCAGAACTTGCTGTTGTAGTAGTGGAACGTCTTCAAGACCTTCTGCACTGGAGTCGGAAGAGCGCGGAAAAGGTTGGCGAAAAACGTTCCAACTGTGGCCCAAAATCGCCTGGCATGGAGCACAATGGTGTTCTGAACACGGTACAGCGGAGCCTTCCATCCGCCAGACTCATCTGCTGCAGAACGCGAAGATTGTGTTCTCGGGAATTGCGGAAACTGGGTGATGGAGTTGGTCGAAACAGAACGAATGCTATCGGTGTCTTCTCCTCTATTGCGGCGAGGTAGTTTTCGAGGCTCGGTGCTGATGTCGTTGCCATTTGCCGGCGCGGCAGGTACGATTTCGTGTCGCAGGTCTTCGCGAGAAGCTGTCAAGGATGAGCTGGGCGTGCTTTCAGAAGCACTGTTGAAACCAGAATCGCTGCCTCCGATCCCCTTGATCACATTGTCGTGCTCGTCAGTCCAGGGTCCATCCTCAATCAACCGATCTCTCTCTTCGTCGTCATCTCCTCGCTCAGATGGAGTGTATGCGTGAGCTGGCTTGAGCAGCACACTGTATCCCCATGTCCATCGTAGAAGCTGGCCCAGTTGTTGAAAAATCAACAGATACAGGATACCTCTTGCTCCCACTTCATTGTCATTGTCACCCGGTATCCGATCCCAATGCAAGCCGCTGATAGTCTTGCTCAGACTGAGCACCAGAGATATGGGCAATGAGTTGGAATTTCCAAAGACGCCCATTGCCAACACAAAGTTCTTCTGCATCTTCTTATCTTTCTTTCCAAAGCCAAAGAGGCGAGCCATTATCTGTGCCGATATGTACGACACTAATGTCTGTACCACGAAAATGAACGGAATGACGGCGAGGTCTGCAAGCTTATCGGCATTTAGTTGACTTGCCAGTTTGGTGAAGATGAGGCATGGCGTAAAGACCATGGTGTTCAGCTCGGCCAAGAATTTCTGGCTGTTGGCGTCGAACATGCCCGTGATTGCCACTAGGTATCCGGGTAGGGCGACAAATACGACTTCCAGCACTGCTTCTGACACCAGGCCAGCCAGATGCAGGAAGTTGGGATGGGACTCATGGGCGGTGGATGTGATGGCGTCCATGGTGATGTTGGCAGCAGCGTCCCATATTGGATAGCTCGCTGGCATCGATTGGTCCGTCACTGTGCGCCGTTGTTTGAAGGCGACAAGAGAAGCGCTGGCGAGTTCGCGCAATCGGAAGGATTTGGGAGCGTCGAAGAGCATGGCGGGCGACGGTCAATAGGGCGGCTGGCGGTGGGTCGGATAGGCGGCGGCGAGCCGAAGTGGCTTTGTTGCGGTGTGCGCGCTGCTTTGTCCTCACGAGGGTGAGGCAATGGGCAAGAAAGCGAGCGTGAAGACGTGTAGCGGTAGCTGGCGCTAAGTAGGAAGCTTCGAAAGTGTCCGCGGCACGCTTCACGCGGCCCACGTGGCGGTGGTCAACATGTTCATCAGGGTGTCGGCGGGTGATTGGGCTGGTAGATGGCAGAAGTAGTCGGGGGAGGAGGAGAGGGCGGATTCGGAGAATGTTGCTGGGTGCAGGGCGGTGTTGTCGCAGTCTAGTCGCGCTTGGCTTCATCACCTCATGGTCTTGGCTGCTTGCCCCAACCCTGCTTGAGGTGCACACCTGCAGACCACAGGCAAAAGGTTAAACGGTGCTCGCGCCTCACATCGCTGCCGCGCCTTTCCACGTTCGCGGTACGGTATCTAACCTCAGGCCGTGAGCCCCGGCCAGACCCCACTGTTCCACACATGTGTTGATGATCTGTTCTCTTCTCTGCAACAATATCATCCCATTCACTCATGCACGGCCTGAAAGACACTGCTCCCTCTGCTCCTTCTTTTGTCGGGCACATGGCGGCGAGTGGTCCCCACAATCAACTGCCTATCAGAAGCTGTGTGACGAGTTGCGACCCAGTGTTATCGCTGTGCTGTCTATCATGATGGCCATCCGCATCAGTGGACTGTGCCAAGCGGTGATGCAAATGCTCCAGCGAGCATTGACGCTCGTCCATGTTTCCGCGCGGAGCCGATGCTGTGCTGCAATGCGATCAATGGCGCGCACAGGCAAGCCACCGCGGAAGCACTGCAGTCTCGAATACTTCATCGACGCTCGGCTCTTTTGCACGCGGGAATGTGCGATGCGGGCGTGCGTTGCGCAACGATGATGACTTGCTTTCGCGCTCGCACCGCCCTGTTTCCTCCCCTCGTCTCTGCCTTCCGCTCCGGAGTGTCCATGTCCTCGGCTCCATCTCCGTTCCGCCAACGAAGTCTACTTGCCACTGCACCTGTGAACAGAAATCCTATTCCCTCTGCGCCACACTGCCGATCGTGGCTCTGATCCGTGTCCCGCCAATTCGCACGCACGCGTGAACAACCTTCGTCTGCGTGTCCCTCCTGACAGCACCACCGCCGCTGCTGTTGAGCGGGCCACGCCTGCAGAGCCTGCGACCGGAGCGCATCCACCTCCGCCCACCGATCGTCACGATCATCGAGAGCCGTGTGGGCTCCGCAGCCAACCTACCATATTGACCATGTCGTCAGAACCAGAGTCACCACTCAACTCTCCCTCGCCGCCCACCTCGCCCGATGAGCTCAACTCTCCGCTCACCAGCCCTGACCCAACACGAGTGACCTCTCCAACAGTGCAACGGATGCAGTCGGACACGAGTGTGCCGTCCAGCATGGCCAACATGACTGCTTCCTCCACCGCGCGGGGCCAGCTGGACGCAGCACGCAGACCGGCGGGAGCGACTTTCGCGAGAGGAAATCCACCTACCATGAATCCTGATATTGCCGCGCGTATGAAAGCCTTCACGCTCAATAGGCAAGGTCCAGCTACGCCGCAGCCCGATCGCAGCCCCATCAGTCCGCCTTCAGCTGGTCAAGCGACCCCGGGAGGATTTCCCTCGAACTTCAGACTACCGCCTGGAATGCAACGACCTTCTCCAGCTCCAATGCACTCCTCGCCCGCTGTCACGGGAGCTGGTAAGCCCATGTCTTTGGCTGAAAAGCGAGGCTTGAAGCTGCCTGGAGGCCTACCTGGTTCTGCTCCTGCTCCTGGCGGTCCAGGCGCTCCTGCTGGTCGGCAAAGGCCACCAGGAATGACCCTCTCCAACATGGGGGTTGGTGCTCCGAATGGTGACGCTTCTGGTCAGCAACCCGCGAAGCCCGAGACCGCCATGGATAAATATGCCGATATGATCGACACCAAGACTGGAGCGCTCAGATTCAAGGGAAAAGCCACGGTGCACGGTGGGGGAATTGACTTCACGTCAGGCAAAAGCTTTAGTATCAGTCTGGATGAGGTGGACACCCTTGATGAGCTCGGCAAAGGCAATTATGGTACAGTGTACAAAGTGCGACATGCGAGACCGAAATTTAGAAAGACTGGCCAAGGGTTGGCGGGTAACAAAGCTCGTGGACCACTCGCAGAAGAAGAGCAAACTCCAACATCGCCCACACGGCCCAGCAACGCCAGTACGACCCCCACCAACGCTACAGCTCAGCAAGCATATGGAAGAGGCGGGACAACTGGCATCGTCATGGCGATGAAGGAAATGCGTCTCGAACTGGACGATGCAAAGTTCCAGTCTATCATCATGGAATTGGACATCTTGCATCGATGCGTTTCACCCTACATCGTGGATTTCTATGGCGCTTTCTTCCAAGAAGGTGCTGTATACATTTGCATGGAGTTCATGGACGGCGGCAGTTGCGACAAGATATATGGAGATGGTGTTCCGGAGGGGGTGTTGAGAAAGATCACATATTGTACGACACTCGGCCTGAAATCGCTCAAAGAAGAACACAACATTATCCATCGCGATGTGAAACCTACGAACATCCTGATGAACACGAGAGGACAGGTCAAAATCTGTGACTTTGGCGTGAGCGGGAACTTAGTGGCGAGCATAGCCAAGACGAATATTGGTTGCCAGTCCTACATGGCGCCGGAGAGAATATCAAGTGGCGGCGGCGGCGCGCCAGGGGGCGCTGTCGGAACATACAGCGTGCAGTCTGATATCTGGTCACTGGGTCTGACGATCATTGAGTGTGCTCTGGGGCGATACCCCTATCCACCAGAGACTTATGACAACATTTTCTCGCAACTCGCTGTAAGTATCAGGAGCTGCACAAGAGGGATGACATGACTGACAGGTGATACAGGCAATCGTGGATGGTGACCCTCCTGATCTGCCGGCAGAAACGTTCTCTGAGGCTGCACGAGATTTCGTGGCAGGCTGTTTGAACAAGATCCCCAATCTCCGCCCGACATATCCTATGCTTCTACAACACGCCTGGCTTGCTCCTCTTGTGAAGCCCGAGACCATTACAGAAGAAGACGAAGATGCGGAAGCGGCGGCGGAAGCGGCGGCAGCAGCTGGCGAAGACGTTCCTGAACCGAGTGCTCAGCTTTCGAATGTACCTGCGGAGGATGATGGCGGCTTCGTCGATCGCGAAGTGGGCGAATGGGTGATTGATGCGTTACGGAAGAAGAAAGAAGGGACACTGGGGCAGCACGCCAAACCTGCTCTTCACGCCGCACCTCTGGACGCGACTGCCAGCCAGTAGTGCGAGCCTGAGCAGTGAAGACTGACGGCAGTCGTTCTGTTTTGATTCTCATTCTCGCATCCATGATTGTTCCAAGTTCAGCGGAAAGGACGCTGGTTCGTTGCGAGTACGCAATTTGGTTTTGTTAGAGTCGATATTACATGGCAGAAAGCGATACAGTAGCATGGGACGGTATGGCGGGCAGGCGATTGCTGGGTGATGCGTATGTATAGATGGAGTATCATGGAAGCCTGCAAAGACACAGTGTAGAAGGACAAACAATAAAGAGACCTGAGATGAAGAGAAACGTTCCGCGAAGGCATTACTTACTAAGACTCAACATGGTTCGCGTGGTTTCGACAAGCATATCGTAGAAAGGCGCAGCGAAGATAGCCATGCGGCGAATTCTTCATCACAAAAAGCAGCGAGTAAGGAGTCCATTCGCTTGTTATGCAACTGTACAATATCGCTGACTGACTATATCGTAAGTCCTGCTCCATTACCACGAAACAATCATGCCAGCCTGCATCTAGCGAACAGACAGGACAGTTCCAAATTCCGTCAAGCACGAACCTCTCGCCAGTAAGGTGTTGTCATGGCGTGAGCATGTCGCTGTGTATGGAGTCACGGCGGGCTAGTTAGAAGGGGTCACGTCATGCTTAGTCATGCACGTGGGGCTCGATCCAATTCCAGGTTCGAGAAGTGTCTCGACGATTCTCACACGTCGGGCACGAATCCGCCAGCATCGTCCAGTAGGATTGAGCAACTTCCACGTCTTTGGGCCGAAAGGCATATCTTTGCATGCTCTGTGACTGTTCCCAGCCATCTTCCAACTTTTGCATGAACATACGCCGAAACTAGACTCACACTGTTGCGAGCTCACAAGAGCGATACTCGATACTCGAGACCTTCAATTCCACTACACCACTTCTGATTTCCTGGTTTTCGACACACCACCGCCAACATGGCGAGCAACATGTCCTTCACAGATCGTGCGACCCAAGCGTTAGCAGAGGCACAGGATCTAGCACAACAATACCAGCATTCGCAATTGATGCCTCTGCATCTTGCAGTTGCACTCATCGACCCGCAACCAGACCAGTCGAAAGACCAACAAACCAACAACTCACACGCATCACATGCTGCCAGCTCAGCACCTTTATTCAAGCAGGTTATTGAACGGGCACATGGTGATCCACAATTGGCTGAGCGAGCACTGAAAAAGTCTTTGGTACGGATACCCTCACAGGACCCGCCGCCAGAGAACATCAGCGTAGCGCCAGCTTTCTCGAAAGTCCTACGAAGCGCGAATGAGCTTTCGAAAACACAAAAAGACTCCTACATCGCTGTCGACCACTTAATACAATGTCTGGTGCAAGACACGACGATACAAAAATGCCTTGCCGAAGCGAATATTCCCAACACCAAGCTTGTCGACCAGGCGATCCAACAAATTCGAGGAACAAAGCGAGTTGACAGCAAGACTGCGGATGCTGAGGAGGAAAACGAAAACTTGAAGAAGTTCACAATCGACATGACGGCAATGGCACGAGACGGCAAGATTGATCCTGTTATTGGCCGTGAAGAGGAGATCCGACGTGTCATTCGAATCCTTTCACGAAGAACGAAGAATAATCCAGTACTCATCGGCGAGCCTGGTGTCGGCAAAACAACAGTCGTCGAAGGTCTGGCACGTCGCATCGTAGATGCGGATGTGCCAGCAGGACTTGCAGCTTGCAAGCTCCTCTCGCTCGACGTCGGTGCGCTTGTCGCCGGGTCTAAGTACCGTGGTGAGTTTGAAGAGCGCATGAAGGGTGTTCTGAAAGAGATCGAGGACAGCAAGGAAATGATTGTCCTCTTCGTGGACGAGATACATCTGCTCATGGGAGCCGGTAGCTCAGGAGAGGGCGGGATGGACGCAGCAAACCTGCTTAAACCTATGCTTGCTCGAGGACAACTCCACTGCATTGGTGCCACGACACTCGCCGAATATCGGAAATACATTGAAAAGGATCAGGCATTCGAGCGTCGTTTCCAGCAAGTCATGGTCAAGGAGCCCTCAATTGCCGAGACAATTTCCATCTTGCGTGGCCTCAAGGAAAAGTACGAAGTGCATCACGGTGTTACAATCCAGGATGGTGCAATCATAGCTGCGGCCACACTGGCAGCGCGCTACCTTACTCAACGCAGACTGCCCGATTCAGCTGTCGACTTGGTCGATGAAGCTGCAGCTGCGGTCCGCGTAGAACGCGAGTCTCAGCCTGAGGTTCTCGACAACATGGAGCGTAAACTGCGCCAGCTGGAAATCGAGATTCACGCGCTTGATCGCGAGAAGGATGAAGCATCCCAGTCACGCTTGAGGGAGGCTCGAGCTGAAAAGGCCAACATCGAGGAAGAACTCAAGCCACTGCGCGAAATGTACGAAACCGAGAAGATGCGATCGAAGGAGATTCAAGAACAAAAGATCAAACTTGACTCGCTTCGCAACAAGCTTGAGGAAGCCGAACGCACGAGAGATCTCCAATCTGCTTCGGATATCAAATTCTATGCCATTCCAGACACTGAGAAGCGCATCCGGGAGCTGGAGGCACAGAAGAAGCAAGCAGAGGAAGAGGAAGCTGCTCGTCGCGGCGCGGCTGGCGATTCTAATGCTCTGGTTGCCGATGCAGTGGGACCAGATCAGATCAACGAAATCGTCGCACGCTGGACTGGCATTCCAGTCACGAGACTTCGAACCACCGAGAAAGAGAAGCTCCTGCACATGGAAAAGGTTCTGGGCGAACAAGTGGTCGGCCAGAAGGAGGCAGTCACGTCCGTTGCGAACGCCATTCGATTGCAACGCTCTGGTCTTGCCAACCCCGGTCAGCCCCCGTCATTCCTCTTCTGCGGACCTTCCGGTACAGGAAAGACGCTTCTCACAAAGGCCTTGGCGGAGTTCCTCTTCGACGATCCCAAGTCCATGATTCGATTCGACATGTCCGAATATCAGGAACGACACTCGCTATCACGCATGATCGGCGCTCCTCCAGGGTATGTCGGACATGATGCAGGCGGTCAACTCACAGAGGCTCTTCGGCGCAGACCCTTCAGTATTCTTCTGTTTGACGAGGTCGAAAAGGCCGCCAAGGAAGTCCTCACCGTGCTCCTGCAGCTCATGGACGATGGTCGTATCACCGACGGCCAAGGACGCATCATTGACGCCAAGAATTGCATCGTCGTAATGACATCCAACTTGGGTGCTGAGTACCTGGCTCGACCAAATGCCGCTGATGGCAAGATTGATCCAACGACCAAGGAGCTTGTCATGACAGCTTTGAGAAACTACTTCCTGCCAGAGTTCCTCAACCGGATCTCCAGCATCGTTATCTTTAACCGTCTCACTAAGAAGGAGATCCGCAGGATTGTCGATGTCAGATTACAGGAGATTCAAAAGCGGCTGCAGACGAATGGTCGCAACGTGCGCATCGACCTGTCCGACGAAGTCAAAGACTACCTTGGAGCCGCAGGATATTCGCCCGCCTACGGTGCCAGGCCGCTCGCGCGACTCATCGAGAAGGAAGTCCTCAACCGACTGGCCGTGCTTATCCTTCGTGGCTCGATCAGGGACGGCGAAACTGCGCGAGTGGAGCTTGAAGATGGGCACATCGTCGTCCTCCCCAACCACGGGGAGAGCGAGGCTTCTGAAGACGAAGAGATGTGGGATAGTGAAGACGATGCCGTGCAAGAATTGACGAACGGCGATGGGGAGATGGATTTATACGATGACTAAAGCACTGCATGAGTGAGGACGGATAAAAGGCGTTGGCTGAACTGAACAGCGTTCTAGCGATGGGTTTCATGGGATACGGTTAACGAGTTATGGTAATGGCAACGCACCTAGTAGATAGACCACCGAAAGTATGAATTGATGCTTTACTTCCAGCGAATGTGCCGATTTACAAGTTTCGCGCCTATGATCATAGTGTCTCAGATACGCATCGAGTAGACATGGGACTCTCGTGGCCTTTGAGCCTGGGCGAACCATTGCTTAGTGCGAACATGATGATTGAACGGCAGTTTATGCAAAGGAGCAATGGCAGGCGGCGGACAGCGACACGTTGCGCGTGCGTGGGTGTTGCGCAAGCACCACACGACGACGGACCAGAATAGCAATGCTTGGCCGAAGCGAGCCGCATCAGGCGAGGCCTCCTGGCGGTCTGATCGGCGTCTGGAGAATGTCGCGCGTCCAGCATCACGACCAGCACCGCTGCTTCAGCGCCCCAACGCCCGCCGCTGCTGAATTGTCGCCCGCCCACCGCAGTATCACTATCACACCACCCCGTCGTGTCATCGTCTCGCGTCGGCAACAGGCATCTGCAGCGCACGCAAGACAGCTTCTGTGACCACTCTCTCCGCCTGGGCAGGGAGGCTGCTAAGCTTCGGCAAATCCGCCCGCGCGACTCGACAGAGGACACGTCCTCCAGCCCTCTCAACTCCCCATCCCTGGCTCCACACCCAAAACGCCTGATTTCGCCCTCGACGACCACGCCAGCTGGATCGCATAACACCGAAACCCACCTCTCCATCACTACCACCCGGGCCATGGTTGCCCCGTGACCTCTGCACCGATTCACCGAGGAGCCCGCATTTCGCCAGCCCGCCCAAGTCTGCGAGCCACTTTCTGCCAAAGGGCGCTGCGCCCCACGACTCCTCTCCTCCCATACAATCCATCATCCCATAATACACCGCCGGGGCCATGTTAGAAGACAAGTACGTCGGCCTGCTGCTCGCCGTGACATCGACGCTGGGCATCGGCGCATCCTTCGTCATCACCAAAAAGGGCCTGAATGCGGCCGCGCAAAAGCATGGATTCGAGGGCGATGGGTTCGCATATCTCAAGAACCCCATATGGTGGGGAGGCATCATTACCATGGTCATTGGAGAAGTGTGCAATTTCTCCGCATATGCTTTTGCGCCTGCGATTCTGGTCACTCCTCTCGGAGCCCTCAGTGTCTTGATCGGAGCGGTTCTGGGCAGCTATTTCTTGGATGAGAGGCTAGGAGTGTTAGGGAGAGTTGGATGCGCGATATGTCTCATTGGCAGTGTGGTTATTGTGCTGCATGCGCCTCCGGACCAGGACCTCAAGAATATCGATGAATTATTGCATTATGCTATGCAATTAGGTATGTGCGCAGAGGTGGCGTGAATTGGAGTATGCGAAGTGGTGGGCTAACGAGTCAACAGGGTTTCTCACATATTGCGCGATCGTGACCATCTTTGCGCTGGTAATGATCTACAAAGTGGCTCCCGTGTACGGCAAGAAGAACCCGATGGTGTATATCAGCATCTGCTCGACAGTGGGATCGATCTCCATCATGGCTATTAAAGGCTTTGGAATTGCGCTCAAGCTCACACTGGGCGGCAACAACCAATTTTCGCATCCATCCACCTACGTCTTTGCGATTGTGGTGGTGGTGTGTATTCTTACGCAGATGAATTATTTCAACAAGGCGCTGGCGACTTACAGCACGAATATGTGAGTTTCGTGGAAATTTTGATCGAATGCTCCAATTGCTAACTTTGGCTAGCGTTAACCCGCTATACTACGTGACATTTACGACCTGCACGCTGACAGCCTCGTTCATCATGTTCCGCGGCTTCAATACCTCGGACGCTGTAAACACGATCTCCCTCCTCTGCGGCTTCCTCACGATCTTCACCGGTGTCTACCTCCTCAATCTCTCACGCGAAGATCCGGACGGTATCAATGCAGGCATCAAACCCGCTCGGGACGGTCGAGGCGAATACCACGATGTAGACGGGATCCCCACAGATGGCCTCACAGGACTACAAACGCGATTAAGCATGCAGAGTCGAAGGAGTGGAGAGCACAGAAGGTCAAATAGCTGGAGCTTAAGAAGCCCTTCAATAGCAACGAGGGCCGAATTTGGCCACGCAAACGGAGGGAGAGGAGGGGAACAACAGCACATGTTGCATTCATATGACATAGAAGCCAACGCGCTAGGGGACCTAGCAGAGGACAGCGACGAAGATACGACGAACGGGTCGAATCAAAAACGAACGAGCTTCGATAACGGGAGAACACCGAATGGGGAGACGACAAGTCTTTTCAACCAGCCCAGGAAACCTTCTGGCGGGAATGTGAATTTAGCGTCTGGGAAAGGGTTTGATCCGAAGCGGTAACATCGAGAGAAGAGGAGGAATTGCAAGTTCAAGGAAGCGAAGAATAATTGAATGAGAACACTTTTTTGCATTTTGGCCAGGCACTTTGTTCAGCATATCACGCATAGAAAGGACCTGCGCACGCGCCACGCGGGGCTTGATGATCGGGTAAATGGCTGGCTGACTGCTTGCTGTGCAGTCGCAAAGATCTGCGCATGACGATACCCGTGTCTCACTTGAGCCGGTCGGCGAGAAAGGGAAGAAGTGACCGTGGCTCGCGACGGCGGTGAGAGAAGCAGTAGCAGAGGCGGCGGCGGCAGCATGGAGGACCACGGGCAACTAGAAGGAGCCGAGACAGACTTCGGCGAAAACAGCTTCTGTACAGGGCGTTACAAACTTGCACGGGTGAGCATTGGGAACGGACGAGCAGAAGAATACCAAGAAGAGAAGATATATATCTTCACTGCTCTTGTTAGAGCAAGAGAAAGAGCGCGGCGTACCAGGAGATTAAAGCACGTGCAAGCCACAAAAGGTCAATGTCCGAGACGGATTTCACGAAGAGGCGTTGGAAGACCAATTTTTCGATTTCTTGTTTCGTTCCCTTCTCGTTGCATAAAATATCTGCAAGATACTTGGAATCAGCAAGTGCGATGATATGTTCGCGCTACCATCGATCCTCGATCGAAATATATTTGACTCTTTCGATCGCTTCGGCTACGCTGGTAGCTGGGCAAATTTATTTGCATTTTCGATAGTCGAAATCGCTTTCCGCCGATCCTTCCACCGTTCTTCCTCCTCCCGATCCTGTCTGATTCGTTCACCCACACAGTGGACACTCTATGCACGCACGTGCGCCCTGGCCGTTTATCTTGTCTACGGCGGGCATGTCAGACATTACTTCATGATGATAATGTACAGGTTTCGCTAAATTCAACGCGTTGCTCAGATGCTGTTAAACGCCCCGCAATGCAGTATGCCGATAAAGAAATCCCCCTTTTTTGCCCGCTTCAAGTGATGCTGCTGCTAAGAAATCCCAGTTCGCTGAAAATGGCCTCGGCCATTGATCCTTCGTCTTCCCGCGCGATAGAGGGTAGTGGAAGCGATGGCGTATCTTCCTCTGACGCTCGTCTGGAGTGATCTGTGATCGTCTTCGCGAGGGATTGGTTGCTGTCTGATAATATGCTTGGTAAAGAATAGTTGAGACCGAAAGGCGGTCTCAGTCTGGCCAAGCCTCTCTCAAAGAGACTTGGTCGACGTCTCAGATCGCTCTCGTCAAGCATCGCGGAAGCTTCATCGGGATCGTCTCCAGCACTAATGTTGTACGAGTATCCGAAGTCACGGTCGTCGTGCGCTGACAGCTGGAATGGCGTGTTGTGGCCCCCAGTACTGACGGTGCTTGCCGTAAATGTTGGAGATGAAAGCTCGTCTATCGCGGAACACCCGTCGATACTCTCGGGAGCACTATTGCTCTTTTGCGCATGATCTGGTTGGCCATGGGCTTTCGAAGGTAAGAATGTTGCCGACAAGGGCGATGCTGCTGGGCTTCCATCGCTGAGATTCGAATTTGGTATCGAGTACGTTCGTGGCTGGTATACGTCGTCACTTTCGTTGGCACTCGTTCCTGGTCGCGACCCATAGAATTGCACGTTTTGCACAGAGGCCGGGCCGCAGCTCAAGGTGGAGTCCCGTCGTCGTCTACTCACGCCATTCGTGCCATGTGATGCTCGAGAGCGCACAGGTTGGATAGGTTGAGCGTTGCTTGAAGCGAAGAGAGCCGCTCCCAACGCTTCCATTGATCCGAGTGGCGCAGCATATGCTTCAGGATACTCATAGCATGAAGACGCTTTGGATTGTGGCGTGGATCGTTGAGCTTGGATGCCAGTTTTGTTATCGCTCGCCGTTCTGCTGGCAACAGTCGGAGGTGGGTCCAGCGGGTCAAGCTCTGAGCTGCCAGCGACCTCGAATGACTTATGCGACGTTGCGTTGGCAGAGTCTCTGGTCGCGGGAGACACTGGGCGAGACTCTGAGGCACCTTGGCGAGAGTGTGTTGCGGATATGGGAGAGACTGCTCGTTGGACAGTGATCCGTAGTTGTCCTTCGAGTCGCCCATCCAGTTGATCATCAGACATGCACCGAGAATGCACCTTCGATATGGGCGGACGCTCCACATGTGCATATTTGTCGGCCGGATCCAGAGTCTTGCGTTCAGTGAAATCTGTAAGACTACCGACAATGTCGTACCCACAGGCACTGTGGCTCCTCGACGGCGGCTCTTGCACCTCGCAGGGCACTTCCATCACATTGACGGCTTGCCCGGGCAGGAGCGGACAGCCGGTCGTGTTGGGTAGTCGATCGTCGAAGGCATCGTTGGCATAGTCGAGGCGATAGTAGTACCAGTAGGTCGAACCTTGCTTCAAGCCTCCGGTTCGTGGTTTGTCTCGTAGCACCACCTCGCCGTCGAAGATGATGTTTTCGAACTTGAAGCATCCCGTGTAGAAGTCGGAGCCTCGTAAGCGGTCGTGGTGCATGCGATATGGCACATGGAAGTTGTCCCACGAGCCGAGCAGCTCGACGATTTTGACGTCCGGCGGAGCTCTGAACATGAAAGTGACCAAGGTGGTGGGATCCATGGCGATGATCTTGGCCCAAAGCGGAAGGAAGTCAACAGTGGCCAGCTGCTCCGGAGAGGCAGTGGTGAGGGCGGAGGCCAGCGGACGTTGCAGGTGCAACTGCAACAGAACGTTGTTAACAGGCCATGAGGGCGCGCAGAGCAGAGTCAGGCCGGGTCGTCAGTGTCAGTGGTGAGAACGTGCGCTGCATGCGCTGGTCCCAGCACAGGAGGCCGGGGCGTCAATGAGAGATTTGCGGCTCGCGCCAACGGCTGCGCAGCAGATCGCCTCCAGAGTTTGGGGATCTCACAGCAGCGGCAGCGGCGTCGGCGTGAAGACGGGCGGTGGTGCAAGAGGGCGCTGGCCTTCCCCTGAAGCAGAAGGAGAGAGGAGCGAGGCGCGCGGGAGCGATGTCTACGCGCTTCATATCCGCAGCCCTGGAGCGTGGTCGTGCCCGCCGATAGTGTGTCCAGCAATATTGATACTGGACCGCATCGCGCCCAGCAACCACACGCCCGTCGCTGCAGAGTTCATCATCCATCATCATCATCACGGTGGAAGGATGTGGGGGCGTGCGCGCTCGTGCAAATCATGCCAACTTTTTCGCCGAAACATCCTGGATTTCCAGCGGCCGCTGCGCTACGCGTGAGGGTTCTGCGACTGTGCCACGGCGCCTCGCTGCCACCACGCCCGTCTGCGCAGCGCTGCAGTCAGCACGCCGTCGAGTCGCACGCCGGCGATGGCTGTCAGACAGAGTTCAACGCGCGCATCTCGTTCGTCTCGTGGCGAGCGTCGCGAAACAAACAACCCGCCAGACCCCTCCCTCAACCCTCGTCGGATGCCGCCCGGATCCTCGACGGCAGCGGAGGACGCGCCAGGCACACGACGCCCGTGGTTGGCGAGAGCCCCATGCTTGTCGCTCGCCTGTGCGCTCCCGGCCCTGGGTCAGAAGGAAAGTGCTCCTTCGCCTGCTCTCAATCTCGGCCGTCGGCTCCGACTCTGCCCTCTCCTATTCGCTGGACCAAGCGCTTGCATGTGCCGGAGCGAAGACGACATCTCTCCTCTTCAGCGGTTCCCCTCAACTGCGAAGCGCCTTGCCCACGTTGTCAGACGTCGTACCAAGGAACGCCCCCGGACCTATGCAGCAGCGACGACGAGGTCTGGCCTCCGACATTGCGTGGCTTCACACGGCCGACAGGACGTTCGATGCTCTAGATTGTGACGAGTATGCCGTTTGTGAAGCACGCACGAACCCTCCAAAGTTTCACCTGTCGGGACAACCATGTCTGCAATCCGCTGCGCCGAACTGTCACGATCTTCGTTATCAGCGGATCCTGGCTTGAACACGAGTTACATTGGAGCAATGGCCGTCGGCAGCCAATGTTTGGAAGCTACTTCACACACTACTCAAACTAGACCTTGCACTTCATGTTGACTGGACGAGCAATGACTACATGAGGAAACCACTCGCAGCGTTACGACTCCTCTCGCTGGAGCACGCCTCGATCTTGACTGCGTCAAGAATGACCTCGAATCCATTCTTCCTAGGCTGCACCCTCAGTCGCCATTGCGCCTTGCTCACAACCCAATTGGTTGCTTGGCTAGCATTTGCGTTCACGTCCTGCCTCACTTTCCTGGCGTTTGCCGCTGGCCGCTGTGTATCGTCGACATCCATTTCATCGACAGCATCGACTTGACTACCGACTGCTTGTCGATGACCATTAACAACGACGTCAGTGTCTGGGCCTGTGTGCATCTTGATCGTGCTGTGACCCGGAGCACTATGCTGCGATTGGTTCTTGATGCCATTATAGCCTCCAGTTCGCCCTGTTGTTATCGGCTCAACGGGCTGAATATGAGGTAGATTCACCTTCTCTGCTATTGCACAGAGCAGGTGCGCAAAGGTGGTCGCTGTTTCGTTATGGAACGCCACTCGAGCCATACGAGCATTTGTTGTTGACGAGGCTGCAGGTTCAATCTCCACGGCCGTGCTTTCTTCTCCACTTACCTCGACGATGAGATTATGGGCTTCTGTGTCAACGTAGGGCCGCTGGTAGCTGACCCAGCCTGAAGTTGCAGCGGTGCCGCCAGCAACACAGTCTGACGCGACGCCGACGCCGTTCTTGTGAACGTCCTGCAGTCTCAGCAGGATCTCGCTTCTTTGACGTCTCAGATTGAAAGCAATGCGGTGAGGCACCAGACGCTGCTCCAGCCCCTTCAAATGATAGTACCTCGCATCTCGAAGGAGTTCAGCTCTGTGCTCCTCGTCCCTGACGTGAAGGTCATACCCTTGAAGTAGATGTAACAAATCCGAAAACACTCGAGCCGAACGCGTGGGAACGCTGGGGGGTAATAGACTGTGAGGTCTTATCAGTGACTGCTGCGAAAGACCAGGTAGCCTGTCGGTTGGTGTAGAGAAGAAACTCGAAAAGCCCAGAGAGAAATAATTCGGCGAGTCGCCCGGATGGTTGAAGAGGTCCTTTGGAATTCGAAACTCTTGCTCTCCTACGCGCACATATATCGTCGAAGCAAACAGCTGTGCCGTGAGTCGTGGTAAGCTGAAGAATTGTGCATCGGCAAATAACTTGACAAAGTGTGCGCCGTCTCGTGGTTCAATGTGATAGCCTTGCAAATGCAACGAAATGTCCTCGAAGGTTTTCGGATCGCGGTCGATATATAGCGTGCGGCAACTTTCCGCTCCTTCGTTGTTCTTCATCTGCTCTTCGAAGAATTGGGAGAAGTAGGAAGGTGCATCGCTGGAGATGCTAGCGCCTGATAGACGGAATAATTTGTCGCCTATTTGGATGGGGAATACTTTGCGAGCGGGGAGGACCATGGTGATACTGGGGTCGATGAAGGCTTGTTGATGATTGATTGAGCTCGTCCTGTCGTCTGTTCGATGTGGTTGTGGCTGATGGAACGGTGCACTGCTGTACATAAATTCTTGGTCCGAAGTCGACATGTCCCGGTGGGCTCGTTTGGGTGTAGCTGATTCAAGATCCTCTTCGTGGCCTCGTTTTGATGGTAGAGTGTTTAATGCAGTCTCCTTGGGTCCTCGAAGTGTTGTAGCAGGATTGGCGCCAGCTGCCTGCCCGTGAGTCGTGTAATGGCCGCGAGAGCTGGAGATGGGGTGAGGAATACTGATTTCGGGATTGTCTTTCCTTTGACCTACGTGCTGTATGAGCTCGCCTTGGGGTTCGTAGTAAAACAGCGACGATGAGTTCTTGCTGGGCAAAAGATGTTCTTCCTGTTGGATGCCTCCCTGTCCTGGTGCTGAGCTGCTCGCTTGTGAATCGACTGCCCGCGACAATGTTTCTGCTCCTGTGGTGTCGGTGCTGTCCCCTCTAGCACTGCTATGCTCAACGGCATAGCCATCATTATGTACCCGTGCGGGCTCGCTATCGTCCGAATTCGCCATCCTGGGCACATTCTGATTACTGTCCAAACCGAAGCTGCTTCTGGCACAATCTCGCACCCATGGCTTGTAGACCGACACACAAGTGTCAGCCACAGACTGTTGCTGCCAAATGTGATCGAAGATAGAGTGTAGTTGCTGCGCGGTCCATTTGACATTCCCGCTGCTGATTCGTAACCCAGCGCATAATGGGTCAGTAAGCACTCGTGTTGTCGGTTAAATGCAGCAATCTATTGGCATGCTTCTCGTGTTGTCTGTGGGTCAGACAGATACGGTAAAAATACGGAGTAATTAGTCTGCATTCAGCGTCGCTTCTCGTCTCGTGCAGGCTAAATACCGCAACTTGTGCTGGATTCACATCGGTTCATGTTGGGTATGATCATTAAGCTCGCAGCTCATTGCGCCACGCGCATCCCCAATGCATTTGGCGGTCAATTGAGATATTAGTCGCAGATTCGAGAAGACGGAGCTGAAATCGTGCTGCCAGCATAGTCCGGGTGCGTCTGCTGACATTGAACCTAGCTCCAATAAAACATCGCTTAGGGTATCTAGGTACTGATTTACACCATCCCAGGTGCACTTTACTTCCTGGCATCCATCATCGGCTGGAATTTCTCACCCGTGACTTCTTCGATTTTCTTGATAGAAGCAAGATAACCTGGATGCTCCTCATATCGCTTGATCAGCGCTGTCAATTTGGGAAACTTCGTGGAGTTGATCTTGCTCTTTCCTGCAATGAGTGGAAAGCTCATGAGGATATCGGCAGCGGTCAAGTCTTTTCCAGTCAGCCATTGGCCTCCGTTCGGCGAAGTCTCCAGCTGCTTCTCAAGGAATCCGAAGTGTGCATCATAGTTGCGGTTCAGGAATTGGTCTTCAACGCGGCCAGCAATTGTGCGAGTGATTGGCTTGATGAAGAAGGGAACTGGGGCATTCTTGATCTCTGTAAAAGAATCAGCAAATGTTGCCCACAATACGTCAGAAATACTCACGATCCATGAACAGTCCGATCAAAAGAATCGACATCAAGCTTCCTTCGGCATAGTGCATGTAGAAGCGGTAGCGCAGCCACTCCTCCGTCTCGCCGCCGACCTGCTTCTCCTTGCCCGCCTGATACCTAGTCGGCTGAAGATGCTCCGCAAAGTGATCAACCAAATATTCAGTCAATGTGCCAGACTCAGCAATGACGATTGGCTGTGGTGTGTTCGATGACTTGACCGAGATGACCGGAGATTTTCCCAAGGCTGAATGTAATCGGGACGTAAGCATATGTTTGTGTGAGCATACATCTGGCGCTGCTGTCACATAGCACGAGATATAGGAAGCACATATTGGCGACTGAACATACGATGAATCTTCTTCAACTCTGGACCAGCGAGCATGTCCTTGCCTCGTTTGAAGACTTCAATGTTGTAGTCGGCACCTTTGCATTCTTCGAGAAGCCATACTACACGTTGAGCACGGCTCTGCTCAAGCCTAGAATGTGGTCAGCTGTGATTACATTTCACTGCAGTCGTGCTTGCCTGTATTGCAAACGAAATCGACAGGGTTTCGCAAGACTAACCAATAAAGCGTGATTTGAGGCTTGTCACTGGCCGGAGCAGTCGCTTGTGCAGTCGTTTCCGCCATAATTGTGTGATGAGTTCAGTGTAAGATGATGGGGGTCAGTTCAGGACAAACAGAAGGCAGCAAGATTTTTGAATTTCCGATCAGGACATCGATCGTTGCGTATCATTCCTGCGCTACTGCTCACTTTCTCCGAGCATCCGAGGTCGACCACAGCAAGAGCAACGCACATGCAATGCAGGCCGTGACGGTCCGTCCCGCTGGGCGTCAGGTCACGTGAACAGGTCCTCCGACGTCAAGTCTCCATACCAGCGGAGCATTGGGGCCACGACGAGAAGCATAACAACCACGACAGACGCAACATGGTGCTGCTCGGCGCATTCAGGCCGACGCTTCGGCGGATGGCTGGACACAATGGTATACCGCATTGATACCCTCACGTTGCGCCATGGCGGACACACAGCTGACTGACATCGTGCAGCCGTCAACTTGGATCCCGCGCTGGTCAAATATGCCAGTGAGTATATCCTCGAACCCTTCGAATACGATAGCCACGCGTAGCTCGACCTTGGAAAGACTGGCCGCACTTGCAGGCAGCGCTCTCGGAGGAGGGGAAGACCGAAGAGTAGGAGACTGATCGGTGGTAGACATGTACGTGAAGCGACACGAATACTTCAAATGGACACCTCGCACCGCATGGATCACCTTCACATACGTGATGGCCATTCCTGGCATTGCGTTATACTACGCATGGACGACAGACGTACGTTGGCCCAGATCTGTGCCAGATATAAGTGCTGACAGACCTGCAGGGCAAGTGGGAGCTACGTGGGAAGGTGCGAGGAGATGTGATCTCAGAGTTTTAGATCACTGCAGCGCTGGGAGGGACGCGATGCTGAGGGAGGAGCTCGCCGGACACGTGCCACAACACCAAAGCAGGGAGCATTGTACACAGCCCGCCAATGACCAAATTTCTTTGACTGTTTCAGCCTCCAATGCCAAAGCGAACGAAGAGAGCCCACTACCTCTGTGGATCCCGCACGCGGTATCGTGACCGCCCAGCCCAAAGCGGCCGGAAACCGACAGAATGGCGATCTCAACACGGCTCGTGGGTTGTTGCGCGATCACGAGCCACATGCTTCACATTCTACTGTTCTCACTCAAGACGCGTACTCCTTCTCCAGTGCGCGTTCTGATAGACTGGCTTCATTGACGCCTCAACGTAGTCCGCCGGGTATGTTACACCTGCTGCCGTTCACAACATTGATTGTGACTGAAACTGAAACTATCGCTATGATGACCACATAGACATCCATCCGAGGCTTAAATGTTTCAGGGATGTAAACCGTCGTGCTTCGAATCTTGCACATAAGCGCCGATGTCTCTACTCAAAATTATATCAATGTTCAAGGCTGAATGTTCACGTGTCTCAAAGCATTAGGATAAGATATTGCCTTGAGAATGACTGCAGATTCAGCATATAAGAGATTGACTACGAGTGGCGATACATCCATGAAAACTGTTTCAATTGTTCCTTTGTGCTTCAAAGATTCTTTTGGTTCTCGTGCATTCAGATGTTGCTTCAGGATGGATGCAGCTCTTGCGATGGGTGAGAAAAGCCACGGTGGTCAAGCATGTGGACTACAGTGAGGAACACCAGAAGGTTCGCCACCGAAAGTCGTCAGCGACGATGCCTACGACATTCTTCCCGTGTCTTATCAGCAATGTAAACGCTCCTTTCTCACCGCAACCACGCGCGGCCGACTTCATCATAATTACCGAAACGACCTAACAAGCACGACTGATTACCGGACACCCACCAATAGCTCATCCGCTGATCACCAGCAGCAGGAGCACAAGATGGAAGTCGAACTCTATGTATACGACCTCACACGAGGCATGGCAAAGGCTCTTTCACGACAATTTCTTGGCATACAGATCGACGCTGTGTATCACACTGCTCTTGTGTTTGATCGCATCGAGTATTTCTTCGGCCAAGGAGTGCAGACGTGTTACCCTGGCACAACACATCATGGCCAGCCCATGGAAATCGTGCCTTTGGGCAAGACTGAGCTGCCGCTTGAGACGATTCTGGACTATTTGGAGAGTCTGAAGGAGGTTTATACTGCAGAAAGTTACGACCTCTTCGCCCACAATTGCAACAACTTTACGAATGATTTCGCCATGTTTCTGGTCGGACGCGGCATCCCTGAACACATAACAAGCCTTCCCAAAAAGGTACTCGAGACGCCATTTGGTCAAATGCTGAAACCGCAGATTGATGCCAGTATGAGGTCCATCACACAGGCTCCAGTGCCGCCACAGAACAGGCCACCAGCAACAAACGGACATAGTGTTCAATCAGCACCTAGCACTCGGGCACCACCTGTCAAAGAGAGTGCAGTATCTGTAGACAACGTTCGATATGGGCAAGTGATGAGCTTGACAGACAAGAATGCTCTCGACACGCACTTGGCAGGCGCCGCGGACTCCTGCATCACCATCTTCTTCACGTCATCGACATGTGCTCCATGTCGACTCGCGTATCCTACATTTGACATTCTTGCCGAAGAGTATCCGCAAGCACTGTTTGTCAAGATCGACATTAACTTTGCACTCGAGCTCGCAGAAAGATACTCAATACGAGCAACACCGACGTTCATGACATTTGGAAAAGGCGGCGTCAAACAGGACGAGTGGACAGGGGCTGATCCGAGCCTTCTGAAAGCGAATGTCGAGAGTCTGATTCAGAAGACCTTTCCTCCACATCCGCACCTTACTCTCAGTGTGCCTAGCCTGCAATATGGCTCGCTGAAACCATATGTCTTCAGCAAAGTGCCACCTCTTGACAAATTGATGGGTAAACTGGGCTCTGCAGCCAGCCATCGGGACATTGCGTCCCTTCGTACATTTGTGGAGCAAAGAAATGAGCTACCACAAAATGCGGCAGTTCCTGATTTGCACAGTGTGTCACAGACGTTCGCTACGGAGGTCCTCGCGCTGCCGTTAGAAGTGCGCTTTGCAGCTGTGGACCTTCTCCGTTGTGCGATGATCGATAGTCGAGTCAGCGGTTATTTCGCCGAAGAGAGTCAGCACCGGACAGTCACGACATTGGTGCAACACATCAATCGGCTTGAAAGTTGCCCGCACAATCTTCGACTAGTCTCCATCCACCTAGCCTGCAACACCTTCTCTTGTCCGTTGTTCGTCAAAGAGCTGATGGCCAGTGGAGATACGACGATATCTGACTTGATACAGCTCATCTCATCGTCTTTACTAGACGCGTCGCATCCGACGACGAGAGTAGCTGCAGGGAGTCTAGCCTTCAATCTCGCCGTGTCCAATTATCGGATCAGGAGGGAGCAGCAAGAAGAGGCGTTGGCAGGGGGCGAGCAGGTTGAATTGGCTGCATCAATACTGGAGACACTCGTCGATGAGAAAAGCGAAGACGCGTCAAAGGTATTGTTGCTAGCTCTGGGATATTTGGTCTATTGCGCGCCAGAGGACGGCGACTTGGCAGACTTGTGCAAGGCGATGGGAGCGAAGAAGACAGTAAGAAGTGTAAAATGGCAAGAGAAGCTCGCGCAGGAGGTGGCCAATTTGATCTGGTAGGAATTGAAATAGATTATAAAGAGAATAGATGTACACACAGTACACACAGCTGGCCAACAGAGTGCGCCTCTTTGGCCGCCACAACGCCACATTTGATCTGCACTTGGGAAAGTCTATTGGAGGTAGGGGTCGCGGTTGAGCGATTGAGGGACACTTTTCTTCCTCCCTGCACTGCTGGCCAACCCTCTCATCCGCCCTCGACTTCTTTCAGCACCGTCTGACGCGTATGACCAAGTCATGAACTAGGCGCGATCCCATTTCATGACCGAATCTGCACAGCAGAGACCGTAAGCGGAAACCTCCTCGACCCTTCAGCTTTCGCATCTCATAATCATATTCCTGCACAGTTCTGTCTGGTCCTACGTTAGTTTCTCAAGTACCCGTCGTCGGTCCTCATCGCTCGTTCTGCCTAAGCGCGAGAACGACAAGCAGGCCTCCGATCCCTTCGAGAAACCCGATCGGCACGCCCCACACAGACAACCAAAGTCACTTTCCATGCAGGAGAAAGTGCAAGCCGCCTGGATGAATCAAGGCACGCGAGCGCGATACATCAAAGCGTCCATCCTTGGATTCTTCGTCCTCGCTGTCATCTACTATGTGAGCAGTCCAGGCTCAGCAGCCACGAGCGCTATCGGGCTGGGCAAGTTCCCAGGCGGAGATGTCGCATCAGACCCCAGCGTCGCCACGACGAAATGCACGAGGAGCTACTCGAAAGACAAGCCACTCATACAATACGCGCTGATGGTGGATGCCGGCAGCACGGGAAGCAGAATCCATGTCTACAGATTCAACAACTGCGGGCCAACGCCTGAATTGGAGAATGAGGTGTTCAAGAAGACGGAAAAGAAGAAGGGCGGTAGTGGTCTGTCAAGTTATGGTGCCGACGCCGAAGGCGCAGCGAAGAGTCTGGATGTGTTACTGGATGTTGCCGTGGAGAGCGTGCCGGACAAGCTCAAATCGTGCACTCCGATCGCAGTCAAGGCGACAGCAGGCCTGAGGAAGCTGGGACCAGAGATGAGCGATGCGATACTGAAGGCTGTCCGAACGCGACTGGAAACAGTGTATCCTTTCCCGGTCGTCAGCGAAGAAAAGGGTGGCGTGGAAGTCATGGACGGAAAAGATGAAGGTGTTTATGCCTGGATCACAACCAACTATCTGCTCGGGAAAATTGGAGGACCTGACAAGACACCCACCGCCGCAGTCTTCGACCTCGGAGGAGGCTCCACGCAGATCGTTTTCCAGCCGACGTTCAAGAAAGCTGCCGATGGTGGCATGCCCGAAGTTTTGAAAGAGGGAGACCACAAATATGACCTGAAGTTTGGTGGCCGCGACTTCACACTATATCAGCATTCGTATCTTGGATACGGCCTGATGGAGGCCCGCAATAATTTGCATCGCCTTTTCGTCGAGGGATGGTACGAGAACAACAAGGATGCAGGGCCGGGAGCAGCGAAGGAGCAGCTAATGCTGAAACCCATCGCTAACCCATGCATGAACGTGGGCATGTCCAAAGAGGTCGAAGTCCCATTGGGCGAAGATCATCCTCTTGGTTCTTCCATTACCGTCAACATGACGGGGCCTCGAGTAGGCAGCCCTGCACAATGTCGGGCCCTCGCCGAGAAGACACTCAAGAAAGATGCAGAATGCAAGCTTGCGCCGTGCGCTTTCAATGGAGTCCACCAGCCATCACTGGAAAAGACATTCGCCCGCGAAGACGTCTATCTGTTCTCATACTTCTACGATCGCACGGAACCACTTGGCATGCCGGAGTCATTCACGTTGCGCGAGCTTAAGGAGCTCACCGCTCGCGTCTGTCAAGGTGGCGATGCGTGGAAGGTGTTCGACGCCATTCCAGGGGCACTGGAAGAGCTGGCAGATAAGCCCGACATGTGCTTGGACCTGAATTTCATGCTTGCGCTGCTACACACTGGATACGAGATGCCAATCGACAGGGAGGTCAAGATCGCAAAGAAGATCAAGGGTAATGAGTTGGGCTGGTGTTTGGGCGCTTCTTTGCCGCTGCTGAATCAGGAGAGCGGATGGCAATGTAAGATCAAGAAGGTACAGTAGATGCTACGAAAGAACAGCTTCGAAGTAGAAAGACATTGGCAGGCGTTTGAACTGTAGATACATTCCTAGATATTGACATCAGCAGAGCAGGATCCTGCGACATTTCAATGTTGGCTTCCATGTCTATCGCTGTTCGTGTTCGGTTGCTATTGCCAAGCTCCACACTTTTGTGCCTGCATTAGTGAGTCCGTGCCCGCCCCACTATATAAGGTAACAGCGGTTGCAGCGCGCTCTCCCCAAGATACAACTGTTGTTCATATTGCACATATCTGCTTTGCTTTTGCATCGACCTCGCTCGGCCACAGACCAAAACCCCGCGACGAACAAGACTGGACGCCTGTCCCGAGCATTTACAGCTCGTCTTCCGTGACGCCTCGCCAGCAATTCGATCCCGCGCGCTAAGTGAGCTCGCCGACAGCATGGCGGAATCCCTAGCGTTTCGGGAATGGGCTAAGAACGAAGGTCTCGTGAAAGCAGTGCCCATCTCAGATTTCGAAGACGCGGTGATCGGCTATGATGCAGAAGACTTCATCAATATCTTACTTGTGCAAGAAGGCACAAGAGAGCCTCTCCTACCCGCTCTTGGCGGCCTGCCGTTTGCCCTGAGGTCTCACATAGACCGCGAGCTCGCAAACATCGAGAAGTTCACTAAGAAGAAACCACTATTTGTATTCAACGGTCTCGACCTCGCCCTCTATGACCGTAAGTTCATCAGCAAAGAAAGCGAGCGAGCTGTCAGAATTCTGGAAGAAGCATGGCGAGTGTACGACAATGGAGATGGCGATGCTGCCGTGAGAGCGTTCGAGAGAGCTTGTAAGTGTTTCCCGATGGGTCGAAACCACTCTGCATGCTCCTAACAAGTACTGACCGCGAACAGGCACATATCGCACGGGTCACATTCTGCGGTTCTTGTACCACTACCTCCACGAAAAGGGCGCCCACGTGATGGTCGCGCCATACAGCGCAGCAGCACAGCTGGCATACACGGACGGCATCAGAGGTGTCGCAGCCAGCCATGGCTCCGCATCATTGCTCGCATTCGGCATTGATAGATTTGTTCTGCACTTCGACTGGGACGCGCAACTGGCCCACTTCATCGACCGCGATTCAGCGTTAGCGCAACTTAACATGAACATAGAGCAGCTGACGGACCTACTCATGTTGTCAGGCTTGCTGATACTTCCACCAATTCCCGAAATCGTTAGAGAGGGTCAGGTGCCGAGCATTGCTGCCGCGCGACAAGTGCTCGGGCAGGCCGGCATGAATGGCTGGCAAGCCGCACAGCAATCGAAAGACAAGGACTACGAGACCGCATTTAAGAAGGCGAAGCTTGCAGTCAGGTGAGTGACGAAAATCGTACGTTTCTATCAGGTTCATTTGCTGACAGCGCTAGATTCATGATTGTTTGCGAACGTAATGGAGACTACAAGCAGCTCAATTTCAGTGATTCACCAAATGACCTGGCGCAAGTAATTGGAACACGATACCCGATCGAAATCTACCACTACCTGAACCGGGGCGTCATCGGCCCTCGAATCCTGAATTGGCGCGCCCAAAAGGAGATATTTGAGTCACCGCCACTTGACGGTGGTAGCTCAGCGGCATACCGTGAGCTTGTGCAAAAGAAACTGCAACCTCTGCATTTACGTTCGATCGTGACACTGAGCTCGCGGTTGAATCGATACTACCAGAGTTACAATGTCGACTTGATTTGCTGGTTCAACGAGAAGGACAAGCAGACGCTGGATATCAAGGGCAATCCGGCAGTCAGCACACCGAGCAAGGAGCCTGAAAGCTGGCACGTACGCGACAACCTGCGACGAACATCTTCCGCCGCAGAGCGCATTGATCTCAACGCAAACCCGATACACTATGCCATCACGTGGTTGTCAGACGATACACTGGCGAAGAAGTCCTTGACTAAGAGGGAAAAGGATCAACATTCAGTACTAACTACCCCGGCGGAGCTGCTCTCGAACATTACTTGGCGCTTTCTGCACGATCGAGGATACATCAACTCCTCTGATCATACGCTGACGGCGTGGGGTAAAGCGCTCAAAGCGGCATTCGAAAAGGCCGCAGCAGACAAGTATCTTGGCGCTACAACGCCGCCGCGCGAGGCAGAAGAAGCCATCTTCATCGCCTTCGAGCTGTTGCGTCTGGATCTACTAAATGGCAAGGACATCTTCCCTGGCGTCTCTGGTGGTGCCTCTAGAGGGACAGACCAGGACAAGGCGAATGTGCAGCTTATCACCCGTGTTGCTACACTGGGATCATTCAAACATCAAAGCATCGGGTATACTGGACCTCTATCGCGAAACACGCTTGCCTACCATCAACTTGCAGCTGCGGTACGCAACAGCCTGCGCGATCTCGTCGAGGTCCATGCAGTGAACCTGCTGCTTGGGGGCAGTGCGGTGCGGGTCCGCGACTCCGAGGAGTATATCGAACTAGGCGGCCGCCTACCCTTCCTCAAGGAGCCCGATGTTGGGCTCGCGTTGGTAGTCAAGAGCTACCTCGATGAGATGTGCCAGCCGCCGGAGCGCCGGACCGATGTGCGGAAGTGGTTCACCCACGCAGAAGATATCGACGGCGACATTCAACGGGCCTGGAAACTGTGGGGTGCAGTGAGTTCATGTCGCTTGCTATGTGGGATATGTTTACTAACCTCTTGCAGATCAACGCAGGCATTCAGGCTGCCGATGGCGCAATCGTGGGCTCCGAGACTCGCGATGCGTTCGAAGTTGCCGATAGCTGGCTGCAAGGAAAGCAGGTACCACACACGAACGGGACCAACGGGGTGGATTAGGATCTCCTCGGTAGGAAACGGGTTGTTGTCGTTGGAACGAGCCTCTCCTGCAACATGCTCACGCGCATGCTGAGCGAAGACTATCCTTCTCCTTGATGTTTTCAAGGGGGCGCAAGTATGTCGACTGCGAATTGACAAGGCTACAGATCATGGACTGGGTGGCTTTTCAGATCTTGCAGCGGTAGAGGATGTGAAAAACGGGCCAACTCATATCCCAATGGCCGAGGCCTGCTCATTTTGCCAATTCGGGTGCCTATCGTACATTTCATGTTCTCATGCATTCATCGCAGCCAATGTCAGCAGCCCTGCCAATTACCGGAGGCTATGTGCCCCTTCCGTCGTCGATCTCTATTCCCGCCGTGCATCTACAGAGTGAATTTCCAGCGCGAGTAGCACGCCTTTCCTCAGCACATAAGGTGTTCTGCTGACGTTCGCGCTTCCAAGCTCCGGGTCATGGAGCTTCTTGACATCGCGCTGAAGGTCAATGTGCGAGAAGCCGTTCGGTGGAAATGGGCCACCCTCAACCACTGGTATTTGCGGCAGATCTTTAGCCTCTGGCAGGACCCCAGGCGGCCGCTGATGTTGCGGCATCTGTACCGCTGCTGGTCTCGTCAATGACTGGAAATGCGTAGGATGGACTCTACACGCGCAGCAGATCCGGATCGTGGGACACAGTTCCTTTTGTCGGGCTCGCTCGAGGCGTGTATGGCGCAGCAAGAAGTAATGTTCCCGTTGCCGATCTTGTTCCTGCGGGTTTGAGTACTGCGGCTCTGGAAAGCAATTGTCTGGATCGAATCCTATCAGTTCCTGCTCTTCGTCTGCTCTGGCTTTCTCTTCTTGCGGACTGCACCAGTACGAGCAGTATACGTCTCTGATGCCATCCAGCAACTCATCTAGACGCGGATCGTCCACCCAGCTCTTCAGATTGTGATCGGCAGAATGTGCATGGTTCCAGCGCGAGCTCTTATACCTCAGACCTAGGTTGCGTAGGTTCGGGAAATCGAAGCGTAGCGAACGAGTGGGGTCTGTGGTGTTCAAGTAGGACATCCACATGCGTATGTCGGCGGCTTTGACATGCAGTGAGAGGCTGGTAATTCGAATGCCGAAGTGGAGATCGCATATGGCGCGGACGAAGACATTGGCGTCGCTCGGGTGGTGGAAGGTCAAGTTGTTGAGGGAATAGAGCAGCGGGGCGGCTTCAGAATGCACGGCGCGACAGGTGCTGAGCAGCGCGGTCTGGATTTCGTAGGGGTTGTGCCTACGGTGCGCCTCGGATCGCGGCCATTCGACGGGCAGTCCATCGCGCGATTGCACGCAGAGAGCGTAGATGCGGTCGCGAATCTCGCGGGGCAGTGAGAAGAGCAGCGAGTTGGCGACGCTCGTCGGCAGTGCCTGGTCGTCTTCTTCGTAGGCGGGAATGTCCTCCATGTTCACCGAGCGCGCCGAGTCGCTGTCGTGCTCGGACTTGCAGGCCCATTGGCGCATTCGTTGGATCGCGAAACGGTAGACATCATCGTCGAGCTTAGTGGGTCGCTCGCGGTAGGTAAGGCGTGCGGGCTGTGGGTGAGCGGCGGCGTTGTGATTGCTCATGTACGAAACGGGGCGCGACGAGGTGGTGCTGGCGCTGTACCACTGCGCGCCAGAGTCGGTCTCGATGCCTTCCATAACCGTGTGCTGCCTGCTTCACCGTGCATCCCCGTGCCGTTGCTGCTGCTGCTGTTATGCACGTCGGCAGTGCCGCTACGGTGGGCTTTGGCGCGCCGTTTCGAAGCAGTTCAGATCCAGGGTCCACTGCCCCACGATTCTCCCTCTTTGCCTTGCAGACAACCCATGCAGTGCGCGTGAAAGGTCATGCATTCTGGATTGGAGCATACTACTACTATTGTGCCAGCATCGCAGCTGAGTCTTCCAAACGCCTCATACATATCAAAAATGGTATCACAGACTGTACATTTCATCACTTCTTGACTTGCCGTGCTCTATCCGGCAGACTCCCTCCCAGATTGTTCTCTCCTTCGATCCTGCATATCACCGTTACTATACGCTTTCTCGTGAGCCGTGCTCTAGACGTCCGCAGTTGCATCCCACAAGGCCTTTGTCTTTCCAAGTCCTGCAAGGGCTCCAGCCGCACCCATGAGACCCAAGTTGAAGCCTGGGAAGCCGCTCTCGTTCCAGGCAGAGAACTGGAAGCCGACTGGGAACCAAGCCAATGGCACAATAAGCTCCGCATACCACTGGGCGTCCTTCTTGGCATCCTCCTTCACGGTGCTTCCGTAGCTCTTCTCCACAGAGCTGCGTGCGTCTCTCCTCTTCCTCTCCAGCTGCGCCTCTCGGAACAGGCGGACAAAGTCACAGCTGAAGCCAAGGAACCAGGCCCTGTATGCAGTCGTGTATATCGCGGCCGCCTTTCCGCCATGCTTCTCTGTCCAGCGTGCTGTGAGATGTGCGGGCAGAATCTTGCTGTCCGTCAAGAGCGCCACGTTCTCGAGGAACTGGAAGGTAATGTACAATGCACACTGCGTTGCTGCAGTCGCATACAGGACTTGGTCTTGTCCTGGCTTAGGACCGTGCGCCAATTGACGAGCCCAGGCATAGAGGGGCAACAGCCCGAACAGACGAAGAGTGGTTCGCGTCGCGGAGAGGAGAGAGCCGAGCGCTGCGATGGGAGATGGCTGGCCCGGTGGCGGCGGAGTGAACTTCTGGTTCAGCAGGCCATACAGCCTCTCCTTCAATGGCGTCGCTTTTGCGTCCAGGTGTGCAAGCAGGTACAAAGTGTAATTGAACGTCGAGAGGAAGGAGCTCAGGCCGCCGGGTGAGGCAAGCAGTCTGCAGACATGTCAGCAGAGGTGATGAGCAGATCGCGGTGGTTCTCTCACTTGTTCAATCGCAGAATGATGCGGTCTGGACCAGATAGAGTGCTCTTCACTTGGGCCGGCACCTTCTTCTGCACTTCCTTAGCGACACTCTTGTCGGCAGCTGGGAAGTCCTGCTTCTGCGCTCCATCGGCTGGAGCTCCTGGCTGTGAGGCTGGTTCGGACATGATTGTATATATGGCGTGTTAGTGGAACAGTTTTGTACCACCGACCTGTAGCTGGGAGAAGGGTAAGGTCGTAGTTGGCAGAGATGGATGACGGGACTAGGAGAGTCGCGCGCAACGAGCATCCGATCTCATCTAATCCCATCTGTTTAACCTCGGCCGCTCGACCGAAAGTGGAGAGGCTGCATGCTGCAAGCCTGGGCGCCGGTACCTTTGCGCAGGTACCTCACGACTTGATCTGCGAGCGTGCAGGTTGGTCGTGGCAGCAACAGTAGTGGTGTATACCATACCCTTTTGTCGATGAGATGCAGTGGAGGGTGGCTGGTGTAGCAGAGCTTTGGCTCGACTGATGACAGGGTTGTACCGCGAACGGTGAACTGAGGCTCAGGACGGAGCCGAGTCCGACAACGCTTCCAACTTCGACTCTCTTTCAAGATAGACACCCTCGTCGTCCGATTTGCTGCACACTCGCAGCCTCCCTATTCTTCATGTGCCTTTCGACAGCGATCGGCCGAAGCTGTTGAGAGGCTGGGCTGGATGAACATCGACGAGAGCGTTGCGTGACTGTGACCTCGAATCCGACGAAGCTGCGCTTTCCCAAACTGGAACTTTGTTTGACGACGCGTCTTCACAGCGCGTCACTTGCGCTCCCGAAACATGCAACATGCAATCTCACGCAGCATCATCGCCAGACGGGAGCTATGTGGTGTGGACGGACACCAATAAAATTTGCTGGCAAGACATACGTGGTCGACACGCGCCCTACTCTACGCTCGCCACAAATCGCGGCAAGGTGATCGCCTACAGGTTCTCCCCCGACAGCAGCCAATTCCTCCAGCTCTCCGAAGGCGGCGTCGAGATACTGACCAGGAAGCTCGAATGCCGTGCTACTCTGAGCAACGGCGGTGGCGGTCTCGGCAAGGTCGTCAATGCACATTTCATCGGGAATCACCACGTCCTGACTGCTTGGGAGTTCGGAAAAGCCAAATTATGGCATCTGAATAGTGGGAAGGCCACGGACCTTCCAGATTGGAAGACGTGTTGCAGTGGCGGAGAATGGCTGAGTAGACCAGGATGCAGCACACCTCCTCTCTTTGCTCAACTCTCTCGAAGTGGCGCTGAGGATCATCTAGCTCTGCTCCTCACCTCAGCAGAGAACACACCTTCCTTGGTAAAGTTGCCGACTACGGACGCACAGGCGATATCTTGGTCGCCTGAAGGTCGATGGCTGGCGGTATTGGACGTGCCCACAGCTACGCCTAACCTGCACATTTTCACGCCAGATGGACACCTCTTCCGCTCGTATCCTTCGGGCAAAGACTCCGGGTTTGCCTTGGGCCTCAAAGATCTCGCTTGGTCACCTGACGGGAGGACTCTGGCGTTGGCTCGGCATGACAATAGGGCGGAGCTTCTCAATGCACGCACTTTCTCTCTTCTAGCGACCATCGAGCATGATACCACCATCAATCAAAGCGATTTGCCAGTAAACGCGAGAGCGCCAATATGGCAGGAGATCGTTTCGGCCTCGAATGAACGCACTTACACCTTTGCACCACAGCCCGTCTTGCCACCACAGTCCCATGTCAAACCAGGGTCGGATCCCACTGAATTAGGGATCGTCGAGCTATGTTTCAGCTGCGATGGCAGTTTCCTGGCTACCCGTGACAGCCGAATGCTCAATACAGTTTGGATATGGGACATTTCGCAGCCTTCGGCGCACGCTGTGCTGATTCAACACAGCAACGTCCGGAGTTTGCAATGGCACCCAACCAGATGTGCCACCCTCATGATAGATTGTGCAGAAGGTGTATTGCATCTGTGGGATGCTTCATCAACGGATCCCCCTACAGCACACCGCACCACCAGTCCGCCTACGGCCAAGCTCTCATGGATCAATACCTCCGCTGAATCGAACCTCATCGTGATGATCACCTCACGATCAAAATTCGAGCTCATGTATCCGGAGGGACGCGACGAGCACGATATGAACAGCTCGAGTACACCGCCGTTACAAGCAACTTTTGAAGAAGGCGCAAGTGAGGACTCACTTTTCGATGTTTTGTCGGGCCGTAAACCGCTGCCGCCTAAAACAGAGCCTTCTTACACGGAGCGAGTAGATATGGATGTTGAAGACGAATACACGGAGCAGGGAGCACTGGACGATACGTTCCGTGAAAAGCGCAAGCCTCTGGCAGAGGAGCTGGACCCGCTCGACGATTCCGATATCTTCTAGAGCCGGCCGTGTTCGCTAGGAGTCTCTTTGCGCAGCTTCATCAAGTCAAGGCAGCTCCTTCATTAGTGACGTGGTGGAATGAAGAATCGTTCCCGTTCGAAATTCCACCGCTGAGGACGACAAGGATGTAGATACCGCACATGCTGTGGTCTCTTCCTTCAGAGCCACTCTCTCCGACTGACAATGGCACAGACCTCATTTGTCACATGAGCGTTGCATGCCTGCGCAGCACATGCAACCTGTGGCATCCATCGCTGAGAATTCACTGAGGCAACCGTTGGACCATGGCGGTTTTGTCTGCTGAAACCTCACTTGACGTTGATTCTTATAATGCGCCATTGGCCGCCTAGTCCCCAATCTATTCAACCCTCACGCTCCGAAGCAACTGATCACGACGTCCAGCATCGAATACAATGGCTAATCTCCGAAGGTCGCAGAGAGCTCAGGCTGCGACCTATGACTCCAACGGACGCGATTATCTTGCAACTGAACTGGCATGTACGCGGGCAGAAGTCGAGCACTGGCTCGCTGCGCCTGAAGTCCATCAACATCTTGTGCTGTGGTACAATCTCTGCGTTCTCGGCCGCCGCAGATACAACGATGCCATTGAATGGATTACCGATGGCGAAGACGGCTACTTCTACAACAAACAAGGGCTTGAAGAAGACCTGCTCCTCACGTGTTTGGGAGAAGGTGATGCGGAGGTCTCCGAGGGACAAGAACGAAGCGAATTCATAGAAGATGGCGCCCACACCTCGGACTGGTCGACAGCAAAATTGTGGGCGAGAGCAGCTTGGCGGATTGTGCAGAGCAATTCTTCTGAGTGCCAATTCTTTCACGCAACTATTGTGCGCCATCCGGCTGCAGCTTATGGGTTGGCGATCGACGTACTCTGCCTCGCATTTCACTCTATCGCATATCGCGAGGCTGAATCTATCTGGCACGACCTGATTACAGGCAACTCTTCGCAACCGTTTGGGCTGTGCTCGAAGTCCGGACTCTTCAGTATCGTCGGGGCTGTCGAGCTTGACCAAAGTGATTGCGATTCTACAACCGATGAGAGCAACGCTGGCCACGTTGATGTCGCAAGCTATGCTCTTTCGCTTGTTTCTTCAGAAGAAGATGCCAGCGATTTCGAAGACCCCAAGACCCCTGTGAAAGCAAAATGCCGCAACCACCTTTCATCACCACCTGCTCCCAAGAAGCCAAGCAACCGGGCTTTCAACCCACAGAAAGCGTGCGACTGGGCCGGCTCATTTCCATACGTGACATCGCCTGCTTTTGGAAACGCCAGCAGCAAGGGCGACGCAGAAATCTGATTAATGGCAGCCAAGCTGGCGGGCAGAAAGGCCAGCACCCCCGCCTGCCAGCCGCAAACAAATTCTCATGACTTCTCTGCGAAGGATGCTGAGACTACCCCACGATTGACTACCGACTCGAGGTTTGAGCTGCATTGTGTTGAAAGAACCGCATGCTGGGAAGCGGTAGGATGCTGATTTCCTGGCCTTGGGCACAGATACATTGAGTGCAGGTCAGCGGGCGGACGATCTGGTGCCGTTCAAACGCAGCCCTTGTATGCGACAGTGGGACCCTGTAGAGGCCGTGTGGAAAAGATGGGCCAGTGAGAAACGTGGCTTGGCACTAGGAGAAGCAGCATTACCTGACGCAATTCAAGTCTTGACATTCTGACGAAGCTTCTTCAATCGTAATCGAGTGCTATTCTTTCTCTATCTTGATGCTTTTTGGGTATCGTTCTGCTACTTTTCGTTGCTCTTTCTGGACGCTTCGACTGTTGCTCGTGAACTCCTGGTTCGCTCATTTCTTCGAGGTAGCGACCTTGGCGAGGTCGGCGAGAGCCTCGCGACGCTTGAACTTCGCATCCTGAATGACACCTTGGAAGTTGGTCAGTAAGTGCTCAGAGTAGGCGATCTCAATGGGACTCACCAGCATCGGCATCGTTGGAGAAGTTGCCGGTCCACTCGACGAAAGTCGAGCCTTCGAGCTCGCCGCTGGTGATTGCGTAGGCACGAACAGTGCTCACGACGGACGAGTAGGACAGCTCTGGCTGAGCAGTAATGACGGAGTAGGTGATGTAGTGGTTGATTGACTGCGGTGGTGTTAGTTCATCTGCTGGATGTTGCTACGACTATCAACAGCACTTACGCTGTGCTCCTCCTGCTTGACTTCGAGGACAGTGCCATCCTTGAAGGTCCACTTGACAATGTCTGTGTCTGGGGAAGCACCCTTGACGAAGTCGGACTGCTTAACTGCGGACCACCAATTTCCAAACGACTCAAGCTTGATGTGGTGCCAGACTTGACCGAGCGGGGCTTTGATGACGGCCGATTCCACGACGGTGGAGGATGTTGGGATTGCTGAAGACATGTTGGTAGTTCGTTGGAGTAGACTTTCGTGAAGGGTCTGTGTGAGAGTTGAGGTGGAGTGAAGTAAGTGTGAGAGGAAGCAGCTAGCAGCAGCCAACAGAGAAAGTTGCAATGTGCAAACGCAGCTGCCAATGCTCACCCCACCAACGATGACATGGGTCATGCATCAGGGTCCGACCGATCGCCTTGGCTTGGCGTGAGGCTCAAAAAGTTGCGGACTTCACTCACTTCAGACTTCAGATCTTCTCGAGCGCCATTGACGACAAGCTCGATTACGACATTGACGCGCAGATCTCCCACAGTGATCGGTATTTGCGCGAATCGAACATGGTCGCTCCGCCGACAACAGATCGCGACCAGCAGGCGCAGGAGCTCGCTGTCGGGATATCAACATTCGTTCGTCCAGATGTGCCAGGCTTTTCGTGCATATTGAAGCAGCGCTACACAGATTTCTTGGTCAACGAGGTTCTCCCTGACGGCAAAGTCCTGCACCTTGTCGCAAATGAGCCCGATCCAGATCGAAAGCGAAAGCGCCAAGACGACAGCGGCACCTCGCAGAAGAAAGTGAAAACTGAGGAGCCCCAGGGAGAGACTGCAAACGCCCAGGACCTTTTTGCCGCCACGGCCAAAGTGGGAGACTCTGAAAGTGTATCCGCATCAACGGCGGCCGAGGATCAGGCTTCCAGCGCGCAGGCGAAAAAGGAGCAAGCCGTTGCGAGCATCTCTGACGCAGACAAAGCTGCGCTAAGAGATATCTTCGGCGAGGATACCACAGCCGCTATCATCAACCTATATGCCTCGGTCGTCCTTTTTCCAGAGCGTAAGCCCCGCGAACATGCCACGGTGAATTCTCCGCCCATCGAGGAGAAGTCCAAGCGTACTGAAGCTCACTTATGCGTTCGTCGAATATTCGATTCGAAACTCGGAACTATCACTGTGCAAGATCGCGACCATCAGTCAGGGCCTGGTACTGTCATCGCCATCAAAGCGGCACCGCCGAGATCGAACACGAATGGCAACGCAAAACGCGATGGCGAGGCGCAGCGTGGTAAACAGAACTGGGCAGAGCTTGGTGGTGAATATCTTCACTTTACTCTCTACAAGGAGAACAAGGACACCATGGAGGTCCTCTATTTCATCGCATCCCAGCTCAAAGTCAACATGAAGCATTTCGGCTTTGCGGGCACGAAAGACCGCAGAGGAGTGACCGCGCAGCGCGTATCAGTGCATCGCGTACTCCGCGGTCGTCTGGAATCCGTCAACAAACAGGCTAGAGGATGGAGAGTCGGCGGCCCGTGGGAGTACAAGAGTGAGGGTCTGGCTTTGGGCATGTCCAACGGCAATCAGTTCTTGCTCACACTTCGTGATGCTCACGTCGAGGGCGAGATTGAGGGTGAGGGCATCGAGGCGAGAGTTCAAAAGGTCAGAGCATGCGTCGAGGCAGCCGCGAAGAGTCTTGGTGACACCGGCTTCTTGAACTACTATGGCCTGCAGCGATTCGGCACACACAGCGCTGGAACTCATGCAGTCGGCATGAAAATCTTACAAGGAGACCTCAAGGGCGCCGTGGACGCCATTTTGGCCTATGATGACGCACTGTTACGTGAAAACCAACCTGCGTCCGATGCCGAGGCGAATGGCGCCAATGGCCATGGACAAGAGCGGAAAGTCCCCCAAGATGATATCAATCGCGCCACAGCCATTCACGCTTTCCGCAAGAGCGGCGGTTCCTCGGAGGCACTGTCTATTCTGCAAGGCAACCGCTTCTCAGCGGAAAAAGGAATGATCACACATCTTGGGAAGAAGGATCGCAAGACCGGGCGGCGACCGAACGAGAACGACTTTCAAGGAGCTTTGATGACCATTCAAAGGAACCTGCGATTGATGTATGTTCATGCGTACCAAAGCTTCGTATGGAACACCGTCGCTGGAAAGCGCTGGGAGCTTTACGGATCGGCCGTAGTTGAGGGTGATCTGGTTGTCGTTGGAGAAAAGGCTACTGCCGAAGGACTCACCAACGGCGGAGCACCCGCCAAAGAAGAAGTCGATGAACACGGCGAGCCGATTATACACCCTTCTGCATCAATTGACCCCGGGAATCCAAGTGCCACAGGCGAGCTCGATGACCCCTTTGTCCGGGCACGACCACTCAGCAAGGAAGAGGCCGAAAGTGGTCGCTACGACATCTTCGACATCGTGTTGCCGCTACCTGGTTACGATGTCATCTATCCCAAGAACGTGCTCGGAAAAGTCTACGAGGATTTCATGGCCTCTGAAGAAGGCGGTAAATTGAACCCTCACGACATGCGCCGCACCACAAAGGACTTTTCGTTGTCCGGAGGCTATCGCAAGATGATGGCACGACCTCTCGGAGCTGGCGTGGAAGTAGATGTCAAGGCGTACAGCAGTCCTGAAGAGCAACTCATTGAGACGGATCTAGATAAACTGAGGAAGTTGGGCTCAGAGAACGGAGCTGATCATTCGAACGGAAAGCAGAGTATTGCTGGAGACAAGGACAAACTGGCTGTGATCCTCAAGCTACAGCTTGGAAGTAGCCAATACGCCACGATGGCACTGCGTGAGCTTACAAAAGGCGCAGCGATGGGCTTCACGCCAAACTATTCTGTAGCTAAGCGCTGAGCAATGTAACATAGCATATACGCGTGTTGATGTTCTCAACCACTGTGACGGTACTCAAACGACTCACACAGCGCAAACGTGTGCCGCGCCTCTTGGGGCAAACTGGGTCGGAACACTATGTCACGGCGTTCAGTGCGGAGACGCATGTTGTACAGAAGTGTATTATTACTACCGATTGATCCAAAGGGGTATCAGAGAAATACATCGAAGCACTATTGCAGTAGCGCAAATAGTGCTGAAATGGATGAAAGCTCTGCAAGCTATCTCGTGGAAGAACTTTTGCCAGGGGTATCAGAGAAATACATCGAAGCACTATTGCAGTAGCGCAAATAGTGCTGAAATGGATGAAAGCTCTGCAAGCTATCTCGTGGAAGAACTTTTGCCAGGGGTATCTTTTGTGCAACAGAACGCCAATCCTCGAAAATGCCACTGCACCCATTTTTCATGCTTTCTTCATCATGGTTTCGCCGGTCCTCCGGTCTGTGCTGTGTATCTGCGTATGTTAGAGCGATAATGACTCACCGTTGGGTCGCGACATTGTCGTTTCGTGCCGTATGCCTCCATGCTGGGCGGTGGCATGAACATGCTATGGTTAGCACCTGCTGATTAGTAGATACGAGATGTCAGAGGTTACAGCGCGGAGAGGCGGATTCTGGCTCGCAAATTGTGTCCTCTCTGCCAGGCCTTTGCTGCGGGAAAGACGGTGGCCTAGTCCGCCCTCGCTTTCTTCAGCTCTGGCTCGTCGAAGTCAATGTGGTCCTCATCGGCCGCCTCGTCGAGCGATCGCTTGCCCTGACGTGGAGTCAAAGTAGTGGGTGTGGTCGGCGCATCTTCATCGTCATCAAGATCAAATCCGATGTCGTCCTCATCGTGCTCGAGGGGCTGAACCGGAGGTACGGCTTCTGCTGACTCTTCGTCGTGATCGAACGGCTCGTTGCCATCATCATCAAGAAGGTCGAAGGCAGGGTCAAAGTCTTGCTCTTCTTCTGCGTGATGCATCTCGTCGTTCGCAGTGGGAATCAGTCCTTCCGCATCGTCGTGGCCGAAATTGGCAGCTGCGGTGGCAGTGACGGCACCTTCTTGGTCGTCGTGTTCGTCAGGACCGCATTGAGCATCGGCATCACTACCTCCGTACTGCTCATCACCTTCATAGGAGAAGTCCTCGTTGTCGAACTCCAGAGCATACGGATCCGAGGCTACGACCCCTTGATCCTCAGCTTCTTCGAGTAACCCATCGGCATCAGCGGCTTCCTCTGCTATCTCAGTCGAATCCTGGTTCAACAGAGGAGAAGTGTCATCGTCGCCGGGATTCTCATACAGCTCTGAGAGGTTCGTTGTCAGATCGTCGTTGTCAAAGTCGAGCTGGTCGTCAAGGTACTCACCAGTCGTGTCGTGCGCGGCGGCGGCACTAACAGCGGCCGAGCTTGTATGAGAGTCTGGGTTGACAGCACCTTCATGATCTGTTGCTCGCAGGTCCGACTTCACAGCGTCCTCGGCTGCCGCTCCATCTGCCTCTAGGTTCTCTTCAGCGGATGGTTGGTATGCCTCGTCGTATTCATCTGCTTCGTGCTCGTGGGTCTCGTAGTATTCAGTATCTTCTCCGTCATTGGCCGGTTCCTCTTCTTGGTAGTCATACTCCTGGTTGTATTCGCCCTCGCCAGCGTGATCCTCTGGTAATTGCTGGTGATCCTGGTCCTCGAAATGATCGTCGACGTCCTCGTGCGTACTTGCCTCAGGTTGGGCTAGATGGACCTCTGCCTCTGTACCCTCCGCTTCTTCGGCATACTCGTTTTCTTCTTCTTCGTTCTCGACCCCAGGCAGACCGGCCCCGGTCGCCGCGAGATGCTTAAGCGTCGCGATACTGTTGCTGAAGTTCAGTTGTGTCGTTAGTGTTATCAAGAGGGGTGGCGCGTCGTGCTCGGGGATGCCGACGTTGTCATGGAGCTTCAGGTATACGCTGAGCACATCGTTGAGACTTGCAGCAGAGGCATGTACCGATGACTGTGTCAAAGTCAGCGAAGAAGGAGCAGTCCTGACTGACGGATCACATACCTCGGCGACCATCAGCCCAAATATCTCAAAGTTCAACACAAGCTCTCGGGATTCTGCGATCGAGTCGTCCTCGTCAAGTTTCAGCGCTAACCGACCTCTAAGCTCGCTTATGAGGTCAGATAAGCTGACGTTGAGTAGATTGTCATCTTTGAGTAAGCCGTCAGGCTGTGAGCGCGACTTGAACAGTGGCCACATATGATCACGATACTGTATGGAAATGGCGTGCAAAGTCCAGTCTGTGGGAGTAGGGGGGCCTTCGGGCACGAGCGTACTGGACACATCAATTGTTCCTGGAAGAAGAGGTGCTGGCTTGATTGCAAGGTCATCAGCCTCTTGCTTTAGGCTCTCTTCTTCGACGGTGGCTTCAAGCTCCTGCTGTTGAGGCAATTGCGTATCATCGCCAGTCTCTGCTGTCTTCGGTTCGGATACTACCGAATAAGTAGCGTCTGCTTCTGTGGCTCCTTGGCCCACGCTGTCTGCTTGCTGCACGAAATCGTTGTGGACTGCTTCACTTTGTGAGATATTGGCGCCCTCTGCCGATGTGGAGGCAATCTCAGTATGCTCGGTCTGCGGCTCAGACACAGTCTCTTCTGCCACATCTTCGGATACTTGCGCGAACTCTTTGACAGCAGGCTCGTGCTCTACGGACGCATCCAGGGGCGCAGGCACGCTCTCTTCAGCTGGCACCGTCGATACCACAGTCGCCACGCTTTGGACCTGCTCTGCAATTTGAACATCCTCGCCAGGTTGGCCTCCTGCGGGGTTGCCGACATACATCTCGTCATCCTCGTAATCTATGAGTTCTTCATCATTCATCTGCTCTTCAGCCGGCTGTGTTGCATCATCGCTGTCTTGCATCTCTTCCTCGATAATGGTCGGCACACTCGTGACGTTGGCATGTTCGACATCGGCCATCAAGTCATCAGTTGCCGCGGTGCCAGGGCGCATCATATCGCCATCCTCTGACATATGATCATCCTCGTGTGGCACTGTCTCGGCTGGATAGTCGTCAAAGACTATGTCGATGTCGCCGTCGTACTGTTGTCCAGGCGCTGGCGATGACATTTCCATGGCTTCCTCCATAGGGGGCATGGTCAGAGAAGCAAAGGTCGCCATTATTGTACTCGTGCCGCGAGCTGCAGATCAAAGGAAAGAAGATGCGAGCATCGGCCAGGCGGGGTCTCGGCGTTGTTGTGTGAGGGACAAAGAGGACGGAAAGACACGTCCGCAACGGAAAGCGCGTCGAGTGTGGTTCAAGCCGTCGGCTTTGTCACGTTCTGCGTATCACGAGTTAAGCGTGATGTGGCGTATTTCTTCGAGTCGGCACCTGGAAGCCTGATAAGGCACTTGTCGCGGTGTAATGCGGCGTTCGTCACGCGTGTCGATTGGCGACGCTCAAGATCGAGCGAGAAAGGGAATTATGAGGGAAAGGAGCTGGTGCGCGGAGGCGATGTGAAATGAGTGACGGGTGACTGAAGGCGGAGGCCAGCGGGCCACTTCCGTGGTAGACCCTCGTCTTGGCGCTCAACTTGTCCATCGCCAACTGGCTTGTTGCAGGCGCACAGGAGACGAGCAGCTGGACTGAACTGGGCCCTCACGCATTGCACACCACAACACACACTTGCGCAGCTGCGACAGCATACTCCAAGCGATAATCTTAGCTGCTTGCCAATATGGCAAGTCAACTCTTGTACCACATATCCAATGCTTCATGTGCTAATTCACATCCAGGTGGTACTCTCCGCAGCGATCACGACCCGGTCGGGCAAACCTATTCTCGCCAGACAGTTCCGTCAAATGCAGAGATCGCGGGTTGAAGCACTCCTCGCATCTTTCCCCAAACTTGCGGATACGGCATCGCAACATACCACCGTCGAGCAGGACAACGTGCGATTTGTGTATCAACCGCTGGACGAGCTATACATGGTTCTGATCACGAACCGCCAATCGAACATCCTCCAAGATATCAACACGCTTCACCTGTTCGCGCAGGTCGTCAGCACAATATGCAAGAGCCTCGATGAGCGGGAAATCGCAAGATGTGCCTTCGAACTTCTGTCAGCCTTCGACGAGATTGTCACATTAGGTTACAGGGAGAACCTCACCCTGAGTCAGATCAAGACTTTCCTCGACATGGAATCGCATGAAGAGCGCATTCAGGAGATCATTGCTCGCAACAAGGAGCTTGAGGCATCGGAGGAGCGCAAGCGGAAGGCCAAGCAGTTGGAAATGCAGCGCAAGGAGATGTCTCGCGCAACGAGAGGCGGAAGCGGGAACATTGGTGGCATGCCCAGGGCACCGAACTACCCTACGTATACACCACCTGCTTCCACTCCAAGCATGACCGACTCCTACGACTCCTATAATGCAGCAAAGAACCAGTCCTTCAGCAAGCCATTGGCCACGAGAGGCAAGGGTATGCAGCTAGGCAAGAAGAAGACGACAAACACCATGTTCGATCAGCTCGGAGCTGAAGCGGCAGAAGCAAGTGCACCATTAGCCGGCGTGCCAACACCAGCTGCTCCTTCCGTGCAACCTTCTGTACCAACCGGCAGGCCAAGCACGGATCGCGAGGGCATTCATGTGGTCATTGGAGAGGCCATCTCTGCACGCCTGTCACGAGAAGGTGACCTGGAGTCATTCGAGGTCAAGGGCGACTTGCAGCTCCGAATCACAGATCCCAGCTTGACACAAGTCAAGCTCGATCTGGCTGTCGGCGACACAAAAGGAGCTCAGCTTAATGCTCACCCGAAAGTTGACAAAGCACAATTCAAGAACAACAACACGATTCAGCTCCAGGATACGACCAAGGGCTTTCCTTCAAACAACAGCATTCAGGTCGCACGATGGCGGCTTGCCGCAAAGCCCGAGAACGTGCAGGATCCACCGATTGTCTTCAGAGCTTGGCCTTCGGAAACTGATGCCGGCACGTGGAGCATCACTGTCGAGTACGAGTTGACAGGCGGCGAAGCTCTGCGGGATGTCACAGTTGTGATTCCGTACGCTACGTCAGAACCTTCTGTGTCTAGTTTCGATGCTGTCTATGAAGTAAGCGGGGACAGCATAGACTGGACCATTGGTGATGTGGATGACAGCAATGCTTCTGGAACCTTTGAATTCGAAGCGCAAGCCTCTTCAGCCGATGACTTCTTCCCAATGCAGGTTCGGTTCAGCAAGAGCAAGCCTTGGGTCGAGGTGGACATCAGCAGCGTCACATTGCTCAACGAGGACCAGGATGTCAGTTTCAGCAAGGACGTCAGGTCGGTGGCAGAGAACTTCACAGTGGTTTGATGTGGGCGCTGCGCATGATATAGATCACACCAGTTCGTAGAGCAAAAGCAAAGACGTGACGACGCGTCAATTTCGCGTCGCGCTAGTGGACGAGCGTCATGAAATCAGTTCAGCCCAGCCTACCTTGTAAATCACGACTTGTTCTCGACGCAAGAGTTAGAACACGCGAGAATCACATGCAGTATGCGCGTCAGCGACCATGACGACAGCTTCTCAATTGTCATCACTCAGCACGCTGTCCTCAAAGCGCCTGCCTCAGTCGATAAAATTCCCGTTCACAGCATATTCGCATAAACACGACCTGCTCGCTATCGTAGTGGGACCATCAAGCGGCGAGACAGCATGGGAGGTTCAAGTCTTCCGCATTCTTTCCGGCCAAATCGCGTTCTCCATTAAACGTTCGGACGCTGCATTCTCGGAGAAAGAGATTGAAGTCACGGCCATCTCCTGGAAACCGGATGGAACCAGCCTTGGCGTTGGCTGGAGTGATGGCAAATATGGCATCTACGATGGAGGAACTGGACGACAAATGAGACTTGCGGAGCTTCCCATCGAGAGCTCAAGGGAGGAGTATGCTCTGGATCTAAAGCTTCCGCTGAGCTTCCCGGATTCCGAAGATGAGTCGGAATCGTGTGGCAGATACGTCGCCGTGATGGGGTTCATGGAGCATCAGGTTCCAGAGAACAAGAAAAGAAAGCAGCAACGGAGCCCTTCAAACCTGTTCTCTACCGAGGACTGGTACGAAACTATTGACTCGAACGAAGCGGATGGCAGCAATGCCTGGAGCAGTCTGCAGTCGAATGGAGATAAAGCTGACATGGATTTGCCACGAGCAATCGCGGCTCTGGACATCGCGACAGTTCTACCTCGACTCAGCGCCATCCCATCACATGGCTTAGTCCAGCCAAAGTCTGGCGCCGGAGCCAGCAAATTTGGCACTCAAGCTGCAGCCGACACTCAGTTCGATGCCCAGAACAGCTCCATCCCTGGTGTGGTGCAAAGCCTTGTAGTTTGTCCGCATGCCGGCACTGTGCAGGTTCTTATAGACGAGACGGTCAATATCGGCGATGTTGCGAGCACAGCGAAGCCGGTAGCGCACGCAGCCCACCCAGAGGTGTCAACTCATGCTGTTCTTTGCCAAGGCAACGAGGAGGGCGAGCCGATGCAAATGACGTTTCTCGACCTACCATTGTCGACTTTGAATGGCTCTACTCTCCATACGATTGCCACGAATACGAAACGCACACAAACCTTGCTCGACTACATCGTCCAGACAGCAAGATGCATACAATTTGACTACACAACAAACGTGGTGGTACCTTCACGCTTTGTCAAAGTCCTGGAGATGGACTTACAAGACAAACACCCGAACGATGGCGATGCGCTGGCAAATTTGTATCATCTTGCCATGACTGGGTCGTTTCACCCTCAAGTCTTGGAATGGATAGTCGACATCGTAAAGGACACGAACATCAGACGATGGGAGACACACATGAATACTTTGTATGGTAACATACAAAGCCATCTCTTTATCAACCTGCTACCTGCGCTTGACCGCTTCAGCGTGGCGGTGACCGCCCTGCGTGGCCAGGCAAAATACCACGAGAATGCGACTAGCTTCGATTGCTCACCAAAGTACTTTGATGCGCTACTGGAAAATATCGACTGCATACGACTTGTTGCACAAAAGATGCAATTGATAGTACAAAGCGAGCACAGGCAATTTCGAGCTTTCAGCAAATGGCTCAAGATGCAAGTGGACATTGCCGTTGCCGAGCCGTTCTCACAGAATGCCATGGAGACAGAAGAACGAGAGGTTCCCAACATTGATTATGCTCTTGTACTGACTTACATCAAAAACAATCTGCTGCAGAGTGATCTCGCGGTCTTCATCGAAAATCGCCCGTCCGCCCAAGAAGGCGCAACATGCGATAGAGATGGCTTCAAGTCGGCAGTTCACATTCGCGACATGAGCTACCAACGTACGAAGGAGGTCATCAGTCAAATGAACAAGGGACAAGAATTAAAAGTGAAGGATGTCGCAGACCCGGAATCCTTAGTCAACCTTTCGGCTCTGGTGTGCGGTCTCATTGGGCGCACAGACATCGCAGTCAAGCATGTCACTGAATGGCAGAACAGACTAGTATTTCCGCCGACCGATCCACCCTCGCTCGTTCTGGACAATTGGCCTGCCCAAACTAAAGCACTCGGAATGACGATGAGTCCCTCAGGCAGAGACGATTATGTTACGAATGTCCTCGGCATTGACAACAGTGCTAGCAACGAGTTGCAGCTTTTGTCCATCGCAGCTTTGACAAGACCTGCTCGATCCTCAGTGGGAAATGGTAATAATGCAGTGAGGCGTCAACGCCGATGGACGGAACAGAATCGTCAACTTTCCATGCCTCCAGGCCTCGAAGGCGAGTTTCTCGATGCGGCATTCGTGCCGTTCAGCACTTCTATTATCATTGCGTTGCTTTGCGCAGATCAATTCGAAGATGTGTTGCTTGCCGCATACGGTATTGACGATCTGGCGAGCGAAGCCCCTCGGATCGTACACCAATTCTCTGCTGACAATGCGTTCCGGCCGGAGAAGTTGCTAGTAGGAGGCAGACCTGGCAAGCAGCTATGTATCGTCTTTGGGAACAAGGGTCGGGAGTGGAGAGCTCTCGACCTTCAAAGTGTGGCTGCAGTACGAAAGGGCGAAGACATGGAGGTTGGCTGAGCAGTTGTTTCAAATACTCTTAGGCAGTATCAGTGCCAGATTCACAAAGATGAAGAAGTAAGACAGACTACAGTTTCTGTGCCACGCTGGCAATCTGTACCTGTGATATGCATCCCAGCCACTGTATGGCGTGAGAAGCTGACAAGATGCTACATCCCTTACCCATCTGGAGCGCAATTCATCCGCGCTGTCATGCCCATTCGCAAGCCACCTTAGCGATTGTCTCATCAGCGTCCCGTAGTCATCAAGTGGATGCGTTCAAGCCCTTTTCGATCTTGCCCGAGAATCTACCAGTGCCTCCTGGGAGTAGTCCGTCATACTCAACTTCCTCCGCCTTCGCGCGGTCAGCCCAGCCTTGGCTAAAACCCCAAGCATACTGTAATGCGTTCAGCTCATGCTCTGGCATATACTGCACAATACGGCCAATGTATCTGTCATTGGTCGTCATCATGGCTGGGAGTAGTGCCGCCTGACGACCACGGAACCAAGGCGACAAGTGATGTTCAAACCCAGCCTCAATTGCGAGTTGATCGATCGTAGTGTTGTTGACCAGCTTCACGTAACCGCACGACTTGACTTCGATGGTCTGCAGGTTGGTCGGCGCTCGAGCTGGTAATGGCTCGTCCCACGGCTGTGGCTGAGGCAGGAAGTCACTGAAGATCGTTCCGGGAGACAGCTTGTCCAGCGTCTCTGCCCAGGAGCCTTCGCGATGACCGTGTGTCCAGTGCGACGGGTCAGCTTGATTCTGTTGTGCCGCGAAGGTCTGCCCATTCTGTACTGTGGGAACATTTGCTGGGAGCGGTGGTGGTACGTTGAATGGGCCCAGGGCAGGCGGTGGGACAGGCTGGATAGCAGGGGCAGCAGCAGCATTGAACGCTGCGACAGCAGCGTTGACCTGCTGAATTGCTTGAGCGTGTGCATTGTTTTGCTGAGCTTGCTGTTGATTTAACAATTGCGGCGCAGGCTGAGCAGCAGGATTTGCTGCCCAGGCGAGTTGCGCGGCCTGCTGAACATTGTTCTGGAGCAACTGCTGCCAGCCAGCGGGGAGCCCAGGTAGGTTCTGTAGCCACTGCGGCATCATCGCTGGTTGCGCCTGCCCTGCTGCCGCGGGCAACGCTGCCAAAGCCTGGAGAACTTGATTCTGCATGGCAGCCTGACCACCGGCTGCGAAACGAGGATGTGCAGTCAGAGAGACAGAATCCAGAGTCAAAGTCTTCAATGCTCTGTCTGCATGACTCTTGATCAGCCCCTCCAGAGCGACTGGAGTGATCCAGCAGTTGTGCAATGTAAGATGCTCGACGAAACTGAAGATCAAGCCCAGCTGATTGTTCACAGCCGTACAGTGGTCGAGCTGTGTTATAGGAGCCGGAAGAACATGATTGTTACGGGCAAAGACTCCTTCAGCATGCTCCCCACCAGCTGTCCAACCAATATTGAGCTTCTTGATGGTGGATTTCAAGCAGAGACGGTCGCGAAGTATGCACCGGTAAAAAGTGGTGACAGCCTCAGACGGGTGGCGCTGGCAAACCTCAGCGTATCCTGCGTTGTCTCGCTCAACAGTCCTCCAGTCCGGCTTGACGTGAATGGTGACGTCCGTTACACTCGGGAGTGCTTCCCAAAACGCTTCTCGCGACAGAATCGGCAGCAGTCCACTGGAGACTTTAGCAATGGTCAATACCTTGACCTGGCCGAAATTCGCTGGATTGTCCATAACAGCAAGCATATAGCACTCCAAGAAAGCGCGCTGTGCCCAATCAGTCTCCATGAGCCATTCCTTCTGCTCTTTCCGGAGCTCAGCGGGTACCAGGGCCGACTTGTCGTAGGCAGTAGAAGCCATTAAGTCTGCTTGACTGATAGAAGTGTAAAGGAGCCCATAACGGCTCTCTGAGGACGCAGTTCCAGATGAAATTGCTGGTACTGCTTTGCCTACCGCAACCGAAGACCAGGCTTGTGTGTTCGCAAATTTAGAGTCCTGAATCCCTGCGATCTCGGAAGGTGCCACGCTGAGTATGCGACGGTCAAGTGATACTTCTTTCGGATTTCCCCGGAAGCCGATGCTTGCATGACACTCCTGCAGTGCCTGCCAGAAGGTCTGTGCATCTTGCGTCTGCTGATCTGGCATCAATCGAGACGGTCCAAAGACAGGCGACGGACGCTGGAACACGCGAGCATGTATAGATCTGTCTGGACCATTGAGCCAGCCTAGACCAGAATCAATTGACAGACCCAAGTCCTGCACTTTGCCCAGGTTGGAAAAAGCCGCTTTCATTCTCAGCGTCTCATCTGCCGTACGTTCGAGACCTGCAAGACCAGCAAACCGCGTGTATTGCTGGTGAGGCCATTCGTATGAGCCATAGTAAGCGTTGACGTGGTCAAGCTCTTTCTTCATCGGTGGCCGTGCCAGTTGATCCTCAGCGACTTCGAAGCTCATTCCAAAACGTCGAAAGTATGGGCCAAAGCCTTGGAAAACGCGAAGCCCGTGACCTTTGTACACTTTGCCTTCCGCGTCGTCTTTGGCATTCTGCCAATGCAGACCTCGTAGAGACCTGTCACTAGGTTGCTCACTGAAGTCGATCGCCTTAGCCTTACCCTTCGTCGCTACGGCAGGGGGCGCTCTCGGCATCCTGTGAGCGGCTTTACTATCCTCCTCGATCATATCGTAGAGTTCTGTATTAAATGGAACCACTGCGGAGGCGAACAGATTTGCGGAAACCTTTTCTTCGAACTCCCTGTTGACCAGGCGCATCGATTTCAAGTCATCGCGCGATAAGGACGCTGTGATCAAGTCGAAAATCTCCACGGGAAGTATCTCCCCTGGCCAGTCTGCCTCGCAGCGAGAAATTTCCTTGGTCAAATTGTTAATTCGCTCACCATGGCTGGGCAGAATGATCAATTCTGTGTCTTTAGTGATGGCTTCTGGTCTGTTGACACTGGACCTAGGACACAGAGGAAGGTAACGTAGTTTGGTCACACCATCAGACATTCCAGCGGTCAGTCCACTGGCCTCTGTGCTGAAGAGGATTGCAGAGTGGCACTGTAAGGGCTCTGCTGCAGATACCGATGTCTCAGTCAGCTGTGCGCGCACGACCATCATGGCGTCGGTGAATCGCGTTCGTGGTGCAGGACCTGCATTGTTGATTGGAATGGCAGATCCTGCTGCTGTATCAGATATGTCCATGTCGAATAGCTCAGTGTCGTCTTCTTCGTCTAGAAGCGCTGACAAACCGGCTTCGAGTGCATCACCAACATTGCTTGAACGTGTCAAAGGGCCGGAGCCTAGAACGTCCTGAGCACGTATGATGGGATTGTCTGGCGATCCACGATCCAGTCCAGCTGTGCGAGCACTCGATGCAGCATTCTTGCTCGGCCTCGCCAAGGATGATGCCTTTCTCTTAGAGGACATTCTGCTGGATTGCACGAACTCGATTGCCTCTGGGTTGAAGGCCGGCGGGCTTCGACTACTCCCTGCGCGAATATCGTCGCTGGATCGGGAAAATCTGCTAAAAACGCGGCGACGGCGCGCAAGTCTTCCTGGGGTTGAAGGTGGGGATGACGCAGTGTTGAGGCTGCTCTGTTCAGCAGCGACTTCATTCAGTGGTGATAATGGGCGTTCATGAGGCGCGTGCCTGTCCGTCATTTTCTATGCTCTCAACAGGCAGCCAGTCGGCCGACGTCAGCTGAGCGAGCTGTGAATGCGCTCTTTAGAGCCTGGTGAGTGCACAAAAATTGTTGCTCAGTTGAGCGAGAACAAAATGAGCGTCATGTGAATTGCGCGAAAGCGATACATGTACGAAGCTCCGCTGGCGAAAATGTTGTCGGCCTTGAAGCGTTCTCTGTGAATGGTGGTTTGTGATGACGGTTTCGCAGTCTGTGTTGCCGACAGGCATCTTCTTGAAATCACAGTAACTAATGCACGAGCGCAAGCAAGATCGACACGGGAATGACGGCCCGGCCCGTGTGACATGGAATGGTTCACCAACCACATTGACTACCACACAGAACAGGAACGAGTATCGAGACTGTTCTAATCATGTTATTTCCAATGCAGCTTCCCACTGGACCTGCTTTCAAGGAACTCTCAGAATCGGTCGATTGATTGGCTCGAGAGTGAGAGTGGGGACAGGTGCGGCATGGAATTGAAGCGCTCGAGGTGAACGACAATGTTCACAACTGCCTGCAACGGTCATCGCCAGGCAAGACTCACCCCCCAACAGATACTGCCGGGACAAGTCTACGTCCAGAAATATCACCGCGTCACAGGGGAACAGCTTTATTCACCGCAATGCAATGCGAATGCTTGACTACAGGAAGTGAATGCATATAGTACAGCAAGGATTCCGTGGCCAGCATTGAAGCCATCCATTCGTACATGGGTCATTGTACAAACCCTTACACTTATCGCTTGCATCACTCGTGAAGGGCATCAGGAACCTGCAGCTCCTTGCGGCGCACTTCGGCGAGGACGTCTTCCAATGCTAACATGGTCACATCAGTGCCAGAGTTCGCCATATTGCCCGCCATCAATCCGGCTGTGCCCCACAGACCATTTCCATCATCCCAATGCCTGAACATCATTTTCACATCCTTCGGAACCCCGTTGAATAGCACCAAGCCCTTGGGTATTTGCGGTCGGTCTTCCACTGATGCCGACATGATCGCATAGTCAGCCGCCAAGAGTAGTGTTTGGCCCAGAACAGCATTGCGCGTATGCTCAGGATGGGAAGCAAAAAGCGGCCCAAGGAGAACGTACAATTCGCCATAAGCATCGAGCAGGTATACGCCTTCGGCTTCCAGTTGAGACTGTAAGACCGGGACAATCTCCTTCGTCTCCACCTTGACCTCCATGGCTCCGGGAGATGGAGTGGATCTGGCTGGTGAACGATTGTTCCAGCTCGGTCGACGATTCCACAGCGAGCTTATAAGACCCGTGCGCTGCGGCGCCTGCTGTACTCGGAACAGCCGAGTGGCAAACTTCGCAGGTGCGACAGCTTTCTGAATCCACAAGTCGGTCGGCTTCGCAATGCTGGCTGTTGTGGTGTTGGTGCCAAAAATCTCCAAGAATGACGCGGGTTCTTTCCCTCCGTCGACTTCGATGATCTCGCCTGTCTCGCTCAAGTCCATCGCAGCAAGTCTTGCGGCGCTAATTTCTTCCATAGAGCCTGCTGAGCCCTTCCATAAGTACAGCTTCGTCTCCTGCAGGGTCAAAGGGTACGATATGAGATACACGAAGCCTGGGCATAAGGATCTCACGGCGAAGTCCACCTCGTCGAAGACAATATGTCCCAAATGCTTGCGGCAGCATATCATGAACTGTCGTGGGGCACTCTCTGCAGCCCCTTGTCTGGTGATCAGTATGCCTCCAAGACTCTGCAGGAAAGCTGACGTCTCGTGTCCTTGCCTCACGACTTGAATAGGGGCGGAGCCCTGCTCTCTCGCCATGCGCTTAGCATGTGCTTGCGCTGCCTCTTGGGTTGACTCGAATGTTGTATCGCCGCACCAGACGTAGATTTGGCACCCTTTAGTGCCGTGCTCGTCAACGAAGGTATGAGTGCAAATGAAGACCGATTCATCGTAGAGTGTGTACTCTTCTTGTGATGACAAAGATCTCACAGATCCATCCGCAAACACGGCAAGTACGTTTCTGCGAAGAGTCTTGACACTCTCCACCTCTGTGCGATATGTCTTGCTTTGTATGAGGGATTGCGTATCGATGGCCAGTGCGTCGAAATATCTTGGCGCTGAATTGAAGGTTGAAGCCAGTAACCCTCGGGCGGACTGATCGGCGGACGAGACTCCTTGGCGGCTGTCAGTTCCAGTACACAACGCGAAAAACAACTAGGATGTGACTGCAGTGCTACGGTTAGAATTGAATTCAAGGAAGTTGTGTTCTATACTGATTCGCGACTTGGGACAGATAACTGACCTTTATTTGGAGACGCTTCTGCGAGCTGCCCACTGACCACTCGAGACGGTTTAGCCGGTTTTGATGGTGGGCCACTCCTGCTGGTTGCAACACTGGAGGCAGGGGAAGAGTTCCCAGCTAGCAACTCTGCCGATCGCATTGCAGCCTCTTCGTCCTTGGCTGGAATCTGTGCAGGAGGATCCTTCTTGACAGGACTTGAACGCCTTCCCCAAAGTGAGGCTGCAGCCTTGACTGAAGGCAAGCTGTCACCATTCTCCTTATTTTCGTCGGCACTCGCGGTTGATGCAGCCATTCGAGACGATCGTGAAGCGCTGAAGCCTCTGAATTCAGGCACGTCCGTTGCTGGCGCGGGACTCACTGCTGCATTCGGGGGTGGTGCAGATCCGGGCGTCTGTCGAGCAGCACTCTGCAAGGGTGTGGAAGGTGTAGAAGGTGTGTCCATGAAGGTCTTTATCGAGGAGCGGGTTGAGCTTGCCGCATTTCTCTGCGACTGTGCCGTAGCAAAGGAGTCACTGGTGGCTTTGTTCTGATCCAGGTCAATAGTCGACGGCCGCGACGTCCTCGCAAGCGATGCTGTCATTACCGATGCGACCGAACCTGGTGGAGGGCTGACCTTCTTTTTCGCAATTTGCGCGAATTCGGAGGGCTCTGCTGAAGCCTGATTGAAAGCACCCGTAAGGTCCAGTGAAGGACTTGGGTTACTCTTTGTCTCGGTCGGAGCAACATTCGGCTCTGCCATGGACGACTCCTCAGGTGAGGACGCGCTCGGCTGCGTTGCGGCTTTCCTCCTCTTCGGGCCCTTCGCACGATCTTTACGTACGTCTTGCAAAGGCGCGCCGGCGGTCGGCGCCGTTGACGAAGCAGCGTTCCGAGAAGACGATGCGCCTTCATGAGCAGGCGATGCATCGCGAGACTGCGGCTGTGAGGGTGGACCCCGAGCCAGCATAGCAGCTAGCGCAGGATTGAAGCGTGATGCGAGTTTCGAGTTTTCTTGGGTCTGCCTGGGCTCAGGCAAGACTGGCGTATGACTTCGTCCGCTCAATAAATCTGGTTTCGCTGGCTCCTTGGCAAGAGGCTCCTGATTGGAACTTGCATTCTCCTCTGGCTTCTTCTCAGTGCCATCCCTTGCTTTCGTAGACTTCAGACTCTTCACACGGGAGAGCGCTTCTGGCGTCGCTTCGCGTGTTTTCCAGGTGTCGGCTGCAAATGCAGCTGATCGCCCGCTGTCTGATCGACCTAAGAGCTCACGTTTTGCTAAAGCCTCGGGCTTCACGGGAGCAGCAGGGGGGCTGGTTGCAGTGAGTTTCCGTGCATGCAATGCGCCAGGTAAGTCTCTTCCCTCTTCTTTAGCCTTTTTGAACTCATCTTTCTTTGCAAGCAGATCCTCCTTCAGCTCGTCTCGGCGGGCAGTCTTGACAGGGCCACCTGTTTGCGCCAGAGCAGATTTGCCACGCAGTATGTTGTCCTTAAGCACATCTGGAGCGACAAATTTCTCTTGCTGCGTTTTGCGAAGAGCTCCAAATTTGGCCAGAAATTCTGGCTGCTGGTCAGTTTTTGGTTCTGTTGGTGGCCTTGACTTTAGCTGAGCCCTCAATTCAGATGGACGCGTGCTTTGACCAGATTTGCCTGGCGACATCGCAGGCGATGGTGCCGGGTTGATCGCTCTCGAAGGACTCTGCGGACTCTTGCCCAGTGGTCCAGCCTTCGGTGTCGACGGCTGACTAGATACAGACAGGGCTGGCGAGATAGCAGGTACGGTCTGAATGGCTGCGTCTGGCTCCTCTTTCGGCACAGGTAGCGCCGCCTCCTCTGATGACGCCACTGACTCAGGCATTAGAGGCTCGTGCCCCGACTCGTCCTGCGGCGGGGCGGTGAAGCTTATAGGCTTGCCCAGTGTCGTACTGGCCTCCGTCTTCGCCGGCGACTGTGCCGTTGTGGCAGAGGGCTCTGATTGCACGCCGGGCTTCGACCCTTCCAAGCTGTTCGCAGATGTTGCTGAAGCAGGAAATTTAGATTGGTCGCGCGATCCTGCCCTCTTAAGCATGCCCTGGCCGAATGGAGACTCTTTGAGAGGAGACGTTGGTCTCGACCGTTCGCCTCCAGCACTTTGGGGCGTGCCTAGATCAACGCTTCCGCGCTGTGCTCTACGAGTCGCGAGATCCGCCATCCAACTCGGTTGTGTATTTTTCGCAGGCGCAAGCTTGGGGGACTCGGGCTTTGTCAATGAGCTTTCCAGCCAGCTCGACTTCAGTGGACTGAAGCGTTTGGAGGGGCTGCCGGGCGACGCAGGCACTTCATCATTGGTGCTGTAATTAGAAGCGACAGATTTGCTGCGGCTATGCCTCTTACTTGGGGATGGTAATGCTGGCTTCACGAAGCCTTCTCCATCCTGCTCGGTTACCAGTTTGGTCAAGTTGCTGCTTGAGCTCGTCGGCCGAGCTGTGTCGCTTGAGACGTCCGTGGGCACGGAGGTGGGATCCAGCTTGGGCATGCTATGTGAACCCTGGAGCCCGCCCAATCCACTACGGTTGCTCACTATCGAGTTCGATCTGCTGAGTTTGCCATTGGGTTGCGCGCTCCATCTTTTGTTCTGGCTGTCCGATCGTTTCATCATGGCACTTTGCACAAACCCGCCCATGCCTTTCGTTGGCGATGCAGGACGATCCAGGCCCGCAATTCGGGCTTGTGAGCTCGACGTTGTCAGTGAACGAGCGACTCCTGTAGATTCCGTGCTGGCGACTGAAGCTTCAGAGGCAGCATTGTAGCTCGGAGACACTTTTCGTTGTCCCTCATCTTCCGCGATCAGTGCCTTGAGGTCTGGCTTGCTATTTCTATCGCTCACGGTTGACGTAGCGGAGAACCTGCTCCCCACCGATAGGATGCTGCCCCGAGCAGAAGCATCGCGAGACGTGCGATCTGACCTGAAGCTTGCTGAACTTGGTGGGCTGGCCTGGCTTTCTGTCTCGCCAGGAAGTTGTTGAAAGAGCCCGGGCAAACCTCTCCGTTCACTGACATGCGCCACTGGGCCGCTGTCTGCTTCATCTTCCACTTGACTTTTCCTAAATGCTGCGGAGCCAACTCCTCGATCCGGAGTCTGCTTGAACCAGGATGGGTCCCTGGCACCAAGCGATGCTGCGATCTGCTCTCTGCTGGGCTCCGGCCTATTTGAGGAGTCGATGCTGGACTGCGCAGCGTGCAACTCCATTATTCCCGATGAAGGTCGATCACTGATCTGTGATTGTGGTCGGCTGCCGCCAATACGTGACTGTGGTCGTCTGTTCCAAGTCAATGTACCTGAACGCGCCAGACCTGCCGCACTACGCTGCGTTGGCTCTGGAGTGGGTTTATCTGAGGGCACTGGATTGGTTGCCGCTGTCGCAGCGGACGTTGTCTGCGCACTGGACTCCGCCGGCTTCTCGGATGTTGATGAGCGGAGACTTGATCTGCTCGACACTGATGCACTGCTTCTCTTTATGCTTCCGAAGCCTTTGAATTCGGGAACATCGGTGTCCAACTTCGGACTGGCCTCTTTCGGGGCCTCCATGGCATTCGAGTCCCGGGTCGGCGTCGCGGTCATCGGAGAAGAGGCGAGAATGGCATTGGAGGCCGGGCGGCTGAGAGGACGACTCAAAGGCGAGGGAACGGCGTGCGGCTTGTCGGGCGAGATGGATCGCGTCGCGAGAGCGCGCTCTGAAGAAAGCGTGTATTAGCGATGGGACAGCCCTTGCGCGGAGCGGCGAAAAGCTGTTGTTGACATTGAGCGGGCCTTGGTGCCACCAAGCAACGCAAACAGCCCACGCAGCGGAGCGGAGCGCTTTACGGGTGCATTGCATGTGCGCGGGGAGGATGGAGAGTGAAAGGGCTATGTAGATACACACCTGCTCGCCGCGCTGCTCGCTCTTGACGCTCCTTTTGCACCTTCTCCTCCAGCTGTCTGTAGCGCTCAGCGTCCTCGCGCTCGCGCTTTTCCGTCAACTCGCGGACCGACTTCAGAAACGCCGCCGGATCGAGGTCGTTGTCTTGCGCAGCCGACGCAGCGGGCGCGGCGTCGTCGACGGCCATCTCCAACGCCTATAGCAGCAGCATGCGTCGCTCTTCCTTGCTCGACAACACGCGCAGGGATCTCGTCTTCGGCTCCGGTGGCCTTTCGCTTTCCCGCGCCAACCGCAGCAGACCAAGGGCGTGTCAAACAAGGAAAGGCACTGGTGGCAGAGAGGCTCCGACACGCTCTGGGCGTCACACTGTTGCGCTGGCGTCGTGGACGAGAGACAAGAGATGCATGCCCTGGATAGAGAAAGAGCGATGATCGTGGGCAGGCGAACCCTACTGCATTCTGCGGTGATGGCTATCGATCTGTCTACCACCACAAGCGCTGCCGCGCTCCGCAATCCTGGCGGCAGATCCCACCATCTTTGCGCGGAATGTATGGACTGTCAACGTTGCCATCCGCCGTGTATTTGCTGCGGAGCCGCGTTCTCTTGTTGATCATAATGCCCCGACCAGATTTTGGACTTTTGCAGAACCAAAGTGTAGAGCTCCCCTGTATCCCCTTTGCATGCACGCAGGAGCACGGCTTCCATGCGCGTATGGCGTGCAGCAGCACGCCTCCCAAACATTGTTTACGTGGAAACCCCGCTATGCCCAAGATGGTCAGGTACCGCTTGAGCGTTCTGGCCAATGACTCGACGATGACAACTGACAGTCTGTATCCTTCGATTTCCGGGCCATCAACCTGTTTTGCAAAGTACAAGAGCAGAGGTGCAGAGGGCTCTTGGACGCGTTGCTACGCTCGCCACGTCATCGTCCGATGCACAAACGAACATCGAAGTTCACTCCTCGTGCACCCTCAATCCTCAACCACCGTTGCTATTCTTAGCCACGCTGTACCAGATTTCATGCGCCAACAACCATGACTTGGGCGAGTCAAGCGAAGTGCACACTTGATCAGTGTGAACAGTACATGGTCTGTATCAGATCCATGCTGTCGACAAGCGCGTCAAGAAGAAAGCGAAGTGAAAGTGTACAGTAGGGTGGAGTCCAGGGATGCCCACAATGTTCATGTCTATCAACGCTGCGCACACAGCGTCTCCCATGTAGATGTTTCAGTGACAAAATATGCAAACTTGTGTTGACGAGCTTAGTCTCAGGAGTCCGACCCGATACTGCGTATTGTTACCGAGAGATGAGAGGATAGTGCTAGCGTTAGCAATGTGAAGCAGTTGGCAATAAAGATGCTTCCAAACCATCGATGCTCAAATCACCAAATGCACCGCCCAGCCCGCCGAGGCCATCAAGTCCGTCGCTCAAAAGACCCGCAGTTCCCAAGTTTCCACTTGGTGTTGCCGGAGGAAGGAGGCCAGCTAGTCCGCCACTCGCTGCGATGCCTGAAGGAAAGTCAGAGTGCATGATACCACCAGACGTGAGCAAATGGCTGTCCATATGCTCTTGCCCCAAGATAGTCCTTCGTATGCCACCATTGCCTCGAGCTCGCAGCATAGCGTTTGCCAGCTCAGCGTCTTCTCTGAAAGCGCGGCTCTGTTCCAGCAACTCGCGAAATTGTTGGGGATACCGCGTCTTGATCTTGCGCATATTTGAGGTAGAATAGCTGCCGGAAAGGACACCGCGTGCATGAGCCAACGGGTGCACGAAGGGCGTATCAATAAGAGACCCAATGTGTGAGCGGCCAGGACACCGGTACAAAAACCGTCTTGCCCATCTATGCAATTCTGAGTGCAGCGGATTCTTCGAAGGCGGCTCGATGTTGTATATTGCTTTCAACAGAGCAATCGGATCCTCACTTGTGACTGGAATTCTGTATAGTTGCTGAATAGCACGAGTCATCAACTCTTCGAACTTCATGCTCTCCCCAGCTTTGAAGACTTTCACGTGCGTGATGGCACTCTCATCTTTATTGATCAGTGCCATTTGTTGCAGCCGAGGATCTTGGGGCATGATCAGCACTGGAGGCCCGTGACCATGCGTGATGGGATATTGTGCTGCTTGGTCCAGTGGCGTGGCGAGGTACCCATCTTTGTTGATAAAGTCGTAGATACACCTAAAGGTTTTGATATCGCAACTTGGTATTGCTAGTTCGAATTTCAGGAATGTTGTGAGCGGCTCTTTCAAGCTTTTGAACTTCAGAGCCTTTTCTCTCTTCGCCATGATTCGTTTTGGTTCAGCAGTAGTGCCATCGTCATACAACAGCTCGATGTATGTTGCAGAAGGCGGCGCATGGATCCTGAGAAACTCTTCGAACGTTTCCCCATCTGTGAAGTCCCAGATTTTGTCGCCTTTTGCCGCCATTTCCGCCTCAAGAGCTTTGGAATATTCGGTGACTTGCCAATTTTTGATTTGATGCCTACTGATGTGGCGGTTGTCGTGATTGCAATGTGTCCGCCCATCGTGCAGCATTGCCGCGTGTCCATGCCCTCGAGGATCCACACCAAGGAGCATGCCGTCAAGTGGGTATAGCGGCGGCGGCGGCGGCGCCACAAACATGTTGTTCTGAACCATGCGTCTTTTCGAGGCGTGGAAAATGAGGTCCAGTGTTCCGTCTACGCAATTGACCGTTATCTCTCTTATGGTCATCATTATAACACCAAAATGTATCCCATCCATCATCCTGTCATCTGGTGTATCGTCTTTGGGTTGAGCACCACAGCACACGAGCAGGAATGCATGAATCATTTGATGTATCATGGCGCATAACAAGTCGTCGATGTCTGCTGTATCATCCTCAAAAGGCGTGCGGTTGAGATCGATGCATATACGTGCTATCTTAGGTATGACTTTGGGCGCAGAGGTGGCTCCAGGCGAATTGCTCGGCATCGATCTCCAGCGAAGATACACTGCACCTTGTAGCTTTCCAGCGAAGAGCTTGTCATCGAGTAAGTCGAAGAACATGTATGCGAAATCCGGGCCCATGTAGTCATCGTCCAATTCCCGTAGCGTGTCGATAGCATCTGTCACTTCTGTCGCGCTGCTGAATAGATATCGATAGAGCCATGCCGTAGCATATTCCAACGTCCAACCCAGATCGCCAGGTGCTGCGATGCTTCTGTCTGTCAGGCAAGAAATGCCTTTGCTTCCCCTCAGGAATCTTCCTCCCCAAATTGCAGAAGGATAGTGGCTCGCGACCTGTACATTTTGAAACAGCCCACCACTGTGCATTGGCCCAGAGAAGCACCTAGATGGTATTCTGCGGCGTACAATTCCTCCAAAGCCTCCATAATGTATATCTGGCTGGTTATGCGGCCGGGGGAATGCCACTATGTTGCTGGAACCGGGGTACCAGTTCGACACGGCCATAGAGACGGTGCAAAGTTGGTGTGACGCCTGCAGAAACGGAATCAAAGGCACGCATTGTGGAGGTCAAAAAGCCAGGGCAATTTTTGTGGTGCTCTTAAAAGACAGCCGTCCGTCCCTCACCGATATCTTCATCCGAGTCTGACATGATGGCCATGGAGTGTGGTATAAGCACATTTGACTAACACCGCATGAAGACAACCAGCGGGTTCCACGTCACGCGCAGTTTGCGATCACAGCAGCGTGACTATCGCCCGTCACGATTTCTCAGGTGTCGCTAGTGCACAGAGCCTCCGGTTGTGTAGATTTGATGCGCAAGTCGACGCGCGTGTCCGTTGTCCTATCATTGCTCCGGCTCGATGCAGCAAACATTTCGGCATCCCTGTACGTTGCTACGTCGCCTAGTGCCAAGACAGTACCTTCATTGGGGCCCACTAGTCCGTCACAACGGAAGCGGCTGTGTACTTGACCAGTCGAATAGAATCGTGATCCTCTGGGTCTGCTTTCGCAGTCACTGCTGTAAACTTACGTGAATAGTGTCGCCTGCTCGCAGTGTCAACAAATTCGTTTGACTATGTACGCTCTCACCTGGAAGCACTAATGAGCATGCCATAATTACAAGTCGTTCACCCGTGCAACACATCATCGTTCAAATTCTGTCTGGCACAACACGTGGATCGTGGACACCCAAATTTTGCAGTCCACGCATGCACGCTCGAGCAATATGCCAACTTAGTATGCACCAGGACCTCCTGGGCGATAATCACTCCTTCCGTCGCTCGTTCGACCACTGTCCTGGTACTTCCTGCGCAGAGCTTGCAGTCGCTTCTTCTTGGTGTGTGCATTGATGTAAGTACCAATGATGAAGCCGATCAGGTTGAAGAAGGGCACCCAGACCTCGTTTGGCAAAAATGCCTGCGCGAACGCAAGGGCGATTGGCGAAGTTATCCATGAGACTTTCATGACTGGCATGAATCCAGCTTTTACGGTGGCCCGGATCTGGTGGAAGGTTCGTGCGCCTGCAATGATAGCCATTGAGGTCAGATAGACGGCGTTTTGAATCGGCGAAATCTGCTCAGGTCAGCAACGTTATTTCACGTTCGAGTCGCATTGACGCCATACGATGAGGTTTGAGACGAGAATCTGAAGGATCTTGGCGCGCAAGCTCGTCCTGCCCGCAAATAGCTTTTGCAGAATTGAGATCATGACATGCCCCAGCGGAGCGCTAATGAAAGCGCCGTAGACGGCCATCTTGGGCACACGGCTGGTGAAGTAGTGACCGTGCTTGCTGCGGTCCTTTGCGATCCAGGACGCGAGAAACTCCTGAGCACCTGCGAGTGTTCCAGATGTGATCATCTTGGTACGCAGAGGGTCATCCTGCAGCTTCTTGAGATACCACTATCCTTGTCATTAGCACTAGCTCTTGCCCGCGTCCCTGACGTGCTTCGCGCTCACCGCAAGGTATCCATCCGGGCTGCCACCTTTGGTGATGGCTTCACCCACGCGATGCGCGAAGTCTTCTTTGCCCGCCGGCGGAGAGGGCGCGGCCTTACCGCCCGTGGTCGTGCGGATTGTCTCCTTTTGCTCGAACTTGACTTGCGACATGGCGGTGGTGGGAGTGGGGAGCGCGAGACGCGACCGGGCGTGTTCACCGAATGTCGACGCGATGAGTTCGGGCCAGCGAAGCGCAGAGAGGGTTCTTGGGGCAGATTCGGGGCACGGAGCCGTTGGTCCAAGCGAAGAGAGAGGTGGAGGAGGTTGGCGCGATAAGCAGGATGCGTTGTTTATTGCCTGAAGTGGCACATGGAGGTGGCCGACACGGCAACGGAGGTGCACGCGCCAGTTCACTCAACAGGCCGAGGGTCTCGATGGGCAAGGATTGGCGTGTCGGCAATCAAACTTTGGCCCTGCACCTCACGTCTGACTTTACTTCGCACGACGTGTCGGAAGCTGTCGTTGTATACCGCTGGAGTGTCGATGTTGAGGCCGGAGCGGAATGGCTCGCACGTGGCATCGGCATGTGGCTCATCACCACGCACCCTCCCAGCCCAATGGATCTGGGAAGAAGTGACTATCGATCACCAAAGCAGCGACGTTGCGAACGCGTGCTTTCGTGAAGCGGGCAGCAGCCGAGCAGCAGCCGCTGTTCACTGTAGGAAGTCGCTGACAGGCACACGCGCTTGCTGGTCGAGCATCGCTTCTTCTTGCACGCCGCTCGACTTCGATGCTCCGTCCAGATGCCACATACGCCTGTCGCAGTGAGGCCTTTGGACCCATTGCTACAGGTCGAAGCGCTGCCCGTCGAACCCGATACTCCGCTCGCTCACTTCCATTATTTCCTGCGAGCGATACGACCCCATGGCTGCGTACGAAAAGGTGAGTGCACATTTGCCCATGACGGCGACCTGACTGCCTGGCTTGATGACCTTATCGACCTCGCCGTCCCTGCAACCGCATGATCCCTCATCATACACGAGCGGCAGAAAGAGTTGACATGTGTGAAGGCGCTCCCAAGACTGCCCGCCGCCATGCCTGCCGCACCAGCTCGACAATCGAAGTCTGTGGCTGCATACCGGCGCCCCCAATGCACTCACACGACTATGAACCGCGTGCGTGGCGTTGAATGCTCCATGTGCGGCCGGGTGCCCGACAGTGGATGGGTATACCAATGTCGACAGGACTATGTTCGAAACGAGGACAATGTGCCGGCTCCTCCCACCGCTTCGTCTGATGTCGATGGCAGCGACCCTTTCGCCAACAAAGCACGTGTCGCGGAACAACTCAAGGTGGGTGAGGGCGGGGCCGCCGATAGTGTTCGCGTGTCTGAGTACTGACCAGATGCTGCTGTAGATGAGCCCCAGCGTAATCAACGGCATTCGTGCAGGCAGTTTCACCACGAGCCAAGCCGACAAACTCATCGCACAGAAGAAGAATGTTCTACGTGCAATACGCGAGCAGGAACAAGGATTGCAGAAATCTCAACTGATGCCCTCGGCCAATGGCATCATCGCTACTGCAGGCGCAACCCAAATCACACCAGCGAAGCAGACATTGAACAGGCGACGAGACAGTGCAGCCATGTCTCCGTTGGCGCCACCTGCAAAGTGCAACTACGCCATCTGTGCAGCTTGTCGGCCATATTTCTCTGACCGCCTGTGGGCCAGCTTTGAAACGATACTTCACGAACAGACGCAAATTACTGCTGCCGATGCTGGAAGTCTGCCAATGATCAATCCTCTCATCGCTCGCACAATCGGCCTGCGTTCATCATTTGCAAATACTCTCCATGCGGTACCATCCCAGTATGGCACCGATTTCAGCGATATGGAAGCCGAATCTGCCGTATCTGTTGACTGGTCAGCTACGAATAGTGGCGAAAGTGACGCTGGTTCCCCAGAAGTACCGGACAGAAACGAGCCTCTCCCTTGCCCCGGGCCCCTTATCTGTCCCGTTTTCAGTCGCAATCTTGGCTGCGCCTACGAAAATGAAGGTTTCGACGACGGCAAACGTTCAGAGAACCACGCGATGACTCCAGAACATTCGCGCAGCCAACTAAGCAACTACACGTATTTAGCACCGAGTACTCCTGGCGCTGCATCGACCACGGCGTCTTCAGTGAGCCTGCCAAGTACGCCGACAGCCTCTTCGATCTCCGTCCTCGCATCCGATGATACACGCAAGACGGCCCGCGAGGAGCAACGGGAGAGCGGTGCTCGTCAGCATAGCGGCACGCACCTGAATTCAGAGGAGGCTGCGGCGTGCACGCAGAGCACCGACTGCTTGAAAAGCGAAGTGGAAGATGGAGGTGGCGTGGCTCTCACTCACTAGAGATTAGTGTTGGCTGCAGGGAATTTGCGACAAGCAGACATTGACCTACATAGCAATTTCGTCTGCTGTGCCATTGACTTTGTCAAAGTATTCGTACGTGGACACATCGCACAGAGTGCCGATTTCGAAGGTGCAGGGTCGCGTAATGGGGAGGGCGGGGAGAGATTGCGTTACTTGTATGGTACCAACAATATCATACAGCGGCGCTTCAAGTACAATTCAATTGTAACTCCTCAACTGTTCTCTCTTGGCCTACTTTCAAGGTGGCCTGTAATGACTTACGAAAGCATTCATTGATTGAAAGTGAGGAGGTCTGTCGGGTAGCAGCAGCATGCCCTCTCAAGTTTACAGTCTGTAAGGAGACGAACGGTCGAGACATCGCCCGTTGATACCATGGTTTGCCTGGTGGACGCGAGCGAGCGGCAGACAGAGATTGGGCAGGGGTGAGATTGGCCCAATGGTTTATGCAGGTGGGACAAGTGAAGGTTGAGGTGGCACCAAAACGTCACGACACGCACAGCAATCACAACGCGACCAGACTGCGGTCGCACGCAAAACATTGATGGAAGTGCTGATTGTCACATTCCTCTGTCACACCTTGCAACTTCCGCCGGCTGGCCCCTTCCCTCGCAACTTCTAACGTCGTCACTGATGATGCTCAAGCCTACCTATGTAAACATCCTGAAACAACAGACCTCATTTGCACCAACAACATCGAACATTCGGCGAAACACTTCTACCAGCACCACGATAATCTGGCCGACTTCCCGCAACGATGAGAAACCTACAGCTCCTTGCTGTCATCTTGGCGGCGTTCCAATATGCCGCCGCCTTGCCTTCAATCAACAACCTCCCGCGCAATGCGCCGTCCCCGACGCTGGATCGCATCTTTCCTGAAGCTGACAGCCTGAGCCGCCGCGACACTGCACAGCCTGAAGGCATCTCTCAAACCCCCCGCCTCAATGCTCGTCAATCCAGCAACTCGACTTCACTAGCGGTCAACGCCACAGTCGAGCTCTGCACCGAAGCTCAGTTCCAAGGAGAATGCGTGAATTCCACCTGGCCCGTCAACACTTGCATCGCTCTCAACGGATAGTACGTGAACTTCACTCCGCGCTTCCAATATCATCTGTCATACTGACGATACCACAGTGCTGGTGCAGTCAGATCCATTGACCCCAAGCAAGGTTTCGAATGCCTCCTCACTCAAGGCCGATGCAATGTCGCAACCCCGTACATTTCGATCGGATCGGACCCTACTGACACGGCCGGCGATGATCTTAGCTCTCTGCCTTGGACCGGGGAGTCGAACAGCTACATCTGCTTCACAGAGATCGAAATGCTACGTCGCTACGTCAGGATGCGATTGAGGACACCGGTCAGAGAGGCTACGTAAGCCAGCATAGCGGCGGATACGGTGGGAACTGAACTTGCTGCGGGCGCAAGATGAGGCGTAAGCTGGTGAATAGATGGACTTGAATGCTAGAAGGTCTCCAGAAATTGAGAGAGGACGTGGTGAAGGTGATTAAAGAGCAACAACGATGATGTGGGAATCACGAAGAATGGAAAGCGCGCAATAGTGGTCATCAGGGGACTTGGAGTAATGTCAAACAGAGGTGGAACTTTTGTGTGCTATGTTGTTTTTGCCTCATTCTCGAGCGAGACGCTGTGACTGGCTACAACAGTGTCACAGGTAGCGCTAGCAATGGCAAGGCAAGAATTCAAGGAAAAGCAATCGCGGAGCCGTCTAGAGCCCTGTACTTTGATCCGAGCTCGCTCTTCTTCGATAAACAATCTTGAGTAGGTACCACTTTCTGGTGTGAGATGTAGTTCGCAAAGAACGACGACTCATCTCGTCCGACCCTCGTTCAACGATGGACGTCTGCTGTGTCGGCATCTTCGAGCGTATTGCCCGTAACGCGCACGAAAATAGTCTTGGTGACCGCTTTCGATTGTTTAGAGCCAATTTGTTGAAGAGTGCCAGTCTCCTTGAACTTGAGAGTGCTGACCAACCAGCGGCGGATCTGCTCGTGCCGCTGTGGCTTGTCAGATGGATAGAGGAAGTGAACCACAATGTTCTTGACTCTTCGATTCGGCTTTGCAGCGTCGAGATCGTCGCCGTATACGAGGTAACCACCTTGTTCGTTGTGGTCAGGGTCGAGCAGGCTCAGCATCTTGTCCATGAGACATTTCGCGATGCCTTTCATGAGATGGTCCTTGTGGACGAACACTTCGAGTTTGACGCTGATACGATAGCTGTCCGTGCCAGTGCCGTACTCTTGTGCGCGTATGAAGCCCACGACGGTATCGGGCAGCTGCACTGGCTCTTCATCGTAGCGATAGCCTTTCTTCTTTCGGCCCTTGACGACTTGACCCTTCTCGTAGGCAACGAGATACGGCAATTTGCTGAAGTGCATGATGTCGTCGAATTGGTCTCGAAGTCGCATGACAGTCACTCTCTTGGTCTCTGGTACTGACGCTGTGAAATCAACATAGTAGTTGTAGATGTCGCGCACAGCCTCCATATCATCGGAGAAAGCGTAGCGAAGGAACAGTCCTTTCCCAGAGTGCTTGACGGGGCTGAGATGTTCTGGCGTCAGCCCTCCATGCGCTAATTTCTCTGCTGCCTTCCTGGCGTCCCTCTCAGCCCGTCGCTTGACTTTCTCAGTTGTAAGGCCTCTCTTTGCAAGCTCGTACCGTCGCTTGTTGTCAGCAGCGAATTGACTGCCGAAGTCGCTCTGACGATGCATCGTCTCCAGCGCGCCTTCGTCTGGACTAACGCCCTTGTGATCGTGTGTGTTGCATGGCTCGAGGAAGCTGCCGCCTCTCACGACGCGCACCCACCAGGGCTGGGCGCCGACAAGGTCTTCACTGTCAACAGGAGGGGGCGCATTCGAATTGATGTTGTCCTGGAAGAATGTGGAGAGGGCCACGCCACCGAAGAAATGTGGTCGCACCCAATAATGCGGAACAATGTCGCCCATTGTAACGTATGTCGTGCCTTCGACAGGATCTTGGGGACTTCCGAAAGTGTAGGTGAAGCCGTCAACGACAGAAAGATCATCGAGGTTAGGCTCTCGACTGATCCCCCGCATCGCCACTCCCTCCATCATATCTAACCAGGTTTGGATCTGCTGTGAGCTCTGTCCTTTGCGGAAACTTGACCTAGAGTCCCAGTGCAGGGGTGCGGGAGGCAAGTCAGTGTTCCAATTCTGAATGGTCCAACCACCACTGTCGTGAGATGGCTGATAGCTTGAGGTGCAACTGTTATTGTCCTGCTTCGACTTCTTTCTATCCCAGCTGCTGGATTTTGCCCGCCTGCCTCTGTCTTGCGCGGCTTCATTTCGTCCAGTCCAGTCAGTTTCCCATCGCTTAGGGTCGCCTTTTGGGATATCGGAGTTCTTGCAGAATGCGGTACCACCGCGAGCTGTCGATTTACGCGGATTGTTGCTATGGTCGCCATTGGTACCACCGCGTCCTCCTCGTCCTCCTCGGCGGCCTCGGGTAGGGGCGCTGCCACGTTCCATCGTCGCAGTTGATCTAGCGGCAGTGAGAGACCTTGGGTTTGGCACACTGGATTCCGTGCTTTCGTTCTTGATTGAACAACGACTCCAGTCCAAGGAGGGGTTCGGCTCTATGACCTTGACACCGAGAGATTGGAGTTTCGGGAGAACATCTTCGCTTGCGGTGGGAGATTTTGCAGGAAATTTCGAGTCACTGCTAGTGCGCTTGTTTGCCTTCGTCTGATCAGCGGTGGGAGAGCTTTCGGCCGCCTTTCTACGAAGATGCGGTGGGATTGCCATTGTTGAAGTGAGCGTTTGGTCAGTCTTGATTGTGTCGCGTTTGGAAGATTGCTTGCCCTCTTGTAATGGGTTCCGAAGCCAAGTGGTGCGTCGTGGCTGAGATGAAGCCTGGGGTGGGGACTTTGAGTGCTGCTTCGCTGCCGAAAGTCGGTGGCTGGGGGCTTTCGACAATAGTCCACCGGTTGCTGCTGCATGCCCATTGTCGCATGACACATCGCAGGCTGTGGAACCAACCGCAGCTGGCGGAGACGTCATCTCGAGTGGTGCATCGTCTCCATCAGCGCCGACAACACTGTCCTTACGTGCAAGAAACGTCTTCATCTTCTTGCCGCCGCGTCTGTTCCGACGCCGCTTCGGCTGTTGCTGCGAGTTGGCTCCCTGTAGAAGCCACGACCCATCGCCCGGCTGTGCTTTCGCGTTCGACTCGTAGGCCATGATGAGTCACTGCGGGCTGCGGGTGTTCGGATGATGCCTGAAAGAAGCGGACAGCCAGCAGTCGCTGGAAGAAGCCGGTGGATCTCCTAACAGCTTCGCATTCAGTTCGAGCACAAAAAGTCGACTCCGCCCGTCACTTGAGGCATGTGCTTTTCTCACTCTGACAGAGAGCTTCCTGCAAGTGTTCAGAGGTTCGACTCTAGTTGGAGAGTGGCTGACGCAGCTCGCTGTGCTCGATGATCACCGTGCAGTGATGAGCAATGTGCGGTCCGATCGAGGTAAGAGAGTAAGGGGTGCACCTGTGCATCCCGCCGTGTCAACGGGCAAAGTAAAGGGCTTCAGCCGACTCCTTACAAGACCAAACAGGCAGTATGCCCTTTGGCACTCTTGTCGGATACTGCTCCCGATGAGACGGCACGTGACCTAGTCGATTAGTCGCTCTCACTTTGCCTGTCTTCCTTCTTGTTCGACAATTGCTGCAAATCCACGATGCTGTCGATACTGCGTAAAGCGCGTCTCAAAGACAAGGAGATGCGGATTCTGATGCTGTGGGTGAGCCGCCGTGGAGCTTGATGAACTTGCTGACTTGTGAAGTGGTCTTGATAATGCAGGCAAGACAACTATTGTGAAGAAGATCATGGATGAGGATGTCACGGAAGTCAGTCCAACTCTTGGTTTTATCATCAAGACAATTGACTATGAGGGGTAAGCACAAGCGCATGTGAGATGCATGTGATTTTACTGATGGAGTGAGTAAAGATACAAACTAAACATTTGTGAGCCTGCTCATCCTCGTAGCGCGTCCCTGGTTTCAACTGACAGTGCCCAAGGGGATGTTGGAGGTCAGAAAACACTTCGAACGTATTGGAAGAACTATTTCGAAAAGACCGACACTCTCATCTGGGTGGTTGATGCCACAGATAGAGAGCGGCTCGGAGATTGTAGAGACGAGCTCAAAGGCCTTCTCCTGCAAGAAGTCGGCCCTCCTGACCATGGCGTACTCTGATCAGTACTTGCTGACATGTAATAGCGCCTGATGGGAGCGTCTCTGCTCATTTTCAAGAACAAAAGCGACATCGACGGCTCCATGACCGAGGACGATGTTCGACAGGTGAGTCGCCTGAACCGGCTTTGCAGTCCCGCCGGTTCATCGGCTCCAAAGCCAAGCCGCTGAGTAAGAATATTACAGGGACTTCAACTGCACAACATCCGTACACACAAATGGCACATCCTGCCTTGCTCGGCCATGACAGGATTCAATCTACAGACGGGACTTCAATGGGTCGTGAAGGATGCGAAGGACAGGTTGTTCCTTTACTGACAAGCCTTGCGGCAAAAGCAACCGGTGACTGCTGCAGTCACTGGCGGCGAGCGAAGCCATATCATAACATTAAGAAGTGCAAGGAGGTGCGTGATACGCGTAAAGACGGCAGCCTCCAGGCCATAAATAGGCTTGTGATAGAACGAAAAGCCAACCTACACCTCTGTCAATGGCTCGGCTTTCTTCGTCGCAAGTTCCATGGCCGAGAGTTCGGCTTGCTCAGCTGCCTCTCGATCTTCAACAGCCTTTTCGTGCCCTGTCTTGCCTTCGAATTCCGCCTGATCAAGCCCAAACTCATGTGCTGGCGAAGTTGTACCGCTCTTTGCCGGACTGCTGACATCCCCAGCCACAGCTATCCCAACATCGGCCTGTAACGCCTCTGGTCCAGCTGCTGCCTCTTCAACCTGATGTATGACCGCTCCTGATGCAGGAGTCAATGCAGCAATTCCGTCGAGTGGCGTCGAATGATCAGCCGAGGCTGTCGCCATATCATTGTTCTCCACGTTACTGTTATTGCTTGACACTTTCTTCAATTTGCCCTGGTCGACGACCGCAGAGGCGGAGTCGGCGAGAGATCTTGGCGAACCGGGTTCTTTAGCGGAGCTGAGTCTTAGTAGCTTCTCTCGAAGCTCTTCTAGACTTTCATCAGCTTCGTCAGGTGTGGTTTCCTTGGACTTTGTCCCAGTGTCGGCCATTGGAGCAGTATCATTCTCCCCCTCCGTATTCTCGTCGACCACACTCCCTTCTGCAATGGCAGGATCCTGGTGATTTTCATCGCTTTGTGCGTGCATAGAACCTTGCGTATCTGTCGGGTGCTCCGCTACAGTCATGGCGGGCTCGCCAATGCTGCGCTGTCCGTCATTCGTGATATTGTGCGATTCTGGCTCATCGTTTTGCTCACTAGTGGCAAGAGTCGAACATCAGCATTCTGTAAGTTGCACAAGCAAGCTCCGAGCCCTCTTTTCGCGTTTGGTCAAGCTGGCAAGCGCAAATATCTCGCAATATGTAGACAAACTGAAAGGAAGTAGCCTCTCTGCAATGAACACACTTACACAGATTCAGCTTCAGCAGCATGACTCGCTGGTTTGGTCTTCTTGTGTTCCCGTATGCCGAGGACAGTACCTAAGAAGCCAACCTTTCTACGATTTTCGACCTCAGCTTTTCGCCTTGCTCTCAGCTCGCCTGCTGTTGGTGCTTTCTTTTTGAGACTGACCCTTCCTCCAGAGAGTCACCAAAGGGCCCGAGGGACGCGTTCTTCGTCGGCTAAAGGAGCTGGAGGTCCTGGTTTGACGAAATGCCCAATGTAACTACAGTCCACGGGTCAGTGGGGTGTGCGGAACTGCAGCGGAGCATAGTTGAACAACTACTTTACATACGTCCGAGCACTTCGTTCAAATGGCATAGGTCTCCCACAGCTGCCCTCTCCACCTCGCAATCGAAGCGTTACCTTTCCTTCAGGGACTACGTCGGCGGTGCCATCAGGTATAAATTCTCTCCGCTGAAAAGTCTTGAAAAGTGATGGCTTCGGCTCATGAACCGGGGTCTGATGACTGTTCTGGTCATACAAGAAGAATGTTTCCGCCTGCTCCAATTGCTCCAGCGATTCATTCATACGTCCGGAGAAGAACTCCCACGACTTTGGTCTGGATAGTGTCCGGCGCCGGATTGTGCTCTCGGGCGAATAGCCCTTGCTAGATTGCGAAGACGATGTGACCTGAATATCAGGCGTGAAGAGGAGCACCTTGAGCGTATTCTGCAGATGAGGAATCAGTAAATCCTTGAGGGAGTGGAGCATCGCATGCTTCTCCATGTCTGATAAGCTGTTCGCGAGACTCTGAATACGGCGCAGGGGCTCGACATTGCTCTGGTGGACCAGCATGATCTGCTGTCTTCTGTCTTCTGACTGGGCAGACGTGAACGGCGTGAATGTTGCACATCTGCCTATTGTCCGCATGATCCTGTACACTTCGCCTTCCACCGGACTCAGGAATGCTGTATCAAGGGTGTGAGACAAGCGCTCTGTCTCTGACATTTGGGGGCGCCTAGGAACCGGACCCTTGAAATGCGGCTGTGAAGAGACGGAGCTTCGTGTGGATGGTGTACCTCGTCGTGCCTCCTCCGTCTTATGCCACGCCATCACATGCTCCTCTGGCAACTGCCGATGTACTGGATTGTGCTGTAGCTGACTCGCCGGCGTCAAATAGTGCCCTTGGAACCTCTTGCAAGTCGCCGTACTGGTTTCTGGCCTCGCATACTCCGGCTCCTTGCTCAATCCTATGCTTTGGAGAATTCTTTTGCCCAGCGATGGTTTCTTGGGCATTGCTACCGTTCCGGCTTCGAGATGCCGGCTGGCGTTGAATATATCTCTACTTCGAGGAGTATCATAGTTTTCCGGTCCACGTAAAGGCGCCTCTCCGGAATTGGCGCTAGGCGCGAAGTGTTTGCTGGCGCGGAGCTGCCGTCTGCCTAAAGGATCGATGATGCTCATGTTTGCGTTGGATTTGTTGTGTTCGAAATGTCGCAAAGCGAATATAGATAGAATCAGACGCTGTCTTCAATGAGGGCCGAGTTAGAACAGGCGCGACACGTTCGCAACAGGGAATAATGTTAGCATGCGCAAAGCTGCAGACACTTGAAGATCACCTGGCTCTGCAACAAAGGTCGTGCTGGTCATTATTGACAACTTAAATCTAGGGACAAATCCGTGCGCCGTACCAGGCCATAGTCTCTTTAAGATGTGCTATACATAAGCTCTACTTTCAAATTGATCTGTGTTCATGTCAGCCGAAATTCGCAATCCGTGTGGTACGAGTGAGCACTCACGATCGAGTGCTCAAGAACTGCTCCGCATAGGATGTCTTACACTGCACTATAACCTCCTCTATTGCCATTACTGCCCATTTTCCCAGCTACGCCACTCGCCCAGTCCTTCACAATGTACGGAATGTCACGTATTGTGTCTCCGTGAGGAATGAGGTCCCAACCCCGTGCTCCGTAGCGGTTGTAGTTCAGCCACGAGCCGAAGATTATGTAGGTGGCGATCAGGAGGAAGCCAATGATCAGAAACCATGTGAAGAATCCCCAGCTCTTGCTGCTTGACGGCGGCTTCTCCGCGTTTTCGCAAGCATACTTTGTCTTCCATTCCAAACGCAGCACACCCACATCACTCTCGTCCTCGTAACTGATCAACTGCAGTGCCTTTCCCTCATCAAGGTCTGGAAGCGGTTCTTGCTTGTCGTCGCCGTCTTCGCCGTCGTCTCGTGTCCGCAGACCACCATCGTTGAGGGATGTGGCCATCTTTTCCTTATCATCGAAACCCTCAGTTCCCTCTTTCGCTGCATCACAGACAAATTCAACAATGGCCTTCTGCTTGATCTTCTTCTTGTCTTTGGTGTGCTCTCCGCCATGTAGCTCCACTCTGAGGCCTTCCTTCTTCGCATCCTCGTTGCTTGAACTGCCCTTTAATCTGGTGAGCTTAGGCTCCAGCTGGCCACCACTTGACGTGGTGAACTGTCCTGCCACTGGGAAGACAGCCATGACAACCCCGTCTGCCGCCTGGTCGTTGTAGAGACGCTCCACAGCGCAGACTCGGCTGCCGTTCGGACATGATGTTTTCGCCTCGTCGCCTTTCGGCTTCTTCAGCGTGTCGCACACATCGATGGTAAATGTGGTGTTCACCACGGAGAATGAGTCTCGGTAGAGCCTGTGCACCTCTTTCGGCCCTCCCAGCGCTTTGAGATTGAACTTCTGGCTGTCGACAACGACGTTCTCACAGTCGAATGTGACGGCGGAAATTGCGGCTGGCAGCAGGAGCCAGGCTGACAGGCGTGAGATGGAAGGCATCGCTGCCTGCGAAAGGAGTCGTGTCGCGCGTCGGGGAAGAAGAGAGTCGCAGGTCTTGTCCAGAACGTGTGCAAAGGAGCGTAGAGAAGAGGTCGAAAGCAGCACAGACGATGCAAGACGCAGGCAGAGCAATGAGTTGAAGGTTGCTGGATTACGGATGAGCTCGTGCCAGCTCCGTGAAACCACCGGCCATCGTCATCTGGGGAGGCAGGCAGGCCTCAGGCGCCAAGCTCTCCACATGCGCTCCTGCTTTGGACCTGACCTGGACATGAACATCAACACGAGCACCGAGTACGGAACAGCCCTAATCATGTCTTCGCGCGTGGATGCAGTCGATCCACAGTCCGACAGTCCTCTGATGCAGCTGCCGCAGGAATTGCGAGACTGCATCTACGACTATGTCTTCTCGACCACTCGCTTTTGCTTCGGCGAGCGTGCTGTCGGCCGCATCGACATCGACAGTCGCCGGGTCGTCTCTGCGAACAGGGGCAGATCCCTCGCTCTGCTGCGAGTCTGCAAGCGGACGCATGCAGAAATTGGCACCAGCTGGTTGTCTCAAGCCCTCTTTCACTTCGAAGATCCAACCGCAATGTTGGACAAGCTAGCTTCCATAGACGACGACACACGCAGCCATATCCGACATGTTCGAGTCTCTGGAGACCCTCTCCAAGTGACATGGGGCTATGATCGTGTTCATTGGCGCACATCACAAGCGCTCAAATTACTTCCTGGCCTCAACCTCACAAGACTCACTGTTCTGGGCAACAAATACGCCAGGACTAGCTATGAAACCCTCGACTCGCTGATCAAGTACAGTAGCGGCTGGAAGGAACTCTACTACCTGACACACAGTTCGGCAATGCTGGGCTTCCGAGCTGTTTTCGACGCCCAGTCCAATCCGCGCATGCCACAGCCGGATACCTGGCAACAGGCTATCAACTCTCGTGACGGTGAAGGTTCCTCTGTCACGATTCACCGCAGTAAGAGCCCTACGAGAGGATCTGTGCTCGACCCTGCCAATCGTACCATTTTGCATCAACATTTACGTCCTGGACAGACTGCTGCAACGTATGGGAACACGAAAGACCAGAGTCTGATGGTGCCCGGTGAGCGTGAGAAAGAGCTGCTGGTCGTTGTCCAACGTGGCAGTGGTATCGATTGTGCCGAAAAGAACCCAGCATCCTATTTACCTTTTGGTGATCCTCGCATTTTCTCTCCAGCCCGGACATGGCCTGAAATCAAAGAATTGTCGCGAGAGAGGAGAACTGTGGAGAGTTGCGGTGATGCGTCTGATGATGACAGTGACGACGAAGATGACTGCTTATTGGACACATATGATCATGTTGACGATTACACCTGGCCTCCCTTCAACTTCGTGAGGTGATCTCTTTGAATTGCCCTCACAGGTCAGGATGCCGGGTTGTTGCCAATTAAAAGAAGTGTGTGAGCTTTGTTCGCAAATGCGAAGACGTCGCTGCTCGTTTTGGCGGCCAGCAGGACTGCGCTGCGGAGATCCGTCTGATGCTCAACAAAATTCTGCCGATAACCTTTGGACATGACAGCTGAGAAGAAGAGATCCAAGCACACTCTCGCCTGGCGTTCGCGTCGCATACTTTGAGCGAGTCTCCGTCATCGGCCACCAGCTCCGCAAGTGCGTGAAACCGCGAGTGGAGCCCAAGCCGTGTACGACTGAATTTGGACGATGCGAACAAGGTACAAATTGCAAATCCGAGGGACATGGCCTCTCTCAGTAGGTGATTGCGTCGACGGCCGTAGTCCCAAGTCGTCAATCGATGCGAGAGGTGCTCGCTTCGTCGGGGCCGTATCCGCAGCTACTCAGGCCAGGAATTGCCGGACGAAGGCTTATGGCGAAAGTAGAGACGACCGCGTCAAGCTATACCCCAGCCGTAGAAGGGAATTTTTAAGTGTGACAGAGGTCTTTCTCCGCTAGTAGCTGGAAAATAAAGTGGTTGCGCTGACCTGTAATTTCACAGTCCGCCATCAGGGTAGATTTGTGGGGTTCAAACAATGAGGGTCTTACATCGAGAAAGGGTCTCCTGTTTGTAGGTTGACAGCACTCGGCCCGAGAGACTGGTCGACTTGGAACAAAGTAGGTGGCAGACAGAATTTGCAGCTCAATCAGATGCTCGAGCAATCTCTGCCTGAAATCTGAGCCCTGATTGCAGCTTTCTCACTCATGAAACAGTTTCGAGCCTTTCAATTTCCATAAGCTATCAGTCAACAGGGCTGGATGTGAAGGAAACATTTCAACAATTTGAGCTGTGAGTGTCGATCAACTCTGAATAGAGTGTGATACCTGGAGGTATGGCTGTCGATCTCAACCAAAGCTTGATTCCAGATATACGCAGGGCAGTCCTTCTACAATCGTGTTTCGGTGGTCATCTCTCGGAGACGCATCCACAGCTTGCGGGCAATGCTTGCCTGAAGGCATTTCACGATGAGTTCTCCGCTCACCAAGATGCGCACAAGTGTTGTGATGTGCCAAAGAGTCGCCGTCAGCATAGTCTAAGTTGGTATTTTTATAGTTTTTCTAAACTGGGCGATGGCCTTGTTTGGATCTTGTTCGCCTGGAAGCATGTGTGATTGCTGTGATGGCAAGAGAAGATACTGCCAAAAGAGTTCGAGTGTGGAACGCAACGTTCTCTACTGCAACTTTCTGGTAATTGAAGGCACACAGGCAGCCAGCGACGAGGGAAGGTAGAACCGGACGCCATGAGCGGAGACCACATCCATTACATGAGTGGGGCTTTACCGCAGCCAATGATGATGACAAACGATTTCCATTCACGGCATTACCAGATCATACTGACCCAATCGATATTGGTTGAGCTTCCCGTAGGAACACGGCCGATCTCGAAAGGGTATCCTTGCGGATTGCAGGAACGTGGCACTTAAGACAAGCCACTATAGGGCTTCATTCGCTACCGGTGACGCTGCACTCTGGGGCGCCACGGTTGCTGCGCCGACATCGTACCTGCTTAGCCAAGTTGTTGGACGGCGTGATGCTAGTCTTGGAGAAGGGTGTGATGTCGTGACGGATCTGCTCAGACGACGGCGGACGCGCGCCCGTACCCACGTGTTAATGAATGTCACGGATGATCTTCAATGGATCAAGGATGCATAGAGAAGCATTGCTTCTGTCGCTGGCGACGAAAGCGAGTCGCGGAGCAAAAGGCTGCTTGTAGGGTCATCCGTGATTGCAATATTGGCATGAGCCGGCCAGCAAGCACGCGTATCGGACGCCAGACATCGATACGCAGGCCATTCCATCCGGTTTATCGGTTCCTGCGCCGTCGAATGGGATCGAGGTGTCGTGGTGGTAGGCAGGAGCACAAGCGCGCCACTGCAATGTGTCGACAAGGGTGCTCGAGGCTCCCGGCCGTTGCAACGGCAAGCCATAGGAGCGGGCTGCGTTCGACATTGGCAAGCAAGCATGCGAGGCAGCGTGGCCACGGCCGACACGGACAAGGTCGGACATGCAAGGCACAATGTTAAAGCGTGCTCGTCGTCAGTCGAGGCGGCGGACAGCTATCGCAACATCGTCGACCCCCGCCGAGTCAATACCACAAGCTTGCTGCATGCAATCGAGGGCCGGCACGCAAAGGCTCTATTGTCTGCGCGCCAAGCCCAGACGATCTCTATTCCCTTCGGGAGGGAGACCGTTACGAGTCGGGGCTGAAGACTACTGCTCGCACTGCTGCCCTCACTGCAGTCGTCGCTGTTGTCCGCCGCATTGAGCATTGCGCGCGCACTCTCCCGTGGTCTCGATGCGCTGATGTACCCGCCGTCCAGCGCTGCGAGCCCGTCGCTGTCGTGGAACTAATCGCACGGACACTGCCGCCCACACGACCCACAGCAGCGCGAGGAGCCTGGCGACAAGATGCAGCAGCAGCAGACGCTCACCAGTGATGCATATCCCTCCTCCAACAAAGGATCTTCTTGGCTCGCGCGCGTCTCCCACCGCGCTTCACATCTGCCCGTGGGCAGCAGCAGCAGTAGCAGGCCGCCGCTGAGCCTCCGCCCAACACCATCGGCGACATCCACCTCTGCCGGCGCCAGTCCAGTGCTCCCCCTGGGCACCTTCGCGTCATCCGGCTTTGCGGACTCGCTCGAGCAGCAGCTGTACGCGGTGCAGCAGCGCAACTCGCTCGACCACGAGAAGGACCAGCGCCCCGCCGCCGCCGCGAGCCCGACCGAGACGGAGTTCCAGGCGACGCCCATCGACGCCAGCTTTGGTGATCGCATCGACCAGCAACACTCCGGCAGAACCTCGTCTGATCTGCCAATCTTTCCGGCGCAGCAGAGGAGTCGAAGCGGTACCATCACGCGTGAGGACAAGCCCTTGCCCGCGCAGCCTGCACACGCCCACGAGCACAAGGACAGCGGCATGGACAAGTACACGCGGCAGGCGGGAGACAGCGCCTATGACAGTGACGCCGAGGCCGACGACGAATTCGAGCGCTCCGTCTTCACATCGCCGAACGTGGGCACACATTTCGACGAGCAAAGCGATCACCCTTCGGATTCCGAGGACGACCAGTCACTGTTGGACGGCGAGGACACACCAACGACGCAAGGCTGGGCGGACAGAGATGGCAGGAGCCCAACTGGGAAGGTGACCCAGTGGAACGAGGAGGAAGTCGCGGACTACATAGCCGCCCTATCGCCAGCGTTGAAACAGTATGGCCAGCAGTTTGTGGAGGAAGGCGTCAACGGCGAGGCTCTGATAGCTTTGGGGCATGATGAATTACGAGAACTAGGAGTGGCGAGTGTGGGACACAGACTCACAATACTCAAAGCCGTTTATGAGCAGAAAATGCGCGCGGGTGTGAAAATTGAAGAGGGGGATTACGTGCCACTTTCAGCAGAGGGAGAAAAGGCAGAGATGAACGCGACCCAGGATGATATTGCACGCATCATTGAGTCGCTGAGGCAACGTGACCAGCGCATCCAATCTGCGGAGGCGGAATTGAAGGCTATGCGGGACTACCTGGAACGAATATCAGATGAAAACAGGAAGCTGCGGGAAGAGACCTTGCCAATCATGAGATTAGTGAAGGACCAGAGGACACCATTACCAGACCCGGCCGGTGGCACGATTCCCTCGCCTCGCGAGACCGATCCTGCTAACAGGCTGATGGAGCAAATCCAGAACAAGGGCAGCTCACTAAGTCGGAAATTCTCCACAAAGAAGCTGTTCCTGAATAAGGACGGCACCAAGCAGAATTCGCCCACGCACCCTCCACAGACGCGAGAAGTGAGAGACGACGGAGGAGGACATCTTGAGGCATCAGCAGCGGCAATGGCCGCAAGCAGTCATCTCACTGCGAGCATGACTAGCCAGGCCAGCCCGAACAGTATCCATGGCCAACAGCTGAGTCCCACAAGTCCAGCTTACAGCACGCATCCACCGCCGAGCACAACTGCCCGATCGTTCCCTCAGCACAACCCACGCGCATACAGTACCGACAACGATGCTCCATACGCGAACAACCATTACAGCCAGGCTAGTACCCTCAATGAAGACTCTGGGAGGAGTCTACGGCAACAAGATCGTGCACGGCGACAAGCACCAACACCCAGTCCGCGAGAAGAAGCAACGCCAGATGCTGGTAAAGACCGAGACAACCCACAGGTTGAGATATTCAAGAGCTTCCGTGTTAGCATAGACGACCCTTGCCGAGTGGTTTTGCCTGTGGTCAGTTATGCAACTCTTCTTGCAATGCTCTGTTCGCTAACGTATCATCCCAGGCTCTCAAGCGGTACAACATTACAGATGACTGGCGGCAGTACGCCCTCTACATTGTACACGGTGACCAAGAACGATGCCTGGGCTTGGAAGAGAAGCCACTACTCCTGTTTAAGCAACTGGACAAAGAGGGCAGAAAACCAATGTTTATGCTTCGACGGCATGCTTCGCCGCAGGAAGGGTGGAGCAACACTTCTGGGAGTGGCGCACCAGCGCATGCCCAGGAGCCGAAGGTCAGTCTCAGCGGTGCGAAGCAGGCCTATAATGCGAGGGTCCGCTGACAAGTGCGCAGCAAGTGCCAGGGGGCGTATTGTAAGGACAGTAATTTTCAATAGTAAAACCATCGTCAAGACGACACAGCGTACACGATGCGAGGACGCTAATGCTCAGATGTGCAAGAGCTCAAGCCGCGTAGTATTATCATGAAGACACGAGACGACGTTTGCGACGGCGCTTCCGGGCCAATTTATTTTGTGACTGACTTTTGCACGCTGGTGCGTTATGAAAGGGGTATTTACGAGCACTTTGCCAACTTCGGCGAACAGGTCAGAAGGGCAGACAGGCTCTTTCCAATTTGGGATGGACAAGCTTTGCGTCTCACTGGATGCTCAAACGCTGATAGTCTTGAAAACGCCGAAACCACTCTCGCCTGTGCTCATCAATGTCCCAGGTATTTGCGGGTGCCAGTGAGCTTCCTTTACGCCTTTCGAGTAGTGGTTGAAGAGTAGCTGTGGTGGCACATCCTTTGCATCAGCTGTGAACTTGCTTTCCTCGTCATCCAGCTCCACAGCCAGATCCCACAACGTCACGTTGTCATCGCCGCCGCAGACTGCGACCACGGAATCGTCTGTAGGATGCCATTCCACGCTGGTAATTTGGCCTAGATGGAATGCGAAATGTGCGACCGGCTTCGACGTCTTGGCCGCTTCGGGCGACTTCCATTGCCGAAGATCCCAGACTGACCATGTTCCGTCATCGTGGCCACTGGCAAGGAGGTGAGCTGTTTGATGCGACCAGGAGAGAACGTTGGCATCACTTTCGGAGACCTTGACGGACACCGCGTGCTTTCGAGATTTACTTCGTGCGTCCCAGATCTTCACTGTGCCGTCGCTGGAGGCTGAAGCGAATACGTTACGTTCAGTGGGTGACCATTGCAGTTCCTCGACGGAGCCAGTGTGGCCTGTGTATGGGTTGGTGTCTGTCACGAAGCCGCCACCGTCAGTGCGAGTGGTGGCGAAGATCTGCCCCGCGCCATCACCTGTGAGCAGTTTTCCAGCAGGAATCAGGGGTGACCAGTCAAGGGCATATCCTTCGTTTCGTTTGTGAGCTCGGATGGTCGACAAAGCCTTGTTGGCATTTGTGGGGAGCATGAAGCCTGGCTCGTCAAAGGAGCGGAGATGAGGAGTGATATCGTGGATCAGTACTTCACCAGATTCCTGCATGGCCGCGGTGATGGTCGTTGGTGGTGTGGAGGCACTGGCCTGGGGTGATTGATGGGCCCGAATACGATTTGTCGTCGATGTGAGGGGGATGGATTTGGTCTCCAAGACCGGGTCGGAAAACTCATCGTCGTCCGAGTCCTCATCATCGGAATCGATATTTTGGAATTTGTCGTTTCGCGATAGACCAGAGAGCTTCATGACCATGATTTGGTTTTCCTTGGCGCGATCGTGTGCTGCTTGAGTGCCTGCGACTGCATACGCTGTAGCTGGGTAAGATTTGCGATTGTCGCCGAGGTTGTCCTTGATGATGTCGAATGATAGACATGGCCAGGTCGGTTCCAATGTGTGCAGCATCTCGTACACTGAGAGATCCGGCGCCAGTGTCTGTCCAGCTTCTAGTTTATGTCGTCCCGGAACGAAGGTCTGCTGGTCGACGTCCATGGCATTGGCAGCCTTCTCTTCAGCCTCACGCTCGTCATCAGGTCGACCATCGACACCGGCTTCGATAATCTCGTCCTCGCTCTCATACTCATCCTCGAATTCATCTTCGAACTCCTCTCCATCGGCCAGTGGCGTCTGGGCAACGGGACGGTCGCCAGCGACCAGCCGCTGCGGCTCGTCATCTTCGGCAGCGCGCTTTGACATTTTGAAGGTGGTTCAACTTGGGTTGCAGACAGCTGTATTGCCCAAGATGTCTCAGAGGACGTAATGCCGTCGCGTGCGCTTGGGTGCAAAGATGATGCAGTGCCAGAATCTTTTTGCAGCACATGCGTGCGCCGCCATGCCCGACGCGGTCTAGCGGCTGCAGCCGGGTGGACCCCTGCTTGCCTGTGTTTACTGCTGTCAGGGCAGTGAGTGGGCATGATTGGGCTGCGCAACTCCTCGAGACCCGACCTACGCCTCGCCGCCAGCGTGAAGTGAAGCAGTGAGAGCGCGCGACGGGCCTCCGCTGAAGGTGCGAGCAGCGGCGTCGGCCTACACGACGGCGCGCGAGAGCATTCTACTCCCCGCCGGCTCCATTCCCACCCATCATCACCACCACATAATCCCCTCCACCGCCGCAGCATCCCCACCCGTAATCCGCGAGTGACACAGCCAGCCGCCCCAGGGCCGCTGCACTGCACAACGCAACGCAACCTGGTCTGACTTTCCCTGCGCTCCGAGTCAGGCAGCGCAGCACAGCGGAGCCTCCACGCCCCTGGAATCGCAGAGTCGCTGCGACCACGAAACCGTAATGGACGTCGAAGCCGAGGGCGACAAGCAGCCGCCGCCGCCCACCAGCCTCGACGACGCTCCCATGCACACCATCACCGCCCACCAGCTACCCGCTCCCGACAACGATGGCCGCCCGCGGACCTCATACTCCGACACGGGCTTCTCCCGGCCCTACTCCCAGTCGGCAGACAACACGCCTGATCACCTGCAGAACGGCAATGGCCTGAGCAGGCCGTCGTCCACCCAGAGCCAGGGTCAATTTGGCGCCGATGGCCAGCGGCAGCAGGCTCAGAAGAACTCGTCAGTGGTCATCAAAGTCGGCATGGTGGGCGACGCGCAGATCGGCAAGACCAGTCTCATGGTCAAGTACGTCGAGGGGAGCTGGGACGAGGACTACATACAAACCCTGGGTAAGACACGCCTCGTAGACGGGCTACATTGGACATGGCACTGACTGGGTGAATCAGGCGTCAACTTCATGGAAAAGACAATATCGATACGCAATACCGAGATCACATTCTCAATATGGGATTTGGGCGGTCAACGCGAGTTCGTCAACATGCTCCCGCTCGTCTGCAACGATGCAGTAGCCATATTATTCATGTTCGACCTCACGCGGAAGTCGACTCTCAACAGCATCAAAGAATGGTACCGACAGGGACGCGGCTTCAACAAGACCGCTATCCCATTCCTAGTCGGTACCAAATACGACCACTTCGTGAACTTCCCCCGAGAGGAGCAAGAAGAGATCTCACAACAGGCCAAGCGATTCGCAAAGGCTATGAAAGCCAGCTTGATCTTCTCGAGCACAAGTCACAGTATCAATGTGCAAAAGGTGAATACGTCCTACTTACTTACTACAGACGATCTGTAGCTGACCTTGGAACGTTCCAGATCTTCAAAATCGTGCTATCCAAAGCATTCGACTTGCGATGCACAATACCCGAAATCGAGAACGTGGGAGAACCACTCTTGATATACCAGAGCACGTAAATCAAAGGCAGCGAAATTCCGCTTTTACGCCACCCTGCCCGTTGACAGAGAGGCTGGACCACCCTGTCACGAACCACCACGCGCCTCAGATAGATTGGCGGTGGATTGGCATGACCTGGGCCACAAGCTGCCTGGGACGTCTCACATACGCATTGAACGGAGGACGACTTTTACATGCTGAAATGAGGAAATGAGAAGAAGAAGAAGAAGAAGGGAGACGCAGTTGTGCACTCGAGGATCGATGATGCAAAGAAGGTGCCTGGGAGCGTATTGAACTGCATTAACATTGGGGAAACACAGCACTGCCTTACTTACTATTGAGTAATTCCGTTTGTTCGAACAAATGAACCACCAACCAGTGTTCCACAAATAATGCAGGCTAGTGGACATTACTCCGCGTTTGCTGTTTCTTGGCCGACGCTGTTCCCAATCTGCATCCGATCCTTTCGTACAGAATCCTGGTCTGATTCGGAACGAGTGATGAGTTTGAGCAGGATCAAAGCAGATGGATCAATCGCTTGAGCCTCCTTAGCCTATCAACCTGACTGATTCATGGACGCATTCACAAACGTATTGCGCGAAAGCAGAAGGCTCACGTTGAAAATGTTTCGCTTTTGGGATGTATTTTGCTTGACGATACATCGCATGCTACTATGCTGCTGATCTCTGCAGCTCAGCCGGAAAATCCTCATCCGACGGTGGTCCTCCAACCGACAGTGCTAGATCAATGTACAAGACCAATCGCAAGAACAGCCGTGGCCGTTTAAAAACCAAGTTGCCCCAATCGAGCTTCAGCTTGGCGCCTCCTTGCGCTCCAGACAGTCCACCATTTCCATTCATATCTTTCCGGTCGTCCCTCCACGCCGTCATCGAATTAACGAACTTCGCATCGTCTTGTGCATAAGCCACGATATTCGCCAGCACGTCTGCGCAGAAATCGGAGCCATCGAAGTTCTGTTGTTGTGACTTGAGCGTGCGAGTGAAGACGTCCAAACGGCGGATCTCTACTGCCTCCATTCCTGATCCTCGAGCTGCTGCGACATTGATGGCTTGAAGGATTAATGGTAGAGCCAGTACGGCTGAAGCGCTGATGGGGAGGTATTTGACCAGTCGGACTTGCACCAGCTCTTGCGTCCGCCTGGAGACGTCGTTGTGCGCCACTTCCATGGCCTCCCGAGCTTCTTCGATCGAGAAGAGCGAGTGTGAAGCCGGAAAAACTTCTCGCAGCAGGATGAGATAGGTGTTGAGACCAAATACCGCAGATGCGTGGTATGAGAACATCATGTTCGCATACACGCAGATCGTCTCGTGGGCATCGTCCAGGCTGATGGGGAACGGGAAGGTCCGAATCGCTTGGTCGTGCCAGTGTCTGAGGGCTCCTAGGGCTCGCTGAATATCCGTGACTAATGCTTGTAGAGATCGGGAAGCGAATTCGAGACGGTCGTCCAAGCGCTCGTGAGTGTAAAGAATGCGACTCGCATGTGTAAGACACTGCATGAGACGGCATGTCGTGCCAACCATCTCGAAGATGCGGAGCTGAGTCTCGGTATCGTGTACTTGTGAAGAGCCAAGTTCTGACTGGAAGTCGTCCACTGTCAGAATGTGCTTGTCGGTCTCCCAGTCATTAATCAGCGGAACCTGTATGGATCTTCGCAGGCCCAGCGAGAGAATGCGGTCTCGGAATATGACACCCCACCAAATTCTCTTGAGCAATCTTGCGCGCACTGGATCTTTGATGCGGTAATATGAGTCCGCGCGAACGATTTTGGCGAATCGTATGGCATTTGTGACCCAATAAGTGTTCAATCGGAGGAGGTTGTAATTCGGTGCGTTGTAGGAGAGAAGAAGGCATGCCTGTGCATTCGCCACTGTATCGCGTTCGATGCCGAAGTCGAAGAGGAGCTGATGAAAAGTAAGCACCACTTTGATCCCCGGGGTGAAGTCCTTACCTTTGCGTGGCGATAATGGGTATTCCTTGCTTCGCGTTTGCTAACAAAGCCGACACTGGACAAGGTCTCCAGTTCGGTATACTGCAAATATGTCAGTCAGATCGGACATTGTCTGCGATCGTGCTTACCGAAGTGGCGGCGAAGACCATCGCCCTCAGTAATAGGTACGAAAAGTCGCCGACGCGGAACTCGTCTCCATTCCATAATGCCCAGAACTGGTCTTCAGCAACTATAGGCAGATTGGGATGTACCATGCGAAAGTACATGCGCATCATCGGCTTGAGCACGTGAGGTGGCAGTAGCTCAAAGCACCCTTCCACTCGCAGATATTCCTGATCTCGAGGATTGAGTCCAGGAATTTGCACTGTCGATGCTCTGCGCGGAGCAACATGAGAGTTACCATTGAGTGCCATTCCATTGGGAGCTGGGAGCATTGGCGTGGGACTGAGATGTTGCGGAGGGTAAGTCTGTGGCAGCGGGAAGTCCTGTCCGGGTGTTGGGATGGCAGGCATGAATGAGTTGCCCGTGAAAGTGAAGATGTCATCGAGGTCAGTCAAGTGGCTAAAGTCACAGCTTGCGGACGAGGCTTCGACGATGCTTGGATCCCACGCAAAATTGCTGGGCTGCAATTCCTGCCATAGTTGGCCATCTCCAGTGTTCGGGGAGCCTGAAGACTGTGAATGCGTCTGCACGGAATAGCCATTCTGGTCAGAAGGGACCCTCGCCACGCTGGGTCGGCGATCCAGTGTGGTGTTGTGAATCCACGTTGCTGGGATGCTCGTCGCTGAAGGCGTTGCAGAGGGTGTCGGCACTCTCCAACTATGCGACTGCTGATCCAGAACAGCCGCCTGCTGTGCTTCGTGCGGCGGAGTGCTGTCGCGCCTGGCCAGAGATCAGCATCGATACGTTCGCACGCCGAGGACAGGCGGCATGACTGACCGTTGATTCTTCCGGCGCCTGATCACGCAGTTGGTGCCCGCGTCTACGCAGTTGGAGCAGGGCGTGCCACTCTCCAGCACATTGCATCGGATCTTGCCTGCGCGTATGTTCAGATCAGCGGGTATGAAGGATGTGCAAGGCGCTGAATCGTACGTGTATGGCAGTGCTGACAGGCTTTCCTGGATCGTCTCTGCTTGAGCTTGCCTCGCAGCGCGGGCGTTACATTTGGCGGATTGACGATAGAAGTGTCCTCGGCGTGCAGGCTCCCCATGCTCCCGGCGCGCTGGTCGACTAGGGCGCTGGTGACGGTACGGCAAAGGTGGTGTTGACGGTGAATGAGAGCCGCATTTACCGGGAGAGAGCAGCAGTGCGTTGCAACTATACAGAAGCGCAAACTTCGCAGCACCTCGAGGCTAAGGTGAGGTTCGGACGGGGCAGTAGTAGGGGTCGAGCCCTCGCGTCCGCCACAGACTCGCAGCCTGCCTGTTTCCCCGCCATCGATGCTCTGCGGACAAACTCTATTTCCCGAAGTGGCAGTGCCGTTGTCGCTCGTTCCAACCGATGCGAATCACTGCGTGGAGTGCCAGAGCCGAAAATCCGACAAAGCGGAGACGAGCCGTCTTGAAAGTGTCCAATGGGAGCACGCTCTATGGTCAGCCGACGCCCCGGCTCTAGCTTAGCACGTCAGCCCAAACAGAGCAGCAAACTCGACAACTCCGCCAAGCACACGCATACCGGACGCCATCGTCTTTGGTTCTATGCCGACGAGCTATGAGATTAATGAACACTCTAGCTGGCCCTCGGCGAGATGCAGCCAAAGCGAACCTGTTAAGCAAGAAGTCCAGAACGCAGAAAGATCTAGACCAGTCCTATGCGAGCTGTCTCGGCCGTCCCCACCAAACTTCGTACCAAATTCACGTGAGAAGGCGAAGATGCCAGTCAAGTTTCCATCTAGCTCGGGTCATTTGGAGCCAGAGAGAAGCATACGGAGGCCAGATGCTCTCGGAATCTGTCTTTGATGTCGAATCACGCTGCGAGCTGCACAGCATGGCATCTCAGGGAAACATGAGCAACCGAATGAGATCTGAGTCTCTGCAACCAGTCTTCTGAATCGCTCATACACGTGCAGAGGAATCCGGAGTTGGGACGGCAAGCTGAAACAATAGATTCTTCACGGCTGAGATCTCGATTATCTTGATCTTGTGTGCAGCGCTCCCGCCCTTGTGCTTTCTATCATCGGAACGGAAGATGCAAGCTCCGTGCTCCCATGAGCTGTAATTCGTACTGCTGATCGTGCTAAGAAGACCGCCAGAAAGCGAGACCATCGGGCATTGTACGAGCTCGCGTTCGCATTGGAAGAGAGGGTTGTGAAGGTCCAAGCAGGTGCGCTCTTGCCAGCTAGCATCGTCGGGTGAAGCTGCGTGAAACACGCTGTGTATCGACATACCTCGTCAACTCGTATCCATGCGCTGTGTGGTCAGCATTTGCTTCCTTCTCTATTCTATGCACAAATCATTCGTTCCCGAATTGTCCTGCTACTTCAGCTTTGAATTATGCTGCCTGGCATATTCGCAGAGCACAATACCTGCGGCAGTCTGGACATTGAGACTCCTCGTAATGCCCACTTGCGGAATCTCCACCAGCATGTCACACTCAGAGAGGATCAATGCCGGAATGCCTTCGCGCTCAGATCCCATAACCAAGAGGCACTTCTCTGCCAGCACGCAATCGGCCGATCCGAGCATGACAGATCTATCTGTCTGCTCTATGCCCACGATACTATAGCCTTCCTCTCTCCTCTTTTTCGCTAAAAACTTTTGAATCTCTGCTGGCGCAAGCGCATTGATCGCAAGGTGGTAGTGAGAAGACACAGCAGTAGACGTGAAGTCTTTGTTGGACGTGACGCGAGGATGTTCAAGGTAGAGTCCTCCTGCGCCGAATATTTCGCTGACGCGTGACAGTCCGCCCAAGTTGTAGGGATTGTCGACAAGAGATGCAACCACGAACAGATTGTTGTGGCGCTTACGTGCTGACTCAAGGTAGGCACCGCCTTTGGTTTGAAGAGCCGTAGCAGAGACTGGACCGCCATTAAATGACCGGGAAATTTGATCGATGTTCTGCAGCAGGCGCCGTTCATGGTCGATCGAAGCTGACGACTCTCCATTTTGATCTGAATTTGTCGGCCGGGCAGCAATCGGGTTACCCAAAGGTATGCAGGACGGCGGAAGGGTTCGAGATTCATCGTCTTCCTCGTACAATGCCAAGAAATCGGCATGAGAGCACATGCGTTGCTCCGTATCGTCCAGATCGTACCAGTGACCCTCGACCAAGTGAGCAAGGTTGTGGTCGTTGATCGGGTCAAACACGCCAATTTGTCGCTCTAGTGGTGGGTCACCGTACACTTCCAGGCTGCGAATGAACTCATCGAGGGCTTCGAAAGCTTTATTGCTCGTGATGGCATCGATCTGCATCTGACGCACATGATCGAGAAGAATGGGCACCTGCCACTGCGCCTCATGTCGGATGACGACCTTTGATGAAGCTGCGAGTGGCACGAAAAGAGTCGCCAATTGCAGCGCGAATTGCTCATCGGCACCTTTGGCTTTGGCGACTCGCACGCCAATTTTCATCAACGACGCCAAGAACTTTGGGTTAGCGTGATGGTCTTTTGCGCGCAGTTCCTGGATGATTACATCTCGCAATTCGGGATGATGAATGTAAATGCGGGCGACGATCCATTCGAGCAGATATCGATACCGTGGCAGAGGTTCGAGCGACAGAACGTATTGCATGTCGGTAAGAATCTTTCTCGCTTCTGTGCTTTCTGCAGAAGGGATGAATTGCTCGCAGCAAAGGAGCATGACTTGCAGCTCCAATATCGTCTTCCACTGGCTCACCACGTTTGGTGGGACCTTTTGTGTCAGCCATGGCTGGAACAATTCATCGAATATCCGTCGTGGCAGCTCAGCATGAATAGCGCCCACCCGGCTGACGAGATCCAGAAACGTTGCGAAGCCTCTGCTCTCGGGTGGCCCAAAGTAAAATTCACGGTTCAGTGGTCTCAGGCTTGGGCTGATATCTGAGATCAGCGGCACCAGGACTTCCTCAAGCTGAATATCGATCGTGGCCGAAGGCGGGTGCTCTGCTATGTGCACTATCAGATCAGAGAGCTGTAATGCGGTTGCTGATTCCGGGATGGCGGTCACCACATCTCTAATGAGAGCGACTAACGGAGATAGCATATATGATCGAGGTTGGGCAAGCTCGAGCAAGCGCTTGGTCTTTGTCGCGATCAAACTGGCAAGACTCTGGTTCTCCGGTTGTACTGCTAGCCGTATCAAGCTGTGGTGAAGGAAGAGCTTGCCCATGGTGGCAAGAAGTCCTTTCGGCATTTCCAAGTACTCAAGATCGTTCCAGATATCATCCAACTCTTCTTCTATGATATCGACCGTTATAGATGTATTGCTGTCGTCCAGCGAAGTAAGAAAGGCGCGGCATCGCTGGAGTGCTTTCTGCTCGTTCTTCTCTCGGTTTGATGGGGCCACGGCCATCGACGCGACAGAGCCGTGTTGCTCAGCTGAAGCTTTTGGAGGAAGCTTGCTAGCCTTTCCTTTCAGGCTCTCCCATTTGGCAGCAGCTTCATTCACAAATGGTTTCGATGAGGCGACTTTCTGTAGACGGTCGTAGGAAAGGCGCCAAACTTGCGCAAAGGCATAGTCACGCGCTACTTCCGTCAGATTCGCCCATGTGGCAACTTCGTAAATTTTTTCCAGTTGCTGATCACTAAGGGTGAGTGCCGGATTACTGCTTACAGCCTTCGCGATGCCGTGGATTAGATACACTTTCGCTTGGGAAAATCTGTTTCCATACCTGCCAGAGATGCTGGCGAGTATTGCATCCACGGCTGGCTCGAAGAGCTCTGGATTGTTAATGAGCAGGCCCGCAACAAAAGCGGCAAGTTTGTTGCCATGTTCGCAAGTTACGACGCCATTCTGTCGTCGTAAAGTGTTCGTGAAGAGGTTACCTAACGTGGCCCACGGCAGGAACGACTCTTGAAGAAAGTCGAGATATTCTTCCTTGCCATCTACGCGGGGATTAGCACGCAAGGCCCACAGCCCCACGAGCTTTCTGTTCGATTCCTGCATCCTCTGGTCCAATGCACACGAAAGCAGCGTGTAGACCCAGACCGGCTGCACAATAGAGTTTGCCGAACACAGGAAATCTAAGTCAGCTTCACATTCTTGTACCTGGTTCAGATAGCGACTGAGTACTACAGTCTCAAATACCGTACAATAGCGAGCATAGTGTTTTCGTACAAGGTCCGGTGCTAAATCTTAGTTAGCATTCAGCATTCACGACACTCACCTGCACCACTGCTCGTGTCTTGCTTCCCTTGCTGGACTTCGACAGGCATGAGCACTTCATGTCTAGTGGCTGGTCGCCATAACTTACATTCCTGATCAGCTGATTGAACAGTAATGGACTTGAACGCATCCGGACTCTGACTGGCCGCGTCCACTGAAGCCCTTAGGATCTGAAGACAGCTTTTTCTGCGCTCATTGTCGCCCTCACGGAGGCCGCTCATGATCAATGCCCAGTAGGTCGGCTTAATGATGCCGCCATCGACCACCGCTGCTGTTGAGATCCATCGGAGCCAGAGAGAATAGCCGACCGCTTTGAATATTTTGTCTGGGAAGTTGTTGAGATCTTGTACCCGCGCCCAGATAAATTCTTGATCTGCGTTGGCGTGGATCATCTGAGTTGACAGAAGGAATGACAGTGTTTCTTGTGATTGCATTCGAAGATCACGATTCTCAGCCCCGAGAAGAACCAAGCAAGATTGGAAGAGCACCTGAGTACGATCGTCACCACATCCAACGAGTGATACGCGGTTGAGCAGACGTAAGCAATTTATTGTTCGCTTCACGATGCCGACAAGGTGCTGATCGTCCAGGCGCAACCCTTCTTTGGATCTAGACTGAGCATTTGAAGATGCCACCACAAAATAGTCCCTCGGAGCATTCCGAAGTGTATCCGCTGCCTCTGCGATGAGGGTGCAGGTTCGAGCAATAATTGCGCCATTGATCTCCTCATGCTCAGCACACACTGCGACTACTTGGTCCAGCTCGCCTTGGTCGATGAGATGACCGAGATGGTCAAACACTGTCTTGGACGCCTGTGCATCTGGCCTGAGCTGCAATACGGTCGCCGTGAAACTGAGATCGGATTTCCCACTTTGAAATCTGAGCGACTTTGCCAGATCGCGGACCAGGGCGATCTGCTCCTCAGGAGAGATACGGTCCAGCAATAGGCGAGCTGTCTGCGCCCGAATGGTAGACATCCCGAAATTCCTGTATTGAGGTCGATATGTCCTCAGCACATGCTTGCTTCTGGGAGGTAGACGTAGGAGATGTCTCATGAAAAAGCTTGTGCAATGTCGCGTGCTGTATCTTCCACGTCCACTTCCAGACGACGCAGAGTCAAGAATTTTGTGGAGCGGCCCGAGCTCAGGAAAGTTCACGACTTGCAGCACGCGTCATCGCGCTGCTTCTTTGACTTCGCGCTCGGCATTCGGAACGGTGCTGGAGTAGTCGTGTCTAACGCCAGTCATGTAAGTGACAGACACATTCACGTTCTCCTCTTCCCTTTCCTCTTAGTGCACCCATTTGTCGAGATGCCGCCAGAACGCAGGGGGTCAACAGCCGAGACCGAAGCTCGCGGGCACAAGGCGAACGTTGGCGAACAGCAGCGAGGAGATGTGGACGAAAGACAGCCTTTGCTGCAGAACAGAAATGCGGGTGAAGAATTAGACGAGCGCGAGCTGCTCGCATTTGACAAGAACGATCCCGAAAACCCACGCAATTGGCCTTACACGCGAAAGATGCTCAACGTGGCGACTATTGCTTCAATGGCCATTCTATCTCCCTTGGCCTCCTCGATGTATGCTTTACCCGTTCATCCCTATCTCATGATGATATGAGGAAACTTTTGGTTATTTTGGTGACCTGAATGACAGCTGTGTCAGAGTGTAAGGCGATTAATCATACTTACTGAATGCTCTTAGGTTCACGCCAGGCATTGAGCAGATTGCAGATGGGCTCGACACAACAACTGACTCTGTCATCGCTTGCACCACGGGCTTCGTAGTGATGCTCGGTATTGGCCCTTTGCTACACGCACCACTCTCGGAAACCTTTGGCCGAAGAGTAATGTACCTTACATGCTTTGGAATTTTCACCTTGTTACAGATACCTTCTGCTCTGGCACCCAATATCGGCACGCTCATTGCTATGAGAACACTAGCAGGCTTCTTTGGGAGCGTCAGCATAGCTAATGGTGGAGGATCGCTTAGCGATCTGTTTGAGCCCGGCCAACGAGCTGGCATCTTTGGCTGGTATCTACTGGGCCCTCTAATGGGCCCAACTCTTGGTCCACTGTTCGGTGTGTAACATGTGGACTTTGTTAAGGGACATTTACTGATCATATTTCCGGCGCTGCAGGCGGCATTATTGTACAACGCTTGTCCTGGAGATGGATCTTTTGGTTCTTGACCATCGTATGTTTCACTAACACAGCTATCGGATTCTTTTTCTTGCGTGAGACTTACGCTCCCAAAATCCTGGCACAACGTAAGGCACGACTAGAGAAGGAACAGAACGCGCGCGAGCGATATCGCTACGAAGGCGAAGATCAACGGCCTTTGCTCATCAAATTGCGGTACTCTTTGACTCGACCTCTGCGCATCCTGATACAGCCAATTGTTCTCACGATGAGCATCTATCAGGCGATTCTATTCGCAACAACATACTCGCTCTACACCAATTTCCAACCCATCTATCAAGACGAATACGGCTTGAATACAGAACAAGTTGGTCTGGCCTACCTGGGCCCTGGACTCGGCTTTCTGACTTGCGTCTGGTTCGTCGTGCCCCGAATCGACACAGTCTACAACCGACTTGCAGCTCGCAATGATGGAAAAGGTGTGCCAGAGTACAGACTTCCATTAGCCAATCTAGGAAGCTTCCTCATTCCGACTTCACTCTTTGCATTCGCATGGAGCGTAGCAGACCATAGACACTGGATGGTCTCCATCATTGCCGCATACTTCTACGGCATCGGACAAATAATCATCCTCAATTCGACGACGAATTATTACATCGACTGCTTCGAGGCATATGCGGCATCAGCTATCGCGGCTGGGGCTGTATTTCGAGCAGTAGTGGGAGGGATTGTCCCGGTGTTTGCGCCGTCCCTCTTTCGAGACTTAGGGTACGGTTGGGGCATCAGCGTGTTTGGGTTTCTGGCACTAGTGATCGCGCCAGCGCCTCTGATATTCTTTTACTATGGCGCTACCATACGCGAGCGTTTCTGGATAGAGCTGTAGTTGCATATGCCAAGTTGCTGCTTTTCGTGCATCTAGCGCCGCAACGTAATGGGAACACCATATCTGTCGTTCCCTGTGTGAAAGACGTTTGGTCTAGACCATACGAGTCAAAGTTTTCTACCTCTTCAGCGTCTTCTGCTTTTCAGCAGCCTCAACGACCTTCTTCTTCACTGCCAGACCCTTTCGTGCCCTCACCTTGTCAACATATTTTAGAGCGACATTCTCCTTATCAGCCTTTTCTCCCAGGTCCTCGAGCTGCTCTTCCGTGTAAGGTACCCAATACGGATCCTCATCAATCATTTCGAAACCCTCAAATACCAACTGTGGTGCCGCAAATCCACTCGTCCTCTGTCGCATCTCGTCCGAAAAGCCAAAAGACTCCGCAACTGGTAGCAGTGACAGCACAGTGAAATTGTTCGTCGACTCCAGCATTTGCTCGTCCACAATACGGCCGTTTCGGCGTCCAATCACGTTGTACACTTTGCTGAGCACTTCCGTCGACGCTTGAATTTCACAACTGTACATAGCAAGCATGATGCGTGGGGACCAGTCGAGGAAGCCTTGACGAATAGAATCCCGAACAGTCCGGAGCACTTCGCCGGTGAGGCGGCCCATGTTGGCACTGATCTCATCTTCAGACAATTCGGTGCTGACGTCTTCGAAAAATATGGCAACACCTTGCATCGGTTCGTGGCACAGTGGTCCTTGATATGTGGCCAGTTGGAAGGCATAGGTGATCTTGTCGGCCAAAGCTGCAATAGCTGATGTGCCGTTGGCTTGAGCTTGTTCATTATTTTCGCGGAAGAATCTTCCACAAACACCAGCCGCTGTCGTGTCGATGAGAACATTTGGTCCAACACGCCGAGGACCGAATGCTGCTATCTTGTCAATGACATCCTTGAAGATCTCGCGATCGGCCTTTTCTTCGACAAATGCAGCGCCAAGCTTTTGCTTGAAGTCGGTCATTGAGAGGCCCTGGTCGGCGGCAGCATTGCTTTCTTCAGCCTCAACATCCTGCTCACCGGGCTCTCCAGCCTGGTCTGCGTGATCACTGGCCTTAGCTGCAGCAGATCGTTCCTCTTCCTGCGCTTTTCGCTCCGAATACAACCTCTTGACCGCACCCGTGTGCTTGATGAGGAAAGCGGTGACCGGCGCAGGGAGGGGCCGCACTGCTAGGCGGATAGTCAACTGCTTGCTGGAGGTAACACCCTCAATTCTGCCGCGACCAAGCGCTGGGTTGCTAGCCTCTTTCATTTCTTCGGCTTTGACGATAGACTCTCGATATGGCACCATGGCCTCGCCGGCTTGGATCTCACATTTCGCGAATCTTTCCTGAAGATCTTTCATGCAGCGTTCCAAGTGCAGTTCGCCTGCTGTCAATATCACGTGCTCGCCGCTTTCGAGCTGTTCATAGGAGACGGCAGGATCGGCCTGAACAAGCAACTGCAAGCCACGGATCATCTTGTCCAGGTCTCCGGGATGTGCCGGCTCAAGCGCGACGCGCACAATAGGTGCATTGGTGGATATGGCTGTGGTCGATGACAGATTCGGCGCTCCTTCCAATTGTGAGGAGATTGTGCCTGACTTTAGGATCGCGCCTTCCAGACCAGCGATGCCGACAATGTTGCCAGCGGGTACTGAGTTCAGTGACTCGAGCCCACGTCCCATGAGCAGATACAATGCAGTGACGGTGACTTTCTGCGGCAGTGGTTCGGCATGCGGCTGCGCAGGAGTGTATTTCGGTGGCAAGACATATATCTCGTCTCCGACAGTCAGTGTGCCAGAAAGCAGACGAGCGAAACCGATCAGATGTTCGGGGTCATCTTTTTGGTCGTCATCTTCCGTGTGAGCATCCAATTCATCCTCGTCTCCAATCGCAGCTGTGCTCAAGGCGTCGGCGACGTTGTCAACATTGGCCTCGCTGTTGGCCAATGCCTGAGCACGAGCGATTTCCGCCCTCTTCTTCCGCCCAAGCTCTCGAGCCTCCTCGGCTGTCAGAGCACCGCCGCGCCTCTTATTCGATGGCAACTCGCTTTCCGGTATTGACACCATCTTACTGACATAGGCTACTATAGGCTTGCCGATCGTCGGGTCCGAATGGGTCATTGCGTCCTTGATTGCACCATCGATATGCTCGGCGCCAGGTGAGTTCTCCAATAAGGCGGGTACGCGATTCTCTTGGGCTGCTTTGGGGGACGGAAGACCCATGATGACAGATACAAGGACAGCGGTGGACAGCGGAAGCCAGTTTGTAAACACGGCAGATAGCAGTGCTTTGGGGTCTTTCGATCTCAGAATGTGTGCGGGTATCTTGATACCAAGACTTTTGGTGATCTTCTCAAGTAGAGCCTCGTCGCCTTTGTTGTTTGGCCCACCGGTCGTAGCTTCATAAACTGCCCAGATCTGTTCCAGCACCAGTTGCACGAACATGGGCTTCAGGTTCCGACCCTTGAGGTGCTTCGAACTCAAGACACGCTTCGACTTGGGGTCCAGGTAGAAATCGCCCCAAAGGACTTTTTCCAGAAGATTACGCTTGATGCCCAACTTCTTCTCATACAATGCTGCGAACTGCCGAGGAGTGAAGGCCCAGCCATCAATGGCAGTGGCGAAAATGACATTGTTTTTTTCCGGCTCGAAGTAAATGTCTTCGTCATCCTTCTCCTCGTACTCTGTCGAGGCATCACCCGTGACATAGCCATTGTCGTCCTGCACGACACTGCCCTGTCTGCTACGCGCATCATCTTCATGTGCCCTCGCCGCTGCAGCTGCACTCACCTTTTCGTCCATGCGCTCCCGCCACTTCAGGTCGTCTTCCATGCGCTCGCCGAGGGCGAAGCTGCCAACGACTGCGTTGACCTGCTCGAGGAGTTTGGACAGATGAGTGTAGGCCTCGCCTGGGCTCAACTTCAATTCCGTAATGAGACGGTCCATCTTGTTGATAACTAGGAGAGGCTTTAATTTTTCGGTCCATACTTGCCGCAGCACTGTGACTGTCTGAGAGCACACGCCCTCGACAGCATCTACGAGCACAATCGCGCCATCGCAAAGTCGCGAAGCAGTAGAGACTTCGGAGCTGAAATCGATGTGGCCGGGCGAGTCAATGAGATTGATCAGATATTCTTTCTGCTCCGGCTCCGCGTCAGGAGCACTTCGCTGGAGAAGTGGGAAATACAACGATATGGCAGAGGACTCCATGGTGATGCCTCGTTCCTGTTCATCGGGCCTCGAGTCCAAGTAGCGGACCTTGCCGGCCTGCTTTGGCGAAATGATGCCATTGGTGGCAATGAGGCTGTCCGTTAGAGAGGTCTTTCCGTGGTCCTGCAACTCGTCAATATACTTTTCGTGATGTCACGGGGGGCGAGCCGACGCACAACGTGAGCAAGAATGCATATCTGTGGCAGGTTAGCTTGGCTGCAAGTACTAATCGGCAATATCAAATGCTGGCTGTGCTCACGTTGCGAATCGTGTCGCCAGCCTGCTGGAGCTTGACCAGCTTTTCGGGCTGGACGACAGGCATCTTTTTGCAGACGTCCCAGCCTTCGGTGCGGTGCCGTGCCAACAGACCAGTGTCAACGGCGACGGTGGCAGCAGATAGCAGGCAGAATTGAAGGACAGCGGCCCGTTTTATGGCATCCCCGACGCGATGATTCAAAGTGAGTGATGTGGGACGCAATTGGAGGAAAGCTTCTGCGTGCCGCCGCAGCTCCCAGCATTCGCCCAAGTCGCTGCAACGGCACGACACGATTCACCGAGGCGGGCAGGGCGTGTTGACACGGTGCATGCATACATGTAGCCCTCACAACACGCCGGACGTGCCATGCGCCGACTGCGATTGCCTCGCTCCCCGTCCTTTCACCTCCTCATCCCGTCGTCGCAGCAAGCATCAGCGACGCGCCTGCCGCAGAACGACGACCCTTTTCGCCCCCCTTCCAATCTAGCACCCGCCGTCGATCGCATGTCCATTCGCCCCGCCCTCCACTGCCCACGCAGGCAGCACAACGTCGCCGACACTGCTGATGCCCTCGCGACGCGTCGTGTGTAGTATTCCGTCTTCATCATGGCCGACGGCGGCGTCGTTCCCCAGCATGCGCCCGCCGTCAAGCCTCCCGCCTCCACCGCGACCATCCCCATTCCGACACAGAATCCCAAGCGATTGACCGTCGACACCTTCTCGCCCGTCACGCAGTTCGGCAGCTACGAGTACGACAGGATCATCAGGCAGGGACCGGTGCTCAAGCGCACGCGGAGAACAAAGGTGGGTGATTGAGCGATGCGCGTCGAACGGGCGTTGCTCCGTGCTAAGCACAGTGGAGCAGTCTTGGAAGCCCGTCTACATCGTCCTGAGGGCGAATCAGCTGTCCATCTACAAAAACGAAAAAGAGAGCAAACTACGCCATGCTGTCAATCTCTCCGAGCTCACCGCAGTCGCGCGACAAAAGGACCCGAAACGGCAGAACAAGCATGTCTTTGGCCTCTTCTCGCCCTCGCGAAACTTCCACCTTGAAGCTGCGACAGAGAAGGAGGCTCAGGAATGGGTAGAAGCAATACGACTACAGGCACGCATGGATGAAAAGGAAGAGGAGAGGTACCTGGCCAGCCCGTCTGGCGCGAATGCAAGCTATCGCGGCTTTGAACGGAGCATCGACGCCAATTTGAGCCCATCGGCGAACGACGTTGTGTCTGGATACAGCTCTTCGGATGCAGAGGCTCTCAATACCGCTCAAGTCCTGCCGCGGACGCGGGACCGAGCGAGCATGAACATCACAAATCATCGCAAATCCTCTGCGATCGAATACTCGGGGGCCGAGCATGGATCGTGCTCAGACTTTTCGGATTGGGGTGGAGGACCGGCTGCACGCATGTCTGCACTTTCACTGTCACACTCTGAAATACGACCGTCTACTGGCAATACTCAGCAAATCAGCCCCGTCTACGGACAAGGGCCTGGGCGGCCTTCCATGGGTGTTCGGAATCCAAGCCAGGTGTCCGGCATCAATTTGGGTTCCGAAGAAGGCGTCAAAAAGCAAACTGTTGCTGATGATCCAGAGCGTGTTATTTATCACGGCTGGATATATCTACTGAAGTCCAAGTCCGGTGTCCGACAATGGAAGAAAGTCTGGATGGTGCTGCGGCCGAAGCAACTCACAGTCTACAAAAATGAGGAAGAATATACGGCATTGATCGTCCTACCATTCCCAAGCATCATTGACGCTGTCGAGATTGATGACATCTCGAAAACAAAGACCGCATGCATGCAGATCCTCACCGAGGAACGGAATTACCGATTCTGCGCAGTGGACGAAGACAGTCTCGCGAGGCTACTAGGCGCGCTGAAGAGCTTGTTAGCAAAGCGGAAAGCGAAAGCTGTGCTTCAGCAACAACAGCAACCTGTGGCTGCCACCTAGCACTGCCCTCGAGCATTACGACGCCTATTGATGGCTTGACGATGACGATACTACAAATACCCCCTACGAATCCGTTTGCGAACATGTCTTATACTTTGGTGTACACAATTGGCTTGGCGATGGACATGGCACGCAGTCTATCGCCACCAGGACATTCGCGTTGCTAGAATAGCAGTATACTCTATAACTGCGAAAGCCTTGTGCATACCGTTGTTGGTCTCACGTAGGTTCATGTGCCCGTGCCCGTGCCAGCGAAAGGATCTGGCTAGTCTTGGCGAGGGTGAATAATGACGTCGCCCAGGGACGAGTATGCTACTTTCAACGCCCGAATGTCCGTTGAGAGCGATTGTTATCGGTACGAGGTGCGAGGCAGTATTGCGTTGCACACAGTGACTTCACAATGAAACAATGCCGTTCCGCCTATAAGTAGAGCAGGACGCATACTCACAAAGGACATCAAATACCGATTCCAAACGTCGTTGCATACCCATCATGACAACTACTGGTACCGCTGCACAAGTCCTTAGCATATCCGTGGCTCTTGTAGGAGCTGGTGGTATTGCTGCTCTCAGTCTTTTCGATGTTCCTGAACTCCAAGCGCAACCGGCAGATCGATCACTCCCTGCCATAAGATGGTTGTTCTCAAGAGGCTCGCATATCTTTCCACAAGCTGCCGTGAGTATTTCCCAGACTTCTTGAGAGATTTAGCTCGATCATCAACTAACGATGTGAAAGGCCCTTTCTGCGGCTGGCTTTGCCTATGCAGCATATGACACGCTTCCGCAACACACTAGATCCCTAAGCCAACTTCTCAGAGGCGCAAACCCCAAGACCAATGGCTTTTTGGCAGCCGCTGTACTGGCGATCTCGATAGGACCATTTACGTCCTATATGTTGTCAAACAATTTTGCACTCATTGAGAAGAATGAGAAGTTGGGAGGAGCGCGTAGTCAGAAGTCTGCTGAGCAACAACGTCAGCAAGGTCAGCGGCCTGGTCAAGGCAGTGCGGAGGATTCAGTCAACAATAAGCGTGGTGTCGATGAGTTCCGAGATTTGAGCAACCCGATGGCCAAGACTGATTTATCTTCATCTGAGGCAGACGATCGTGAAGTGAGGGAGAGGCTAGGGAAATTCGGAAGGCAGAATCTGGTTCGAGCGCTCTTGCTTGGGGGTGGAGGCATTGTAGGACTCGTTACTGCTCTAATTTGAGGTGGTGAGGAGCGATCTCATGTGGAGGAGTCTAGTGGGATTAGTTTTGGTCATCAGCAAAAACGTTTAACCAGGATTCAGTACACATTTCGCTTGACTACATGTTTCTGATGAACTAGTATTTCGAGCTATTGAGCAAGCCCGATAATGAAGTCGGCTGCCTGCTGAGCGTACTTTGCGACAGTTGCAGAGTGCACGTCCAAATCAAGACCGCTTGCGCAAAACGGGTCGTTCTCATCACAGTAAGAGACCAGAACGTTGGCCCACGTGCCGAGCGCTGCCAGACTGCTCTGTCGAGCGAAGATACCGCTGCGCGTTGAAGTTCCTCGAGAGTATGGTTGACCAACATTGAATCGTGGGTCGCCAAAGACTGCCACCCCGACGACTGAACATGTCGTCAGTTGTAGTACGTTAGATAGGATCGACTGGACTTACTGTTCTGTCTGTACTGCTCAGCAATTGGAGCTGGCTTTCCGGTGCCTCCGGCCAAAGTGTCGGTCATGACATTGCCTCCTTGGCTGTAACCGATCAATGCGATGCGTGAGTTGGGACCACAGGCAGCCACATAATCTTCAATGCTCTGTTTCGTGTCCTCGATCCCATCAACCACGCTCGTAATGTAGTTGGAGTCGAGGGCGATGATTGTCGCCGGGTAGTCGATGGCATGAGAGTAGGAGCCTGCGACTTGTGCTTCCACAAGGTTCGCCACCGGTCCGACAGTACCCTCACCCACGGGCTGGTTACTGCCACGAGCAACGAGAATGTACAGACCGTTACCAGTCGCACAGGTGACTTGTCTCTTCTCCAATGGAGCGGCTTGTGTCAGGGCCACCAAGCTACCCAATGCCAAAGCTGAGAATCGAACCATTGTGGGAGATGTCGTCTCACAAATTGGAGTTTGGCTCGAGTGCGAGGTTGAAACGAATGTGAGCAACGAGCGTGGGCAACCAGGGAGTGGCCGGGAAGACGTTTAGCTGACCGCGTGGAAGAGGCGAAGTCGTTCTTTATGTCTCGGCGCGCGAGTCGTCGGTCTGGGGCCCATGCAGATCACCAATCTCACTCCTCGTGTCGGCCTATGGAGGTAGTGTAAGATGGAGCCAACGACTTGTTTCAGTGCTCTCAAGGGCACCCATGGCAGGCATCGGCTTCAGGCGCGGACTGTCGTTCTCCATCGACCTATCGTTGGAACAGGTGATCATCTCGTACGCATACCGATCCGCATCGAGTGGCCGGCTGCGTGCATGCCTGGAGAGTGGTCACTCAGAGAGGCAGGTGCCGGGTGGTGTGCACGTCGATCCGTTCAGCAAACCCTGCTTCACTAGTCTTGGCTTCGCGAGTGGACCAAATAAAGTATGCGACCATAGCTTCTCTGGGATAACACTCCGCTGCACGCTGCAGCTATACCTGCTGTCGGCCGAGAATGAGGGCGCTGTCCACTCACAGCTTGACTCCAACCATGTCGTCTCCAGCGGAGGACATTGCTGGGGAGGTGGTCGAATCTCCTTGGCAGTGGTTGCCACGCCGGCCGTTGCCAGCATTAAGCGAGCCGACCAACCTCCGACCTCCCGTCACTTCGGAGCGAAATGTGTCCTACAACCACCCGACAAGATAATCAACATGGGAGTGCACACTGGCCATGATCCGCTCAGGTCGAGGCTCGGCTTTCCGGGAAGCGGCAAAGCAACTGGCATGTTGATAGCCAGTGTGAGCGCCGCTGCACAATCGGAAGACAGCAGATATCTCGCTAGTTGGAGTGGACTGGTATGCAACAGTCAAAACATGCAAGACCGGTTCTCCGCAGGCACTCGCAACAGTCAGCCGAAGTCCGCACGCAGGTACTAAGCCCACGCGCACTAATCACAAAATTGATTGCGCCCAACTCAGCTTTACTACAAGGAATCTAGTAATGAAGCAAACGCCAGACTGTCAATACCGGCTGCCGGGGCTTTGTTGAATTCTAGACCACCGCAAATGAAGGCATTTGCTGGCTGAACATCGCGTCTGCCTGACTAGATGTGCAACACTGTGCAGGAATCGCGCGCAGGGAGACGGACACCTCTCCTCCAGACGTGATTGATCATCACAATCTATTCACATGTGCTGTAATGGAGTGCTCGTGGGCTAATGCTGCAACAGCTCCACAGCTGGGGCTATCTGCCGAGTCATGCAGCCATGTACCAACACCAGCACCTTCAGACCCACTAGGCCTCGCAACAATAACATTCTCTGGGCCAGCACGAGACGAGCGTGAGCTTCCGGCAGAATTGTTTCCAGCCGCGTATGCCAGCTGCATCTAGGAGAAGTGCGAGAATTCCGTGGGGTCCTGCATGAGAGTCTTGATCGTGCTGCTCTGGGCGCGGGTGCGAGTGCTTTTCAAGGGATCAGATCCTCGGTGTTTGACCACGAATCCAACATTCGGTGTCATTGCCCAGAAGGTTCGACAATTCAGAGCATTGTCTGGTATGGTTGTGTCTACTGACACGGCCCCAGCTACCTCAGGACGCCAGCATCTTCACATTCGTCCATCTCAATGCGGGGCCAAGTCTTCGTTTCCCACAATCGTCATCAGTACGCCCAATCGTTGCCTGTTGTTGTTCCAAATCGCTGAATTCTTTCTACAGTGCAGAGGACTGTTGACCCCTCGCAATACATGGCCAGAGTAGACCCGAAATTGTATGCACAAAAGCAGGTCTCGTCTGCTTTGAGGCTCATTCAAAGCATACTGCGTACTCCCTCGAGCCTCCATCGAACATCCTTGAGCACTTTGCTATTCGGCCGCCATTCTTCAAACTCCTTGACAAGTTCTTTGACTTCCTGTTGAAGCTTTGAATCTCTTTTTACTAGTTCTTCTTCGAGCATACCTCTGACGGCCCACGGCAGGACAAAGGGATTCTTGTCCGCTGCACTCGCAAGAGGGGCTGGCTCAAATGCGCTCATGACAGGAGCAATGCCCGGCGGTGCCAAGCTGGAACTACCCAAGGAGCCTCGACGCATGTGATTAGCAGCTGCCAAATTTGTGGGATAGCCCACGTTCGATCCACGACGAGAAAGTGCTCCTTCCATAGATTTTCGTGTGTCGGTGTTCGCGCGCCTCGAATCACCCTCGAAAGCTGCGGGCGAGACATCGCTACTTTCTAACGCGAACTCTATTGCTGTGCGATATACAGCAGGATCATCGTAGACTCTGCTGTGGCCGGCGCCGCTAACTATACTGCCTGCAAGAGGCGCGGAAATCTCTCGTAACAATCCGTGATCGCTAACCCCTAAATTGCGAAGTTTTGCGGCAAAGATGACGAGGTGTATGAGGAAATTAGAGGTGTGTAATTGTCCATCGACAAAAATGGTCCGGTTCACGTAGGGATGGCTTAGCGGAGCGTGAAGACTGGATTCCAGACTCACCAATTGATCATCGAGCCCGCCGACATATGTGATCCGGACACCATGTCGCAGACAAGTGTCCAGAGCGTCAGAGTATGCGATAGAGACTTTCGATTTCCGATTAGAGAAATCAAATAGCTCCAACGCGCTTCCTCCGAAAAAGCGTAGATTGTACTCGGGGAATGGACCGAGATTGATGCCAGCCATGGCACAAATTCCTATACGCGTTGCTGGATTCAAGCACGCCAGGTCCAATAGCTTTTGCACCAAAAGTGTGGCTACGGGCACTCCTTGCGAATGACAAGCAACCATGATGAAGTCTGCCTGCCGGAGCTCTGTAAGCCAATTCAGGAGCAGCTTCCACAGTGTGTTCACACGGTCACGAACCAGCCCTTCTCCTTCGAGCGCCACTTTTTCGATCTGCACATCTTTGATCTCGGGCTGATGATCTGCGCACCACTGCTTGATAGATGCTGCAGCAAAGTTGGCAAAACGAATGGAAGTGCCGGTCGGAGCCCCCAGCACTCTTTGAACTAAAGCTGCTGGAAAATAGCCATGCACGCCAATAGCTACAGCCCTTTTTACTTTGCGGGGCTGATGCAAAATATGTGGATGCTGTGCAGGCTTCGCAGGTTGTGTCAAATGCAGAGAACTGCCGATATATTGCGTCAGGCGATTGAGATATCCAGGACTACTCTCACCAGGATACGTGTCTCTGAAGGTTGGCAACACAAGGTTCGGCGCAGTCTGTTTCAACTTTCCTCGCTGAACCGGTGCTGGAGAGCCTTCGGGCGTGTCGTTCGGGGTGAAGAATGCGGGAGTCTGCGCTTGCGAGCCTGAGGGTGTAGCCGCTGCCGTTGTGTCGCCTGACATATCCGTCGACTTTGGTTTTCGCCCTCGTCGTAGAAGCGAGTTACCTCGCTTGACCTCGGCCTTCGGGTCCCGCTGTTCGTTGTACTGCGCTGCCTCGGGATGACTTTGTGAAGGTGTGTCCGCAACCGCAATCTCACCGACCTGTTTTTGGGTGTCCTCATTGTTAACATTAGAAACATCTTGCGGCTTCTCCTTCGACCAGAACGCCCAACCAGATGACCTAGGTCTGTCCGCATCAGGCTTCTGGCTGGGCCCCTCGCCGTTGGTGGAGTCCTGCGCGATGCTCTCTGGCTCCGCGGACATCTGCACCGGCGGCGCAAGTTGCTTTGGTGGATGTGAAGTGGTCTCGCCTTGTCGAACAGGCTTGTTTTCTTCCTGTTTCTGCTGTTCATCTTCTGCAGCGTGTTCTTTCTGTGCTTGCTCTTTCTGTGCCTTGCTCCACAGTCCAAACCAAGATCTTGTCGAGTTATATCCGACATTAGTGCTCATCTCCTCTGCTCGTACTTCGTTCGAGATATCTTCTGACCCATCGCTTTGATGCACTGTGGAAACATTATCCGCAGGTGCTACTTCCGGGGTTTCGGGCAGAGGCGTGTCGCTCGCTTGCTCTACTGCCATCCCGTCCAGTGCAGCCTTGTTCTTGCTCTTGGATTGTCCGGCGTCACTGCCATCGCCGTCCGGTCTGGACCACCATCCGAACCAACTGCCGGAGGACGGTCTCATGTTGGCTGTTTCCGTCTTCGCATCCTGCTCCACGGGTGCTGTCTGAGGCTCAGGCGGCAATGGGGCTTCTTCGACTCCAACCGCCTTGCTCTCAGCCGGGAGCGGCTTCTCGGGCTGCTTCTCAGTAGTGGCTTTGGTCTTCTCGTCGGCACCCAGGCTCTTCTTCGATTTCGGCACGCTCGCAGGATCCGGCACAGCGTAGACTCTCGTCTCTTCGGCCACCAGCGGAACACTCTTGCGACTGCTACCCTTGAAACTTTTGCTGACGCTCTGACTGGGCCTGCGGTTGTTGTCGTCCTTGCTTGATGATTCGGAAGAGACGCCTTGAGCTACGGAGATGCTCTCACGGGCGACTTGGGCAGTGGGCGAGGCCTTTGATTTCCACGAGGCAGCCGAATGCCAGCTGGGCCGAGTCACGGGGGCGTCCTGAGGCGGACGTCTTGCGGACGACGCACCACTGCCGCCAGGCGCAGATGTCTCGTTCGCATGCATCGGTGCAGCGCTGTGTTTGGCGCCATGCTCTACGCTCGTCGTGTGCTGGGCTGATTGGCCGTGGTTCGCCGGGATGGGCTCCGTGTCGTTATCGCCGCTGCTCAGCTTGCTCTTCTTGCGCGCGGGCGCCATCTGAGACTCGGGATGACCAAGCGTGGTCGCGCAGGTGCGTTTACTCTCGCATTGTTGATGTTCGGGTGGTGGCGCCAGCGGTGAAGAAGCATCAAGTCAGGTGCACAGCGACACCTCAGAGAGGCATTTTGTGTCTATCGGGCGCGCGCAGGGATGATGACGCGCGAACAGGGAACGCGAGCATGAATTCGCGCGTCGATCGCTTCTGCTCACCCGCTCTCTTTGAAAATAGACAGCAGCTGCTCTACTCACACGCGCCTGCTCTGGCATCGCGTCGAGCTGTATTCGCACAATGACCTCCGATTGCAATATTGCCGTTCTCCAAAACTAACGACACGTTGTGTGCTGCGCCGGTGGGGGCTGATCGGAGCCGCGACCGAGTGTTGCCAGCGATGACGCCACACATTATTGCATCTTCGTTGCGACACTCTCCATGGTACATGTACTCCCATACTCCTGTTCGAAAATTATCCCTTAACCAGCCCGAGCTTTTTCTGCACTTATTGGACGAGCTGCACGAGCAGAAAGTGGGGATTGGGGCTCGACAAATGGCAGCAGCAAGACATGGAATGGTGGGAGGTATTTTGACACTTTTTGTCTTTGGTTGGGTATCTCATTCTCGAAGCCCAGCATCTGATCATGCTCTCTAGGCTTTCACGCCACGCAAACCCGCCTTTTCTATAATCTCGATACCATTGATGCGCTCTACACTGCCTGAAGGACATTCTCCGCAGCAGTCACAGTGACTGATGGTGCCTCATCCTCCACGAAGATGCTCTTGACAACCCCTCCCTCGACAATGGCTGCGTAGCGTTGGCTTCGGTGGTTGCCGAGCAGACCGGACGCATCGAAATCGAGGCCCGCTGCCTTGGTGAACTAAATGCATGTCAGCTCTGCCGTCGAGGATCTGACACGGGCACTCACCTCTCCCTTGTCGTCAGCGAGAATATGGACAAGTGGTGAGTTCCAGTTGTTCTTCTCCTTCCATGCCTAGAAGATGCATGTCAGTGGAATGTCATGCCTGACTCGGGTGTGAGGTTCTCCTGCGCACCTGTGTCGTGAAAGCATCGTTCACGGCAACAATGTAGATGCCTGTAACGCCCTTGGCGGCGAATTGCTCTGCCTTCTCAACGTAGCCAGGCACCTGGGAGGAGCACGGAGGAGTGAAGGCACCAGGAACGCCTACAACCACAATCTTGCCGCCAACACCGTGAAGGTTGACGGTTCCCTTCTCTGGGTTGTCCTCCTTGAGAGGTCCGACGTCAGGCAGCTTCGAGCCTTGAGTGAGGGCCTTCGCGCCCTTGAGCTTGTTCACGATGCTAGACATTGTGTATGTTGTTGGATCTGAATTATCAATATAAATGAATATCAATGAAGGATGTGGTGATCTTCGGTTCCAGGTGAATTGGGCGAAAAGAGTTCCGCCGCAATGTCCGATGTTTATAGCCCCTCCATCTGGGCGGTCGGCGAGTGAAACAGGAGGGGTAGCAACGAGACGCAACACATCTACGCGATGAGATCATACTACGGATCTAGAACAAAGCGCAAGGCGGAGAAAAGTAAGCACAATACCTTGATGAGACGATGTGCTATCGTGTTCAACATTGTGATTTGGAATCTTTTAGCTCACCGGGGAGATGGAATGCTTAAGCGGAAGCTGTCATGCTCGATGCCGTAATTCAGCCTACGCTTGCCATCCCTGCGTACATGCTCACAGTCGATCACTAAGTGTATGCACAAGCACACTGCTTCCAAATTCGATAGCTTGCCTGTACGAAAGTAGGTGCTGACGAGCATTGAGTAAGCTTACAATCACTGGCAAGTTTTGTAGACTCCGCCTCCAGCGTGCGAGTTCTCCGCTGCAAGGAAGGAAACTGGCGGAGCTCACGTCTTCCTCTGTTCACGAGGTCGTGCCTCTTCTTGAGTGAAGGCACTTTCCGGGAGCGTTTGTAGGCCTGCATACCGTGATCGTCGCGGGCTCATCCGCCTAGCTATTCATGCACTGTCCATTACTAGTAGAGGGTGGAGGTCCCATGAGGTCAAGTATTCACTGTCCCAATATGAGCCTGCAGGAAATGCCACTGACTATGGCACTTTCTTCTCTTCCAAACCTACATGCCAGTCACAGCCGGAGACCCGTATCAGCCGCGGAGTATCTCGTTGGTTGTTCGAAGCTCAATTGCCACAGAATCGCGGGACTGAGATGAGAATTGGTAGAGCGCGTTGAATGTGACTAGCGGGGAATTCCAACCACATCTTGAGTCATCTTGGACGTGTGTAGTAGCACAAGCCGGAGACATGTTGATTGCTTGCTCACTCATCATCTGCATGCTCGTAAGCAAACGGGCTCCTAGCTCTGAGATTTGGGCCATATTTCTCCAGGACAAAAGGAATAGGAGCAAGCAGAAGAGCCAATCCTGCAATTATGCTTCCTGCAGTTCTCGGACCAAGTCTCTCAAACATGAAATTGCCAATCAATGGAAAAATGGCTCCAACTACATTCCTCGCGAGCCCGATTCCAGCCAATGCTGATGCAGAATAGACCATGTAGCTCTCTTCAGTGTAGATGGCTACCATAAATATGAGTGTGAAAAAGCTCCAGCCAAAGAGCGATGTAGCAAGTATAGGCAAGATCCAGTGTTTTGAGGCCGCAGTCCACGCAAACCAGGCGAGGCTAATGGGTAAAGCGACAGCTGCGACTTTGCCTAGCTGGACGCGAGCTTCAGGATTGTGCCTTACTGCACCTGTTCGGCTTGGCTCAAGTAGAGCACTCGCTTCTGATTCGCCTGAACTCCCTGAGCCAGTTGAATATGCCTGACCCACTTGTATTGACTTCTGGTAGTAGCGTTCTTGCCATATTCCTGTCACAGGGCCAAGACTTATGCCGAAAATGAAGCCCGTGAAGCAGAGTCCGACGCCCAGGGTGTCGAATCCGTAACCGCGTTCTCCGAAGACCAGACCAAAAGCGCCGTTGAACAGAAAGCTTATGCCATAGAGGAATCCGTTGTAAAGCGCGCCAAATATAACGATGGTCTCAGTAGATAAAAATCGAAAGGGTCGCGCAAGTGTTACTGTGAACAGAGTTTTGAGAGACCTTGCTTGTGCTTCGTCCGGAATGGCCTTGCCATGTCTTCTCGCCCGCCTTCGCAGCAGTACGGAGTGCCGTGTCTCGTTTCCGAAGGGCACCAGAACGACCAATAGCTGAGCCCAGAGAACTGCACAGATGCCAAAGAGCGTCCAGAGAACAGCCCTCCAGCCGTGCGATTGTGCGACCAAAGACATCAGGAAAAAGCCCATAGGGCTTCCACACACTGCAGCCCACAGGAATATATTCATCGCCGGTCCAACATCATTCTTGGAGAACAAGTCCGCGATGCTTCCACCAAAGTTCGCTATCGTCACGCTTGCAAAGAGCCCTGAGAAGAAGCGTAGTACGAAGAAGCCAGGTACGTTGTCTATAGCTGCCGACAGAGCGAGACAAATTAGAAACACACCGTACGGTATCAGATAAAGGGCCGTTCGTCCATAGTACTCGGAGAGCGGGGCGATAAACATGGGCCCGAAAGCAAGCCCAAGAACGAAGATGGAAAGTCCTATGCCAGCAATTTCACTGCTCAATCCGAAATGGGCAGCAAAGTCGCTGCTGGCTGGACTGAAGCCGCTCGCACCGAACGAAACAGTCAGGTCGACGAGACTAATGCTCGCAACAATCGTCCATTTCCTGAAGGCTGTCCAGTTGCGTGGATTCTGCGCATCTCCCGGTAGAAACTTCGCTATGGTGTTGTGATCATCGTGCTCGGGAGCAGGCAGTCCGCTGTGCTGTGTCATAATACCAAGCTGTGACATACCTCTGCAGCTTTGAAGGAAGCATCGTGCGGACAGTGCTATATACACTGAAACCTATGTCTCGTGGTCTTTGCGGTGACGTGCTGCAGCTAATCGTCGGCAGTGAAGCTGTGCAGCCAATGGAGAAGGAGCGGAGTGAGATCCGCTAAACCCCGGTCGGAGCCCTGATTTTTCTTGTGGCTGGTCTGTTCCTCACAAGTCCCAGCGACATCGACGCTGTCTCGAGCGGCTCTTCACATAACTCGCCGCAGCCATGGCGATTCAAAAGAAGCACGCCAAGGCGCGCCTGGACAAATACTATTACCTGGCGAAGGAGAAAGGCTACCGCTCCCGTGCGGCGTTCAAGTTGATTCAACTGAACAAGAAGTTTTCATTCCTGCAAAACTCGAAATGCTTAATCGATCTGTGCGCGGCACCCGGAGGATGGCTGCAAGTTGCAGCAGAGATCATGCCCCAGAAGAGCTTGATTGTGGGTGTGGATCTGAGTCCGATCAAGCCCATTCCCAAAACCATCACGTTCCAAAGCGATATCACCACCGATAAATGCCGAGCGACGATCCGAGGACACTTGAAGACGTGGAAAGCAGATTGTGTGATTCACGATGGTGCGCCAAACGTCGGAACAGCTTGGGTGCAGGATGCTTTCAGCCAGAACGAGCTCGTGCTCAGTTCGCTGAAACTGGCCACCGAATTCCTTGCGCCGAATGGAGCTTTCGTAACGAAGGTCTTCCGTAGCAAGGACAGTGCCAAACTGGAGTGGATCTTCAAGCAGTTGTTTGCGAAAGTGGAGCAGACAAAACCACCCAGCAGCAGAAATGTGTCTGCAGAGACGTTTTACGTGTGTCGAGGGTACAAAGCGCCGAAGCACCTGGACCCCAAATTCTTGGACCCTCACTATGCGTTCATGGATGTCAAGGAGAAGAGCGAGAGTGCAGAGGCAAAGGTCTTCAATCCAGAGAAGAAGAAAAGGAAACGAGAGGGTTATGAGGAGGGAGATTGGACACAGTTCCACGAGGCCGCTGCGTATGAATTTGTGCAGTCGCAGGATCCAATTGAAATGCTAGGCTCGCTCAACAGGATACACTTCCAGCAGGGCGGTGAGAATAGCATTGCGCAGGCGGCTTTGGACAAGATGCTCGAAACTTCAGAGGAGGTGCGAAGGAATTGTTCGGATCTCAAAGTGCTGGGGCGTGCAGATTTTAAGCTGTTGCTGCGCTGGAGATTGAAGGCACGAGAGCGCTTCGGCTTGAAAGAGAAGAAGACCGACCACACAAAGGCTGCTTCGTCGCAAGAGAAGGCCGAAGGCGAGGAAGGAGAAGAGGTGGCAGTAGTAGAGTCGATGGACGAAGAAATGCGGCTCCGGGAAGAGATGCAAGCGTTGAAGGAGCAGCAAGATAAACACAAGAAGAAGGAGAGGAGACGAGAGAATGAAAAGAAACAGCGGGAGATTGTTCGAATGCAGATGGGTATGACTACGCCTTCAGAAATTGGTATCGAGGCTGGTTTGCAAGGTGGAGATGCCGTCTTCCAGTTGAGAGACGCGGATAAAGATCCTTCGATACGCCGACAGATAGTCAAGGGCCGCATGACTGCTCTTGTGGAACCTGAGAAACCGCAACAAGAGCCGAGTGAAGATGAAGATTCGGACGAGGACGGAGACAGGCTGGAAAGGGAATTGGACAGCATGTACCAGCAGTACCAAGAAAAGCTGGAGGATCGCGACACCAAAGCTCGCGCAAAGCGTGCACGAAAAGCCGCTGGCAAAGACCGAGAAGACGCTTTTGAGGGCTTTGACGACGAGGAGGAGGCTGCGGACAGCGATGCCAGTGAGGACTATGCGATGGTGCAGGATGAGGAGGATTCTGATTGGAGCGACGAAGAAGATGAAGGGCTTACAACGGATCTGAGATCAAAACAGAAAGAGGGTGCATTGAGCAGTCGGGCAGCGTCGTTCTTCCAGCAGGATGTCTTTAGCGGCATCGACGGCCTCGATGGTCTTGACGAGGAGGATGACGACGAAGATGATGCAGATAAGGCGCGCGACAGCGGCATCGATGTCGACTCGCCAGAAATAGGTGCTACCGCGGAAGACGCTTCAATGGAGCTGTCTGGTTCAGAAGACGGCGAGGACGAGGAATCATCAGGTTCCGAGATTGAAGAGGTGGCTGGTGAGGACGAAGACGATGACTGGGAAGAAGGCACCACTCGCGCTTCATCGAGAGACGATCATCGAACAAACATTCAAATCAGCACCGCAGAAGCTATGACTCTCGCACATCAGCTTGCCACCGGGAAGGTCACCAAGCAGCAGCTCCTGGATGACAATTTCAACAAGTACTCCTTGCGCGATGTGGATGGCCTGCCGGAATGGTTCCTCGATGACGAGAACAAGCATGCACGACCCCAACGTCCGGTGACGAAGGAGGCCGCCGCCGCTATCAAAGAGAAGATGAGAGCCGTCAATGCACGGCCGATCAAGAAAGTCCGTGAGGCCAAGGCACGCAAGACCCTACGAGCCGCAAGCCGCCTCGAGAAGCTCAAGAAGAAGTCGGAGGGTCTTGCTGAAGACGGCGAGGGCACTGAGCGTGACAAGGCCAATCAGATTAGCAAGCTCATGGCCAAGGCCAGCAAATCTGGGAAGAAGAAACAGCCAGTGAAGGTCATCCGAGCTGGCGGGCACAACAAGGGGCAAGGCAGACCGAGAGGTGTGAAGGGCAAGTATAAAATGGTTGACCCACGTTTGAAGAAGGACGTTAGGGGCTTAAAGAGGGCGGAAAAGAAGCAGAAGAAGAAATAATCATTGGATAGACAGTCTAGCCATTCATTCTGTACCAAAAGTTTGGGCTGCCAGCCTAGGAGAGCGCAATTGCACCATTCACAAGCCCGCTCTCAGCACTCAGACAAACATAACAAAAAAATTCAAAGGAAACACTAGTATTTGAGAAGCTCTTGTGCCGATTTATGTTGTAGCAGAGCTGGGATCGAGTTGCTGTGGTATCAAATCTATTATCGTACAAGACCGGCGCCTGGCTATGCATCGCCACCTTTTTGTCCTTCCGATCCTCCGTAAACGTACAGCAAATACAGTCGTTGAAGGTGAAGCAGCCTCTGTCGACCGTGTACCTGTACATGTCATCTTACATCTCTTCCTCTCCATGCCCACGTGCTGCAGGCAGTTCACCTCCCCACAAGCACCTCGAGACCATCTGCTCGGCTTATTAGGCAAGTCTCATATTTTTCGCTGTTTGCGTTTACAGGACACGAGTAATCAGGCCAGTGGCGACTGTGCGGCCACCCTCGCGCACGTTGAAGCGCTGTCCTTGTTCGAGAGCCAGAGGCTTGTTGATCTCGCACACCATCTCGACGTTGTCACCTGGCATGACCATCTTGTTCTCCGCGAGTTGCTCGGAGCCCTCTGGCCAGGTAAGTGTGGCAGCCTCATCAGCTGTTCGGAGGAAGAGCTGTGGCTTGTAGTTGTTTTGGAACCCGGTGTGGCGACCACCCTCCTCCTTGGTCAGGACGTATAACGATGTCAAGAACTTCTTGTGTGCCTTCTGCGAACCTGGGACGGCAATGACCATACCACGCTGGACGTCCTCGCGCTTAATACCACGCAGAAGCAGACCAGAGTTGTCGCCAGCCTGTGACTGCTCGCACGACTTCTTGAAGGTTTCAATATCGGTGACCTTGGTCTTGATTGGAACAGCGTTCTTTCCGACAAGCTCAACCTCGGAATCTCTCTTGAGCACACCACGCTCTACACGGCCCGATGCAACGGTTCCACGTCCTGGGATAGAGAAGACATCCTCGACGGACATCAGGAAAGGCTTGTCCAGGTCACGCTCTGGCGTTGGGATCCAGCTGTCGACGTGCTCGAGGAGCTCATCAATCTTCTGCTCTCCAATGTCCTTTTGACGACCCTCCAAGGAGCAGAGGGCAGAACCCATGACGATCGGTGTCTCATCACCCTCAAAGCCATACGAGGACAGAAGCTCACGCATCTCCATCTCGACGAGTTCCAACATTTCCTTGTCCTCGACCGCATCGACCTTGTTCACGAACACAACAATTCTTTGCACACCGACCTGGCGCGCAAGGAGCAAGTGCTCTCTCGTCTGTGGCATTTGTCCATCTGAAGCAGCGACGACAATGATGGCGCCATCCATGGACGCAGCACCAGTAATCATGTTCTTGATGTAATCGGCGTGACCGGGACAATCGACGTGGGCGTAGTGGCGGTTGTCGGTTTGGTACTCGATGTGGGCGGTCGAAATGGTGATACCACGCTTTCGCTCTTCCGGCGCCTTGTCGATAGCGCCATACTCGAGGAACTTGGCGTAGCCCTTTTCTGCTTGTCGCTTCGTAATGGCTGCTGTGAGAGTGGTCTGTATATCGTGATCAGTATATCGATCAATTGCCACGGCTGGCTTCATAATCCATCGCAGCTCCCGCTCCCGTCTGTCTCGTGCATGGCGTACCTTTCCGTGATCGACGTGACCGATGGTGCCGATGTTGACGTGCGGCTTGCTGCGCTCAAAGACGGAGGCATATCCTCGCACGAACTGCTGCTGGCCCCTGGTGTTGAGAGCGCTCTGGATTGGGTTGGCATTGACTCGCAGTGCGCGCGACGTGCGCAGAAACTTGGTAGCGAAAGAAGACATGATGAGACGCGGACCCGACGCACCGAGAAAGGGAAACAAGACAAGCGCTGAAGCGGCGAGATGAAAGACGAGAGGCAATGGATGGTCGATGCGCGAGACGAAATCCTTCGTTGAACCTCAGGCATCCACGCTGCTCGTCCCCACGAAGCTGTCTCTCCCCCGTCTTCGCCGCTGGCGGCCCTGCGGAGTACCAGAACCTACTCGCCTTTGCTTCACCATCGAGCCTCGGGTACCATTTGAAATTTCAGGAACGGAAGGCTCTCGACATACATATTGGCACGGCGGACTCGCTGGCACAACATCCCCAACTGTCCCACCAACGGTGTTCTTCGGACTCCTCAGCCGAGGTCTCTGCATTCACACAGATGAAGCTAGAGTAGCTTGACGAAGACCTTATCTTACTCGCACCGCCTACACCACAGCCATCCCAATGCTGTTCCACAAATCGTGCACGAGGCTGGCAACCGCACGTCCTGCAAGCATGCCTCTCCGCGCGAAGATCCTGAGCCCGGCCGTGCAGCAGAGTGCTGCGCGATCAGTACGTCATTTCATGGCGGCAGTTCGACATTGGCGACTGACTGACCCTAGCGACCATAGTTCACGACTGTTTCCGGAATCAAAGAGCAGCCTGGCGATGAACCCAATGATGTCCTCTTCAGCAGCCAGGGTGGTGTACGGAGCATCACGCTCAACCGGCCCAAGAAGCTGAACTCGCTCAACGGCAGCATGGCTCGCAAGATCATACCCCGTTTGCAGGAGTGGAGCAAGAGCGAATTGGCAAATGTTATTACCGTCAAAGGCGAAGGGCGCGCTTTCTGCGCTGGAGGCGACGTTGCTTGGCTGGCACAGAGGAATAAGCAGGGTACTGAAGGACAACAAGAAAGCAAGGACTACTTCGCCTTGGAATACAAGCTGGACCACTTGATCTCAACCTACACAAAACCATATGTCGCCCTCATCGACGGAATCACAATGGGAGGAGGCGTTGGTCTTTCCTTGCACGCTCCGTTCCGGATAGCAACAGAGAATACCGTCTTTGCCATGCCAGAGACCAATATTGGTTTCTTCCCAGATGTCGGAGCATCCTTCTTCCTGCCACGAATGGATGGTGAGCTTGGAAAATACTTCGCTTTGACCTCCGAGCAGATCAAGGGGCCCAGCGTCTTCTACGCCGGTATTGCAACACATTACCTACACTCCTCTTCCATACCTGACCTTGAGGCACGCCTGGCCGAGTTGCAATTTAAGGACTACGACGACCTCAAACGCAGATACCGAGCCGTCAACTCAACAATAGAAGAGTTCGCTACCGGTCTGCCGCACGATCAGCCTATTTCGGCACCCATTGGTGGTAACATTCGGGCGGCAATCGACTATGTCTTCCAGCCTGCGCATAACATCCAAGGGATCCTTGACGCTCTCACAGGTCTTGCTGAGATGGCACCTGGTAGCCGCGGATACCCTGAAGTAAACGAATGGGCGGAGAAGACGCGCAAGACTATCCTGCAGCGCTCACCCACGTCAGTTAAAGTCTCGCTTCAGCAACTTGAGCGAGGCAGCCAGTGGTCCATTGGGGAAACCTTCCGGCGCGAACATGCCATCGCATCTCGCTTCATGGAGCACCCCGATTTTGTAGAGGGCGTGACAGCTTTGCTGGTAGACAAGCCCAAGAGAACACCAAATTGGTCTCCTGAATCTCTCGAAAAGGTTTCAGACGCTGATGTGGAAAGCTTCTTCAACCACCAGTCGGATTTTGACCTCTTGGGAACAGAAGCTGGTAGCACGGGTGAGGACTACAAAGAGTATCCGCATGCCTGGATTGGGTTGCCGACGGAATACGAGGTCCAAGCTATGGTACGAGGGTATACGCGCGAGCAGATTCTTGAGGAGTGTCTGAGGAGATTCAACGGAAAGCAGGGTGTGAAGGAGAAGGTCAGCGAAATCCTGGATCGCAAGACGAGTGTCGACGAGAAGTCAGGAAAGCTGGCCTGGTCGCAATAGAGCGGTGAATGTAACTCGTGTGAGACGCTCCATAGATGTACCAAAGAGTCCGCGCAAGAAGTAAGACATTCTGCAGTTCATTCTGAAGAGGAAAGGCACCATATCGAGCAGATGATTTGCTCGTTCGAGCGTCCCATTGGCAATTCGCCGATTGAAGTCGTTATGTCTATTCTTCCTCCCCAAGGTCTAGACACTATTAGGCATCCATCATGGTATCGTCACCGCCGTCAGCCATTGTCTCGTCAGCCACCACACCTCGCCCTCTGCCCTCAAGCAGCTCCCTCCTAACTTCGGGACCGATCTGCTTGTGACCTCTCACCAACAGCAGGTCGAGCAGAGCTTCTCGCTGATCTTCTGTGATCTCGTTCTTGTAGCGTTGTGCGAAAGCAAGCAAAGACTGATGCCACAATACAGGCAGCTTTGGATCTCCGGCACCTTTCTTTCCAGGAAAGCCTTGCATCGTTCCTTCCATGCTCACGTCATCTCCTCCTTGGTCTTGCATCTGTCGGAAGCGTAGGAAGTGAAAGACAAGTGCGTCCACCACGCGGTACGGTAGCGCGTACTTCTTCTCCAAGAGCGTGCGAATGAAGATGTTGCATGCTCCGGCTGATTCGACGTCGTGCACCATCTGATCTGCGGCAATTTCGCATAGTCGGTAGAGAGCTGTCGCGGAGTGCAGCACTGGTATCGAAACACGCGAAAGGACTGATGCGATAATGCGAGCCTCTCGTAACGTGCATGTTCCGGAACCGACCAGGGGAAATAGCAGTCCCCGGAAGAAGGCCGCGGGCTTATACAGTGCCTTTTTCATGGCTTTGTGCAGGTGGACATTCAGTTCCCTCGTCTCGCGAATGTCTTCTCGTACTCTCGGTAATAGAATATCCTGGCAGAATGCCTGTGCGACTGCTGGCCTGGAGGATGTGAATATCCTTGTTGCTTCGTATACGGCGTTCGGTGTCCAGCTGTCGGGCCGTGTGATGTCCAGAAGAATGTCCCACTGTGGCAGTGTAGGAAGAACCTTGAATGGTTTGGGCAGTTTGCCACTCTTGTATCTTGACAGCAGAAGGCCGACTTGTGTATACACCTCCACCACTTTCGCATCCAGCTCAACTGCATCTTCTGGTGCGCCGCCGCCTTGTATTCGTTGTGGTTCTTGTCCTTGGCCATGGCCACCCTGCTGACCTGCTTCATGTGCTGCAATCTTCTCCAGGATGAGATTGGAGAGATAGTCAGGTCCTTTGGGCTCTCCATCCTCGTCGTCGTCCTCTCCATCGCCTGAGCCATCGAACAGCTTTGATGGATCCACGCCGCCACCCATGAGTCTGTTCCAAGTTTCGTTGTCTTCAGGATCAATCTCTACTTCCTCGACCTCCTCATCCTCCGACGCCCATGCCTCTTCCTGGTCATAGTCTCCAATCTCTGCCCCGCCTTCCCCGTCTTCGCCCTCTTCGTCTCGGAATGTGAATGGCGGATTGGCTACTGGAGGTCGTTGTGCTTGTCGCTCGGCTTCGTCCTCATCTGCGAGATCTTGGCCGAGGTCGAGGATTCGCCGCGACGACTTGCTGTCCACATATCCTTCCTGGCTGTTTCCCTCATGTGTACTCTTCCGCTTCTTGCTGGTCTTTTGCTTAAGTGGAGCTGTTGGCGAATATTCTTCACTTAATGGGTTGTGTCGTCTCTCCTGTCGGGAAGACGACGTAGGGCGTGCAGCTTTCGGCATTGTGTGTAGGTGTGTTCAATTATGCGATGTTCGACGTCGGCTCTCAAAAAAGTTCTACCACCGACACGACCCTTCGAAATCTTGGCTGACTGACCAGGATCGACACGTGGGGTCGGCCCGACGTGGACCCGTCGCGGCAGGGACGCTCGCACGCGAAAGTGCAAGCGCGTCAAGCTCGCAGCAACTGTCTGCAGGAAACACTTCACCTCATCTGCAGCAAACCACAACATGGCCGAGATGAACGGCAATACGCCTCTGCAGGCGGTCATTGATCAAAATGCGCCTAGCGCCCCGTCGCCTCTGAATCCCGCAACGCTTTCCCGCCAGGCATCGCGAACGCCGGCACCACCGATTCAGCGAGAGCAACGAGAAAAGAAGGAGTCGCTGAAGAAACGCGAAAGCATGGGCACATTCGACGACAAGAAACCGACATCGAGCTCGTTGGGGAAGCGAAAAGCCAGCGCGCAACACACTTATCCCTCACCGATGCGCTTTAGCGTACCTCCGCCCAAAGCAGAGGCGTTCGAGGAGCCTAAGGAGGATTCGATGATCTCACATGAGCCATTCCCTCTGACAATGCCAGGAAGCGAGCGTCAGCTGTACAAGCCGATCGATTTGGCGGAAAATAAGAGGGGGTATCGCTACTCGCGAGCCATTGCAGACCCACAGTTTCCGCACAAACAGTACTATCGTTCGACTTCGCCTCCACCACACTACGCACGACTGAGCTTCGAAGATGCTGACAAGTGGATGCATTTCACGACAAATGCATTGATAACAACCAATGAGAAGGGTTGGCGGATGGTCAGGTCCAACGTATGTGCGAGGGAAGGCACGCTGTACTATGAGATCAAGGTCCATCGAGGTGTGCCAAAAGAAGGACCAGACCCAGATGCAAATGGGCCGGAGCCACACGTGCGCTTCGGATGGGCAAGACGAGAGGCTCCGTTGGATGCGCCAGTGGGCTTTGATGGCTACAGCTACGGCATTACAGACATAAGATTCGAGACCATGCATCGCAGCCGACCAGCAAAGTTCTACAATGCTAAGAAGAACAAGTCTAAGACAGCGAAGAATGCCCCGACACCGGTCGTGCTTGCACCAGAAGACCAGCACGTCAAGGAGGGAGATGTGATAGGCGTCGAGATCCAGCTTCCTTCTCTTTCGCTGCATCGCAAGGTGGTAGACGGTATTTACAATCATGCCGTAGACTCGGGAGACGGCTTTGACCAGGGCTCGCATCAAGACGCAGATACGCAGCCTATGGACATCATTCGAGATCGGATACCCGTTGCATACAAGGGCAATAGCTATTTCGAGGTGCTCGACCACGTCACCTCAAAACCGATGGAGATCTACGCCGATAGAACGACGAATTTGAACCATCTGCCCACCACAGGACCGAGCTCGAACAAGGAGAGCATCAAAACAGCGCCAAACCCGCACAACGAATATCCTGCTCTACGAACATTACCGCACAGTGCCATGAGAGTGTACAAGAACGGCAAGTTAATCGGCACTGCATTTGAAAATCTCCTTGCGTTCCTCCCGCCAGCTAGTGCGCCTAGTAAGACGATGGGCGCGCGAGAAGGATTCGACGACGGCCTGGTAGGATATTTCCCGGCCGTTTCCTGCTTCTTTGGCGGTATTGTAGAAGTGAACTTTGGCGACGCACCTAATGGGTTCTGGGCACCGCCTGCGCATCTTCGAAACACGAAGGACGTGGGGCAGGGACCGGCACAGGGGCCCGATCACGCCATGCCAGACGCGGGTGCGGACGCCAGTGGACACAAGGATGGCTGGAATCCTGGCAGGCAGCTGAGAGGGATCGGTGAAAGATACAAAGAGCAAGTTGCCGAGGACATCCTGTGGGATATCATCGACGAAGCAGACTTCTTTGTCCAGGATGGTGGTTTCGAGGGTACCGTGGGCAGTGGAGCTACCGGCGATGAGAGGGCAACCGTGAAAGGAAGTCGGCTGAAAGAGGAGGATTGAAAGTGTACCCACCATAGCTGAGGTACCAAGCTGTGGCAGTGATCGATTGCATGCCCTCGCCAGTTGTGCAAGTCCGCAGTGGACATGTGAATTTGGCATAGGATCGGAGCGTTGATCTATGATCAGCTGGCTTAAGCAAGCTCTACTCACTAGCCTGCGGCAGAGTCCTAATGCATCCGTAGCAGAGTCTACTTCGTGCGGGAGCCTGACCCTCCAGCGGCATGTTGCAGAGCTCGCACTGCTGTTCGACCTGCGCGAGTGTGGTCGACTGTAATTTCCCTGTCGTCCGCACGACATTGGCGACAATGGAAGGGTATTCTTGCTCCACATTCTCGAAATACTGCGCCATGAGATCATCAATAGTGGTGTTCTTCGTGCTCACTGCCGGTCTGGCAGATTTAGCGACCAGTCCGTCCAGCGGAGGGTCTAAGTAGGTCAAGTACGCATAAATCTCCTTATTCAGAACTTCGCGCAGCGGAAAGTAGAAGGCAACACCGTGAGGCGATTCGCCGTCGTTGACGACCCAAGGAAGTGCAAAGCCTCGAGCTTTGGCTGTCTCCGCGAGGATCTGCTCCGCTAGCTTGGTAGTGCTGTAGCTCCAGAGCACAGCTTGACACCTATGTTCTTTCGCTTCGTGGACGATCAGTCTGCGATCAAGGATTTGCTTGAGATCCTGTTGCGAGCTTGCAGACTTGGCTGACGCGAAGAGCTGTGTCAGACTTTCTTGATCTCCAACGTGTGAGTGGACCTGGTGTGATTGTGGCAGCAGTGCTGAGATGTGATCAAGCTCGAGAATTTTCGTCCTTGGGATTGCGTGATACTCGTGCTCTGGATACCTAGCCTTCACCGTAGCGAGTGACGAGTCGGCAGTGGCATCACCTGGCACATCATCAATTTGCAAGACGCAGAGCTTGTAGCCAGGACGTCCGGTCTTTACAATCTGCGTCTGGAGATGTTGGCTCAGAATGTGGAGCAGTGCGAGCGAGCCAGCGTCAAAGGTCAGTGGTAGCAGCAATTTTTGCTCGTTACCAGGCTCGGAATTGCGCACGCGAAAGCTCTCCATGCGCTTGACTACCTTGGTCTGCACATACCGGCCGAAACAAGATCTGCAGAGGGGTTCGTTGCGCACCACGATGGCTGGCTCGAGGGTCTGACATCTCCGGCAGAGCGCCTCGTTCACGGGTTGCTGCGTCTGTCTTCCCGGCATGGTGGATGTTGGTGGTTCGTCCAGATGTTGGCTTGTGCCTGAACTGCTCACTGAGGCTCAGTGCTAGCTCCTTGGCAAGCGAGCCGGGCATCCACTTCACTTGCGCGTGGAAACGACGACCACGACGAGGGTGCAATTGCGAGGCGCACTCGGTGCAGGTGGGTGTGACAGCTGCACGTTGGTTGATCTGGACCATGTTTCCAAGTCCGAGCCGTACAATTGCGCGCCAAGCCGTGCTGCTCAGCGGCGTGGCGCAGAGCTGTCGGCGAGAAAGGCCGCTGGAGCGTCGAGGGAGAAAAATCCCAGGCGACCGTGCGCGCCACCGCAGGCTTTGTGTTGAGCTGCTGATAACACCGCACATTGGCCTGGTTCTGGGTCGCTCAGCAGAGCAAGCAAGCACAGCGCTGCCTCGGGCAAACGGCGGCGAAACTACTCTACACCCATGCGCATTGCGTCTCCTCTCCCTTGCTCAGCTTGACGCATGCCCAGCGCGAGATACCCACTCGCCTCCAACACAACCGCACTTGGCATTGCCGTAGAAGCGTCACAAGACAGGCTAAGACGAACCTTCGCTCGAATTCTTATCGGCCTACATAGATCTACCTTCTCCACCACCTTTCGCTCTCCAGATCGTACCACGAGCTTCCTGCTGCGTCCTTCGCGCCCCGCGACGCTCTGTACGTATGCCTCCGCGGAGCAGCACCAACTCCCTCGATCGACGCGCCGCCGCCGAATCCTACGACGCTCGACTGCTCTTTTGGCCGACGTGATAAAGCCTGGGCATTTGGAAAAGAAGACTTAGAGGTGGATCCTGGCCAAGAAGAGGTCGGTCAACAGCAGATCTCAAGATGGCGTGGGACCAGTTATCGATCAACAAGCCGCATCTGGCGTACCTCATCCTGGGCGGCTTTACGAGCTTGTTCATGCTGTGCTCGTCTGTCATCAAGGAGCGCTTGTACATTGGTGAGGCCACCGTTGCGACGATATGCGGCATCATATTTGGGCCCCATGCTGCGAACCTGATCAATCCCTTCACTTGGGGCAACACGGACCAGATCACCTTGGAATTTTCCCGCGTTGTGCTGGTGGTACAATGTTTCGCCGTGGGCGTAGAATTGCCAAAGGCGTACATGGAAAGGCATTGGCGATCAGTTGTGCTCTTGCTCATTCCAGTCATGACATTCGGGTGGCTCATCACCAGCTTGTTCATCTGGGGCTTGATGCACCAGCATCTAACCTGGCTGGAGAGTCTAGTTGTCGCGGCATGCGTTACTGCCACCGATCCTGTGCTGGCCTCCTCCGTCGTGGGAAAGGGCAAGTTTGCAAAACGTGTACCAAAGCATTTGCGAGACCTGCTGTCTGCAGAATCAGGATGCAACGACGGTATGGCGTTTCCATTCGTTTACCTGGCTTTATACATCATCAATTACCGACCTCACGCGGGCGAGGTATTCTATCACTGGTTTTGTTACACCGTGCTTTACGAATGCATTTTCGGCGCATTCTACGGTGTGGTCGTTGGCTATCTGGCACGCCGCGCAATTCGCTACGCACACGAGAGAGATTTGATCGACCGAGAGTCTTTCCTCGTATTCTACTTTGTGCTGGCACTCTTCTGTGCTGGGTCCGGCGCTCTTCTCGGACTGGATGATTTACTTGTCGGCTTCGCGTGTGGCGTCGGTTTCAGCAACGACGGGTGGTTCACCGAGAAGACCGAGGAGTCTCACGTTTCGAACGTGATTGATCTGCTCATCAACTTGGCATTCTTCGTATATTTTGGCACAATCATTCCATGGGAGCAGTTCAATTCGGGCAATCTGGGGCTTGATGTCTGGAAACTGGTTGTCATCGCTCTACTGGTTCTGTTCTTCCGTCGCATCCCGATCATGCTGGCATTAAAACCTGTCATTCCAGATATCAAAACATGGCGCGAAGCTCTTTTCGCTGGGCATTTTGGCCCAATCGGTGTCGGTGCTATCTTCGTCGCTATCCTGGCACGTGCGGAGCTCGAGACTGATTCCACGACGCCTCTTGCTGCCTTGCCTCCAGAAACTACGCCAGAGTACAACGTCATCTACCTCATTTGGCCGATCACCACGTTCCTCGTTGTCACCTCGATTGTTGTGCACGGGTCGTCTATTGCTGTTTTCACACTCGGCAAGCATATCAACACTCTCACGCTGACCATGTCTTACACACAAGCGAACGACCAGGGACCGTCATGGATGGATCGCCTTCCACGAATTCAGTCGCGCTCTAAGAGTCAGATGTCGGCTTCTTCTTTCGACGAGAAGAGTGGCGTTCTACCGATTGGAGCTCCAGGGACCTTCTTGCGGCGACAGCGGGAAGAAGACAACCCCAGTCGTGCGCAAAGCCGAGCTTCGTCTCGCCGCCGATCACGCCGAAGCAGAAATATGGAGAACGGTCATGGCCCAGGGGGGCCTATCAGTCAGTCAGCAATCGCACCTGCTACGCGACGCTCCCAAGAGCAGTCCGATTGGAGAATGAGCGATTCGGACACTCTCGCTGTGAAGAGCGACCCACCGTCAGGAGAAGAAAAGTCGTCTCCGGAAAGAGACGACATTAGCCCCGGTGAGATCTACGAAGAAGGCAAAAACACCGTCTTCGAAGATGAAGAGGGTAACGTGCTTGCTGTCGAACAGAGTGGAGAGGCCCAAGGTTCGCCGGACCGCGAGAGGAAGGAAGAACGCGAAGGGCGGCGGCTCATGCGACGAGAAGGTGCACACGGCAATGATGGCGTGGCTCCTACAAAGGATGACCCTACCACAGATCCTGGACACGAGGCGATGAAAGAGGTTGGAGTGGCAGAGCAGAAACTTGAGAGACCTGGAAAGGGCTGGCGTAGCGGCCTCAACAAGATGACTTCGATGACAGGAGATGCGATCCGCCGACGTCGTGAAGAGAAGCCGCCCAAGCCTGAACAGACCAAAGCCGCGCGGGGACCGGCACGCGCTTATCAGTACGGCAACACGATCATCGTTGAGGACGAAGATGGCGAGGTCATCAAGAAATATGACATTCCAGCTCCTGATCGAAAGGGAAGTGAGACTGCGGATCCGGATAAGTCGCGGCATCGAATAGGGCAGATGAGCAAGATGCTGGGCCTTGGCACCAAAGACGGCAAAGTCGAGGCCGGTGCTGCTGGTCCCTCGTCTGGGCCTGAAACAGCTACAGGATCTAACGAGAAGACACGCAGCAATGAAGACGACGACGATGATCGAGTCCGGTTCACGATAACGCAGGGAGGCCGTCGAATGAGCAAGGCTGAGTTCATTGATCAAATTCGAAAGATGGATCCGAAGAGTCGTGCTCAGGCCGTTGAAGACAGCAATGCTCCAGAAGCCGTAAAACGTGAAGCTCGAAAAGACGCACGCGAGCAAGCCCAAGCCTCAAAAACACCGCAAGGAGTTCCAGCTTCGCAACAGCACCGTCAATCGATACCAGTCGTGCAGGAGCAACCCGAAAACGAGGATGCTGCCGCTGTTGCAGAAATCACCCGGTCTGGTTCTCAAGATTCTCACGACATTCAACTGGTTGATTCGCGAGGTCAAGCGGTGCCTTTCCATGACATTTCAACTGACCTCCGATCTCGGCAAACGGATCAAGGTGAGACGGCTGCAGAACGTCGACGCAGACTAGCTCTCGAACAGCAGACTGGTGCAGATTCCGACTCTGAGGATGATGGCACCGAGCGAGTCCCTCCTGCGAGGCGGCCTGGCGGCGCCGCGAGCTCTTCTTCGCCTCACAAGAGACAAGTCAACGATGCAGGCGAAACGGCCGCTGAGCGGAGACGCAGAGAAGGTGCGCTAGGTATCAGCCGCGAGGAGAGCGACAGTGAGGAGGAAGAAGTCCGAGAGGCCCCTCAGCCTCGCGGTATACGTTTTGCCGATGAGCCTAGAGCTGCCGCACAATCATCTGAGGGTGATTCTCGTCCACGACAAAGTGCGCTGAGGTGGGGCAAGGACCGTGGGCGATGATTGAGGTTTGTTTCCTTGTATGGACAAAGTGGTAGATTTCCTGCATGATAGCGTATGGTAGTACTGTGGGTCTCGCATATTTGTTCAGAAGCAAGCGCTGTATATATCGGGATCATTGATGATTGACGAGGCCTGTCGCTGTCGATATTTGTTTCAAAATACTTGCTCCAGCAATTCTTCTCGGGTTGGAGGCTCATCGAGACACCGGAACAGTTGATCGAATTTCTTCTGGCACGTACTGATATTTTCCCAAAGACAGAACTGGTGCACAAGATTGTGGATCTGCTCTCTCTGTCGTTCGATACGCTCATCAATTCGTCGACGCCCCTCTGCCAGATCCCAAAGCGGAAGCTCAACGTCAAACCCACCATGGACACCAGGCGTAGCAGTCCAATTGACTGACATCGCGACTGTCACTTTAGCATTCTCACTCCCAACAGCATCCAGAAGCCTCTTCATCGCTGTCGCAACTACATCGGCAGTCGACCTCTCCCACCACGTAAACCAACACCCAAGCTGAATTTCGACCCCAGTGGACCTATCCGCAGACCACCGCAGCCAAGTAGTCAGGACATCCAGCGCAGGTACTAAGCTCTCATCGCAGACTCCTTGACCTTGAACGAGTTTCAAATATTGTCCGAGCACTGGCACGATGAGCTTTAACTTGTTGATCGACGTGAAGACTTGTGCGGCTTCGTTTCTGATTTGTCGGCAAACCAAAAGCAGATTCAAACAAGTCAGAGGACCGAGCGGTAAAGGTCTCGTGCGAATGAGCTTGCGTGAGGCTTCGGAGTATGTGAGTTGGATCGTTTCATCTTGGGCGAGGACGAATTCGTAGATGCGGAGTCGGATTTCGAGTGGAACTTCTTGGAGTAGTATGCATTTGCGTGCAGTGGACATGCTCGGTCAGTTAGTGTCGAGGTCCGAAGAGAGACGTCTTTTGCAAGTGTGATGAACAGGTTGGTGGAAGTGAAAACAGGAATGAGTCCTGCTTGGTCCAGTGTCACGATAGCGGACACGGATCTGGCTTCGCCCGCTCCTGCACTACATCGTATCCGGTTTACTTGGTGCGATGTCGTCGGAGACCGTGCTGCTAGACAAGCCATTATGGTGCTGTTTGGCCTGGGTCGGTTTCGGGCCGAAATACATCGACGAGTTTCCGAATTTGTGCCAATTCCATATTTCTCCTAGCATAGCGGCAAAGGAGTGACCAGCCTGGAGTCTCCTTTCGGATTTCAGCTCCATTGCGATCTGGCCGTGAGTGAGGCACGTTTATTGCTTGCATGTCATTCGCCTTATTGGCTTGTCCCACTTCGTGCCTCTAATAACAACCACTCTGAGCCCAGCCGTAATCAACGCAAATGCTACCCAAACCCCACGCTGTACACAACACATCTATCCTATCCAAAGTTCGCTATGCAAAGCAAAGCTCTATTCTATAGCCAAGTAACGCCTCCCATGGCCGCTCGCCCTTGATGCTACTGTCGATATCAAAATATGCCGCTAGGCCCATTAGGAATGATGAGGGAAATATGAAGTCCGCCATGCCAGGAATACGATGAAGACAAGCAGCACGAAGATGATCGACGCGACCCAACCCAGCATGCGTTCTCGCGCCACCATCTGATCAAGTTGGCCGACCAAGCTATTGCATCGTTCGAACAATTGTTGTGCTGTGTCGACAATGTCTTGCTGCTGGTCTGCCGTCAAGAGGGTTTCTCCGCTGATCAGGCTTGCCTTGAACAAGGTCTTGATGTCTTCGCCATCTTCATCACCATCAAATGAGAGAAAGGAAAAGCCGGGCACGTCGAGTGAAGGCTTGTCACTATCTGCGACTTGGCATATTGTTGATCCTGTCAGCCAGAAGTCACGTCCGCTCGTGGCTAATTGCTGGCGTATCCATCGCCCGCCTGCGAAGGTGGCCATATAAAAGACCCATGCAAAAGCGATCAATATGTGTGGCTTGCTGCGAATACGTGTACGCATCTGAGCAGTCCACTCCTCGTCCAGATCAGGTGTGCTGTAGATGTTTGGCCCAGCAACGGCGCGTAGGTGTTTCAGGTCATGGTTGAAACGACTGGATCTGGCCAGCCCCCGCGGCCGAAGATTCGCGAGCCATACGTGCGGATCGTGGTCGTGGGTCGCGTCTTCGGGGGCGCGTTGCTGCAGTCGTCGTACAAGGAGATCCCACTCTGTTTCGAAGAGGAAGAAGAAGCTCGCGAAGGGCACGATGCCTTTGGCGAACAGAAGTGGGCTTGTCTGATGCGGCGGAAGCGCAAGTGGCAGACGTTGGCCCAGTGAGCGGTTGAGTTCGGTGTGTTGTTTCCGGGTGGCCACGTTGACGAGGGCGCCGATAGCAGAGCTTGCATGCGTGGCCATGGCCGCTGCAGGACCTGGCGCCGCAGCGGGCGCAGGCGCAGGCGTGGTCAACGGTGTCATGTCAGGGTCTGCGGATGTCTGCAAAGATACTGTGAGGACGCAGAGTCGCTGCTGTCTGCCAGCGCGGACACGCTTGCCTCATAGCGGCCGCGGGTGGCAGTCATCGCGTCGCGCTGGTGAATGATCGGATCGCGTGCGCGGGTCATGCTGTCGTTCTTGCAGCGCAGATTCGCGAGTCAGAAGCGAAACGCCACAGCAGGCGCGATCCGATGTCTGTGCGCGGTTGCCCGTGGAGACGCTATTTACAGCTGCCCCAGGCCAGCGCGACAAGTGCCCATGGGCTCACGCAGCTGTAGCTACCCAACATCAGCCACGCAGTTGTCTGCTCACCACCACAACCACGCTCACTACTGCCTGCTTAGTGCTCTTCTGCCACTCGCCCGCCGACACCTTTTCCTGTTTCCCGACGAGCTGCCGCGCACTCTGGTCCTGCAACGGCCACCCCAGACAGCACATTCCTCCACTTTTCACAGCATTCCTTGATGCAGCGCCGATAAGGCTTCGCTCAACGGCCTGCCAGCCTGCCCACCGCCATGGACACTTCATACTTGTCACAGCAGGTCACTACCATCATCGAGCGCCTGCATGGTTTCTTTGACGAAATTGGCGTCCCCAGCCATGAGCGCGACTCGAGAGAATCAGAGGTATGGCGCCGCAGACTGATGCCCACGGCAGTGTTCTAACAGCTGCCAGCTCTTCTCCGCTCTCTCCGAAACACTGCACAATCAACTCAACCTGGTCGCAAAGGAGAAACATGACCTCACCGAAGAGGCACAGCGTCTCATCAAGACCATCCGCCAGATGGAGCGGTCGCTAGATGACACCAGACCAAAGGACGATTTCGAGGCGGAGAAAGATGGGTTGAAAATCACATATCCACTGCTGAACTGTATCGAGCGGCTCAAGCAAAAACATCATACCATTGCCAAGCTGCACCGCGAGCGCTACGAACAAGTCAAGAAGCTGGTGGAGGCATTGGAGTCATACGCATCACATCTCGAACCCGCCTTCGTAAAGATCAAGCTACCTCCTACAGCTCCAAAAGCCGACATATCGCCTACATTCGACCTGTCGCCGACGTACGTCACCAAGCTGGACCACGAGTTCACCCGGGTTTACGATGAGTACAACAAGCGCGTGGCCACAGTAGCGCAATGCGGCGAAGACATCATCAATCTGTATTCCGAGCTGGGTGTTCCGCAAGCGCAAATCGAGAGCCAGATCGTGCAGTTTGCACGAGAATCGCCGGAACAATTGGGACTTCACAAGGAGGACTTGCAGCGACTCGCTGCTAAGCGCGACAAGCTTATGAGCGAGAAGCAGCAACGCGAACGAAAGCTGAAGGAATTGCGAGCTGCAGTCGAAGGCCTATGGGACCGTCTCGGTGTGGACGAGGCCGAGCGCAAGCAGTTCCTGGCGAGCAACCGCGGTGTCGGCATTCGTCAGATCAATGAATTTGAGGACGAGCTGTCCAGACTCAACGAGCTCAAGCGACAGAACCTACACATCTTCGTTGAGGATGCTAGGTTCAAGCTCCAGGCTCTGTGGGACGGCTTGTACTTCTCCGAGGAGGAAATGTTGGATTTTGCGCCTGCTTTCTCCGACGTGTATTCCGACGCCCTCCTGTCAGCACATGAGCAGGAAATTGCTAGGCTGGAAGCTTTGAGGGAACAGCGAGCACCTATCCTAGCTGCAGTGGACAGGCATCGCAGTCTGATCCAGGACCGTGAGGACTTGGAGAAGAGCAGTCAGGATGCCTCGCGGCTGATGTCGAAGGGTGCCAAGGGTGAGAAGCGCGATCCTGGCAAGCTGTTACGAGAAGAAAAGCAGCGCAAGCGTATCACCAAAGAGCTGCCCAAAGTCGAAGCAGACCTTCGAAAGACTTTGGAAGACTGGGAAGAGGAATATGGTCGTCCATTCTGCGTACATGGCCAGCGGTACTTGGATGAACTTGATGCGGTACAGTCCAGAGCTCCGCCAGCTCGCAGCAAGACTCCGAATGCCCTGTCTGGATCTAGAGACCCGCCAAAGAGCGCTGGGCGCGATGCGAGGCCCAACTTGGGACAGAGCAAGAGCGCTGGAACTTTGCGCGGAGGAAACCCTACTCGAAGCAAGACACCAACAGCGCACCCGAACCGCAACCCGCTGGCCGCCTCCACAACAGGTCATTCAGCACTAGGAGCTTCGATGCTGGGCGCATCAATATCAGCACATGGCTCGATCCGAGGCAGCCCTTCCAAGATTCCAGGTGCATCGGGATCACGATTGCCCATGGGCGTTCTGCCCAATGGAAATAACTCGCCGGAGCGTCGCGAGAGGGGCAAGATGGCATCGAGCCAGGACGGTGAGCTCAACCGCACATTACGAGGCAACATGGGCCCTCCTCGGGTGCCACCGCCAAAGATGAAGGACTTGTTCATAGCGCCAACGCCTACGCCAATGGGCAGCAATAAGGAGAATGGCCTTGACCTCGAGCGACCGGGAAGTGTGCTTCGCCATATCGAGGCAGGTGATCCCTACGACGATCGTCGGTATGAGAACAATCACTACTCCAGCATGCACTCGTCTTCATCACATGGCTCGCGCGGGCATATGCTCAGCCGCTCGGTGGGTTCATTTGCTTCAACTGCCTCGCGACCTATGAGCCGACAGGAGTATCCCGTAGCTCCGCCGATCTCGCGCCAGACAAGCAACACTTCTTCTGTCATGAGTGGGTCCCAGGTCAGCGGCAGCGAAAATTGGGAGACTTACGACAGCAACTCCGACAACGAAGAGGCAGATGCGACGGAGGCGTACTACGCGAAGATGAAGCACCAGCAGTCCCAATTAAGGCAGACAGTGAAGAGACCCGGCACGGCATCTGGCCAGCTCGGAGGTATCAAGCGTGTCCGCGAGCAGCCCATTGTCGAAGAGGGGCGGGAAGGCAGCGAGGCTGGCTGGACCGATGACGGCAGTGTCGGTGAGACTTACTGAACCTCTTCTCGTACAGTCCGGGAGGATGTTTGAAAAACAGAAATTTTTGGCGAACTTGCACTTGCATGGCGTTGGCGGATGGAATCTGGACAGAGAACGGAACTGGATAGGACAGGCGTTTCGTCTTTGCTTGAAATTAGTCTTCAGGTTTTGAAGACATGACGACGAAAAACGCAGCTTGTGTGGAATTCGATGTTAGGCGATTGCGGCCTTGACGGTCCTTCGATTTTTGCGTGTGCTTGCCTGTATACTTACTAGTTCACGAGGGCATGAATTACAGGATATTTTCACGAACTTGCTTTTTTCCATTTACTTTCTCTTATCGATCAAGGTGGGTTTGTTGTTGCATGTGCGATCAGAATTTTTTCTGCTAGTCGTTGCAGTTTGATGATAAGAGAGTGGCTTCGATGCTGAATGCCGTCATGCAGGAGAGGAGTGATGAGTCGGGCGAACATGGACTCTTTTCGATCGGTCTTCGCTTGGAGGTTGATGGCACCCCACGTGGCCGCGGAAGCAGATGATGTTGCAGACGGTGCCGTAGCTCCTGGAGCCTGGAGATGCATATTCGCCTATCCTCGCGAATATATGCATCCACTTGGAGTGAGACACTGCGAATGGGAACCTGTTCGGTTGGTCGGATGCTCTATGCTGCTGCTACCGCTGCTGGATACATTTCGCTGTATATCGATCGCTGATCTCTGCGTGTACGTCGACACATAGCACATGCGCCAGGTGTTTCTTTGTAGCGTCATCTTGCGTGACCAAGAGTGACTTGGCGTACAGGCATTTTTCCGGTGAAGCTGGGGACAAGCGTGAAAGGAAGGCATGTCGGCGGTTCTTGAAGCCATGTCTGACTAGTCACGCTAGTCACGGTTGACGTGTGCAACGAAGTTCTTGCGTCAATGACTCTTGATCTTCCGCACGTGGTGCAACGTTCCGAAGAGTAGCCTATCTTTTGCTCACCTATTCTGTTGTCAGCGCTATGTAGTACTACTGTAAGGTGTCGTAGTTGTGATTTTCCTAGTGCGGTAGGTGTCTCATGTGAAGAGCTACTGTTGCTAGGCTTGACAGATCTGTGACTAGATGTTTTGTTGTCATCGGATAGTGAGATTTGGTATAGGATCATGGGTTGGGCGGAGATGAACCGCTACCCCACGGGTCATACATCATGATCCATGCTGCCGATAAGGAAGCCGGATACCGATGGCGCCCGGAAGCTACAGGCGCAGAAATGTGGAATTGGTGCTGCGTGTCGTTGAAGAGTATCGCACGTGCTATCACGTCGAGTAATATTCGAGGGTCGCCCGGTATTGGTGCTTGCTTGCATTGATCTTGGCATCCGGTGATTTGATGTTTGAATGGTAGGAATGTGATTGTGATGGCGGTGAGGCCGTACAGGTAGGCTGTCGGAGTGTGAAGTTGGGCAGCAAGTAGATTTGCTCGGGTTGTTCAGCACAGCGTGGTCGTGGTGTGTCGAAAGTTTTGCCGAATGTAGCCAATGTACACGATCGGCAGACTGGAGCAGGTTCCGTAGTGCATCCGCTGGCCTTGTTAGCAGCGCTCAATGAGGTCCACCGCAATAATATTCCATCAAAGAGTCACTGCTGAAAATTGTCGTCTGAGTGTCAGCATTGATCTTGCCATGTCAAGTCGAGTAGTCATGCACGTGAGTTGTTGTTGTGTTTAGCGCCCCCCGTACCCGACGGGAGAAATCAGAAATGGTGTGCAGCCAGCCACGTACGTACATCGCACCTAGTAGAGGAGAGGTCGGGTACGGCACAACACACAAGCAGCTTATCGTCCAATAATGAGCAGCGGCTCACAACTTCGTCAAGCACGACATATGCAGCTTCAAAGTCCGTCGTGCCTCCCCATTCGGCGTGCATGTCCTTCTGCAATGTCCCAGGCCAACATGTGGGGGATGCCTGGCGCGTGTAGTCGAAACTGGCTATACCCCGGAGAGAGAGGCTAACGCAGCAGCCCACCAACAAATGTTTTCTGCTGGTCTGCAAAAACTCTGACCGCTACGTAACGCATGTGGCCCTCGCGACAACGGGCCTTCTCGAGCAGCGCTCGTGTGTCCGCCTGCCAGTATCGCGCCTCGCACGTGTCAGCAGCAGCACAGCGGCGGCGAGTGACAACCACGCACAGGGCTGAGGGGCCCGCCACGCGCCACCAATCATGCGCAGCCTATTCTCGTAGCAGATCGCAGCTAGAAGCCTTTGCGAACCTGCATCTGCCGGCCCGCCAAGCAGCGCTGCGCCCGTCTGGGAAGGTGATCTCGCCCTCGGTCCTTTGCGCGCAGCGTGTGATGATGGCACCGTGCGCTTCGTCATCCCAACAAGCTCGTTTGCGACAGCGCTGGCGGCCTGCACGGCGGCGCTCCCCGGCTGACGACGAAGGCAGGGCGGAGGGAGCCTTCAGCAGCAACAGCAACAAACGTGTCGCGTGAGTGGCATGGCCAGGCAGTCCAGGGTTTGCTGAGAGTTTGGCCTGTCCCCTTATCGCGACCAACCAAGGGCGCGGGTGTGCTCATGTTTCGCCCGCGCACAGCTGGGCAGCTGTCACCACCCTCGCCGCGCACTAACACGCTGCTGCCACTGACTACTACTACCGCCGCTCTCACCCACTGTTTGCACGTCCTCAAAGTCTCTCTCTCTTCGCAGCTCCACCACCGCGCACCACTCTCCGGACGGTCTGCGGCAGTGAATATTGCGCACCCACCGCCCTGCCTGTCTGCCCCAATCACCGCGCCGGCTGCTGGACCCTCTCGCCGCGCTATTACGAAACCGCCGACTGCCAGATCGTGTCCGGTTCCCTGGATCCCGGCACGTCGCAGCCTGCGCACCGCAGCCCGCTCTGCGACGAACCCTCGAACGTTCGCGCCGGTCGTGCTCCTCTCACGAGACGTGCTTTTCCCTGATCTTACTTAATAAGAACCGCCTACCCCCCGGTTGGGCCACTGGGCCACGCGCAATCCAGGGCCATGCTGGTGCCGAGCTCGTTCAAATACAGCTCGGCTGCCATGGACCATGCCGCTCGCAGATCCTCTCGCCAGTCACCACCAAAGCCTCCCTACCTCGAGCGGAAACGGTCAGCAGCCACGTTGCACTCGGTGTCGCCGCCGCGCAACAACACCGATCCTGTCGGCATCCCATTATCTTCCGCGCCCAATGTTGCCACGTCGAAACACACTGAGTCCGAATCGAATCACAACATGGCTACAAAACGGAGCGCTACTGTCGACATCAGTCGGAGGAAGCCTTCGACTCACGACCCAAACGCCCTCCCGCCTGCAGTCGCCGCACTGCTGGCGGTGACAGCGATTCCGCCTCGCCGCTCCAATCGCTACCGGACACATGCCGGCAGGGGCCGTCGGATCTCGATAGAGGAATTGATCAGTGAATGGAGAAACGATGACTCTCTCAAGCAATCGTACGAGAGCCCAACTAACGGTGCTCTGGGGATACTGTTGGAGGATGGTCTGGACGCAGATGACGACAACAGCGTTCCAAGCGACCTCAACGCTAGGTCAGCTTCCAGCGATTCGATGCCATCTCTCGACTCAGACAACCAGTCAGTATTGTCTGTCGGCAGCCCTTCAACACCGGGCTCCTTGCGCAGTCGGAAGTCAATTACGAATTTCAAAAAGGAAAAGCCGAGGTCGCTGCCAGCGTCAGTGGATTGTGCTTTAGACCATCCTCTCATAACTACGGTAGAAATTGAGGGTGATGACGACTTGCCACCACTACCGAAGCAGAAGCGTGTGGTCGCGAAGTCGAAATCTTCGTTCAAGTCGAATTTGACGGCGTCTTTGCAATCACTGAAAGAAGCCGCGGTGAACTCGATTTCTTCTCTCGGACGGACGGGTGGAATGCCTTCACTTTCCCGAGCGGCAGCCCCTCCGATGGACGATATGCTCTGGTCTCACCCGTTCCTTTTCCCAAGGTTTAGTTCCGAAGTTCGACCTGCCTACGATGGGACACCAACGCAAGCCCAACGGCGATATCTCAATCCCATGCCTCTCACCTTCGAGGAGCAAGAAGCACCATTCCAGGAGGCTTTACATGCTCCGTTCCTCGCGGAGACTGTTGACGATGCGCCAATCATCCAGATGCAGACTTACAACCGCGGACGAAAGCGGCCTGGCAAGCGCGCCGCCCCGAATCCCAGTTCAGAGGCTGGAAGGGCTCTCCTCGGCCAAGTTGGCGGACGACAGCGTGAAGTGAGGGAAAATTCCAACTTCTTGCGCGTCGTTGTCTTGGAGATGAACATGCGTCGTGAAGGCAAGTTGGAGCAAGGACGGGCCAAAATATGGCTCCCACCTCGTGAATCCAGTGCAACTCCAGAGCAGAAGGGCGGGATCCCAAAGCGTTGGATCGGGGAGACTGCATGATGCACTAGATCTGGCAACAATTTCTTATTAACGAGCATCGCATTTTTTGTGTTTTTCGACATGTATTGCAGCGTTCAAGCGGAACGCATTTACGAGAAATGCTGAAGAGACCTGAGAGAATCATGAAGCATATATAGCACTCCACAGAGCGGAGCACCCATTTCAGGAGCAAGCAAAGCAATGAGAAAATATTGCAAACGAGGAGAAAGAGATCCACGCTGTATGTATACCTTGCTTGACCGCATACATCACATGACATGACGATAAATGCCTCATGTCTTGCGCGATTTCTGGAGCAGGGAGCTGCTCACGTGTCTTGCTAGTACCACCAAGGTCACGACATAGATGGAGATCAGCACGCGCTTGAGAGCATTTCCGGGGCTGGGAACTCTTCATTTTGAGGACCATCTGAGGTTTGCGGTCAACTGAATCAATACTGGTATTGGTGTAGCACGACTCGAATACATGAAGGATGAATGTTCGATGTCCAGGAGTCGTAAACCTCAAGTGCAGTAGACCGCCTTGCAAAATTGCACCTGTACCCCAGTCTCGGAGTCCGTCTGTAGCTATTCAGAGCTCGGTAGCCTAGTAGGTGACATTGCAGCAATGCAGCCATTACTTTACAAGATCGACATGCGAGGGTCTTTTACCGTCCCAGGATGGCTGGACAGCTGGATGAGCCACGCAACTAGTGGCATACCACCTTCTTACCTCTCACCTTGTCCTTCTCATTCAACAGCTTCTCAAATTCCATAAGTCGTGCCATTCAGAAAGGTCCCGTTGTAGTTCGGTCCTTCGAGCTGTAGGAAGAAGAACAGGTCAGTATCGAAACACGCTCAGATAGACAACACGTTCAACGAGATGGAGCAGCTTACATGCCACACATCAATCCTCAACGTAAAATATGTCTCGCTCGTTGATACTCTCTGCAAAAGTCCAAACGCGACAAGATTGTTCAACCAGTAATACTTCGGGTCACCAGTCTCAATGATGACTCGCAGATGTGAAGTTCCATCTGAATCACGATCAGCAACTGTATAACTTTCGAAATATCGCAGCAACTCACCTGGATTCTTATTCCCACTCGTCTGCAAAAAGAGATTCCCGCCATCGTATGTTTGGAGGTTGTATCTTGTATCCGCCGAGAACAGGCCCGTCTGAGGATCTGTAAGGCCCCAATCTGCTCCGAGATTGAGGACTTTTCCAGAGAGATGAGGGCCTGTGAAGTTGCCGCCCTATGTTCTCGTATTGGTGACTGTTTCTCAAGCAAGAATTCATTGGAGGAGCCCTGCTTACGATGATGGGAATTGCTTTCCGAATGCCCTTTGGAGTCTGCATTTCAAAGAGTGTGGGCTCGCAGTCCACAAATGCGGTGTACAGCCATACCGACCCGGGAGCGGTTGGCTCTGTCTTTGGCGGCAGGACAGTCTGTGCTGCGGCAGATGCTGCTACAGCGAAGAGGCTGGTGAGAAGGCTGAGCTGCATGTTAGGTAGTTGAATAGTAGAGCTGTTGAGTAGATGCCTGTATGGTGGCGCAATATTCTGAATCTGATGAAGTTTATATCGGTATACGGACGTGTACCTGCATCGCACCGCTATCAGTTTTACCAAGGTCTGACCTCTCGGCAGACGGCATCGGTCTGGCCGTCACTAGTTGAACACCATCTCCACGCTGCGAACGTTGCCGGTCGCTATAATGCGGGGTGTGACGATGCAATTGCCGATGTTATGCCTTTGCGAGACCGGGATAAACAGCTTCTTGTCGTGCTACCGTCCTTTAGAAAGCTGATTAATCATGCGATCGATATCGAGCACTTGTTGTCCACTGGCCTTTGACCTCAGTTCTTCAAGTGTTGCTCGGTCTTTCATTTTCAACGCTTCTTCGCCTGCTTTGTTCACCATTCCGACCTTCACCCACATTTCAATGCGTTCGGCGAGGGTGAGCGAAGTGCACTTTGGTATAAAAGCCGAAGCAACCTTGGGGTTCCCTGCACCAAGAATCTCGTTGAAAAATGGCTGCGTGTGCGTTAGATAAGCGACAATTGTCCAGTGCAATTTGACTTACCTCCCACCCAATGGGACTCTTCCGCTGCTTCGCAGTCTCTTCCAGCTCCCTCCAATCTCGTCTGCTCACGAGTGCCCTCAATCTGATCCACCAGTAGGTTTTATCACTAACCTTGAACTCCGTTTGAATCTTCTGTGAGCGCTTGATGTTACCCTGCTTGATGAGCTTGCTCATCGTTTCATTCACAGAAAGTCCAACGTAGCTCTCATTCAGCTCCTTCTCGAATGTTTCCTGGAATCGCAGCAACTTCTGTGCTTCTTCCACTGCTGTAACTTGCGGTGCGTACTCCTTGCTGTCGCGGAGTAACTTCGCAGCCATCTTGAGTTTCTCGTTCGCAGGATGTACGTCACTCGCGGACAATGCTTCCGATATGAGAAGATTGGCGCCATCTAGCCGTCGGTCGTCCTGGTAGTAGAGATCTTTCAGCAATTCGACATCCTGGTCAATTGCAGATGACTCTACTATCGCCGTGGCAACAGACCTGCTGTTGATCGTCCGGAAGAAGCTTGATAGTGGTATCTTTTTCTTCAGATTTAGCAGGACGTAAAATACGAGGTCGGTGTCTCCGCTGTCGATGGCCTTGTCAAGAGCGACAGACTCCTCGCCAACATCCAGAAGAAGGGGAACTTGCTTTCCAGCTCTTGGTTCGTGTTCTAGCAGTTGAGTCGCAAGCTTCCCTCTTCCTTCATCGTATGCTGCTCGGGCAACCTCTTCGAATGAGATGCCACGTTTGCCACGAAGCTTGCGCACTATTTCGCGAGATATACTCTCCTCGTCCGTGGTTGAGCTTCGAACCTTCTGACGCGCCCAGTGCACGTATATCCGATCCACAGGCAAGTGCAGATACTCTGATATTTTCAGTGCCAACAAGTACTCCTGTCGGTTGACCAGCCGTTGCACGAGTCGCTCGGGTGTGAGGCGGATGTACTGCTCATAAGAAAGTGGCAAGCCAATCTCATGATCCCGCACGGCGTGTAATACGCGCAAAGCCTCGGTCATGTCCACGAAATCGTCACTGTTATACAGATCGAGCACAGATTTGCCAAACGATGCTGCTTTCAAGAGTTGCTTCTGCCAGTGGACGTTGAACTCGTGACCCGCCGCGCGGACACACACGTCCACAGCCTCGTCCAGGTTTGGTTTAATGAGCTGAATATTGTCATCGGCCTTGGGTGACTTGTTGTCCAGCTGCACAATAGCGTCTAGCAATACGGCAGGCGGGGAGTCTGATCCAATTTTGAACACCTTTTCGGTATCATAGGGCACTTTCTGCAGGAATTCACAGACATCGCTCGTCAATATGCGGATGCCATCCACGTCGGGTAGAAGGTGGACCCAGGAGTCGTAGAACCACTTGAACGCAGAGCCATTCGGTCCTACGAGGTGTATTTCGTCTTCCCATGCGAGCACTACTGCGTTGTTGCCGCACCATTGTAGGTCCTTAGGGGGAGTCTTCGCCTTGGAATCGTATTCACTGAAACGATCTTGGAAGTCGCTGCTTATAACCCAGACCTTGCCGTCGTCGGTGTACAGTGCGATGTACTTGCCGTTAGGTGACACAGCAATATGTCTGAATGGACCAGCTTGTAGACCCCGGTCCTCGCACTCTACCGCGTCCACAACAAAGACAGTGTGCTCAAGTGCGAGCAGGACTTCCACGGAGCGTGAAGATGTGTATTCAGGGGAGATGATGGCCCATGATACCACCTCTCCAGGAGGAGCTGACGCCAACAGCTGTGGCCGCGGCTCATCATATCGCGAGACTGCCACCAGACTATTGTTTCCAAGCAGAGCGACGAAGCCGCTCGGCCAGAACTTGCAGTTCACCACGCCATGGTCCTCTGCTCCATGGCCCAGGTTGAAAGGCGTGAAGTCGGATTGAAGGTCCGAGTATATGCGCACAGTACCGTCGTCGGTAACGACCAGCAGCTTCTCATCTTCCGACCAGCCCACGCACTTGATGTTGCCCTTGTCCCATTGTATCTGTCGAATCAGCTTGCCGGCGCAGGTGTGGATGTCGATGGTCGCTTTGGAGGTCTGCGGGCCTCGGAACGAGTAGACCTTGGAGGGATCGCGTCGCAGCGCTGCACGGGTTAGCGAGGGCCATATCCAGTTGTGCAGAGTGCTTACCTACAGCACCACTACAAGGAGCGCCGGCGAGCGAGTAGTTCTCGAGCTCGAGTTCGGGATCGAAAACATCGCGGTACAGCTCAATCTTGCGGTAGAAGCGGTCGCCAATGCGCTCCCATCCTGCGGTCGGCTTGGACATGGTGCACGCTTGCGTGTCTGCTCCTCATCTCGTGCGCATGGTGGGTGTGTGTGAGAGGCCCTTCTGTGGAGTGAGCTGCCTGCTTGCCTGTGAGCTTGGACGTGGTGACGAACGCTTGGCTTGTGCCTCTGGCTGACATCGACTCCACAACTCGCGAACCACCTTCTCAAATAACACGTTGAGACGAATGAGGCACTGAATGCCGTTTGGAGAGGACACGCTCCTATACTATGGATACCTCAATACTGGAACGCGTAGAGGAACTGGACGATTTGGAATTGGCTCTTCTAGTATCTACAGTTGCTCAAGTGCACTGCATCTTCTCCACAGCTGTGGACGTCGTCAAGAATATACAAGAAGAACTTCGGCTGTCTTGCATTGATTTGTTCGGTGTCCAACCTGCCGTGGTGGAATGCACTTCACGAACAACCGTAGACGAGTTCAATGAATGCGTGCTCATCGAAAACGAGAACAGCCTGGAAGATGCGGTCCACCGAGATTACACCAAGGCTCGTCCAAGTCTACTGGTCAACTTCACGCCCATCCGTCAAGCGAGTCCTGGCGGCAGTAGGATGGGAAGCATAGCCAACCTCGAAGAAAAGCGTATTGCGGATGTCATTATCGCCACTGGCCTGGACGCTGCGCCCGAGAGCGTGCAGATTCAAGTCTTTGAATTGATCAGGTCTGGCCGTATCTTCACGCGGTCTGCCATGCACGTTGCACCAAAGGATTTGCTCTTCATCACTATCCTTTCTAAGCCTGATGCACGCCTGACCCGACATCTCAACGACTGTTTCTGCGTGTCACATTTTCATAGCCCGGACGAAGGCTTGCCACATCTGGACAGCCACTTCAACTCGAAATACTTTGCGCCGCCCACGTTCTCGGCAGCAGATATCAAGCGGCTCACAGAACTCATGCAGTCGGTAGAGATGACTGCTGAGATAGCTCAATATCTTCACAACGTCGTTGTCTTCATGCGCAATAGCCGCTACGTGAAAGCGGGAGTCACGGCCACTGCAACACGACAGCTGAGAATACTTGCCATGGCGCTTGCCCCTCTTCATGGACTCAACTACGTGCCACCTTCGCTGATTGCGCTGGCAGCGCGCAAGGTCTATCCGCATCGACTTGTTCTGGCCACCTCGGACAACGAGAGGAGTCTTCTTTGGGGAAGTGATCCACGTGCCATTAAGCAGTTGCTGGAAGGAGTCACAGTCGAGGATGTCATAGAGGATGTCCTTGCGAGCGTGGATACACCGCTTTGAGCCAACGGCGCTCCATACATGCTTTACATGGCTCGCAACGAAGCTACATTCACAGGCAAGCATGTTTTGATAACCACACTTTCCTTCCAGATGCGCCATTCTAGCCTGTAGCCATGAATGCCGGTGCTTCGGCACCCCCTGTTGCAACTGAAGTCACGCTTGGGGGTGCAACAGCGAGCGGCATGCTGTATTCTCGCAATCTCGAGTTTCACTGCAGTTCAGTGGCATCTTAGAGATTGACAATCACGCTTCCCTGGGCTGTGCTGGAGCTGCGCCTCCACAAAAGCGGTGACATTTGGACTTTGACAAAAGCGATCACCGCCCACAACCACTATGCGCCAACTATTTAAAGAACCAGGGAGATGAGTATCTCATGCAAACTCTGTATAAAACTCAAACACAAACGCAATATGGCGCTGGCAACAGATACAGCTTCAATGTCACAACGCTGCATTCGCGCACATTGTGACGAAGATACGATTACCGTCTACCAAGCATACAATGCCCAGATCGCCGAAGCAGCAGTCTCCGCCCAACGTCTAGACGCCTCACCTCTATATGCTCCAAAGCGAGCGACATGGATCAAGCCTAGCTGGAATTGGATGATGTAAGTGAAGCAACTGCGAGACAAGCACTTGCCTAATCCCGCCACAAGGGTCGTCTGCAACTCGCACTAACCTTTCGTCAAACGACATTCAGGTACCGCAGTGGCTACGCATCCAAAGATCAAAACCAATCTCGCATTCTCGCTCTCAGAATGAAACACGAACATTTCATCAAGCTCCTTGAACACGCTGTCATCGCATCCGCACCCCACGCGAGAGGGGAAAGTGTCATCATACAATGGGATCCCGAACGTGGTCCGAGACTCGAGAAGCTAGACTATAGAAGTATCCAGATTGGCATTCCAGGTGCAGTGAGGGAACAATGGATTCGAGAATGGATCTCAAATATCGAAGATGTCACCGAGCGTGCAGAGGAGATGAAGAGAGTCTTGGACCAGGAAGGAAACATTGATGGCGGGGAATTGCTGGCGAGAGATTTGGTGCCGAAGGAGAAAAATTACGAGGTTCCAGAGCATGTACAGGAGCGAATTGGCATGAGGCCAGATTGAAGGTGCAGCGTGGTAGCAAAACAAGTTTGTACATGAAGGCCTCTTTCTTCGTCATATTTGGCACTGCTTAGTCGCCCTAAAGTGTTTGCAGAAGGCAGTCGTATCTCTTCAACGTCTGTACATGTTGGAAAGTCCAAGCTAAGGAGCAGAGATCTGGATCTCTCTTGAGCATGCGATGCTCGAGACTTCTGAGTGAATTACTAAAATATCCCGGATCTAGATTCGCGAATGTTAGTCACCCAATACGATCATATGGCATCAAATGTCACTTGTCATCAGCATCTTGAAAGAAGGCAGAAAAAGGGCGGGCCGTGAAGAAAGGTGAATGAGGAAGAGTTTCACATGTCATTGATGCTCCGCCTAGCTACAGGTACTCGTCATGCACCACGCACAATGTTGGACATTCCTTGAATCCTCTCATTCAGCACTAGGATCACTGTACCTATGCCAATTCCCCCAACCCATTCCATTCCGCATAAAAAAAGAAGAACAAAGCAAATAAGCAGATTTGCTCATAATGGTATCATGATCCAATAACGAAGTCCTTTCCAATTCAAGGGCTCCAATGCTTCCTATGTCGTAACCTGAGGCATCATGATATGCGGCAGAAGCAATCGCTGTCATGTCTTCGATGGTATAATTTAGATCAGTTTCGTGGAGGTCGCAATCATCAACGACCTCAGTTGGTGACAAAATGTGCTCGAACGCCTTTGCCAGCGCCATGCCATGCCATGCCATGCAATGCAATGCTTTCGTAAATGGCAATGAAGAGGAACGCTCAATCCAAGGGCGGGACTCACGTAACGTGAGCATTACTTGTGTTTGGACGCTTTGGCCCTTCAGTGTCCACTCTGGTGATGGTGATGACGGTGAGAGCGGTGCCTGTGCTCTCCGCTGGCGCCCGCCTCCCCTTCTCGGTTGTCTTCAGCTGCGACGCACCAGAAGCGGTGGCTGCCCCAGGCACCCTTCTGGCACTCTTTGCTGCAGTATTTGGTCCGCCTGCATCGCCGACATTTTGCAAATTGGCGGGTAAATTCTTCCCACTTGCCGCATTGCCAGTATGCACACTGTCTGATGCCACCTCTGCTGTCATCCTTCCGACACAGATTTCGCATCACTACCCCGGCCCAGTATTGCATGTCTCCCTGTTGCGGCGAAGGAGGGTTCTGCGCGTGCCGGGAGGAGGATTTTGCGGTGAACTTTTCAATCAATGGGAAGATGTTGTACGGCTTCTCATCATCCTTTTTGACGAACTCGTTATCCCACTCCTCGTCAAGCTCTTCCTGTGTCGGGAGCGAGTGCGAGGCCGGATTGTAGTCCGGATCCAGCATCTTCAGCTCGCGGTCGATCTTCAGTCGTGGTACAAGATGTGATTGCTGGAAATATGATCGAAGGTTGCAGTATTTCGAGACGTACGCAAGCAGCTGCAGTGACATGAGTACGTCTTCGTCGCGAGGCATGGCAGCCAAGATGCTCGCCGGCGCTGGTCGATCAAGCGGCAATCCTCTTTGCGGGTACCACGTCGGTGGTTGTTGCAGGGTGGGTGGGGTGGCGTGGACTGGGCCAGTGGCTGGAAGTTGTGTCTGTACGACAGTGGCTTGTCCTTGGGTTGGCGTAGCCGTGTGACTGCCGTCGTTCGATGGCTGCTGGAGATGGAAGCTCTCGTCGTCGAGGTTCCGCACATCCGGTAACGCGGTCAGAGCAACACCGTTGTTTTGTGTCTCTATGTCTGCTCTGATGTCCTCCATGGCGATATCTGTGCCAGTTATACCCACCATTGGCTCTGACTCGACTCCATTAGATTGCTCTTCTGCAGCCTCTTCGATCTGGCCATCGTCGTCTGACCCGGAGATGGAGAGCTGGTGACGAATCGAAGGTCTTCGCCGAGGCCGACTGCTCTCTGCTTGTTGAACAGGAGCGCCAGGAGTGGTGGGGGACTGCGGCTGCGAGCTCAGCTCTGCATGCAAGGTTGGCATCATCGAGGGTAGCCGATCGGCGTCCCGCACAGGCCGCACGAAGGCGTTACTCTGTAGTGTTAGAGAGGACATGGGAGGCTCTGGTTGTCGGCTGGTAGCAGTCGGTGAAGTGAATTGTACCCGCCCACCAGTAGTTCGAGGGTTTTGACGCGAAAAGGTAGTTCGTTCCGGAGGCGAGCTCAGAGATAGGTTTGCGGTGTGTACAGTAGGCGTGATTTCGCCGCTCTGCTCTTCCTCTGGGGATTCACCAGGCTCCGGGATGGAAATGGGCGGAGGCGCATGGCGTCGACTCCTGCCACTCCGCTGGTCCTGGGTATCTGTTCTATTAGAGGACCTGGAGAAGCTTCGCGACGAGCCAAAGGGGCACTTCTTCCGGTTTTCCAACTCCATTCGTTCCCTGCTCTTCTCCACGACTTGGAAGTAATTGTCCAGAATGGTCGCGATCACAGGAACCACGTCAGCTTCTACCACTCGTGTCCGCACTGCTTCCGATCCCCTCACGCCAATGTTCACGATGCACTGAAAAGCCAGATTCCACTTCCACATCTCCATCATGTCCTTGCTCCGCCCTTCTTTGAGAATGCATACTAGGCGCTCGATACCGCCGTCGACGGTGAGAATGTCCCGAATGCGGCCCGAAGAGGTGGTCAGGTATGCGAGGTTGTTGAGCGAATTGATGAGAGGTAGTGTCGAAGTGCAGTCCAACGCACGGCGGTCATAGAGGGCGGTCGTGATGCCGACCGACGCCTTGTTTGCGTTGGGGATGCTGAAGTTGACCTCACGCATGTTTGCGTCGCGCCAGCCACTCCACGGAGCCGGAGGCCAGTTTGGTTGAGATGGGACACGCGAATGACGAGGCGATCGCGGTGCCAGCGACAGCGAAATCGATGGACTCGGTACGGCAAGCAAGCGTAGGGTGCTTTGCTTTGCTGCGTCGGGCGGTGGCAGGCGATGGGGCCGACGCAGATGGGGCAAGGAGGAAGAATCTCGAGAGATGCACCGACGTCGAACGGGTTCCCAGCAGCGGTATTGGGCAACGACTACGACGATGAACCGCAGACGTCGTGCTAGCCGGTGCGGGCGGAGAAGTGATGTCGGCGGTGGTGGGTGGGCGTCGTCGCTGTCCTTTGTCCCGCGCTCGGCACCGCTCTACTCGGTGGCTCGCAGAGAGCTGCACTGTCCCAAGGCGCGCGACTGCAGCACGCCGGGTGCTGTGCTGTGCTGGGACGGTAGCGCTGGGAGTGCGTGCGTGTGGCGGATCGTGTGTCAGTGGTCGTCGCGCCGACGGGGTGTGGCAGGAAGTTTGTAAGGAGAGGATTCCAGTTGGTCGATGCAAGACGACGGCGAAGCGCTGGCCGCCTTGGCACGACGATGGACCCGATGTTCTCACCCCCAACTCGGGCGGAGCTGGCTGGATAGGATTGCTTTTCGTAGTATTGGTGAAGTGAGATGCTGCTGTTGCTGCTGTTGGTGTTGCTGCTGCTCTATTCTATGCACGTGAGCTGAGGTGTGTGGCAGCGAGTAAGTGAAAGCGGACGGAAGCATGTGTCGGATGGTCGCCTCCTGCAAAGGGAGCTGGGCGTCGCCGAGATTGAGGCAATCTCAGCACCACGCGACCACGAGCCACTGTGTAAGTGTCAAACATCACATTTTATCAACGCCGTAAACGGGTCGCAGAGTAACAGATGCCGCCCACCTTGCCTTGCCATGCGACATTGACTTTGCTGCTGTTCCGGATCTACCCTCGTCCTTCTCGACGCGCCTCTGCCAATTCGACAGGTCACATTACTAATGCGTGGCTCCATCTGGGCACACCATAAGTGTACTGTCGGGTGAGACAACGCCTCTGCGTGGCCATGCCTCTATTTGTGTAATCTGCAATATATCCATTGCGTGTACACCACCACCGCCACGATGAAGACCGGAATCCATACCAGCCCCTCATTATTGCGGAGACTTTCGTTGTACTTGCACTGCCATTGAGACGCTTCCACTTTCTTGAAGTCAGGCATGTCGCTCGTCTGCAAATAGACATGCTCGCTGATTGCGAGCTTCCGGGACACTTCAACGCACGAAGATCCGAGAGGCAATGTGCCACAATGAGATGATCATTGCCTTAGGCCTTGATACTCATTACAATGATCTTTCCAATCTACAGTATTGCCGTTTAAGGACTGGTTCGTACCGCTTTGGCACAGTTTGACAGACATCACATCCTAGACAATACCATTCATGGACGACCAGGTGCCGGAGTGCCATCGAGATTGCTCCTCGGCCCATGACATGACTCAGGGGGCGGCGTGCACATTCAATTGTCAGGACATGCACGAAGATGTTCTGTAATGCTGCATTTCATTCCGATTTTCTATCAACACGAAACGCGAACATGCCACACCCTCACCTCCATCCAAGCTTCAGTAGCTTGCCCACGCTCATACAACGCGCTCGTCCGCTGTGCTGCTGCCTCTTTAATCTCTAAGCGTGAGGTATTGACGCAAAAAGGATGCCACCCGCAACGCCTTCGGGCGGCGAAGCTGGTAGGTCCATGACATCGAGTGTCATTAAAAGGAAGGCATGTCGTGTATGGCCAAGAGGCGTCGTGTATGTCAAAGGGGTCCAGTTTTGGGGGGTATCAGTGAAGAAGGATGTTGTGTTGGCGTGTCGGAAACTCGACATTGCTGATGAATGATGGACAGATGGAGCCTTGTGCGGTGTTGCGATGGTGGTGGGCGGAATCGAGGCTGGCTCATGCTCGTGTGGGGAGGGGTGGTGCAATCGTGGATGCACGCATGGTCGTCGACTTCGACGGCCACACAGTCCCGGCTGCTAACTTACCGCTGCATTTGAAGTGCTCGAAGCTGTCATGCGTTATGGACCTCTGGGGCATAGGACACCAGGGCCGCACGCTATACGCCGTGGCTTGAGAGGGACTTGGATGCAGTTCTTGGAGATCCTTACATATCCATGCTCTCGCCGTCGCCACCGTTGGCAAAGTTAAAGTTCGACTGTTGTTGCTGAGCGCCGAACCCGAACTGACCGTCCTGGCCTTGAGCAGGTGCGAGGTCGTTAACCTCGGCATCGCCATCTTCATCCGAGAAGTACTTCTCAATAATGTTGTAGGCCTTCATGTAGATCTCCTCGTTGCTGTTGTTCTGGCAGTCGTGAATCTTCTCCATGCCTCCGCAGTCCTCGATGAAAAGCGCATATTTGTTGACTGGTGGCTCCGCGCTACCGTCTTGTGCCTCCTTGTCCATGTCACCAACCTTCAAGATGTTCTCCAGACCATCGAGAGCGACTTGGATGATCTTGTTGTCAGGGCAGGCGAGGAGGTCGCACAGCGGGCGAATGGCGCCCTGTTGAACAAGGTAGCGGATCTGGTCGGGCTTCTGCAGGCCGCCGCTTGTTGCGTTGCTGATCGCCCAGCAAGCCTCTTTGCGCGTCTTAAAGTCACCGTGGCTCAAAAGGTGGATCAGCGGCGGAATGATGTTCGCGTCAATCACAGCTTGGATCTGTGTGCTGTTGCCAGCCGTGATGTTGGAAATTGTCCAACATGCCTCCTTGCGAATGCCGTCCTTGGTGCTGCTCAACAGGGACAGAAGAGCCGTGAGGGCTCCGCAGTTGATAATCAGTTGGGTCTGAACGTCATCTCCGGTGACGATGTTGCCCACCGACCGGAGAGCCGGAGTCTGGACGGATGTCGAAGCGTGCATGAGCAGCTCGACCAGTCTACGAGGAATGTTGGCCTCGATGACAGCTTGAATCTTGTCGTTGGAGCCGTCGCTGAGGTAGGAAATAGCCCAGCACGCATCAATGAGGACCTCATCGTCGAGGGAATAGACCAATTTGGCGAGCACAGGGAGCGCTGGCGCGATGGTGTTCCAATCTGGTTGTGGTGTCTTGCCACGGCAGAAGTTGCTGAGTGTCCATGTTGCGTTGCGGAGCATGCTCAGCTTGCGACTGTCGCCGAGGAGGCGCACAAGTGGCTGCAGAGCGCCCTGGGCGAGGACAAAATCTCTGCATGCCGGGCTGTCTCCTGCAATATTTCCCAGTGCCCAAACAGCTTGCTCTCGAACATCTGGCTCAGGGCTGCTCAGCAGCTCCACAAAGATCGGCACTGCTCCGTGTTCAATAACGACCTGAGTCTGCTGGGCTGAGCCAGAGGCGATGTTGGTCAGGGCCCAGGCTGCCTCGAACTGGACAAGAGTGTGTGGGGAGCGAAGGAATTCGACGAATCTCGGGACGACGTTGTTCTCGATAACTCGCTCGATAGGCGGGTTGCGTTCTTTCGAGAGCAGTTTTCGGAATTTGGTGGTAGCTGCGATTTGATCCTCGATCTTATCTGAAAACACGCCCCGCACCATCTGTGGGAGCTCTTCGTCCAGCTACGTGGCTCGTCAGTCATGTGAATCAAAGAAGAAGAACCAGAGCGAGTACATACCTGACTCTCGTTCGTGGCACCCTCATCGTCGCTGTCAGGAGCAGCGCCGAGCGAGGCTCCCAGTCGGTCCCCGCCCGCACCGATGCCTCGTCGCTTGGCGAGGTTCTCCTCGCGCTTCTGCTTGCGAATCTCAACCTGCTGTTCCTCGCGGCGGCGGCGAAGCTCGTCAGGCTTGAATGTGCTCTTCGCCTTGAAGTTGTTGCGGCGGTGCTCGGGTATGTAGCGCTCCGCCATGTTTGCCGGTTCTCGTGCGGGTCAAGTAATGGGTGGTGTTGTGCAGCGGAACGCCGGATGCGGAATGTTCACAGGCTGAGCTGAGACCGCGATCTGGTGGCACTTGACTTGGAAGATCTGGATGAGCAGCTGCAGAGGAAAGGAAGACGTGTGTGACGCCGCAAGTAGTCGACTTCTCTAAAAACACAGCAGTTGACTAGTCCCGCTCCTCGCTTGTGATTCGTTCTGTCCGTGGAAAAGTCGTGGCACGAGGCAGCAATCGAGGGGCACCGTGTTCGGCCGGATTTAGAGGTGTCGAACGAGCTGTGACCGCTAGCAGTAGTGAGGCTGATAAGTGAGCGAAATGTCCAGACAACTGATTGCCCGGGCGGCACGCTGGCAGCAAACGGCAGGCAGGCGGGTTCGCGAACGGCGGTGAAGTGTCTCTGTCGCGGACAATGCTTTCGCACCGGACCCTGCAGACTCAAGACTATTCACGTGCAACGCAGAATGATAGCCTTTCAGCCAAACTCCACGCGAGGCGCGTCTGTCTCACGCGACCGAATTGCTAGCAACGTCCAGAGATGAACACACCTATTTACGGCCGCGGATCACGTTGCCAGTAGCAACTGTTGAGCAAACAGAAGTGCGCACAGAAGCAACGACCGTCGACACCCGATCCAGCACGGCCTCACGTCCATTGTTCACGACGTTCGACCACGGCTTGTTGCCGCTGTTGTCAACTTGGCGGATGTCGTTGACTGCAGCTTGCCGCGACTCACCAAGATTGCATACCCTGTAACATGTTGGCAGATACCAGGCATCACCGGGACAGCTGGACGCGCAGGCGCAAGATCAGAAGTAATCACTAGAAACATCGTGTCCTCCGCACCATCGCCTGGAGGTTGGCTAAGACACGACTATTTTCTGCCGAGAACTTTGAGCCATCGCGCGATCAGCGAGCTCCGTCCTCGAAAGATCTCGCAGATTAATACCTGGTCATCGAGGTCGTCATGTCAATCGCAACGCCGCCGAAGGGGTTCATAGACCTCGCCGCTGCACATAAGCAGCCTGAGGGCGCCTTTGTCAATATAATCGGAGTAGTCGTCGACTTCATGGAGCCAATGACCACGAGGACAGGTCAGAGCATGCTCACATTCCGATTGTTGGACTACAGACTGTCCATGGCAGCAGAGGGCTCCCAAGGTCTAACATGCCGTTCCTTCAGGGAGGACGCCGATAGTCTTCCCAAAATCCGCAGCATCGGGGATGTCGTGATGTTCCGCAATGTGAAAATGGCAACTTGGGAACATCAGCGTATCGCTTTAACGAACTGGTCCACCGCCTGCCTTGTATTTCCAGAAGCGGCTATCCCAGATCCTGCGTTCAACTACGCCTATACCAAAAGCCTCATCGAGCGACTGGGTACGGAGAAGGATAAAGCAAAATTTGATCTGCTCGAACAAGAGTACATCATGAACATCAAAGTGGAAATGAAGGGCAGAGTACACGCGTTACATGCTAAAGCAGCAAGCCGCGCACTTGAAGAAGAATATGACTCTGTCGATCGTCGGCCAGCCAAACGACAAAGAACATCTGAAAACTTCAACGCAGCAGTAAGTGGATTCGGGCCCAAGTTCAGATTGATAGAAGATTTGCGTACTTGGGACTTTGCAGACATTGTTGGGTTTGTGGTAAAGTGTTTTCCAACACAGTATGGAGGGTGTGATCTCTACGTCACTGACTATACGGCCAACGAAAACTTGCGCTACTATGCTCCTCCAGAAGAGGAGACGTCGGAAGAACGGGATGGGGATGTCTTTGGCTACAGTAATGCGCCAAAGAAGAGCTGGCGTGGGCCATTTGGACATCTTGTGATGAAGATTAATGTCAAGCCTCCTCACGCCGCGTTCGCGGCAAATAATCTCAACGAGGGTGAAATCGTGCTGTTGAGAAATGTGAAGCGGAGGACCAAATCCGAGGCTTTTATGGAGGGCGACATGTGGCCAGACCATCAGGATGATACAAAGATCAAAATACACCGAATCAAGGACACCTCTGGCCCAGAATGTCAGGCTATGTTGAAGCGGAAAGAGAGATACTGGGTGGAACGAGATGCCAGACTTGGCCAAAAAGAGCAATCTCCGGAGCAGAAGAAGTCGAAAGCAGCGAAGAAGCGCGAGAAGAAAGAGAGAAAGGCTGCGGCAGCTGCAGCTGCAGCCAAAGACGATGGCATTGCCATGAACCCAAACGTTCGATGCCACCACGATGAGGGGGAGGTTTTCTTGAGCGTCAAGGGCATTCTCGATGTGGACAATGTGCGCCACGTCAACCAGACACCCAATGGCGTGCGCTTTACCCTTCCCTTCATAAATGCAAAGTATCGGGCGACGGTGCGGGTGGTCGACTACCATCCCAAGGCACTTGAGGAGTTTGCCGTTCAGCTCGGCGTCAACAATCATGACCCAGATGCTTGTTACTACGAGGCATCACCCAAATACGAATGGTCGTTCTCCTTGTTGCTGGAAGAAGCTGGTGATAATGGCAAAGCGAATGAGCGGAGTTCACTTTGGGTGCATGTGCATCACGACCAGGCGCAGTTCCTACTCCGTGACCTGGATGATCCAGATGATCTACGGCACCGACCCGAATTGTTGAGTCAGCTCAGGGAGAAGCTGTTCTTGTTGTGGGGCAATCTTGAAGAGACGGCCGCAGGAAAGGAGCTCAGCAACAAACCATTTCAATGCTGCATCGAGGAGTATGGCATTGAGTTAGATGGTTCCGAGTCGGCACTCAAGGGCTTCCAGCGTATGTATAGCATGTTCGGAACGAGCATTTTGTGATGCAAGGTTGAACATTCCACATTGTTTACATGCCCCAGAGGGATCCATGCAGCGCGTCAAAGTAGTGCCCGCGGCCAGACTGACCAGCAGGGAAGCCTCAATCTCTTCGGAGGCAGACCCTAGTCGTTGCATGTAGTCTTCACAATTGTGTGGCGCGTACCTTTTCAAAGAAAGCTCAGTCGCAGATGGTTTCAACATAGGTGTCATGATTGGATGGAGGTGTAGATGCTAATTTACTGCAGGACGGGTGCATGGTTTCACGGTCGGCTCTTGGAGCATCTGGATCCGCGGCCATGTGGCACGAACAGTGCAAGGGACGTAGTGTCATGTGGAGGGTTTCAAACCACAGTTGCAAAGCAAAGCCGCGCACTGGGGACGTGACTCCTCGTGCTATTGGCGGCCGACTTCCTTTTTGATTTGACATTTGATGTGTGTGCGGTGGAAGCGACGCTTGGTGGCAGCGCCACTGATGGAGAGACATGGCGTCCGATCGGAAAGTCTAAGCCACATCGAGCCCATTGGGATCGCAGTTCCTGAGGCGCAAAGGTCCGTGCATGCGCTATGGTCAATTTCCCCAGCGTTTGGTGCCGAGCGGTGGGCGATCACGTCGTGGTTGTCGAGGGAACCTGCTCGTCGCCCCAGCAAAGCAGATGAGCAGCAGAAGAGCACCGCGAGCACGACGGCACAGGTGGCGGGCATGTGATGCAGGCAGAGCGGTGGGTGAGAGACGTGTTGAGGGGGTTGCGGGCAGACAATGAGGACAGGACAGGCACAAAGGGCGAGGGCGATTGCGATTGCGATCTGCAAGTCTGCCGGGCGACGTCAGCGATGCGGCCAGGCAAGGTCGTCTTGGGAGGCATGCAGCGTGCGCGCCAGGCGCTGCGAAATCAAGGCACCAACGCCGGCTGCGCACATATGACGGGCTGCTGCTGGGCTAGGCGCCGCGCATCACGTCGAGCGCGGTGCGTGTGCAAGTCGTAGTGCGTCGCGCGCGTTCGTATGGATTGGGCTGGCCGTCCGTCGAAAAAGAGGAGCTCGCTCAACCGCCCGTCACCATCACAGCTCCCTGTCGTCATAGTTCGTCGACAAAGTGAAGCACAGACCGGAGCACCTTCTTTACAACTGCCTTCCCGCAACCGCAAACAAACGGCCTCTCCTCCTCCCTCTTTGCCCTTTTCTCCCAAACATTCCACACTGTTTGACTCTTCTCACCAGCGCGCGCAGCTTAATACCCCAGAGATACCCCCAGTTGCGCATCGTATTTCGCATCGCTTCCCGACAGGATAACGCCTTGCTGCGGATAGTGTCCGTGTTGCAGACCAGCACGCGCCGCGACACACAGAACCACTGCTGCGAACCAGTCAGCTACCCAGACGCACGACGAAGCTGTCCGTCTTCGTGACCTCGACCCCGAGCAGCGCTCCGCCATAGCACTCGCCCCCCAGAATACACCAACAGACGCCGCAATGGCTTCTTCAAAAGCGGTCAACGTGCCGACCGACAACAAGATCAAGGAGAAGGACATCAACGCCAAGCTCCAGCTCTATGGCATCTACTCAGGTATCGCCCCCAATGCCTCTTCCCACGTAATTCTCGCGACATGCTGACCACCGCTGTAGCATTTGCCAAGGGCAAGGTCCCTTCCAACAAGCAGATCGACGTGGCAATGAACACCGCGCTCGCTTGGAAGGGCATGTCACAACCCAACACAAAGCTCTCGGCCGATGGTCAGCAGCTCGTTTCCGACCTGCGCACCGTCATTGAAAAGGCCAAGGTCCTGATGTTGACCAAGAACGAGGGCAACCTTCTGCAAGATTTTATCTGGCAAACGCAGGCCATCGGTGCTGGTGATGCCAAGGCCCCAGGCGCTCCTATTGACAAGGCCACGGCAGAGCAGCACGGCCAGCAAGCTTTGGAGGGTCTGCGTACACTCGGACAACTCATCATCACCAACGGCCAGTTCCGTAAACTCTGTACGTGCCGTCACAACAAGTGAAGACTGGTGTTTTACTGACAAGTCACAGTGAGCGACTCTGTCGTTTTGCTTCGTGACATTGCCGGCGACGCTGCACAGAACGCCGCGTCCGCAGTCAACCCAGACGAGGAGCGCCTTGCGCAGATCGACAAGCCCGCCGAGGACAACACTTGGCATGAGGCTCCCGATCTCTCCAAGGAGAACATTCGCAACCAGATCAAGTCCAATGTGCCAATTGGCAAGCAGGAAGCGAAGGAGCATGCTCAGGAAGTGGCTGGTGATGCTACCCAGGCTGCTCACCCGAGCGGTTCCCGTGACCCAGCTGACGCTGCCGAGCTTGCTCGCCGCGAGCAGCAGACTGGCGGATCGACTGGCCTTGACGTGCAGCAAGGCGCTCAAGCCGCAAAGGACCGCGCCAAGCAGAAGACATGGGATCAAATGGATGAGAACGACAAGCAGAAGGTCCGCGAATACCGACAGCAAACTAAGGAATACTTCCAGAAGAAGGTTCCAAAGGAGCGTCGCGAGCAGACCATCTACCGCCTGAAGAAGATGATCGTCGAGATCCAAGGACACCAAGACTGTAAGTTGCCTCTGGGTAAGGACCGCGGACAAGGAACACACCGGCCATACCTGCCATGGTCGTTCTTTCAACAGTGCCTCCTCCGTCGCTGCTGGAAAATCAGCACGTGGCAGTGGACGCTGCATTTGTCCGCGGTCCTCGCCTACTGACATTAACAGCCCTTACTAATGGATTTCACAGATCAACAGGCCATTGACACCCTTCTCCGTCTGGCCGAGGAATACACTGGCCACACCAAGGATGTGGCGGCTCAATCCACTGGAGCCGTGAAAGGTGCCCACAGCCAGGACTCCCTTACCACCGCGGAAGCTGACCTCAGGGTGCGTTGATCTAGATTTTACTCGAGAGCGTCAGCAAATGCTGACTTCTATAAAGACTCTCCTTGAGCGTTTCGCGAACAGCACTTCGTTCGATGACCTCTTCGACTCGATCAACCAGATTTACAAGGATGCCGACCGTGACCCAGAACTCAAGAACTTCTTCCGAGGCCTCAACCGCTTCATCCGCCGATGCCTGCAAGAGCAGGGCTATGTCCTTCAGGACGAGTCCAACAAGGAATGGAACAAACTCTATGGTATGTGCCCGGCAAACGGCCCTGCTGCTCTGTGACTTGACTGACAAAATCTTCGACAGACCAGGGCAACTTCCTCCTCCGCACCCGCTACCGCAACCACACCGATCGCATCGTTGACGAGGTTAAGTTCCTTGCTAACCAGTTCGAGCAAGATACCCTGAACAAGGAGTTCGGGGATGCCATGGATAAGCTGTTCAAGGATCTCGGCAACGATTCTGATGGAAAGCCGGAGTTCAAGCCACACTTGGTCAAGGACCTCACGGAAGTGCTTATTCCTGCCTTCTTCGAGAACGTGCGCTACGTTCCCATTCCACGTATCGAGGTCTCCGACCCACAGATCGATGCGATCGTTGAGAACCTTGTCCTCGAGGGCGACAACCTCGCACCAAACATGTTTGAGTTTGGCTCCGACAACTACTGGCGTTGGGGACGCAAGGGCTTCCAATCTAAGAACAAGAACAAAGTCATGCTTGCGGTCTCTGGTATCCAGATGGATCTGCGTGACGTTGCATACTACGTCAAGAAGAAGCAAGGCTTCCCAAGCATCACCGACAAGGGTGTCTTGGACATTTTCCTTGGTGGAACTGGTCTCAGCTTCAAGGTCGCCATGGAGACTGCCGACAAGAAGGATCGTTCTCACTTCTTCAAGATCAACACCATCAATGTTGACGTGAAGAATGTGAACATCAAGGTTAAGCAGTCGAACCACAAGCTGCTGTTCAGCCTGTTCAAGCCAGTCCTCCTCAAGGTCTTGCGTCCTGTCATCCAGAAGGTCGTTGAGAAGCAAGTTCGCGACAGCGTGCAGCAACTCGATGGTCTCCTCTGGGAGGTCAAGCAGGAGGTCGACCGCGCCGTCGAAGAGGCCAAGAGCAACCCAGACCCAGAGAACATCCAGAACATCTACCAGAGATACTTCAACGCCTTCCAGAAGCAGATGCAGAAGGGTCAGCAGAAGAAGGAGGCTGCGAAGGAGAAGGCCAAGGAGACCAACGTCAACGTGGCTGTCACCCAGAACGACTCGATCTTCAAGAACATCTCGCTGCCAGGCGGTATCTCCACCAAGGCCACTGAGTACCAGGAGCTCGCCGCCAAGGGCGACAAGTGGGAGAGCCCTGTCTTCAGCATTGGATCTGCCAGCGAGACCAAGAGTCTGCCAGCCGCTCCAAAGGTCGTTCGCAAGCCTCACCAGGTCGCCCAGGGAGGCCTGAACGACGCTCCTGCTGGCGGAGCCGCCGGTGGTGCCGCTCCAGGCACTGTCCGCTCTGCCGCAGATCTGCCCGTGGCTCAGAACACTCCACACGGTACTGCAAACGGTCAGCCAGGTCTGTCCTTCAGCAACCAGGTCGACGGCGCCTTCCAGCCAACTCGCCAGATCTAAACGACGTCTACGATGCTCATGCCCACGGTACTCCAATCTTGTCGCGTCTGTCGACCTGATTACCGATTGATCACGATACCCCAATTTCGAGAATTGTCACGACTGCCGTTTGGCGTTGGCGATAGCGGGAAGATACCCAATTCGTTTTACATGTTCTGGAGTGTTACGGAACAAATGATACCACTGCTGCGTTTGAAGAGATGAGAAAAGCCTACACACAGATCCCCCAGTTAGTAATAGCACTCGATTGTCCTGGCAAAAATGCTTGGCTGTCGCTCTTTTTTAGTCTTGTTATGTCACCATACAGAAAGTTGTCTTTTCAGCACATTCTGTGCAATTCCACTTGTTCTCCGCAAGACTTCCTGGACACGGAGGTGGATTTGTCGCCATGTGGCAGGCACTGCCATTGACAACATTGCAGGACCTTGTTCACGACATCTGACGGAAATACTGTACCATGCCTGTGCGGTCTTCAACTCCAGTACAAGCACGTCGCAGTAGGGGGTCCTTGTAGCCACGATTGGTCACGGTGTCGTCGGATTGCAACGCACCTGTGAGTTCGATCCTGCCGTTCTGAACGTGACTGGTCAGGCCGTTGCACCAAGATGCACGTCTAACAATCTTGAGGGCCAAGGGGGCAATAACAAGCTGATGGACGTGCGAGCGACGCGCTCTGCAATGGTATCTACGAAGACTTCACGAGACGCTTTAGTGTCTGATTCGTGCCGCCTCGTAACGCCCAACACCTTTGACGGTACAATGCAGCCATTTAGCCCAGACGAAGACAACGTTCCCGTCGCTGGTCGCAACGAAACGTTTGCGGTTTTTTTCGTAAACACGCCATTCATGGTAGTAGTAGATGCATTGCATCTTGCATTACCAGCAGGAGCCGCTGGATTGCAGTTCTGTCTGCTGCAGGGAAATCTCACACTCTTTCGATTGATCAACTGGCAAGCAGCCTCTCACGCGGATCATGGCTGCGCGGACAAGGATCAATGACAATAACCATCATGGTAGTGGGGCTGGAAAGGACCATTTTACTGGAGAACAACCGGATACAGGTTTCGAGCACGCTAGTCCGCCAATGGTGTACAAGTCGAGACATATTTCGATCCATTCGAGAGTAGAATCCTTAGGAGAAGACTTCCCGGAACGATTCTCGAATTTACCTCTAACATATGGAAATGGGAGGGAGAGGTCGACGTTTTATTTGGAGAGTGGTGGGTTTGAAGGGTATGGAAGAGGAGGGGGAGAATCTGAGAAAGATGAAAATGAGGAACATGATGAAGAGGACGACGATGATGAGTATAGCAGATTATCCAGGCCGCTTTCTGCGGGTCATTCATCTTCGCGGTCGTCGCTGGATATTCCGATTTGGCATGAGACACTCTTTATTGGAGTTGTTATTATGGCTCAATTCATGGGACTTGCTGGATTGGGTCAATCGATCGCTCCAATGAAATTCATTGCTGAGGATCTGGGAGTTACGAATCCGGGTGAGCAGGCTTGGTTTGCTGCTGCTTTTTCGCTGACTGTCGGGACTTTTATCCTGATTTCTGGACGTATGGGCGATATTCTGGGCCATAAGAGGATTTTTACCTTTGGATACTTCTTTCTGGGATCTTGGTCTGCGTTTGCGGGATTCTCGGCATATATTGGAGATCAGATCTTCTTCGATATTTGTCGGGCTTTTCAGGGACTTGGAGCTGCGCTTCTGGCTCCGAATGCGCTGGCTTTGCTGGGGAGAAGTTACCCGCCGGGGATTAAGAAGAACATCGTGTTCTCACTATTCGGGGCGATGGCGCCTTGGGGATTTGTGGTGGGTGCTATTTTCGCCAGCATGTTCGCGGAGGTTGCTTGGTGGCCTTGGGCTTTCTGGAGTTACGGTCTTGCGGCTTGGTTACTCTCCGCCTTCTCTATCATGATCGTCCCGCAAAAATTGGCTTACGATGCTCAGTTCGCTGGGAAAAGCGATCGACCAGCGTGGGACTTGCAAGGCTCCTTTCTGGGCGTCTTGTCATTGATCTTGATCAACGTGGCATTCAACAACGGACCACTCTTTGGCTGGGATACTCCTCACGTATATTTCATTCTTATCCTTGGACTATGCGCGCTGGGTGCATTTATCTGGGTAGAAGCCAAGGCTGTCTCTCCGATTTTGCCGGTGAAGGTCATGAGCAGTACGGTGGTGTACACAATGGTGCTCGTTGGAATCGGCTGGGGCTCATTTGGCATCTGGATATACTACTCGTTCAGGTTCCTAGAAGACATCCGAGGGTTCAGTCCGTTGAGCGTCTCTGCGCAGTACGTGCCAGCGATGATTTGTGGTCTCCTCGCAGCAGGAGCAACAGGTTTCATGCTTACGCATACTCCAGTTGCGTTCACAATGTGGGTCTTCGACGCCTTCGCGAAGAGCAATGTGGTACTGACACTGAGATATTAGGTTCGTGTCGATGGCAGCATTTTTCATAGGAGAGCTGATCACAGCTACGCAGCCGGAGAAACAGACATATTGGGGTCAGATGTTTGTTGCAATCCTGATAATGCCTTTTGGTAAGCTGTCCCCAGCAGAATATTCAAATCGGTCGTCACTAATTTCGTTAGGCATGGACATGAGCTTCCCAGCAGCAACAGTGATATTGTCGAATTCAATGCCTCCAGAACATCAAGGCCTAGCCGCATCTTTAGTCAATACCATGGTCAACTACTCCATCAGTATAGCCCTTGGTATTGCAGGCACTGTAGAAGTAGCCAACAACAGACACGGAGCGACGCCAGAAGATATATTCTGGGGCATACGGTGTGCGTGGTGGACTGGCGTATCGCTCGCAGGTTGCGGAGTTGTCCTCGGAGCGGCATTTTTTGGGAGAACGCTACTAAGAGAAGGTTGGAAGATCATGGACCACTGAGACTCAATGTCCCGTATTTGGAGTTGGAAAAACTATCGGCTGATCATTATAATAAAAGCCTGTTCTTGTATACATACACAATCATCTAGAAACGACACGAAATATTCCAGTGCTATGGTGCCTGCACGCATTTTTCTGTCGTTCGTATTCTGTTCGTCGTTCTCTCTGTGGTGTAGTGTCACCATTGATCTAGCTCTGTGCAGCAATACCGAGACGAGGAGTGTCGGTGCTCTGGTCGAACACAACGTACACCGCCTTCATGAAGACATCACCAAAAATTGTGAACCCAATATCAGTATTAGGTTGAATACCGCCGAAGCAAGTCGTGCCCGATTGATCTACTGGAGCATAGTTGATGTATGAGCCAGGGACCGTGAAGGTCTTTCCTCCGATGGCAACATTGAAGTTTGGAGGCGTTGCACTGCAAGGCAAGGTGTAGCCTCCTTGCGAGTTATCGATTTTGGCGCCAGGAACTTTTGCGTAGTATGCAGAGGCAACGCGAGAAGGAAGATAGAGAAGTGATGTGCCTGTGTCCATGATGGAGGCACCGATGCTGCCACCGGCGGTCGAGTTGCTACCACCAATGGAATATCCTTGCGCGTTGAATTGCCAGAAGCCATCCGAACTATCCACGGGCGTGTAAGCGATGCTGCCTTTGTATTTGGAGCTGTCAATATAGCCGAAGTCGTATGTGCCAGGCGCGCCAGCCTTCAAGTCCACGGCAAAGAGGGGCTTTGCCAAGGTGCTTTTGACTGTGTCAAAGAATGTGGTCTGTTGCTGTGGCTTCACAGTATTAATTGTGCTGAACGCCAGACCGAGCAGGCCATCGTTGTCCTGGTCCTGGGAGAATTGTGCGGAGACTGAAGTCGCAGCTTCGACGGCTTGAGAAGTGGCGGTGACGCTGCCAACGGCGACCTTGTCCGCATACACAGTGCCACTCGCTCCAGAACCGTCGCCGTAGGAGATGTTCCAGGTAGCACCTCGCAGTTGTTTGGCCGAAGAGCTGGGGCTATACACTGCGTGGCCAGATTGTTCACTTGAAGGCATCAACTTGGAGAAAACCCACAGATCCGCCGATCCGGTATCAAAGTCAAGCTCCAAGGTCTTTCCACCAACGTTGACGGGCGATAGGTAGGCCTGGTCGTACTGCTGTGGATCCGCCTCAACACTACCGCTCTGCACAGCAGCTGCGGCGTTCTTGACAATCGAGGGCGCAACAGCACCATGGGCTGCGTATTTGCCGTAGGTCTTCATCATCTGAAACGGGCCATTTTTGTAGACCTGGCCTCTTGGGACTTGTGTAATTCGGAATGCCTTGCGGTTTGGAACTTCTGCTGGTGCTGCAAGCGTGAGAGAGGCCGAAGCCACCAGGGCTGCCGGCAGGAATGTGAAGTGCATGTTCAAATGTCCGAATGAGTGTGGTAGAAGGAAAGGGTGAATGTCTTGAGACCAGTGCGAGAGGGCGATGAGCTTCTAAATTCCTCCAACACGATACCTGAGCAGTCTTATATATCATTCCATACGACGTTTCACGCGCCTGAAGAACACTAGTGTGGGAAGTAGAATAGCAATCAAAGAGCTCAGCCCAGTCATGCGTTCCAGTCTGTTGGACACGGCGATACTTCTCAAAGAGAACAGTATCAGTCCTTTGAACGACGCTTCTATCGAAGAGAGGTTGGCGTCAGTCGATCATTCTTACCTGAGCAGGCGGCTTGTGCAGCTGAGCTTAACACATCGAGGTACAATTTCCATGTCTGGTGATTTGACGGCGCCGAATCTCGACAGAGGCAAACCGGTTGTATGGCATCGAACAAAGCCCGTGATCTTGAGCGCGACGCCGTATTGGTGGAGACAGCCAGCTTCGAATGTCGGATGCGTTTCGAGCTGTTCGACAAAGACGACGACCGCCGAGATATATCGCTGGTGTCATTAGAATTGAACGAATAGAAGACCTGGATAGCATGCAGCAGCGCCTCGAAGGGGCTCGGCGTGGCTGCCGCCATGGCCGACAGCAAACATCATGGCACACGCGGCCCACGCCATCGAGGTGTGCTGGGCATTTCTGGCGTCTGAATGGCCCGACGAGAGCGAAGATCCTCTTGGCCGCGCCTCAAGCATGTGCACAAGCTCCGGCCCATTGCTTGTGAGAGTCTTGTGTTAGCTTGTCCACATGCTGGGTTGTGTTCCTCTTAGCCTGCGACTAGCAACATGTAGATGAGCCTCTGCTGCTACCTTCTCTACTTGGATTGCGCGCCGACTGCAGATCGCCGAACGGCGCTCGCCGAATCCAGCGCGCCACAACTTTCGACGAGCTCACATCTTTCGCATCAGGTGCAGCAAGAATCGATTGAGGGGAGCATGTGGCAGGCTGTACTACGTATCATCTGCTGAGAGCGTGCGCAAGACCGTCCAGAGTCCAGCAAATCCGGGTCGTGGCGTGGTCAGTCCGGTGGTTTCCATCTTCAGGTACCGGCGAGGTTACATTGCGGCTTTCCAGGCGTCGCCCATGTCTTCGCCATCAGCAATCTTGACAGGTCGCACAAGTGACGCCAATGAGTCGTAGGTGCATTGTCTGGTGAGCCAGATCTCAAGCAGGTCCTCCTTCGCAATGACACGCATGTCCAATCAATCGGCAAGCGGTCATGCTCTGGATGTGAAGACGCGTTTCAGGTTGGCCGTTCACTGCGTATTCGCCATCGGGAGTGGGTGTTAGCGTGGTTGGCATTGATGAATGGAAGTGACATGATTCGGTCAGAGTAAGGAAGCTAGGAAACTGCACTTTGCGAGGACAAAGCGCTTGCCAAGAACGGAAGCACCAGCCGTCAGCCTTGCGCTTGCCTCAGCGTCAAGACTTTCTCCTTCCTGATCACTACAACACCCGACGACTATTCGTGACCATACTCGCCAACCACACGACCCTCAGTGCCATGAGATGCAGGAAACTGTGCCGTCAAGCTGCTCAGTCAACGAGAACACGTACCAGCAAACGAAATTCAGCGGTCCGACAAGCCAAGCCAACTACGAGTCTTGAGTCTTCTTGCAACGCACGCACAATCGTTGGAGGCATCGTGATCACTTCGTCCTCAGCATGTGGACTGCATAGGCAGCTCACGTTCGAACCCCACTGGCACACGCACCCAAAGACGACTGCACTGAGCCAAGAATAAGACTCCCAGCTGCGACTCCTGGCTGTTCAGGCTTGATTAATATTATGATCCAACTGCACTACCCAGCAGCTCTTGATTACCGAAATTGAACTCCTCCTCATCAATCATAAGCCCGGTCGCGAAACGATGCAACGGCAAAAGCACACCGGCTTCAACGAAAGTACTCTGGAATCCCGGCCGCCTATCTTCACGCTTCGTCCGCCGCCCTCTTCGCACCGTGCGAAGCTCAAGATATCTCCAAGTGGCCTCGATGATATCCTCCACCATGATGTATTCATGACTTCGAATCTCGTCGAAGAGGTCGCACAGTATCCACACCTCTGCTTGTGTCCTGTCCGCCCAATATCCCTTCACAGCTTGCATCAGACTCTGAAGACACTCTTCTGCGTCATCGCCGTCTAGCTCGGATATGATCTCGCCCAGCAGGTATACGATCGAGAAAAGTCTTGCGATGAGGTGTATCCTTTCGTCGAGCGCGAATGGAAAACAGAGACATGCTAGTCCTGGCAAGTCTCTGCTGAGATATGAGTTCCGCGCTGCATCGTTTTCGAAGGGCCAGTGGCTGAGGATGAATTCGTTCGTCTGAGATGTGACTTGAGTGCGAAGAGTGTGGCTTTCTTCATGTTCGTGTTCGTCTGATTCCGATTCGGTGTCTGTTGAGCTTTCGCCAATCATGCAAGTCTCCTTCTCGAGGTAGCAGAGCATGTCGTCTCTGACATCGAAGGTCGCCATTGTTCGCATGGAAGTAGTGTCAGACCAGCGTCGCGTATGATTCCGGTCCCGAAAGCCGCGATGCCAAAGTGTCGCGTTCGTATTGCGCTCACCGCAATTCCACTAAACACTCCCGAAAGATTTTGTACACCAACAATGCGACACGATGACAATAGAACAATACACAAAAAGTCAACGAACAGAGCCGCGGGGCATGAGCTGACATATAGTTTGCACACCGGTGGCATGAGCGTGTGAGATGAATCATCAGCAGCAAATCACCATCCTACACACTATTCGAGCGATCGCGGATAGCCAGCAAATATTGTCTCTTTTTAAGGTTTGCGACTGTTCAGACCATTCATGGGCCGTCTTCGCAGATCCTTCTTCCGAAATAGGCCTGTCTCGACTGGATAGCGCAAGCCACACGCGATCCTTCTCTCTCGCTCTCGCCGAAGCTGGCTGCGCTGGTGACATGCTGCAGATACATTTTGGGCCGTCTTGCCGTGCAGACAGTCGACAATTTCGGAAAGTACATGGACTATACAGTTGTTGGTATTCTGTAACACGCCCATGTCGTGAGGTGGTGAACACCTTCAGGGTTGTGAACCCACAAATTCGCGCCGAATCCTGGCTTGTCAGCATTTAAACCAACGTGCCGGGTTTTCTCCTTTGGACAGGTCAGCGGTATAAGCGCTTCCGATAGCTGATAAAGATCTAGCGAAAAGCAGCTGTGCGTGCAGGGTGCAGAAGATAAATTTGGATTTCAAGGTGAGAAGAAGACTCCTTCGCACAAATTCCTTCCCCACTGCCAAGGTCTAACCGTGGCTACCTCTTGCCTCTCAATGCAAACACCTCTGAGTGCAACCGAAGGTCGCTAAGCCAATCAGCAATGCTTCTCATGGATCGAGAGCCAATCTAGCTAGGCGCTTGCACACAGAGGTAGTTGCATTCAGAGGTATCCACGGTTAACCGGCCCGCTATCTCTATCATAATTTCCATGTGAGCAGACCACGCTCGTAGAGGCCTACAACGAATCCGACACCTGCTTGCCAGTCTCGGACAGCGGTAGTCGATGTTCCAAATTCACTGCCTGAGAGCAAGGTTGTGAGACCTGTTTCTTCGGTCCATTCAGCAACCCAGCTCAATTTCTGCAAGTTGCTGCAATCCTCGCCAGCTGCACTTTCACTTCCTTCGCAGAAGCGATTCCTCTTCGCCACTTGTTCCAGGCTGGGGGCATGAGGGTGGCCTGTGATCAAAAGCTTGCCTTTGCTGTCCGAGCTGAGATTGTCTGGCGCAAATGGAACTGAAATCGATGACGTTTGCGACAACTCTGGCGTCCCATCGGCGGCCCAAGTAATATTGAAGATCCGTACCTTTGCTGTGCTTGAGCTTGCCACGGCCAGCACGCTCGTGTTGAGCAGCGCAATTCCATTGGCAAAAGGAATTCGAGCCAAAGTCTTCACAGATGTGCTTCTATCGTTGTTACGTTTGACATACGCCACGGAACCTCCTGGAAAGCCAGCATACGTCTCAAGTTTGGCCAACACTAAGTTGTATTTGGCAGGAAATAAATGATCGTTGGTCAAGAAAAGCTCGTCCTTGCTTATTGCAACCATTGAATTTGGCGAAGGGAGGTAAGTCGAATTCTGAGCAAACCCTTCGTACTTCGCCACAACTTGCTCGGTATCCAAGGTATACCACTCCACGCTAGGTCCATCCGGAGAATGGTTGATGATGTACAGCGTTTGACTAGCCTCATGGTACTCAATACCAAGCGGGTGAAAGGTTTTGTCATGTGCCTCTGGCGCTTCGAGTTGCAATTTCACTGGAACTGCGTCGCTGCCTTCGCCGTACTTGTACAGATAGATACCAGTCTCAGGAGGTGTGTCGGGATTCACGAGCACTCCCTAGCACAATGTGAGCCATTCTTCGAAGCAAGTTTGGTCGCGATGTCCTACCATGACAGTATTCCACTGGTCTCGACCTGGGTCACAACTGAGAAGTGCCCATCCTTGCTTTTCACCCAGGTAGATATCTTCGCAATTGCGAATGATATCATGAAATTTGATCCCATAGTCGCCGACTGTGTTCACCTGAAGTAGTCTGGAAGGGTGATTTGTGTGGGACAACTGTAAGAGTGGCCATCTGCAACGGATGTCAATTCTTTGTTGGGAGAAATCGTCTTGCGGCAGCTTGCGCTGAAATGTTGACATACCTGCTGTAAATAAAAGCTGACAGCAGCACCACCAGCTTTCAAAAGTCCACGTTAACAAGAGCACTTCATCTCTGGTCGTAGAAGCAACTCACAATTGACGTTGTGTACCGAGCGGAGCCCATCTTCCTCTCTGTATGCTTTGTCCAGGTGCACTGAAGCAGAACAAATAGCGGTGGTGTTTTTGTTGAGGTCTTTGCTGCCTCGCCCAGAGTCAGCCTCATCCCTGTCTCCTGGGGTGTTTCGGGGAAGGAACAAACCAAACCTTGCCGGCTTTCCGAAACATCCGATAGCTCTGGACGACATCTTGCAATGATCAACACAATCGCGAGTCGACTTGCTCAAAATGTGATCTGCAAGCTCACTCTGACAGGTGCGAAGTTCGAGCCGCTATCGACTGACCACAAGATGGGCAGAAAATACATGGAGCCAACGACCTTGTGCAGTGGCTGATCGACAAGCCTAGAAGTTGGCATACGTGATTCACAGAGATGAGCCTCGATCAATGGCATGAATTCGATAATTTATACAATATACGAAATGGGGATTGAGCCGAGCCCGCAACACGGCGCCTCTAACCTGATTTTACAGCGGTGTATTGACCTGGGCGCAGATCAGTACTTCGAGAAAGTGACCACAGCAAAGAGAGACTGGAGCATACCTCTGCGCGTTCGCATTGTGCGAACGAAGAGAAGGGTCGAACATACACCCAACGTCCCTGCAAACAGCCAGAACCAGGTCATCGCACTCTCTTCGATGTGGATCGGCATGTGTGGCTCTGCAGCTCCGTGACCGTGGCCCGACATCATCTCGCCATGGCCATGAGGCATGTCTTCGTCATCGTCGTGCTCTGGTGGACTCTCGGCATGTGATTTGCCTGCAGAGATGTCTGCCTTGCCAGTACTCAGAGGCTTGTAGTTCATGTCGCCAATATCGTCGTGAGAGTCGATTTTCACATTCTGGAAGTCGAGCTGTAGCAGATGGGGCTTCCTTTTCTTTAGGTCCAATATGCATTCGCCAAAGAGGCCATTTGCCCACGCGAACCAAGAACGAGTCCACGACGTTGAGTTGTGAGAATTGACACTCTGTAACAGCGAACAACAATGTCAGCGTCGTTCCGGGCAATTTGTGCTGCCCCTACTCACCTCGTGTATAAGACCCTTTTGGCTTGTGCTAGTAACGAGCTGCCGAAGCTGCTGTGTGATCTCCTCATCATCGTCACTGGTCAGTATTCTGATAATGGAAGCCATGGGCCAAGCGTTCTAGCGAATGGTTAGTCAAGTATGCAAGTAATAAGTCATTGGGTTCCATACTCCGTAACCATTATGCGGGCCCCCAACCGCGCTGATGTGCTTTCCGTGTGCCCAGTATGGGTTGTACGTGCTCAAAGCTCGCGCCCGCGTGTTCTGGTAGATGGGATCCTTGACATCATGGTAGAACAAGCCCGCGGAAAGCAACGATGGCGAGTTTGAATCGTCCATGACATTGGCACCCCCGTAACCATCAACCTCAAAAGCATATACATCCCCGTGCTCCTTGGTTCGCACAATGCCATGCTCCGTGATGGCGCGGCGAACAGAAGCAGCCATAGTTTTCATCCTCTCCGCGGTTTCCACATCGCCTAACTTGTCCGCAATATCGGCAGCGAGACCCACGAATCGCGAAAACATCATATTGGCAGGGATAAATAGTTGCATAAGACAATCATCGTCCGAGGGCCTAAAGTATGAGCGGATGAGTCCTGTGCCCGCGGCGACCGGATTGCCATGGCCACCATTTCTCATTCCTGGCCACTTGTAAGGTTGTTCCGCAGTAGTACCGTTCTTGTTGTAAGTAGTATGATCAGCCATACTCTGAGCTGTATCCAGGACCTTCTCGACAGCAGGCAGCCAACTGAACTTGCGGAAGAACTCCAAGTCTCCAGTCTTCTCGAAGTATGTGTGGGATAATTGCAGAAACGACGCGAGTGAGTCGAGCTCGTATTTGCATTCCCATATGTCTTGCGTGAACTCTAGTGGTAGCGGTTGTCCGTCAGCAGTGGCGGCTAGGGCCTGTTCTTTTAGTCGTTCAACCGGAGCTTTATATGCGTTGCAATGTGGGGCGTAAAGCAGATAGCGCGCCTGCAGGTTGATCGCCCCTCTGAACAACGATGCTAATGAGTCGTTGCTTGTAGATGGAGTGAGCAAAGAGACATATGATTGCAACTGATTGGCTGTGGCGCATGTCAGTGAAATGCTCTGCCTCCCCTCATCCCTCCGGTGACCACTTACCTGAGTCTCTCAGCCACTCCGCTGGGATGTCGCCGGTAATGATGAAGGCAAGTTCCTCTTCTGTGTTGTTGTCGGAGACGCCGCGCCAGCTGACAGTAGTGTCCAGGGTGTTGGGGAAAGCATTCTCGAAGAGTCGGCTGAGGTCGACATCTGCAATGGCGGCCTTGGTGTCTATAATGGCCTGCTCAACGACAGAGCTATTGAATGTTCGACAGTAGGGCTCAGGTCGCATGTAGGAGAGGTTATGAGCGCCGCCGCTGCCCGGAGCGTGCCAATGCCTAGAATATGAGCCATATCCCGGGCAGCGTGGTGGAGGCGGTGGTTCTGGATCCGTTTCGAAGTTGTCGTCCCATTGTTGTAGCTGAGCTGTAGCGGCCGTCGCGAGCAGCAGCGCACTCGCAACACCTGCACGCATCCTGTCAGTGAGCGCCTCGATCAGGACAACATTCGTGCAGGTACAATTTGTAAAATGGAAGCACGCCCCCTCCCCTCCTGCTGGGAGGATGGCGCGCTTCCGGATCAGGGTCGCCTTCTGCACCTCTCAGAGGAAGGGAAACAGCGCCACCCGCAGGAGCAGGAGACGAATTGGCAGCAACAAGCGAGAGTCTATTACAAACACTCTCAGTACATAACTATCACTCTTTGCCAAGCGTGCCACTGGCACAATGCACGAAGCCATTTGCGACTGATCGTGTAGTACTTTGGTCGCAGCAAGTATCCTCACTTGAATTGGTGTCACGAGCAGACGAGGGCAGACGAGACGGGCAAGAATTCGGCTCGCCCGGTTGCTTGGCGACTCTGCCCGGCAGGGGCCACTTGGCTGGACTGGTCCAATCTTGCGACTTCACCATCGCGTGCAGCATCTATAGACCATCAATCACTTTGTTGCACCAAGGCAATGCATCCTGCTCGACGTGGTGCTTGTCAGTCGGGCGTCTGAGGAAATGTCACATGAGCACACCTTTCTCTGCCGCTTTCCGCCATCTCGAGCTGACACCTTACACGCCAATGCCGCTGTGTCGCATCAAACCAATTTTTCATCTTGCTGTTGAATGACTCGAGTCCATTGCTCGGGCTGTGTGAGCGGTGCTTTCGAAAGGATCCCGCAATCACGCCCAGCAGAAGCCGGAGTGGCTCGCTGCAAGGAGCCTGCAGAGAGAACACGTCGAAGACCACGACCACATCCATCTGCTCACCAGACCTCCGTGTGCGATAAATGAGGAGGGGAGTGGCGCCAACGACAACCGTGATCCGAGCGTGCATCCCCGTGGAGCCATACGCTGTGCCCCCTCGCTCATGCGCAGACGCAATGTGTCGCTCGTGGAATAATAGGCGCGGACTCACGTGTGTGCCACGCGTGCTTCAAACACAGTCTGCAGCGAGGGGAGTCACAGAGAAACTTCCACATGATCTCAACCAGTCTGGTTGCGGACAGCAAAATGGAACTTGGGCAATACGCTTACTTTGCAATCTCTCTCACGAAACTGATCGCGCGGCTGCCTCGCTTTTCGATTCAGGGCGCCTTAGCTACGCTGCACAAAGCGGAGATGCGAGGATCGAAAAAGCACTCAAGTTCTCTCGTCAGAAGAGTAGGGCAGCGTCAATATTGGATTCTGTTCTGCTTTCCGGCAGAAGCCAGTCTACAAATCTGCACTCCCCTGGCGTGGGGTACTGCACCTGCATGTCAGCCAGGATCATGACAGCACAAGCCTCGCTAAGATGTCTTGCAACGTCACTCTTAATGTGCACTGCTTCGACAAGGGCAATGCTGTGCTATGCGCGCAACGTGCAGATCCCACACACAGCCGTGCTGATGCTCATCGTAATAAGGTTGCTGACCGGGCTCTGAGACCCTCAATCGTGAGTCTGTTGTTCATTGACAGGGAAACGGGAACTCAGATGTCGCCTTTCAGCAACAGCAGCCTCAAAAAGAGCGATGCGACTTACGCTTTCAAGTCAATAGACAAGAAATGCCTCTCGAACAGGAAAAGCCGCAGACTGCCTCTCACGTCTGAGTGACGACTCGCATATGCAAGGTGAGACGCCCCCCGCAGCCTCGGACATTTATGCTGCATTGCACATGTGTTGACCTGCGGGAACACAAACGTGCCAATGGCTTAAACAACAGCGCCAGGCGAGCAGGGAAAGACTAATAACAGGATTGCACGCTGCCCGCAGGGCTCAATCCTGCTGAACGCTCACGGCATATAGTGGTATCGAATCCCCCATCTTCTCAATCCGTTTGTTCCAGACTCTCGAATCGACTCCCATCGTTACTCACAATGCGCTACTCACCCGTCAAACTCGCTGCGCTATCTGCGTTGGCAGTCAACAGTGCTGTTGCAGGGAGATGCCTCACTGACGCTGCCGCCAATCGCGTAGCCCAAAACTTCGCAACCACTTTCTCCAACTTCAGCGAAGAATTCGTCAATTCTACTTACACCATCGACGTCAAAGACCAGACCGATAGCGTTGCGTGGCTCATCAGCAACGGTACCGCCTGCCCGAATGGCCTTGGATCTCTCACATTCGGCTCTCGACGTGCTTTGATGGACGCCCAAGCCACTCAACCGGATCTGCCGTTCATCATCCAGAACGTCTGGCACGATTGCACCAACGTGATTACGCGTTGGAAATTCGATATCGAGCCGCAGCAAGTCCAGGGCATTGCCGTCTTGGGTTAGTATCAGAATCTCATTTGGAAACCTCTTTGTGTGCTGTGCTAAGATCTTGTTTAGGCACTGTGTGCAACGAGGGTCGGAACAAGAGACAGGAGCCGTATCTGATCAATCATATCTTCAGTGAATTCAACACAGTGAGTGCGAGCTGTCGCCATAATCCAGATTCCCGCTCATGGAGCTGCTGCTGACATCGGGTGGTAGGGCGCTTTCTTGGTGTTCCAAGGCGACTATGTTCCTACTCAGTCCTGCGGCAACGTTAATTAGAATCGAGTGTCCAAAAAGCACAAGCGGACAAGAGAGTGCGCGCATCAAAGTGCATGGTGAGGGAGATGCTAGCTTCAATTTGGCATATTGAAGGTGGAGATAATGTAGGATGTAGAATGCAATAGACATTTCTCATCACTACTTCCGTTGTCACGCCCAGGTCTAACCAGTTGTCGCTGCTTTGCGTTGTCTCATCCAATCCTCTGTTGTATATTTGGTCCGATCAGCTTTGAAGAGGAGAGCTCACGTCCGATTTTCTGGCTTGAGCCTGGTGAAGAGCATTCGTGCTCGCAGGGATGTTGTGCTTATCTTAGTCCGATGCGCTGACGTTCTTAAACTTCTTAGTGTTGCTTCTCTGTAGTCTGTGGTCGCACTGTGCGCCAGCTGTTTGTGTTCCTACCATGACCATAGCTCAACAGGTGACAAAGGTTATTGCACTATCAGAGAGTGCAGGAAAAGACGTCCGAAGTGTTTGAACTTTGCTGGCCTGGACCTACATAGCTATCCCTAGCATGCATGATCATGTGTTGGACAAGGAACTGACTACCCCAGCTCCATTTCTTAGCCCGACGAAAAGCTGAGCCGGAGTTCGTCACCTTGAGAATGCAATATGATCGATTAGCTATTACTACAAGTACTGATACAGTTGTGAAAGGCTCAAGCTACCTGCCACGGTTCATCGCCTCCAGCGCGGTCTTGGTGAGGGGTATCTTTTCATATCCGATGTGTAGATGTCTGCGAATGACTTCCGCGTGATCCTCGTCATTGCTCGAGAACAACAGCTTGACGCCGGGTAGTGTTTCGTGGACGAAGTTGACGAGTTCTTCGAACAGCAGTGTCATTGGGAGGTCGCATCGTATTCTGTGGCCCAATACAACACCATCCCAAGCTTTATTGCCGCCCTCTGGGCCTGTGCCATCGCGGATTTTGCGCTTGAGCTCGTTGATGTTGTCGCGACTGTCCGGATTGATTCCGTGGCCTTCCACATAAAGGCCCTCGATGTGCTGCAATCTGTCCATTGTCGTCTTGATTGTGGCATATGTCTTTCCCACATCACGATCGCCATCGGCTTCGTTTTGAGAAACCCATGTTGGTTCGAGATCTGTCATCAGGACAGCTGTGTTATTTTGCATGAGCTCCATAGAAAAGAGGACTTCAGTCAGGCTCCGCTGTCGTCCCGTACGTTTGGGAGTGCATGATAGCGTATGCCTCGAATCGGGTTTGCGATTCCGAGGCCGTGGTGTTTCCGAGCGCGGTGGTATCTCCATTTCAGGTGTTGACATTGGTTATACCAGTGGTAGTTCCGCGCTTGGCATGATTGGTAGATTTTGCGCAGAGGTCAGCTTGTGAAGCTGAGGTGTCTTCTTATGTCACCACAATGCCGTGTCCGGGCTTGCATCGGAACAAGTGATCGTGATGCACTGGTGATCATGGGTTCTGCTCACTATCGGACTGTGTACCTGTCCGACATGCAAGGTCTTCCCTGCCAGTGACGAACGCCAAAGGGGTCTGTGCAACTTCATGCTCTGCAGGGCTGTGCCATTTCGTGGTGCCATGAGCGGCGCGCGACCTCTGCGTACGCAAATGGAATGAAGCTGAATGATCGGCGAGCCAGAACGGCGTTCAAGCGATGGTACTGCAATCAGCCGGAACGACGCAAGGACTCGTGTTCTCAGAAAGCACCGTTTGAAGGGCCTTCTCGCAAATATGAAGCTCAAGCAAAGCGTGCACAGGTTCTGCTCAGCCTTTCGGCAGACCTCCGGGCTACTGCTGATTTACGGCCAAGGCATCCGCCGGAGGAGTATCTCATTACGCGCATCCAGCAATCAGTGCTAGCTTTGCGACAAATCGAGCAACACTGCGAGCCGCTGAGCGTACCCGCACACCGAATGGTGATTTGGCATCAACCCAGGTATATTGCCCGCAGACTGATGAGATGTATACAGTGATCCCACAAATAGCCGTCAGACGTTCCCACACTAGCGTGCTCTCGCGCGCCAATGAGGCCTGCCTAGTCGCAGAACCGATTGGTTGGGAGTACTAGGAGTTCCAACATGGCGGACGAAAATTACGATGAGGTCTGCGGTGAATTGAATGATGGCGGACAGATCAAGCCTTAGTTCTTTTGTCATACTCCAGCTTCATGCCTTTCACAAGCGCTATGCACAACCTTTCGACGATGGTTCTGGGAAGCAGTAGTAAAGGCTCAAATTGAAGCGCATGTGGCCAGTATCCCCAAACGCTGCCGCGATCGCGGCCCACTAGGCCCAGACTAGTCTTTGCGAATCGTCTAGAGCTGGGGATCCAGAAAGTGACAGGCCGTGGCTCGCTGGTGGTGGAACACATGCCCACCAGATTGTAAAGGACTTCGACTTGAGGGTGTCCTTCGGCTTTGAGCTCGACTGACAGCGCATGAGAGAAGCTCTGTAGAAAGGTCTTCGATGCCGCTCCCATGGCAAAGTAGGGACAAGGGAGCTTCGCAGATCCCGAGCCGATATTCATGATCAGGGAGGGCTTGTTGTCAATCAGCTGGGGAAGCACGAGTCTAGTCAGCTCTGTAGCGAACATGAAGTTGCCGTTGATGATTTTTCGATTCCGTTCTGACGAGCTTTCAGTGTGAGCGAGAAGAAGTGGATCAAGTTCGCCAGCGACGTTGTTAATCAAGATCTTGATGTCATGATCGCGCAAGCGCTGTATGGCAAATTCCATCTTTTGGGGATCATCGACATCAAGCGTGGCATCGAGCACGATGAAGTCGATCTTGCGTTGAGGCCACTGTAATAGGAGCTCGTTCTTGATGCGCTCCAACTTCGCAGCGTTTCTTCCATGAAGAATGACGTTAAAACCGTGAGACAGCAATTCTTCTGCGAAAGCTCTTCCCAAGCCATCAGAAGAACCTGTGATCAGTGCCCAGGCAGAACCATCGTTTGATAAGTATTTGCGCAGTCGACTTCGTTGCAGAAAATGTGTCGCTACAAAGGACGAAAGGTGATATAAGACGAAGATGGCGGAAAGACCTCCGAGAGTCGCGAAGCTGGCGAGTACAGGCTGTGCAGCAATAGTCTGTCGAAAGGTGGCCGTGAGTCGGCGGGAGAAGTGCAGTGCCATAGCCGCCTCCCGAATAAGAGCGTATCTCTGAGCTGTTGCTGGGTCGAGGGTTCAGCTTGATAGGGTAGATTTCGTCCCCGAAGAGCGCGGCTGGAGGTTTCGAGGCAGTCGCCTACACTCTAGACGTGTGCTCTGCTGCAGAGACGATAAGCAAGATGTACTGTGTGTCCGCACTGGGGATGGAGAATGTTAAGCACCCGAACAGAGGCTTAGGCAACGACGTGAGATGGCAGAGATGTGGGTGGAGCAGGAGCTTGGTGGAGGATCTGATCGGCGTTCGTGATGACTTCACCCGCTCGCTACTGACAGCTCCATCGACCAGCCCGTGTCGCAGCAGCTCTTCGTCAACGCACGTCGTTGCACTGGCAGAAATCGGGCGCTGTGTTGTGGGCGAGTAGCATGCAGCCCAACTGACAGCCTGCCACACCTCAGATGAAATCATCCACCAACGCCGCGAGCGAGACGCCTGCCGACAGCGACCCACGATCAAGTCCGCCCATCAACGACCGCAAACGAAAGCGGTTCAGTCGGCCAGCAGAGGAGGAAGGAAGCAGACAGCACACCATCAGTGCTCTGTTCTCCGCTAATCACAAGCCACACTCGACGTCGTGCACGAGCAAGCGGCAGAAGAACGACCTTGACCGCGCGGTCGCGCCACCATCAACTCCCACACCCTCCCTCGCTCCTGCCGACATGTACTCGTTCAGCTCTCGCTCGCCACAGGCCAATGGCAATGGAGTAGTGGATCTCACCAATGGCTCATCGCCCGTCTCATCCCAGGCACGACGCATGTCTACCAAACCCGCCATGAACCCGCATATCGGTGCCAAAAAGCTGGTTGTTAAGAACCTGAAGACCAACTCGAATTGGGACAGCAAAGCATATCTGGAGAAGATCTGGGGACAGCTCGATGAGGCACTGGCCCTCATATTCAAGGACGGCAATGCAGCTTTCAGTAAGGAGGACCTGTACCGAGGCGTGGAGAATGTGTGCCGACAGGGAGGGGCTTCGACACTGTTCTCAAGATTGGACAAGCGATGCACAGAGCACATCCAACGTGACGTTCGCGACAAGTTGTTGGAGAGATCGGGCGAGGATAACGTCTCCGTACTCAAGGCTGTGCTATCGGAATGGACGCGCTGGACGCAACAGATGACGACGATTCGAGCCATCTTCTTCTTTTTGGATCGATCGTATCTGCTATCATCTAGCAAGCCCACCCTTGACTCGTATACTTCACAGCTTTTTCGCCAGAATGTATTCAGGAGCGAGGGACTTAAAGATAAGATCATCGATGGGGCCTGTGACATCGTTACGGCGGATCGAACGCGAGCACAGAAGCTGGACCAGGGACTCTTCAGGCAAGCTATAGACATGCTACATGCGCTTCAAACGTATACGACCACCTTCGAGCCTAGATTCCTCGCGGTCAGTCAACGGTATGTGGACGAATGGTCGAACAAGGCGATATCAGAACACAGTGTTCCGGACTATGTGGCATTTTCGGATGAGCTCATTGCTGCTGAGATGCAAAGATGTGAAGAATTCGATCTCGACAACAGCACCAGAAGAGATCTCCTCAGCTTGCTCGAGGATCATCTCGTGGAGAGCAAAGAAGCCGACCTGGTGGACTATGAGGCGCTTGCGTCATTACTGGACAAGAACGCGACCCCGCAACTGGCAGCATTGTATACACTCTTGGCACGAAGACGGCTAGGCCAGAAATTGCGTCCATCGTTTGAGAAGTGGGTCGATCAGGCCGGGACAAGCATAGTCTTTGGTAAGGAAGATGACATGGTAATCAACCTGTTGTCTCTCAAGCGAAGCCTAGATCACTTGTGGAAGACATCGTTCCAAAGAGACGAAGGCCTGGGCCATGGTTTGCGCGAAAGCTTTGAGGCGTTCATGAATAAGACCAAAAAGGGCGACGCGACGTGGGGTACAGACAACACCAAGGTTGGCGAAATGATTGCCAAGTATGTCGATCAGCTGTTGCGCGGCGGCGCCAAAGCAATACCAGAGGTACTTACGGCGAGGCGATCGTCAAGCATTACCGCACCGGCCCCTCAGCTCAATGCCGCGCCCGAGGAGGACAACGAGGACCCGGAACTCGATGAAGACGCCGAGATCAACATACAGCTCGACCAAGTCCTTGATCTCTTCCGTTTCGTGCACGGCAAAGCGGTCTTTGAGGCCTTCTACAAGAAAGATCTTGCCCGTCGATTACTGATGGGACGAAGTGCGTCGGCGGATGCAGAGCGTAGCATGCTCACGCGGCTCAAAACGGAATGTGGAAGCGGCTTCACTCAGAATTTGGAACAGATGTTCAAAGATGTTGAGTTGGCTCGCGAGGAGATGCAATCGTACAAGCAGCGCCTGGAAGATCGTTTGGGTTACGAGAAGGGGAAAGCAGTTGATCTGAACGTGAACATCTTGTCTGCTGCGGCATGGCCCACGTACAAGGATATTCCAGTGCGCATACCTACGAACATACAAAAGGCGATCGATGACTTCGAGCTGCACTATAAGAGCAAACACACTGGGCGAAAGCTCGATTGGAAACACGCTCTCGCGCATTGTCAAATGAAGGCGACGTTTGGCAGAGGAAGCAAAGAGCTCGTGGTGTCGAGCTTCCAGGCCATCGTACTTCTTCTATTTAACGGAGTTGCCGAGGGCGAGAAGCTCAGCTATGCCCACATCCTGTCTGAGACAGGACTTCGTAAGTAATCGTCCATGGGATACGAGTCGACGTTCATAACACTGACATTCCGTAGCTGAGGCCGAAGTCAAACGTACGCTGCAGTCACTCGCCTGTGCTAAGCTTCGACCGCTCACCAAGCATCCCAAAGGAAAGGAAATTGACGAAGCAGACACATTCTCTATCAATACGAGCTTTGAGCACCCTAAATATCGGGTCAAGATTAACCAAGTGCAGCTTAAGGAGACGAAGCAAGAGAACAAGGAGACACACGAGCGAGTTGCGGAGGATCGTAACTTTGAGTGTCAGGCGGCGATTGTTCGAATATTGAAGAGCCGCAAGACGATCAGCCATCAAGAGCTGGTATCCGAAGTCATCAAAGCAACGATGAGCAGAGGCGTACTGGCAGTGGCGGACATCAAGAAGAATATCGATCGGCTGATCGAGAAGGACTACATGGAGCGTGAGGAGGGCAACATGTACTCGTATATAGCATAGATGAGATGGTCGTGGCCACTGGATAGCAGCCCAGGCCGAACAATGGAAGATATGATCAGACGACAACAGTCTACCAGCACATGTTGGCTCGAGCATTGACTTGGAGCTAGCGGACATGGCTGCGCGGTGCACGTCCAATCATGATGACATGCGTGCCCAGTCCATGTGGTAGCTGCAGCTAAGGCCAGTTCCCAGTGCTGTTGGAGTGCCCGTGATATGCTGTTCACTCGACTGCCATCGTTGGAAGGATTGATCATCGTGCTATAGAGCATTCTCAGCGCGCATCGATTGGCCCGTCGTAGCGAGCGCCGGCCGTGCATCGTTCGCGTCGCCTATCGCTACTCGAAGCCGCGCTTGCACAGCAGCTGCGGCCAGCAGCGACGCCAGCTTGACGACATGAGTCTGTTTGGAGACGATACTGACGGCCCGACACGTCCCAAATCATCGCTGTTCGACGACGAGCCTGCCACGCCGAGCAAGAAGAAGACCACCGCCGCCGCCTCGTCGTCCATCTTCGCCGATAGCGCCGCCGACGACGCAGACGACACGCCGTGGGGCTTCACGCCTCGGAGAAACGCAGGCGGTCGAGGCAGCGTGGTGCGCTCGTTGCTGGCCGACGTCGACGTGCCTGACCTCTACATCGACGCCTTTGACGAGCTGCAGACCGGCGGGCACGTGTCCAGCGAGGCAGCGAAGCAACTGCTGCACGATTGCCCAGTCCCAGACGCCGATCGCGATAGCATTTGGAACATCGTCTCGAGCAACGGAGAGACGAACCGGTTGGGCAGAGGAGAATTCAACGTCCTTCTCGCTCTTATCGGATTAGCACAAGAAGGCGAAGAGCTGGGACTGGACGCTGTCGACGAGCGACGAAGCAAGCTGCCCGTTCCTGATCTGCCGGCGCGCAAGCAGAATAACCAGAACAGCAACATGGCACAACCTGAGACTTCCCATACAGAGGCACAAGCAGGTGCTCCAGCATCGCCGGAGCAGCCTCGCACCAGCGCAGCACGCAAACCGTCGTTCGGCCTGGACAACGATCCATGGGCGAGTCCTGAGATGCACAAGGGTCACAAGCACGTGAATGGAAGCAATGGTTACGGGTCCGAACAGAGGACTACGAGCACATTTACGACAGCTTCTACGCAGTCTACCGCTGCCAACGGGAGCTACGACGTTGCTGGATCAGCACCCACAAACGAGAGCTCTGGCAGCTGGGGTGCTTCGAACAACTTTGCTGCGGGAAACACTGGCGGGTTCGGTGCTGCTAGTGGCCCGCTCGGCAGTGCTGGGTTCGGGGACGAGGGCAATGGTCCCAACAAGCCGGCACCTCGACGGCCACAACAAGTGCGGGCCAGTACTGGCGCTGACGAATTCGTCACGGTCAATATACTCGACGAGAAGGAAGGCATGTTTCTGTTTCAGCATCGAAACTATGAAGTTGCTTCGCTTAGGCGGAACAGCAAAGTGATTCGACGTTATAGTGACTTTGTTTGGCTTCTGGACTGCCTGCACAAGCGCTATCCTTTTCGACAATTACCGTTACTGCCACCCAAACGAGTCGCAATCAACGGCAACCACATCGCGGCGGATGCTACGTTCCTGGAGAAACGGAAAAGAGGCCTCGCGCGCTTTGCAAATGCGCTCGTCCGACATCCAGTGCTGAGAGAGGAGCAGCTTGTGGTGATGTTCTTAACAGTTCCCACGGTAGATGCAAGTCCACCTTGCATAGTCCGCAACACCGCTAACAAGATCACAGGAATTGGCCGTCTGGCGGAAGCAGGCTACGATCAGTGTACAAGAAGAATTTGTGGGCCGCTCATTACCACCGAACCTTGAGGACAGCCTACCACAAAATCTTGCCGACACCTTTGACACAGTCCGAGGAGGTGTGCGGAGAAGCGCCGAACTGTACATTAATCTCTGCAACCTTGTCGAACGTGTCATTAAGAGGAAGGAGGGCATCGCAGCAGAGTACGGACGTTTGAGCCTCAACCTTACAACCGTGACAGAAGCCAGCAACGACACGTATGCCATCGACAACAGCGACGTGCCAATGCTCAATGAGGGCATTGCCAGCACAGCAAAGCACATATCTACCTCGCAAGCTTTGCTCGTCGACGAAGCGCGGGCGTGGGACGAAGGCGTACTGGAGGACCTCAAGACGCTGCGCGATGCGCTGGTGAGTGTTCGAGACATGTTCGATCGTCGCGACCGGTACGCAAAAGATAACATCCCGGCCCTCGAACGTCGCATCGAAGCCAACGAGGCCAAACTTTCGAACATTCATGCCAAAGGGGATGCTGCCAAGCCCGGAGAGGCGGACAAAGTGGCGAATGCCATCACTGCAGACAAGCAGAGCATCGTCAATCAGCACGCCCGCGGCGTTTTTATCAAAGAATGTATTCGAGACGAGATCGTGCATTTCCAAAGCACACAATGGAAGATAAGTCGACTGCACCAAGACTGGGCGCAGGAGAGGGTCAAGTATGCAGAGCTACAAGCAGACAACTTTAGATCGCTGGTGGATGCAGTGGAGGGGATGCCGTTGAGTGAGTAGCATTCTCTGCGTGCGAGGGTTGCTACGATTCGACGCGGAATCTTGCGACGCATCAGGCAGCGGTCCGGTAGTTTGATGGTGCACTATACTCATTAGAAGGAAACTGTGGAACCTGGGCGAGAATCAGCAACTTACGAGCATAGCGAAGGCATTGCATGGCAACAGAATGGTAATGTGTTACGCTAGCTGTGCAGATAGATGGACAATGTATGAATGTATCAGGAATCCACGATCGAGAATTGTCTTTCAGCTGCACATAGTTGAATGATTGACGCTGATCCGTAGCGCATGCTAGTACTCCTTGCAAATGCGATTTCTCCCCAGCGCCTCGCTGAATCAATTTCCAGAATTACCATTTCATCACTGTTTCGTTATTTCGTTACTCTTGGCCTTTTGCTCCGCCGCTTTTGCCTCCTTCTGCTTCTTCATTCGTTCTTCCGCAGCTCGTGCGATGATTTCTCGTCTGCTCAGCGGCTCGCCACTGCCAGGCACTGAAGAGCTCGATGAGCCGCCTCCGAGTACGTACTCTCCTCCTTCCCAGCCTCCCTCGTCTGCGTGATCATGTTCGTCGTATTCATCACTAGGATTATAGAATTCATCGCCTCCTACGGAGTGGCCTCCTCTACGCCAATCGTTCTTTTCGACTTCTGCTTCAATTTCTCGACACAGTTTCCAGAATCGCTGATCGTGTTCTCCCCAGACATTGTGTGCCAGCTCGTGGCAAAGCGTTTTTCGAATGACTTTGTAATCTCGGTATCCATCGTATGCGTCGGTTCGTAATCGCAGTTCGATCACTTCGCCGCGATTGCGATTGAGTCCTAGTGTTCGCGATTCGTGTGTTGTATGTTCGGCAGGGTTCATCTCCGTCAAGAGTCCTACGGAGAACCCGTGGCTGCGCATCGACGCTTTAATGCCCGCGTCATTTGCGAGGCGTTCGAGGAAGCGTTGGCTCTTTTCGGGATCTGGGAGGTATGGGAGAGGCCTGATGGTATGGAAGGTGTATTGCGCCTCGTCCGAGACTTTCTTCCAATCGCGGTATTTGCTCGCTTTCACCTTGCGGCCAGCTTGCAATGCTGAACGTCTCTTCTCCATGCGCGCTTTTCGTTCTGCAATGTCGCTCTCGAGCTCCGCCACCTCCGCTGTTGTCGCGCCCATGAGAACGATCTTCTTATCTTGTAACGACCTAATCAACAGTGTCGGATCTTTGAAGGGCGGTCGCAGCAGGCCAGTCTTTGGCGTGACGAGGAACTTCTGGTGCGCTGGCGGGATGTGTAGCTCTTCGGCGACGGTATCGGATAAATCCTGAATCGTGGCATCTTCGTGGTATATCGGGATCTCGAGCGGTTTGTTGTGCAGCTGGACTGTAAGATGGAAGAGGATGTGGGGCTCCGCATCCTGCTCTAGCTCGGGTGTAATGTCCTGGGAAAGCCCGCTGGCTGTGGAAAGGGTGTCTTCGTCTCTTCTCTCGCTCTCTTTGCGGAAAGTGCAGGGCATGATATCGGACATGATGCCGGCCAGGCACTTTCGAGCTTCGGGGCAATGGGGAATCATGCGTGCTCAGGACGGAGGAAGTGCGGTGAGAGAGGAGGTCTGAGGGTAAGTGGATGGATGCGTGGCGGCGGTGGAGGGCGGGCGGCAAGGATTAGGATGGATGGCACTTATACCTACGAGCACGGCGGGCGTCTTAGCATTCGAGAGGCGTGAAGTGTAGCAGTCTCCAAGATGTTGACGAATCGTCCCGGCACTTTCTCCCGGCTTCTTTGACCGACGAAGCGCGTGGGCGAGGTGAATGCTAACTAAGACAGCTGACAAATCGACGTCATCGAAGAGTCGCACTGCCACACATTGTGCGCCCTCTTTAGCGTTTCCTGCTTGCGTGAGCATTTGCACCGATCTGCACAATTATACCATCGCATCGGCACCGTGATCTTGGCCACACTCGCCACCCCGATCAATGTCCAACACACGCCAATGGTCCAAACGGTATACCGCTCCATTACGCCGAGGTTACCCAATCCGGAGCCAATCTGGGAGAGTGGGCAACACTCACACGACGATGTGGCTGTCACCTGATCACAATTCTGGTCGTCACAAAAGCAGCAGTGCAGGTCATCAAAACTCATTGGCTTGTCCATAACGCAGTATTGCACAACGTAGGGGTATCTCTGCTCGATCATCAAACTCATACTCTCGCCAGGCAAGTCCCAGTACGCCGAAACGTTCTCTGTAGGCCGTCTCTTTTGAAACCATGCTCATCAGACCCCCTCCGAGACCTGAATATTCGGATCTCCCTTGCTCGTCGATGCAGTGCCCCGGTTTCGAAGGACATGCATTGTTGCCAAAGCGGTCGTAGCTGCCCACAACAACCTGCAAGACTCATAAGCATTAATCGCCAGAACGTTAACTCTGCAGACTGACCATGAGAAGGCGCCAAAGGCGCAAGCCGCCCTTGCAGATCCACATACAGTGCCGCCGCATGGGCGACCAGACATGAACACAGACAGAGCGATGAATCCCGCGAACCAGAAAATCATCGTCACCGCTTCAACTCCCAGGATGGCGAACTTGTGGTGAAGGATCGAGTTGGCGAATCGCCATGGCACCAGGATCAGGTAAATGAGGGCGAGAAAAGTCCATACTGAGGTGAAGATGAGGAAGTTCACTTCGGATGGAGATCCATACCCGCTCCACCAGCCGCGCCACCAGTCGGCGACTGCTGATTATTAGCATCTACGTGGTGAACGAGAGAATTTGACGTACCATATGCAGTAAGGCCGAGCACAATGAGTGCGAAGACAGCTTGTGCGATGCGCACACCGAGGATCACTGTCCGGTTTTCGTAGATGGCCATGATGGTCCAGGCAGATGCGTGCAGTCCTTTTCTCGACTGAATGCTCTTGTTTCTGTTGCAAGTGCGATGGCCAGGTAACTTTCCAGAGAAGCGTGTTACGCGTCTGAATACCTCCCAGCTCTCGAGAAATGGAGGTTGGCGCAACAAGTCTTTGATGTATGGAATGCGTCAACAAGACACTCCCGATGACATCGATTGCCAACAAAGGAAAGTTGCAAGAAATAGTGAATAATAGCAGTCAGTCAGTAGTAACTTGATCCTACCGTTTGCTGTTTGTCTGTTCCAAGAAGAACTCGCGAAGAGGGTACGGGGTGACCACGAAGGTCTTATGAGTACAGTACCAAGTTTTTGACGCACGAGCAACGAACGACACAGCTGCGATGGCGCGTGGAATTTGTGGCGTTTCGCTTGGCTTGCCTCCACAATCGCTGATCGTGAAACGTGGTGCAGGCCCATCGCTCCCTGCACAGCCTGGTCGGTTTCGCGTGGCCTGTGGCTCTGGCTTACATTTGCGAATGATGTTGACTTTACTTTTTCATACTGATACATACGCTCTGTCTACTTCGATCACGGTTCTAATATGTAGGACATACAGCCAGAGAATACACGAAGATATCACTTCATCTTGCCTCGCATTCGCATCGTCGCAGGAAATAACGAGGGATGAGATCAGGCCATCTCAGCATTGTCTTGCCATCACCCACCCAATATGCGACCCCTGGTCAGCTGAGCGATCCGGGCGCAGTGCTTGACTGCCGTATAGAGGCCAGCCACAATTCGTTGCGCAAACTCAAAATGCGACGAGAATTTCCACGCAACGTCCACGCAGAACCTGGCGGTCTGGTCGCCAGTGGTCACATGATGATGTCGGCTACCTCCCACCTATGGTACTGTTCGGATCTAGGATGATCAGAACGTTCCGCGGAACTATTGATCGTTCTCTGCTGGCGTGGTACAATCGTGACGCTGTATCTTCTTGGCCTCCGAGGAGGCGGTTAACGCTGGTCTTCAGTGAATTTGTCTCTTCGTTCTCTAGCGAAATGCCTCCGCTTCAAAAGTAATGCCTGGGTATCTCTACTAACATATTGTTCGACGCGACAATTTGCGCGTCCAACTCTATCAACGCCTTGCTAAACGCTACAACACAATCACAGCTCAGACCACGTTTTCAGTCTCCATATGCCCACTAGGATTTGGTGGGTCTGTTCCGCGATGCCTCCTGCAGTTTCTTAACATGCTCTTCCACCAACTCGAATTTTGCAACTGCTTCTGTGAGAGAGCGAGCGCCTGTCTTCAGGGCCTTCACATCTGTCTCCAGCTTATCAATTTCCGCCAATTTGGTCTTGCCCTGCTCGAGCATGTTCGCGCATTCCTCGACACGAAGTCTGGTACTCGAGATATCCTCTTTCAACGCGTCGACGTCTTGTCCGAGCTGTTCCTGAAGTTTGGGCATGTGCTTCGTGATCTCGGCCATGCTTTTGACCGTCCTTTCGACAGCCTCATGAACCGTAGAGAGCTCTTCCTGGGTGGAGTGGATCTCGGCCTGAAGCGTACTGGCGACGACCTGGAAATTCTTCGCATCAGGATACATGGCGCCCATTTGGTCGACCATCTGTTTGACAATCTCGTCCGTGGTGAGGTTATTATACAACCGTTCGTGTCTTGCAGCGACGCCTTTCAGCATCTCGATATCCCTTCCCAACCTGGCAATTAGATCAGGATCAGCGGCTGCTGGCGGAATACCATTGGTCTGTGGGTGCATTTCGTCCTCGTCGTTGCTAGGAAGGACAGCTTGCCATACTGGCGTCCGTGCAGCCACGTTTCGAGCCCTTGGATCTCGCTCATTTTCCACCTTTGCGATCTTCTCTTGAAGCTCCGTAACCAGCTTTCGTAGACTTTCTAGCTCTTCTGTTGACAGCATGCTATTGTGAACCTCTTCGCACCTCAGTAGACGCTCCATGCAACTTCCGATCGAACTAGTATGTTGATCAAGCTGACGTTGTACCGTGGTAATATCTTCGTCGGTTTTTCTCCGAAGCTGATCTTGTGATACCACGAAATCATTGCCAATGTCCCGTGTCAAAGTTTCTCTGGCATCGGCCAGCTTGTTCGTAACTTCAACTCGCAGGTCGTCGATCCCTCCGTCTACGTGGCTGATGATCTGGGCTTTGTCGTCTTCGCTATCATCCTCCAGCTGTTTGACGCGTATGCTCAGAGCATGGAGTTGCTCTGAATTCGGCGGCACTTCCGGTTGCTGACTCCTGCTTGCAGCGGTTCTAGGTAAAGTCTCGAGTGCTCCAATACGTTCTTTCAATGGTTTGATTGCCTTGGTAGCCTCAGATAACTCTGCCTCGATTGTTGAAAGACGGCTCTTCACATTCTTGGATAGCTCAGTTGACAATTGATCTACATTTAAGCCAAGCGTCTGTAATTTTCCTTGCAATGGTGCGACAGTCTTGCTATTGTGCGACGATTCTGCCTCGACTGCCGAAAGCCGGCTCGCCAATTCCATAGGTAACGTGGTTTTCACTTGAGCCACCTGCGTTTCCAGGCCACGCAGACTAACGTGCAAAGCTGGAAGTTCCTGGGAAGTTTCTGATGTTGTCTTTTCAAGCTGCTCAAGCTTCTTGGAAACCTCAGAGTGATCCAAGGCTGACTTCTTGATTGTGGCTGCCTCCAGGGCGGTGACTCTTGCGTTCAGCTGCGAGATGTCGGACTGCAGTTCTAGAGGATTAGGTCCATCTGAGATACTAGGCGCACTCTGAGGTGCGGTAGTGTTCGTCGCGCTTTGATTGAATAGACTCGAAAGCGTGTTCAGGAATTTCTTCTGCTCAGGGGCTTGTTCGTTGATTTTCCGCTCAATGCGCTCCACTTCCTGCAGAGCCCTGTTACGAGCTGCCGTTTTCTGTTCCTTGATGGCTGGGAACTCGCTAAACTTATCTTTCAGCAAAGTGTGTCCTCTGTCAGCCCTCTCGCGCTCTCTTTGAGCCGATTGAAGTTCCATTCGCAGAACTGCAGCTGAGACGGAAGCATCGAAGAACTTCTCCAACGCCACCGTCGGCGAAGAGGTGTCCGTCGGCTTCACAGAGCCCGGCGAGCCCACGCGATTCTCATCATTAGACGCGGAGCGCCTATTGGTGAGTGCACTCAATGCTGGACTGTTTGTGGCCTGCCGCTTGTTCGAAGCAAGGCGTCCTTCAGGCGAGCGGCTCGGTGGTCGCTTGTTTGCGTTGTTTAGCCGCGGATCGCGACGTTGCGTGCTCGCCATCACACTCGCACATGTCAAGTGAGAGACACATGAGTCTCTCGCCTGAGATCCAGAAGGGCGACGATGTGAATGTCTGGCGATTGGCAGTGGGTTCCAGGGAGTGCTATCATCCGTGTTGTCGAGCCTTCCTCGCGTTTGACTTGCGCCAAGCCGCGTGCTAGACTAGCGCGTATCAGTCATCACATTCGGCGTCGTTGCAGGTCCTTCTTGCTTTGTTGAGCAGACAGACTACACGCGGAGCAATGCCGACGAGAACAACGCGTTCTTGCTCGTGGCAAATGCCTGAGCGGACATCACTCCTGACAGACTCTCTACCGCAACAATCGCACCTTCTATGAGCAGCGCCAGTGCCGGTCTTGCCATTGGCCTTCGGACTTTAGTCTTTAGTGACGACTTTCCAATGGCTTGCTCCTGACAATTGCTCGCCATCATTCGTGCGCGTTGCGCTTGTACTGCACTGGCAACTGCGTCCACTTTCGTGCCCGGAAGACTCTCAGAGCGAGGGGGTGCCGTGCTGCAGAGCAGCCTTCACATTTCCAGCACTGGATGCGAGCGTGCAATTCACTCCAATCAGTCCATGGCTCGCGCTAACGGCTGTCCGCAGTTCGATACGTCCGTTGGTCGCCGCACTCTCCCGTTCGTCCTCAACGACACCGTTGTTCTGCCGATGGAATGCCTGCACAACGCACCAATGACAACCATGGGCCATGATATGCATCTCCGTCTCAGTCTTCACGCATACAGCGTATCGCCCATCCTCCACTTCTATCCTTCACTTCATGCGGGCCTTCGGCAGTCATACAACAACCGAGTGTGTTATCAGCTTCTCCCATCATACTGCCATTCAACCTGCGGGCCTCGTCGAATGGAGTACCGCCGATGCTCTAAGCAAGCCATGAACGCAGAGCGTGAGGACACCTTGATCCTTATCTCACTGTTATCAGAAGCTGGCGAGATCATTCTTGCCACCGCCGTCGCTGTGGCCATATGCCGAAGCTCAGCGAAGGAGGAGTGCTTATCCATGCATCGAAGCTGTCGTCTGTGGGCCAGGCGCTGCGTATCTACACCTATCTGCTTGGCATGTTCGCCTGTTAGTTGCCCGGTAGCTGATCACCTGGGCTCCCTGGCCGAGGAGCCGAACAATGCTATCCTTACATACTTAGATGTGAGAATGCTATATGACCTCGCGCCGCAATGGCAAAGTACACAAATCAAACTACGAACCCAGCATGACTGCTAACGGAGACGTGCGTACGTCAGGCGAACAGGTCGCTATGGCTAATCAGACATCGAAACGCGGCGAGAAGGCGATGATTGCCACGGATCTTGAACGGCTACCGTCAGAGAAAGAAGGCGAAGTCATCGACATTCAGGAAGCGGAGTATTCGTCAGTTGAATACAAGAAGATCTTGAGGAAGATCGACAGGTTTCTGCTCCCTCTGATGTGGTTCTGCTACGGCATACAACAGACCGACAAGACGTCACTTGGTACCCAAGCAATCTTTGGCCTTCGTGAGGATACTGGACTAGGTACGCCTAAGACTATGTCCCCTACATTCCTATGTGCTTATAGCTGATCTTGATCCAGTCGGGCAACAGTATTCTTGGCTCACAACCATCTTCTACATCACGTATCTCGTTGGAGAGTTTCCATCCAACTTCCTTTTGCAGCGCTGGTCCCTCGGACGTTCGCTCTCGATATACATGTTTTGCTGGGGTGAGGTGATCGCTTTACTCTATGCAAGCGACGCTAACATTCGCAGGCGTCTGTGTGACTTGCATCGGAGCAGCACAAAACTGGACTCATCTAATGGTACTGCGTGCGCTACAAGGTTTTTTCGAGTGCACGATTTCGCCCGGCTTTGTCTTGGTCATCGGCAGCTGGTACACCAGAGATGAACATTCCTCCCGTTCGCTTGTTTTCCAATCGGCCAATGCAGGTTTCGGCATCATCTCGAATCTGTCCATGTATGGAATTGGCTCTCACGCTGAGAAGTACGGCGGTCTTGCTCCATGGAGATGCATTTCACTTTTCCTTGGTTCGTGCACCGTGGTTCTCTCCGTCATTTGTTTCCTCATGTTGGGAAGTCCGAAAGAAGTCAGATGGCTAAGCAATGAAGAACGAAAGATTGCGTATGTGCTGTGCTACCTGCACACATGTTGTACGATGCTGACTCTTTCACCCAGGCAAGCGCGAATCGTATCGAACAAAGCCGGCAGGGACGTCACTGGTATACAATGGTCGTGGCCACAAGTTGCAGAAGCATTCAAGGATCCTCAGCTATGGTTCAGTATGGGTAAGAACCCATCAGATGATCATCTTCTTGTGTTTCGCTACTGAACTATCCGCCAGTCAACGCCTTCCTCTCCTCTGTGCCGAACGGAGGATTGACCACCTTCGGAAACATTGTGTTGAACAGCTTCGGCTTTACTGAGCTGCAAGTATTGCTTGTGGAGATTCCACGTTCAGGCAAGTTTACCTACGCCAGTTCTGTAAGCATTACACTGACAGTTGAGCAGTGATCTCCGTGGTCATCTTCCTCATCGTAGGCATCTACACGCGCAGAGTACCAGAGCGACGCATGTATATCATGGCAGCTTCTTGTGTGCCACCCTTTGTTGGGCTACTAGCAATGTCTTTGCTGCCGAACACCCCTCAGTATCAGTATGCTTTCCTTTGCTCCGCGTTGCTAATGTGTGTTTGGAATGATCACTGACAAACAATCTCAGATGGACAAAATGGGGCATGTACGTAATAACAGTCCCATACGTCCTCGCCCTCTTCCTCGGCTGGACACTCATCCCATCCAACGTCGCTGGCCGCACCAAAAAGACCATCATATCCTCAGCGACGTTCGTCGGCTACTGTGTTGGAAACATGGCCGGTAGCCAGATCTTCAAAAGCAAAGACGAACCTCGATACGTGCCGGGCACAATTGGTGCTTGTGCTTGCCTGGGATTGGAGTTTGTGCTTATCTGCGCGTGGCGGCTATACTATGTCTGGCAAAATCGCAAGCGTGATAAGGCAGCCACGGCGAGTGGGATTAGCAAAGAAGAGCAGGAAAGAGTGGGTAGAGAGATGGGCGAACAGAACATGACCGATTTGCAGAATCCTCACTTCCGGTATACGACATGATAGAGGTCGTATAAGCACGACGGATAGATGAGTAGAAGTATCGCATATAAGAGCACAAGTATCAGGAGCTGAATAACAGGCACATGCCGAGAGTAGATTTTGTCTCATGCTACATGACTTCGTGGCTCATTGAGCAATATCATAACCATGCCGAGCAGCATTACATTTTATCGAAAACCGCCGTCCCAGTCAGTCCCTTCTTCGGGTTTCCATGGTATCTTGCATCGTCCTTGTCGGTAAGCTCAGCATCACTGAAACCAGAGCCTTGCAGGAAAGAGCTCTTATCACCAGTCATGCTGTGCATCATGTCAAAGCTACTTGCAGTCGAGCTCGCACTCGGGCTCGTCGATCTACCCTCGCGCGCTTGAGGTAGAGATTCGTTGAAAGTGCCAGCAGGCATTCCGGCCTCTTTGGACACCTCACCGACCCATAGCTGGCCGCCATCTCGAGCTTTAGTCCTCGCGACTTCTCGCTCCTCGAAAGCGAAGCGTTGCTGGCCGAGACCTAGATTGCGTCGATGCCATTCGCCGATGAACATTCCATCAGGATCAGCCTCGTTGCGAACTTTTGTCCATTGCTTGAGTCCGTCGCCGAGCATGAGGCTGATCTCATCTGCGGAAGTGAAAGTAAAGTTTTTGGCGTAGTGTGGCTTACCGCCCATGTCGCGCATCAACCATTCGAAGGCTTCGTAGTATCTTTCTCGGCAGGGTGGGTCTTGCAGATAGGCACGATAGAGGGTGGCGTTGAGGTAAAGTGTTGGCCCGTCCTCGGCTGTGTTGTCCAAGAACGGTCGGACGCGGTCGTCATCTTTCGTTGTGTCGCTGACTCGGACTTCGATAGGGCAGTGGACATACAATCCTTTGTTGGAGAAAGGTATCTCGTGATTACGTTTTGGCTCCCCGTTGAGCCAAGCTGACAAGCGGCTGATGGCTTCAGGACCATCGCGGAGCGGCAACGCCCACTCGTTCACAAATTGGCTGTATAAACAATTCATGAGCAGTCCAGTTTGGAGTGGTTCAACAGCGGAGGTGGTGGTACCAGTTCGGAAACCATACTGCATGCCAAAGACAAACCACTCCACCCAAGGGAGAATGGATGGCACATAATTCGACAACCACAGAAGATTGTGGTATGTGTGGAAACCCACAGAACCACCATACCAGCTTCCGGTTGCCGCACGCAGTGGTTTCTCCGTCTTTTCTGCAGACCACACAATTGCCCGCTTCATATACGGCATCCACCAGACGCGCGTGAATTCCTTCTGCGTCCAGAGAGTGTTATGCCAAGTGTTCAAAATCTCCTCGAGCGGCCGTAGCGTCTGAGTCCATTCGATATTGCATGCATCGGTCATTTGGAACTCCACCTCGACAATGATACCTAATGCGCCCAGCGAGACCAGCGCAGCGCGGAACAGGTCCGTGTTCTCATCCTTTGAGCACTTCACCGCTTGCCCGCTCGCGAGCACGATGCGCAAGCTTCGGACAGAGTCACTCAGCAAGCCATGCCACAAGCTGCTGCCGTGCGTCGCTGTAGCTATGGCACCAACAATGCTTTGCTCATCGATGCTTCCAAGATTCGGCATGGTAAGCCCATGCTTGTTGGCCTCCTCATTGAGCTTGCGTAAGCGGATACCACCTTCCACAAGTAGTGTCTTGTTTGCCTTGTCGACTTTGAGCACTCTCTGATACTCGTCCAAGTTGATCATCCAGCTACTCGTGCATGTCAGGTCGCTTGGAGAGTGGCCGCAGCCCACTACAACAATTCTGCGACGGCATTTGCGCGCGAGATTCACCACCTTCTGCACCTCAGCAAGACTTCGGGGTCGGATGTAGAGTTCTGGGCGCGACTGAAATGTTTTCGCCCAGGTGTGGTGGACGTGCCTGTCGGTGGCGCGAAAGGGCACGTCGGGATCCGTGTGCTGGGCCTCCAGCTGGATTTTCTCCATGCTGAGCTGCGAAGCCGAAGCTGGGAAAGGATGGAGTGGTGGTAGCGCTGTCGGCGTCGGATTGAGGGCGCGGAAATGGGCGTGATCGGGTGTTTGCTGCAAGCTGCTGGTCACGAGCTCATGTGACGAAGTGCTTCATCATCATCCGCAGCTGTTGCCCTCTGCGATGTCTCTCATGGCGACGACGAGCGCGAAGGTGATGAGAGTGGGAATTGTGTAGTTCAGCACGCTAGTTAGTTGTCTGCCCATGTGGAGCCTGGCCGTTGCTCGTGGTGCATCCTGGTCGCGCGCCAATCACATGCGAGCGCGTCCGAGCTCGTTGACGACATCCTCGGACCAGAGGACTTCTGCTCCAAGCTCACCTTGTACACCCAGCCAGCCCATGCTCGCTACATCTCGACGAGGACATGGACAAACAACTAATGACTTTCAATACAAGCTCAATATCTCCAGCTACGCCCGTCTGCTGATCACGATGAACAAGTTCAGCTCAGCAGCCCCTCACCCGTTGGAGGCACACCGCGGACTTCCCTCCGGAGCTTGTCGCGCCAAACCCGAACTGATGCTAGACACACTGTGCATCTAGGCACTGTAGAAATCAATGCCATCCTGAATAGCGTCATGAATCTTATCAACAACCTCCTGCCCTCTCACCATATCCGCTGACAAATCTTCCTGAACAGCCGCCGAAAAGGTATCATGATCATCCAACAAAATGACCAAGCTTCCCAAAATTATCGGACTGAGACCCGCTTCGTCAAACAAAGGCTTCTTGGCTTTCGTGACCTCCACACTGGCTGGTATGGAGACGCCGACTGTATCAATCACAGTCTGAACAATGGCCGTGGACTCCTCCGCAGTAAAATCAGTCTGTCGAATGTTGGCGTTGGCGAAGCCCTTGCGATTCGCGAGATGGATGGCTGTAAAGTCTCCAGCGAGTGGGATTGAGGTCAAAGGCTCTCCATTGTAGGCAGAAACATGCTTGCGGAGGGATTCCACCCCGTTGTGTATGTTGATGACATCCTGTTGGATGGTTTGGGCTGTTACCAGCTCCAGACGAGTGACCAGTGTCGCTGGCGATGCAATGGCCAAGGTAGCCAGCAAGAAGGGGAACAGAGCGCGTATTTGGGCCATGGTGGACGTTTCGGATGTTGCGAGGTTGGTCAATGCTCTCAATGAGCCTGCACTACAAAGTAAATTGGGCGTGCTTCGAATCCTTATGTATGTTGTCTGGCGTGATGTGGTAAGAAACATACGCCTGCAGTAGCGCCATTGATGAAATGGCAAACATGTCGTGCCTCGGTTGACGATCACAACCTGATACGAACACACCAAAGAAACCAGCTCCCGCCGGAAAGCAAAACAGAAATCAAAGTCCAATACTGCGCACTCTGCTCGGCGCATCTGAGTAGTCTCTGCCTTACGCAACGTAGCTAAAACGCCGGGTCTCGACCAGCGAGGTAGGCGTGGAGCCAAGGTCGCAACGAGAGATGACAATGTGTGGATGCTTCTCAGGTTCCATTTTGCTGTACACAGCTAGCAGGACGACTGTTGCGAGTAAGTCCGCTGTATGTATATGAATACTGGCATATACTTTGTATTCATTGGAATTCTCTCGACCTGCATCTATGGCACTATTCTGCGTGCTAGTAGTACCTGTCAATCCTTACTTCGTAATGTCGAGTTCTCTGTCGTTACTGTATCAATCACAAGCTCTTCGCAAACGCAACAATATCACGAATAGCCTTGTTGTGCACTTCCGGCAGCAATTGTCGGAACACCAAAGACGAAGCGTGCACGATGCCCAAATTCACCTGTGCATGGACTTCGACGCCTGCAGCGAGCAGCTTGCGATAGTACGCCATTCCCTCATCCCTCAACGGATCGAGCTCGTCCATTGTCAAAATATGAGGCGGAAGACCTTTGCAGTCGTCGATTGAGGCGTAGTATGGCCACGCGAGGGGATTTTCTGCATTGTCACCGCTGTAGTAGGCGCCCATGCCGGCCTAGAGGTAAATTCCAGGTCAGCATGTAACTCAGACACCACGTGGAGTTTATTTTGCTTGTCGTCGACGAGTGATCGTCAATGCGAAATTCACCCGAATGACTGTCCATTGAACTCACCATTTGCACATTGTGCAAGAAATAGCCATCATTCTCACATAAGCTGGGCAATTCCTGAATTTTTCGTTTTTGGGACCAGCCATAGCCTGCAGTCAAGAAAAACGTATATCAGTATGCATTTCAGGCTCGGCTCGCGGGGAATGTTACCATTGCTGATATATGGAACACTGCCATAGACACCTGCGATCTTGCTAACCCAACCCTCTCGATTCGCCTTCAAAGCCGTAGCAAGCGATAGATTGGCACCTCCGCTTTCACCTTGGAGCACAATATTACTGATCTGAAGCTCCTCTCTGTGCTCAGAGATGTAATGTACTCCGGCAGCACAATCGTTCAATCCAGTAGGGAATGGACAGTGCTCGCCATTATTCCAAGCATTACGGAAATCGATCGCGATGACAACCACACCTTGCACAGCCAATGACTTGCACCAGCGGCGATGCATTTTGTTCGCGGTGTTGAGAAGTACCATGCCGCCGCCATGGATGTAGATCACAGCAGGGAGTCTGCCAGACTGCTCGGCTGGGCGATAAACGTACAATTGACGTTCGGTGCCATCGAAGCTCGGGAATTTGATGGTCTCTTGCTTGATTTCGATCTCTTGAGCATCTTCGGGCAGCTCGTTCGGCAACAATTCGTACAGCTTCTCGGACTGAGCATGGCTCTTCGCCATTTGTGCAGTGGACGATAGCTCTTCATGGCTCACGCCTGCGTATGGATCCCCCTGACTACCATCGATTCCAAAAGCACGAAACACTTCAACAATTTTGGGATGCGCTCGTGGTTCCTGGAAGAACTTCAAATTTGGATCCCCGAGACGGCCTGGGCGTACATATCCAGCTGCAATGTCGCTGGCACTCAGCCCTTTGGAAGGTGTATTGTCGTTGGAAGTCATCGTGAAAACAGGTATTGGATACTTCAACGGCAAGACCGACACAATTGACTGTCAATGTCAATGATTTATAGAGATGCCTGTGGAGTCGGTTGTTAGCTCTCGCAGATGAAGCGAGGTCCACAGCTTCCAAGCTGTTCCGTGATCTGCATGCGATTGGATGACTCGCTGGTCGTAGCGAGCTGAGTGGTATCAGCATATGAGCCATCGGTTGCAGCCATCTTGCGGCGATTTGCACAAGAAGCCAAGACCATACGATCATGCTTGGGAGGTGAATTGCATCGAAAGAAGAGGTCAGATCAGTTTTGACGTCGGAAGTTGATGAGTAAGCATGCTGACTAAGCATTTCGACCAGGTGTGACCATGCACTCAGCCTTGATGACGATGGCAAATAATCGTGCCTATCTCTGAATGCAACTATCTCTGAGTGCGAACGCAGGTTGCTAAGCCAATCATCAAAGCTTTTCATGGATCGACAGCCAATATAGTTTGGCGCTTGCGTTCAGAGGTCGTTGCATTCAGAGGTATCCACGTTTAGCAAAGTCACCACGAAGTCAAGACAGGACTGGCATCGAGCTATCCAATAAGGAACCCACAGCCATTTCTTATTCATACTGAAAAGATGTTATGGACCCTTGCTCGGTCATTCCGGTGAACGCGATCCAACTATGAATGCACCAGGGGCAGCAGCAATCGCAATGAGCGATTACCCACCTGGTACATGTAGGCCGAGAGATTTCCTTTGCTTCTCGCAATGGCACTCCACACGCCAAAAGCCTGATTTACCGCAGTGATCTCCACTCACTGGTATAGATATGACCTGACCTGACCTGACCAGCCATAGAGCATCCTAAAACCGGCACTCGTCATTCATTCGACCAAGGCGATCAGATTCCCGACTCAAGCCTTCTCCCCTCACCCGACAATTCCGATTCATACTGCAACATTTGCGTCTCAAAGTCACCTTTGAAGCGATCATGCTTTATCAAGCCATCATCCTTGATGTCCAGCCACCAAGCCTTCTGACTGGTGAAGATGTGGGTAGTGAGTCGCAACGCCTCTCTCGCTTCCGTGGTCAAGGATTGCTCATCAACAGCTCCCAGAGCCAGAGCAGTAACATCCATTTCGATCTTGTAGCGCATTGCTAGGGGTGTGTTGCAGGTCGCACAATATGCTCGTTCGCCAACTTTGGAAAACCGTATGAAGGTGATGCCGCCCATGTTGTCTTTCGGAAGACCTTCATATTGCAGAGCTTCTTTGTGATCGAAGAATGTCACAGAGCTGGCTTTTACATCCACGTAGGCCTGGTATGGGCCACCAGAGACTTTTCTGCAGCTGTTCGAAGAAAAGAAGGTCAGTTCCGCATTCCACTGTGGCCAAGACAAGGTTTAGTAGGCATGAGGAACCAGTAAACAATATTGAACTCACAAGACTTACGTGACACAGTGACAAGCGGTTATGCTGCGAGAAGAGTTGGGGAGTCCAGAGCATTGGTATGAGATTCTTGCGCAGGCACAGCTGCCTTTGAACTGGACGACTTCTTGAGATCGGGCACTTGATTCTTCTGGTTCTGCCATATTCTTGTATACTCCTCCATCGATGGAGATTAACCTGGAGTAAGTGAAGACACTTCACTGTCTCAACGTGTTTGTCAGCAATCAGTGACCTCAGGAGGGGCTCCGATCTCGTGCCCCGCCAGGCCTTGGCTTGTAGCATCTTGCATCATTCGCGATATTGCAGAAACGCTCCGACACTTCCAGTGAAAGCCTGATCATTGAAGAATATGAATAGTCAAGTATGTAGTATACTCAGAACTCCAGGTCGTATGCCAAAGTATGATCACAAATCTTCTCGCGAACGTGATGAACCTTTAGGTGTGCAGGATGCTGAGCATAAACGGCCACATCTTCTGGCTTCTCCAACGTCGACACAAGTCCAAGGTCATATCCAAGAGCACGATGAGCAGTCGAAGCTAGTGGAGGGCCGAAGTCAAATTTGACCAGTCCTGTTCGTGCGATATCAGCAGTCTGTTGTTGCGCAAGGATCAGTGGTCGCGGCTGACCTGGTACCTGCCCAACCTGGGAAACCTAATAAGCGGTTGCGATCGAAAAGTTCGTATTCCTTTGCGACTCACCATTGCCCTTCCTGCGGCCTCAAGCTCCGCGATCTGCTCCTGGGTGACACCAGGCTTCAATTTGAAGAGCACTACGCCGATGCTGGTAAGCGGGGATATGCAATAGATCGCGGGCGCCGTTCACTCACCAATGTGGTATACCCCCATGGTTAGAATGCGGTTGCTTGAGTAATGGATCTCAGAAACAACAACTGCCGATCCGGTACGTTGCAGTCAACAGGAGCAGAAGTGTATTTCTACAGTATATGGACATGGTCTCGGTTGAAAGATCAAGCGGCAAGCCGACATCGCTTCTTGGCCGAGCACCTCACTCCAACTGTCACCAACCACTTGCGGAGTCTTTCTCCGACACATCGAGTTCGTCCGCTGGGCCACCAGGGTAACCGTGGGCTGCTTGATAGATGTCGCTCAAACAGGACATCGCAAGCCATGCACCAAGCGATGGCAGACAAGCCCTTCGGTCAAGGTCTCTGAGTGTTCAAGGCCCGCGAGTGGACCTAGCCCCGCTCCATCTTCTAGAATGCGTAAAGGCTATGGAACCCCGCAATTCTCGAGGTCCAGGATTCATCACTGTCGCATGGCAATGTAGATGCACCTCCGTTTGACCTCGACACGAGGTCGCAAGGAACAACTCTACAAGCGCATCTGTTCACATCCTAGTCAAAGAACGACGCACAGACGAGCATTTAATAGAAGATGGCATGGAACCTTCCTCTTGGGGCAGATTTTCTTCCAGACTTCTTCACCAGTTCAACACCTGCTGGCATGGACGCCATTGGTACGTGCCTGCAAGGCCAGAACACTGTGCTTGGTGCTTTGCCATCGGCGTTCGCAAGTGTCAATGCGGTGCTCCTGAATCATAATCTAGCAGCGATCCCTGGCGATTGGCAGTCGGGTCCAATTCGTAGGCACACGAAATCATGCCTTTCCGCACATATCATACTAACGATCTTCAGAAAGTGCATTTTATGACATCCAAGCCGAAGAGCCATGTATGGCATCCGTCCTGGAACAGATCAAAGCCGCAGACTTCATCGCCTATGATCACGCTTTCTTCGATGTGATCGGGTCAAAGGCAAAGATCGAGAAGATTCAAACGTTTCCACCTGATCTCAAGCACGTTCACGAAGCGCCAGTCTACCTGCCGGAGTCCAATGAGCTGCTATACAGTGATACATCACTCACAGGTCTTCTCTTCGCGATCAACATCGACACGCATACAGTCCGGCAGATCAATCTAGAGCCGGCGCTGCAGAACGTGAACGGAGGTACGAGACACAAAGGCCGAGTCTATGTAACGACCAATGGCGGCAGCGTACGCGGAATCTTCGAAGTAAATGTCACGACAGGCCGAACGGAGGCGATCGTGAACCACTATCGCGGACGGCATCTGAATAGCCCGAATGATCTCATCTTCGATTCGAAAGGCAATATGTATTTCACCGACCCGGATTACGGTGTCGACAGTCAATGGCCAGGTGTGCAGCCCTCTGAGCTGCCAAACTCGGTATACCGCGTAGATGCAAAGACGAGATCTGTGCAGTCGCTCACAGTCGGCGTTGTCACCAAGCCTAACGGCCTGGCACTGTCTGCGGACGAAAGCATACTCTACATCGCAGACTCCAACACGACAAGCGAGGCACCCAAAAGCGAGCGAGGCGTGTGGGCATTCGACAACCGACACAAAGGGCTTCTGGAGAATCCTAGATTGGTCTATCTCGTTGAAGGAGGATGGCCAGACGGATTGCGCATCACCAAGAATGGCTTGCTCTTTTCAGCTGTGTATGGAGGCGTGGATGTCGTCGATCCGCAGACCGGCTCCTTGCTTGGCAAGATCAATACACCTGATGACATCGTTTTCAATCTGGAACCAGCTCGTGGCAAGGGTCAGTGGTTATTGACCAGACAGAATCATATTTATAAGGTGACTATCAAGGAGCAGCCTTTGAAGGAAAGATAGTTGGATGTACTCGGGTAACTCCTATCAGCTCCTAGTCATCTCTGTCGCCTTCTTTGTTCAATACCCCGCCGGCTTCGCACTAGCAGTCTCACCATACGAGGCTCCGACGGTTGTAGTAGTGGTATACTCGTTGATAGGCGCCGTCTGATTTGGTAAGAATGGAGCCTGCGTGTTCAGTGACGGCAATGGCGCAGTCGTGTTTTGGCACACGCAACCTTGTTCGAGAGATGCGATGCTTGTCGCAGGTGGGCCATTGTGGCACCATGCACTTGTGGTGAATCCGCCGACAGTAGTGCTGGAAGCTTCCGATGCTGGTAAGAATTGAGCCTTCACAAGCACGGGAATCACACCGCCGGTTGCAAGTCGGAAGCGCTGATGACCAATGACATCCAGGATTGTCGTAATAGTACCACTGTGGGATGTAAATGAAATCCAGGTGTGGTCGTCGTTGGTGAAGACATCGTCCAGCAAAGTGAGCATACGCTTCTCGTGAGCGCTGTCTGATTCCGCGGTAACGCCGTTCCAGAGCTCGTCGTACTCATTGAAGCCTTCCTCGAGCACGAAGTTGGGATATGTCTCAGTGATATAAGTCGCGTTGCCTCTGTGGTCGCAGGTGTGAATCGAAATGCCTTCGCGAAGCAGCTCCTTCACAACAGGCTCGAAGGGATAGTACACAGGGAGGTCCAGGCCGGATGCGAAGGTTGTGTTCGCAGTCGCTAGACATCTCTTCATGGGTGACGTGTAGTAGCTTTGTGGGCGAGGGATCTTTTCGACTGCAATTCTGTCGTTCCAGTAGTTGTTCGCGATCTGAGCCTGCAAGATACCAGCTTCGGTAAGCTGAGCATCCTCCCTGTGGAAGGTCAGTAAGTGTCTCAGAAGAGCAGGACTGAATACATATGCTCCTTCTTACCAGTACAGGCTGCCATTACCTGTGAGTTGTGCCCAATAACAGTTCCACGCTGGAGTACCAAACGTGCTCTCTGCCAAATTATGGAAACCCTCGCCATGGCGGCCCATGAAAATCACCTTGTAAACCGTGTTTGAATCCGCTGCGGCATTCAAGGCATTGACCTCTCGCTCGAATTTCTGCCACTGCGTGAGATTCGCAGCGAGACCCTCAGTCGAATCATAGGTGCGATTTATTAGGCCAAAATTGTTCAGAGTCTAGGTTGTGTTAGGATAGATGTGTGTTGCAAGCTGGTCTTTTCACGCACGTAATTGAACGCCGAAGCATTCGTGCTGGGTTCGTCTTGTAGAAAGTATCCTGTCACAGTTGTGTAGTTAATGTAACCATTACCTGCCACCTGCAGAGATGCCGCAGACGCGAGCGATGCCATTGCGGCAATTATGTTGATGGCTGGAATCATGATGTGATGGAAAGTGCCTCGTCGCCGAGCGTGGAACAATCTGCCATCTTTCGCGGCGGACAGAGACTATATGCATTGTCAATATCGGCTCGGCACAAGACCGTATCAGAGCACATCTCGCTTGGTTCCTGCATAGTGGATGATTTGCCGATGGAGCTTTGTTAAGACGGACATGCTTCCAATTAAGCTTCCAAGACTCAGCACGTGAACTCAAATGTGGAGCCGATTCCGAGAGCGCTTGGCTGCTCGTGTGAGCACGCTCACACCGCATGGCGATCTGTTCCCAACAGTCCCAGTCGTTGAGAGCTAAACTACAAGCTGACTCCATTAACTTTGCCAGCACTTATGTATCTTCCATTACTATCACGCAACGAGATGTCTGAAATCGAGACACCACGATATACTGCCGCACAACGAATGCTAGGCGTGGGCGAATTGCTCGAGAATGTCTTGCTCTTCGTCGATGAGGCTGATGTATTACGCTGCCGCCGTGTAAATCGGAAATTCTTCGAAGTCGTCACCTATTCCAAAACACTGCAACGGACACTGTACCTTGATGTGGACGATGCAAGCGATGACAGAAGCATCAATCCTCTAGCGCCAACGTGGTTCCATCACAAAAAGACCGGTTATCGGAGCAGCACAATCGCTGCCCGCATCGACCTGGTAGATCTTTGGGCTCAAGCACAAACCGAAGTCAAGCCCCTCTGGCATAAAATGTTCATCTCCAAATCAAAGACGAAGACTTGCGTGATACCTGTCGGATCTCACACGACCGTATTCTACAGACGAAGCTATCCAGATGGCATGACTTTCGATGATCTCCTTTCAGCATTGATCGCCGCGTTCGAGATCAGGAAAGGAAGGCGTTCAAGTCGGGAGAGGTTGGAAGAGCTCTCATACGACAGTTCCGTCCTCATCTACTGGACGTAGAACTCCATCAGATGCGGATCTCATCTTGGCAGTCAAGCGAGAGTAGGAATGAACAAGCAAGCTCCGTCCAGCATACGCCAGCCTAGCCCGATGTGCAGAGACGTTGTGGCGCATCAGGCTGTTTACAGAGGGAGAATGCTGTAGTAAATCTTGCCCTTGCGGCGAATCAATTCTCTCGCGACCAGGCCACGCTAAGAGTTGATATTGAGCGTTGTTTACACATGATGCCGAGCACACGCCAATGAGTTCTGAGACCTCAAGCCGGCCTCAATTTGTTCATCAAGTATGACTCACAATATCGTATGAAATGGAGCATCAGCAAGCAAGCGGAATCACTCAAGGCTCATAGGTCTTTATCTTTGAATACGATCTCCTGTCAGCGTGTAGCCCTATCTTGCTCCATCCAATCTTCCAGCAGCTTCCCGATTTGCTTGAACGAGACTGGCTTCACCATGTACAAATTCATGCCGCTTTCGAATGCCTCTTTCTGATCGCTTCCCTTTGCATTGCCCGTGAGCGCAATGATGAGTGTAGGTCTCGGGGTACCTTCAGTTCCAGTCGACCACCGTTGTTCGGCTTCGAACCTTCTGATTTGTCGTGCAGAGTCGTTGCCGTCCATGACAGGCATCGAGAGGTCCATAAAAACGATATCGGGTAGGAAGCTCTTGTATATCTCAAAGGCTTGCAGTCCATTTTCCGCCGTTCTCGCCATTGTAGCATCGTAGCCAATCTTGGAGACATATGTGCGCAGGAGCTGCAGGTTCAGTCGATTGTCGTCCACGAGTAGTAGTCGGGGCCTTCGAATTGGTGTCTCTGCTTGCCTCTCTGACGAAGCGTCACCCTCAATGGCCCTAGCTTGTTGCGATGGAGTGGCACGCACTACTGCAGCTAGCTCAGAGGCAATGGCCGGTGACTTCTGCTCAGTGTCGGGATTCGCCGCAGATTCAAGTTCTGACTCTCCGGGTCGCTCGCCACCATCCTTGTCGCGTTGCAGTGAGAAGGTACTTTCACGTCGAGGACTAGGTTTTGGCGGAAAAGGGAATCCCTCATCTCCAATAGCACTAACCTCTTTGCGGTACTCGCTTCGCGTTCGTGGTGTGACGCGAGACAGGCGATCTCGAGTCGGTGCCGGATCTGCCTGCGGTACGCCTCCGATTCTGTCTTTGGCGCTTGAGCGATGCGGGACACTTTGCGGAGACAAGATCAGTGTTGAGTGTCGAGGGTGCGAAGAGTGCAGCGGGACACGCGACATGGACTGAATATCAAGCTTTTCCTTTGCGGCCGGAGACTTCATTAACTTGTCAAGGGCACTGGAGATCGCGCGGGCTAGCTTGTAGGGACCGAAAGGTTTACAGATCATTTCGACTTGTTGACTTGTGATGTCCTTCGTCAAGATCGCTTGCCTAGAAGGGCTGGCGCATAAGATTATGGTACTCTGCAACGACAGGGTATCCAGGTGATCTGGCCGCCGTGCGAGTAGGGTCGGAAGATGAATCTCGTCAACAATGAGCAGTCTCGCCGGACAATCAAAATCCCAAGTCTGCAGAGTTGGAAATCCGAACCAACCAGTAAGGTATTGGACCAAGGCAGAATGTACTTGCGCAGCGCCTTGTGTCTGGGCAAAACTATCATGTTCCAAAGCGGGCTCATATATTGCGGCTTGAGGTGGGTCCCGCAAAGCCTGGAGAGCGAGCACGCTGGGGTCCTTTTGCCGGGATTGAGGGCTTATGAGGGTAAACTCCGAACTGCTTGGGGTTGTCGCCATTCTGGGTGCGCATGTTGGGCTGCAGCTAGCCGTTCTCGGTGCCTTCACTGGCAGAGTGACCAATACGATCGTGCCAACATTCACAATTGATTTGATGTCGATCTGACCGGAGAGCGCGTTGACAATGGAACGAACGATACTGAGACCTAGTCCGGTGCCGGCTGCCTTCGCATTTTCCTGGGAGAAAGGTGTGAAGATCTTGCTACGCAGATACTCTGGAGAAATGCCCTGTCCGGTGTCGGTGACTTTGATCTGAATGGCCGTTGGTCTCTTGTCGGTAAACTTGACACTTGTTGCCTGATCATCAACAACTTGCATTGTTTGTAAGAAGATTGTGATCACTCCATGTTTGGTGTACTTCAGCGAGTTCGAGAGCAAATTCATGACAATTCGTCTGATCGCACCGGGCTGTGTTGAATATGACCACTCAGCGGATGGTGCGATATTGAGGACAAGCTCGACTTCAGGCCGCAACGCCTGCAGAATCCTTCGCATCGAGGGATGGATCCCCAGCGATGGAAAGGCGGTGATTAGGCTGCTCACCGGATCATCGAAGCCAAGATTCGTTTGTACCCTCGCCAAATGGCCAACCGCTAGTCCATCGACGACCTCTTCTGTGACCTTCGCCACATCACAGTATTGATCTGTCGCAAAAAGTGGCTCGTTGCGTATGCTGCTGGGGGTTGGCATGCTCTCGCTCGTGTCCAGGCAAGCTTGTGACGAGCCGTCTGAGTCCATCGACTCCTTCCTCTTCAGCGTGTTGACTTTGCTGTAGTCCAGGACCATTGCTACGGTATCCAGAAGAGTATGGGCACATGCGTCCATGGTGTTGATGCAAGAAGTCTGGAACTGGTCAAGCTCTGTGTCCTGCAGGAACTCCACGGATGCTAAAATGCCGTGAAGGGGACTGCGAAGTTCACTGAAGATCGCACATCAGCAAATGCCCAGGAAAACACGAGAACAATCAATAACCATGGTTTGGCATTCGTTCTGAAGTTAAATGCGCCTCAGATGCTGCACGCAAGTACGATCTCCTCGAATGCACTTACTGAGATACAGAGCCGATGAAATCACTCTTCTGCTGATCCGCAAAGACTGTGGCCAGGCGTACAATCTCAGCTTTGATGGCGTTCGTGAATGACAGCGTTTGGAGGTAGTCCATCTCGTAAGAGAAAACACGATAGCGCGAGTTCGTAAAAGCGAAACACGAAGTCCATCGATTGAGATTAGCATGGAACATGGGCACAAAAATGACCTGTTTCGCCTGAGGGAATTGACGTCGCAATAGCACAAGCTCGAACAGCCTGCTCGATAGACGTCCACCGATCGGACGACCTTCGCAATCGAACAGTGACGTGCCAACCTGCTCTGGAATGTTGTATAGCTTGCCACGTGGGTGCCTTTTGCACATTCTCTGTAGTTCAGGCGGAGTCAAGGTGATTGCGAAGCATGGATCTGCTCGACCAAAGTTCTGGGGTGGTCCATCATTATTACTCACGGAGGCTGCGGCCAGGACGACCCGTTCTTGCATATTGCCGCTGTATGCGGAAGCCGAGCGGTCCACCGAAGGGATGCGGCTTCGAGACGTCTGGACAGGACTTGCCGTGGGCCGCATGCCAGGTGATCCGATGTTGTTGTGGTCGGCTGGGACGCGTCGATTGATTGGATCCGTGCTGTCGGCAAGCGCATTTGTATCGAGTAAGACGACTCCACCGCACCCAGAATCGGAGAGGTCCAGTGCTTGACGTAAAAGATAAGCCGCACGGTCAAATGTGCGCTGGTGGTCAGCTTCAGTCACATTCTTTTTGGCGTCTTCAGGCTTGGTGCTATCACGCCCGCGCGGCATGCCCGGACTTGCCGGTGAAACATCCAGGAAAGCGTCCCGATCGCGTAGAGGCGTCGGTGATCGACTGCCTCGCGGATCTCCAATATCACGAGTGGTCTGATCATCATATTGTTCAATATTGCTTGAAGCTTCTGATCTCGTTCGCTCTCGATTGCCGTTGTATACTTCGTCCATCCGGTGTTGTTCACTTGAGCGACTGATGGCTTTGTCCCCGCCGCTGTCCGAGAAGTGGCTGAAGTCGTCTGTGGAGATTGTGGGAGTCTGTGGGGAAAGGTCGCTGTTGACGCGCAAACTGTCGGTTCGTCCATTGGGAGATTCCAGGTGCTTTCGGGGATTCATGTGCCGTGACCTAAAGCGATGCTCTGGACTGATAAAGTCTGCCATACACATGTTCATGTAGATAGCGCGCTGCTTCTCATGAGCCTCTCTGACAGTCTTCATGTGCACCATGATATTGTGGGCAATAGTGTACAGTACTACGAAATTGGTCAGCATCAGTACGATGTGCAATAAATGAACAGCATGCCTTTCATTCGGGTTAAACTGGTCGAATCTCTGGGTCGGTTGTCTAGGAGAAAAAGGGCACCGATGTTGATCTCGTTCTCTGTGCGCAAGGGAAGTCCGCAGTAGTACCGAAAGTAAGGTGCGGAGGTGACGAACTGGTTGTCTTTCCAGCGCGGATCCTTGGTCAAGTCGAGAACCTCGTAATGTGCGGGTATATCTTGGCCGTCAACGCTGCGAGGCTCTTGCGCAAGAGTCCATTCGACCAAACCGCCCTTCTTCGGCATACTGATGCTGCCATACTACAGTCCATCGTCCACGTGCTCGGAGCGGCTGGTGTCTTCAAGATCGAGTGACTTGGTCGCCTCTGCCACGAAGTAGCTCCTGTTCTTGTCCACCAGGCCGATCATAGCACGCTGTACATCTAGCCTGAGGGCTGCAAGTTGAGCATGTGCTTGCAGTACGGTGTCGGGGAATGGAAGGAAGACGGCCTCATCCGCAGCCTCTTTGGGAGGGCGATAGTAACTGGTTGAATGTCCACGTCAGCAGGAAAAGAGCAGACAGGGCTGGAGGCGCGCACTGGAAAAGCTCGCGGGCTCGCTCTTCGCCCACTACCTCTGGCTCCACATAATCGTCGCCAATGTCCTCGAATGGATGGCCGCTCATGGTGGCTGCCTGCCGTTGCTGGTCGGGGAGAGTTGGTGCAGTGGGCGACTGTCAGCGGAGAGCGAAGTGGGCAGCGAAGGCTTCGCGGAGAGAATGCCAGGTAGTCATGCAATAGAAAATAGGTGTGACCGCGAAAGGACAAGTGCTCGGAGTGATGGGAGTGGGTTTGCACCGGCGTGAAGCTGTCTGCGCAGGCCACAGCTAGTCTGTAGCTCCTGCATCTGCTGTGAAGGCGGATGCGACTGCTGTACGGAGCACGCTCGACTTCTCTCCTTCTCGGGCCGAAACTCGATTGTCGGTTAGAGAGCAGGCTCGAGGTGCGGCACTTGTCGACTGTGTCTGCTCAATGGCTCCGGGAAGGACGTTGGTCCGTATTGTAAGATCTTGATCGAATGAATCAAGCAGCTCTGATGTCTCTGCTCAATCAACCACACGCCCGCCCTCACCTCATCACTGGTGGTCGCGCCTCCTTGTTCCACTTGACTCTGCTACACAGCCATTCAACTGCTTCTCTGACTCCAGTGCCTGTCAGAGCGCTGAGCGGCAACACCCTACTGTCTCTCACGTTTTGTCCCTTTTCGCCCTCGAAGACCTTCTTGACTAGTCCCTCTTTGATGCGCACCACCTCAACGCAGTCCTCCCGATCCTGCTTGTTTGCCAGCACCAGAATTGGCACTCCCTCCGTCATATCGTTCTGCAGCACGTCTTCCAACACCAATCGGCACTCTTCCAATCTTCCCGCGTCCAAGCCCGTGGGCGCCTCGGACAGGCGTGTGATGTCGGCATCTCCAATGTCTGTGCTGTCAATGACAAAGACAATGGCGTGGCAGCTGCTGTAATATGACTGCCACAGCCCGCGCAGGGTATGTTGGCCGCCGACGTCCCATATTTTCAAGTACATCTCGGGTAGGTTAACGAGGCTGACATTCTGGCCAACGGTGGGCACCGTGTTGAGCTTCGCGTCGTAGGCGGCATTGTAGATGCTCTTGATCTGCTCGAGCAACGTGGTCTTGCCGGCATTGTCGAGCCCGAGCAGGAGGATGGAGTATTCCTCCTTACTGGTCGCGTGCAAGTAGAGGGATTTGACGAGATGATACATCTCTGCTACCGGGGCGAACGAGTGGGCGGGCTATTCTTGCGCATGCTGGACTACATTCCCGAGCAAGAAGGAGTGCACATTCGGCGCAGGCGTTTGCACGCGCATGAATCTCGCGCTGACACGCAGCAGCAGGCGTGCAGCATTGGCATTGGCCGAACACGCCAGCCAGCAGCCAGCTTTCTTTGGCAGTCACGGGGTCCCCACTTTGCCAAGGCGCGCACCTACGGGATTTGAGGCTGGTCCTTCTACTACACACTGCTTCTGCCGCTGACCACTCCGTTCATCGTACAATCCGCAGCAAAGATGGCACCCGCAGCAACCGGAGGCAAGAAGCAAAAGAAGAAGTGGTCCAAGGGAAAGGGTGCGTGAAACTGTCCTCCCGCCCGCGACAGCGCCCCCGTTGACACCAACTGCGCCCGTCGAAGAGTGCGCTTGCTAACTCGCCTCGCTGCACAGTCAAGGACAAGGCCAACCACGCCGTCGTCTTCGACAAGAACACCACCGAGAAGCTCAACAAGGATGTCCAGTCGTACCGCCTCATCACCGTTGCCGTCCTCGTCGACAGGTTAAAGATCAACGGATCGCTCGCCCGCAAGGCCCTGAAGGATCTGGAGGAGCGTGGTGTTATCAAGCAGGTTGTCGGTCACAGCGCGTGCAAGATCTACAGTGAGTGGCGTCCCCGGAAACGAGACGATGGCAGAGAGATGGACAACCGACTCCCGAGATCGCTCGAGTCCGAAATACCATGAGACGAGAACGAAGACTGACGATACACAGCACGCGAGGTCGGCGGTGGCGAGTAAGCGATTCGGAGTTGCAGTGCACGCACCATCAATGATGATGTTCTCTACGGCGCACGGAAGGGTATTTCCATATCGAGGGCAGGCACAGGAAGCGGACATGCGAAATTCTTGATCGCATCAGCTTCGGCCCAAAGAGGCCGAGCACACAGAGTGCTCTATAGCTCCGCCTAGACAGCAGCAACGAAACGAAGAAACTTGATTGCCACGACACATGAGTTTCCTGGGTACTTTGGCAGATTCCACTAATTTTGCTGAGAAAAGACGTCAGCAAGCACAATGGATTTTGTGACTGCGGAGCCAACCGATTAGCGGCAATGACTATTGACGACTCTGCACAGCGAATTGCCAGGCCGGGTCAAACGATTACAACGCTTTCTCTGGACTTCGACTACGACTCGTCTGCACTGAATCCTTCCCACTCATCCTCCTCGTCCTCAGCATGTTCAAGCTCCCGTGCTCCCGCCGCTGCTCGACTGAGACTGTCATGAGCCTGCTCCATGGAGCTCTCATCCCTCACAAAGCCCGCTACGAAGAAGCCCATCGTCCCATCTTCTCCGCCCTTGTCACAACGAATACACGCGTCTGCCAGTACTGTCAGGTCCATGGTCCCGTTCGAATCCACTAGGCTCTGCATGGTGTCAACCCTGCCCCTTTTGTGCCATCGCTTCATGCCATCGACCTGCTCTTCTCGCCTCAACACACGCCAGCCTCGTGCAACAGCAATATTCGACTGAAGGGCCTGTAGCACGACTTGTTCATTCTCCTCGTCATGTAGAGAGCACGTCGAGTACGTGATCCGTCTGGCCAGCGGAAATGACATGGCGTGCTTGACAATCTTGAGCTGGAAGCCCGAGAGATTTTCCAATCGCTTCTGGAGCTTCTCCTTGTCCTGCTCGGTTTCTGGCGTCTCTTCGAGGACGGCCACTTCCTCCTCATTTTCGCTTTTGGTCTCCGTCTGTCTGTTTGCCCCTCTTTTCCGCTTCTTTCCTCTTGCTGCAGGATCTTCTGCGACAGCTGAGGGCAAGTGAAGTGTTACAGTAGCCTCATCACGCCCGAAAATGCCGCTGCCAGAGCAACTTGGATCGAGAATTAGGCCTGTGACGTTTGCAAGCTGTTGCTGCTTGGGATCAAGCCTGGTGAAGTCTTGCTTGGTCTTCACTGTGACAATCTTTTCGGCTCCTGCCATTTTCACCATCTTCTGTAGAGTCTTGCTGCGCCCTTCATCCCGCTCGCATGCAAAGACATTGTGATCTTCCCCAACTAGGGCAGCCACGTGCGTCGTTTTGTTGCCGGGAGCAGCACAGGCATCGATGACATCGCCTTCTTCTGGTGTTGGGTTCAGGAGGTACGCTGGAAAGCAAGATGCTTTTTCTTGCAATATGAGCTTTCCAGCGCGGTATGCTTTGAAAGTAGTTGGTTCCTCTGGGCTCGCAATCGCGACAAGGTCGGGAATATGTTGGTCTACGTGAACTAGTCGACTTTCGGCGGGAGCGTGAATGATCTCCTTCAAACTCTTGACTTCAGTGAAATTCGAGAAAGTACCGTTTCTCAGCTCCTCGTCCAGGGTAGTCTTGAGTATATTGATGCGTATCCAACGTGGATGTCGGGTCGCGGGTTGGCCATTTGCAGTGGGCTGGGCATCCATAATAGCTTGCGAGTCGATGTTTTTCCGGAGGTCATCCAGTGATCCAAAGCCACGCCTCAATCGTGCCTTGGTCAGCTCTGCCGAGAGTCGGACTTTGTGGCGACTTATGGACGTATTCAAGCCATGTGAGGCAGGAAGAGCGATGCCCTTCTTCGCTAGAAAAAGGCCATGAACGAGCAGGAGGGCCAGAGTCGGTGTCAACTGCGATCATGTCAGTATGCAGTTTCCATCGCAGCGCACGATAGAATTCATGTACATTCTTCTCGACTCCGAGCACGCCGCTCCTTTCAAGCACTTCTGATAGGACTTGGCTCCATTTTGCAGTCTCTGTCGTCAGGGCGAAAAGCGCTTTCGGGTCACTTTTCCATGTCTTCTTGCCGAAGACGAGCGACTTCAACGAGCCTCCTTGCTTCTGTGCAGCGGTCAGGATCTCTGCTGCTTCATGATACAGGGACATGTTGATGGAGAGTTGGACTTTTTGGGCAGAAAATGGAGGCTAAACTTAAGTTGGCCTGACTACGAAAACTCGATTTTGGAAATCGCGACCAAAGCTCGTAATTGCTCGCAAAACAACTGAACGTCAGGGTATGATCCATCGAACGGCCTCGCAAAATACTATATAAGTGCTTTATCAGATATGTGATTAGGCGCGTGCGAAAATAGTCGTGAACACAGCAGAGCTTCCATTGTGACCTCGCGTCGAGACCCGAGGACTGTTCTCGTGCCGAGCTCGGCCCAATGTCGACATGACAGCAACGAGTGAGCGACACTTCATCATGCATGAACATTTTTAGCGTGGACCAATTCGCAGACTTGGGACTCCAGACCGCTCACCACGCTGATTGTGTTTTCACATTCGCCACAGAGTTAAGCCAGCAACGTTGGTAATTACCAGCACTTACGGACGTGCGTCAGCAATAGCCAGCCGCCATGCACATTCTAGTGAGTTTCGCCCCTCCGTACGACTCGCAATAAGAACTATTGCTGATTCGAGTGGAACAGGTAACGAACGACGATGGACCTCCGTCCACAACATCCTCACCTTACATCCTGCCGTTCGTACAAGCTCTTGAATCAGCAGGCCACACCGTCTCAGTCATAGTACCCGACACACAGCGTTCCTGGATCGGCAAAGCACATATAGTCGGCCAGGATGTCCGTGCCACATACTACTGGCCACCATCACAAGTACCGGATGAACACCGCAACCCCTCGATTTCTGGAGGAGACAATGGCTCGTCATCCCACGACGACGGGACATATCCCTGGGTGCTAGTCAACAGCACTCCAGCAGGATGTGCACAATTGGGCTTGAGCCAATTCTTCAATGACAGAGGCCCGATCGATCTCGTCATCTCAGGCCCCAACTATGGCCGAAACACAACTGCTGTCTTTGCTCTTTCCTCCGGAACGCTTGGAGCAGCCCTGGAAGCATCTGTGTGTGGCTACAAAGGTGGGGTTTCTGCTTCTAGGGGCTGGCATATTGATCGAATAAACGGCTGACTTTTGCACCTTGCCAATAGCCATTGCCCTCTCATTCGCCTTCTTCGACCGCCTCAACGACCCCGTAATCGTTGCCGAATCCTGCAAGCAAGGCGTGCGAGTAGCCGAATACCTCTACAAAAACGCCCCATGGGACCCAGCTCAACTATTTTCCGTCAACGTGCCAGTCAAGAAAGGCTGCTCCGAAGCACCAGTCCGCTGGACAAAAATGCTTCAAAACCAATGGAAACGTGGCGCATGTTTCCAAGAATTGAATTCTGACGCCACAGTAGACGACCCAGCATCAGAAGAAGCTAAGCTGAGGCAGCAAGAGTCCAGTGGGAACGACAATCGAGAGTCGAATGGAACTGCAACTCCACAAGACAAGTGGAAGCACAGGCACTTCAAGTGGGCTCCCAGGTTCACTGACGTCTATGAAAGTGTCGAGAAGAACGGTCCGGGCTCCGATGGGTGGGCGGTGAAAGAAGGAGAGACTTCAATTACTGCATTGAAAGCGAATTTCATGCATGCTGAGGGCTTCGAAGGTGAGGTGAAGCTGTGATGCTGATGAGAAAGGCTAAAATTTTTGCCTGCACTACATAAATCATGGGTATCATCCAAACATAGATCTCTTGCTGCTGACCAAGATTTTCTTACGCATCTTGTTCCTGCACGTTTCCAAATCTTCTCGAGAGCATCTCATTGATCTCAGTGCTTGTTCTTGGACCGTCAGCGATCATCGTGAGACCAGGTTCCGTTCCGGTACGTTTGGGCTTGGCAAAGCCTTCTTCCAGGCTGGTCTCCATTGTTCTCGGCCTGCTCAGCAACTGCTCAACCTCCATTTCTCTTCTTTCCTGCTCAGCAGCCGCCTCTTGAAGTTCCAGACTGGTCTTCTTAGTTCCGTGGTTCCAGCCCTGCTGCAACCATGGAGCACTAGCCTCTTCGAAACGCTTGCGCACTTCCAGATCCTGCTCTAGCGTTTGGAAAGTCTCCACATCGGTAGGCATAAATGCGCATTTGACAGCTCGGATGCCAATCTCCATGATCGACACTGCGACGACGCTAATGATCAAGGCCATCCACCACATGCCTTCCCGCCCAAAGCGTGAAAATAGGCCATCTCGGACACTGTACTTGAGGCTTGGAGCGTACACGGCGCTCAAAATGATATTCCAGAGAAACCAGCCTCCGACAGACAGGAAGATCGCAAGGAATGCCATGATGGACTTATACCGCTGCTCGATGACCTGTAGCTTGATAGCGATGATGATAACGCAGGCCGTAAAACTCATCGATCCAAGCCCAAAGACATCATTTGAGGACGAGAAGATCGCATCTCCGTAAAGGCCCCATACAGAGAAGAAGACGATCATCGCGCCGGCAACGGCAGTGAACATCCATCCCGTGAAGACCTTGATATTGAAGCCTGCTGAGCGTTGTCCTTTCGTGTAGAGCTCCGGAACTGCGATGAGTGTGGATGCCCTCAGGTCTTGCTCGAAAATGCCAAGAAAAATGATCGTCAAGCTTGTGAAAAGTGTGTTGAACATGCTGAGGGACCATGATTCGTACAGACTCGTTCCGCTGTAGCCAGAGTATCTCTGGTATCTGTCACAGGGAGGTTAGCATGACTCTCAATCATGCATATTGCACGGCATGGCTAGATAGACGGCGGGACGACGTCTGCCCAAGAGCGTTCCCTCAAGGCGCAAGGAGGCGTGCATCACTTACAAGGCTTGCGTTAAGTAGAAAAGCATCTCTTTGTAGAAAGTACCTGTGTCATTGTTAGCGAACACGGTCATGCCAGTGCACAATTGATGTAAAGATGCAAGGGGCGTATCTTGACTCCCGCCACAGCGCCACGTGCAACCTGTGCCTTTTCCAGCAAAGGCTGCACGGCTGTGATAGCTTTGACGGAGATCGACCGAAGTTTTATTCGGTCGGAAGATTATCGCCGGCAGTACCCTGCGCCGAATATTGCGAAAATCGAAATATCGAGAAAGTTTGGAGTTGACTCACCAACAGTATACTTGCAAGTCCGGATATAGTTCCATCTCCCATGAACGAGAAGCAATGGAACGAGGAAGCGGAACTGAGCAATACTGTAATCGGATGTGCGCGCTGCTTGTAGGCCTTCTTTTCCAGTGATACCAATCCCAACCGAGGCCTCTCTGATCATGGCAATATCATTAGCCCCGTCTCCAATCGCCAGTGTCACAGTCCCCTTGATACGTTGCTTGATAGCTTTGACGAGGCCAGCTTTCTGGCTCGGCGAAGCTCGACAGCAGATGACTGAGCCGGTCAGAATGGCAAGGTCCAAGAACAGAGCGTGCAGAGCATCGTCTGATTGAATCTGGGACAGCGTGCCGCCATCAATCACGACGACAGAGTGAGCAATGTCGCCACGATTGATATCAATAATGGCTGCAGCAATACTGTGCTCGACGTCGCCTGCCTCAGAGTCCAAGATCGTGATGGATGAGTAGTCCTTTATGAGCCTGCAGCTGTGGCCGATATTGATAGCAGTCTCGCGCTTGTCTCCAGTGAGCATCCACATCTTGATGTTCGCCCTGCGCAGTCGATCAATTGTTTCCGGAACACCTTGCTGCAACTTATCTTCGATAGCAGTTGCGCCACCAAGCTCGAAACCACACTCGATCATCTCGCCTGCTTTTTCAATGAGCTCGGTACGATTGACAAGCGATGTGGTCGCATCATGATACACCTTCTTCCAAGAACGGTATTCCTCTTCTGACAGAAACCGATGGCCATAGAGCAGGGTGCGCAGCCCTTCGGTGGCGAAGTCGTTGATGTGCTGCAGGCAACGCTCGATTACCACAGCCTCATCTGTCGCTGCAGCTTCGTCAATGGCTGTGTAGTTTCCAACCTCAGATTGATGTGATCCACTTCGATGTGCCATCATAGGACGCGTTGTGGAATGGCGGAAGTGTGAGCTTGCTCTGGGTGAGTCAGTCACGTCATGCTCGCGCTCACTCAACCAGCTGTCGAGATTATCACGAATAGGGCTCAGATGCCCGATGCTTGCCCTTGCGACGCTCCGTCTCGCAAGTGAATTGCTTGTGCGTGGCATGCTAGTGACGCTGCCAGCTCGTTCGGCGATGCCACTTTGCCTGCGTAATGCTTCTTGAGCTTCCATGGATCTGCGCTGGACAGTGCGCTTCTCTATCTCTGCCAATTTCTGCTGAGCCAGGCTAGCCAAGCGCAACCTCCTCATGATGACAGAATCAGCTCCCTTGCAGAGGACCATTATCCTGCCGTCTGGCATGCGTATAATCACAGAAGCCCGCTTTCTTGCGCTACTAAACTCGACGATATCCAAGACTTCGTACTTCTCGAATACTGGTTGGGCATCACGACCGCCAGCTGATATCTTGAGAGTCAGGATAGCGGCGTCACGATCGTAAGCGAGGTAACCGAGCTCTTGTGCAGCCCGTACCAGTGCCAGCTCATCTGGCGAGGATGCCTGAAAGGTAATGTTCTCATCGTCGTCATTCCCTTCACCACGCTCTGGTAGACAGGTATGGCAAAGCGCGATGGAAAGGATGAAAAGCTTGGCTTTATTGGCAAACGCTGTGTTTGGCTGATGCTCAAGGTATCTGATGAGTTCCCGCGTATTGTGTTCCATGGAAGTCAGCGCCGGAACGGCTGACGAGCGCCATTGCGTTGCGGAAGAGCGGCTAGGCCGTGGTTGCGAGTCGTGACGCAGTGTACTGGGACGATTGGAGGCATGGCCAGGATCATTGAGTAGCTCTTCACTAGCTGTCGACTCGCGCGGCCTAGATGGAGACCTTGAAATCGACCTTGAGATCCTTATTGGCTTCTTTTCTTTTCCTCTTTTTCGTTTCTTGTGAAGCAGTGGCTGTGGCTGGCTTTCCGCGTTGTCGAGGTCCATGTCGTGAATGAAAGCATTGCCAGCTACACTCATTTTGCGAAACTTCATCACATTCTCGGTCAAAGTGCCGGTTTTGTCTGAAAACACGTACCCTACCTGACCCAATTCCTCATTGATAGTGCTCGTTCGGCTCTCAAACGGCGTGTTGGTCGCTGGATCGTACATATCGACATCCGAGTTCATCAACACCATCTGTGATACTTTGATGATCTCCAAGCTGACATAAAGCGACAGTGGAATCAGCGTGTTGAACATGATAATGAAGCTTGTCAAGAGTGGAGCAAAGCTGACGGGCGCTTCCTGGATATACCATGCCTTCCTCTCCGTATTGTTCTGCCAGACTTGATAGGCGATGGAGTTAAACAATGACAGAAAAAGTACGCACAGCACCATAGCGACCACGATCTTGTTGACTAGTGACTGCAAATTGGGCGCCTTCACACGACTGTCTTTGGTGGCATTCATCCTTATCTTGCACTCTTCACCGGTATACACCACCAGTCCGATCATCGAAGGAGTATTGCGTAAGATACTCCCACGATAAATGACCTCACTATTGGTTAGCGGCGAGGTCTTTCCATCGACTGTCAGCCGCCCTTCGAAAGCGTAGAGGTCCAGATTTGGATCTTCTGCGACAATTTCCATTTGAGACTGAGTCAGTGACTCGGCATTCTTCGCAAGTTCGACGGTAGCTGGATTAGGTTGCTTCGTTTTCAAATTGGTCTCGCCATCCAGAGCCATTGTTTCCACGTAGGCTGTATTATTTGCGCCTTCGCTGGAAAGTACAACAAGATCAGCTGGTGCCGCATCATCACGTTCCAGCTTGATAATGTCGCCAACTTGCACAGAGTGCCATTTGACTGTGGCCCAATGCGCAGGGCCATCGATCGGTACCGAATGGTCACCATCATGCGTGGGTTTCCCCTTCTGTGCGACCACCGGCCTGTACACATGCAGCACTTTCGCTTCAGAATTGTTCTCAGCTTTGTCAAGTCGATGTCGGCGTAGGTCCTCATAGCCCTCTTTGGCCATACTGAGGGATACAAAGAACAGGAGAGGCGCGATGGTGGTGTACGTTCCAGTAGTCGATAAGCCTGGTATCATTTGCAGTATCGAAACACCCAGGAAGTAGGCATTGGCGAGTTTCGAGAACTGTGCGAACAGCTGCCGGGGAAGAAAGTTCCAGGCATTGTATTTGGACGAGCGAATGATGTTGCCCACATACGGCTTGCCAGTACGCTCGTCTATGAGTGCTGTCTTCCGCGAAGGCTCCACTGGTATATGGCGTCCATCCTCTGTAGGCGGAATGTCTTGAATGCGTAGAATGAACTTATAGGTTCGCGTGTATGCCGACTTCATCTTCTCGACCGGTAAATGCCTTTTGGCTTGAGTCGCTACCCACTGCTGATAGTTCGGGAGTGCCGATGCACCTCGTATCTGTCGCGTTGGCTTGAGTGGATGTGAATTCCAACTCTCGTGAACAGGCGTTACTGTAATCGATGTCCTCTGATCCTTCTTGGAGGGCGGCGGCCGTGAACCAACACTTCCCGATTCGCTCGACAATCCAACCTCCTGGAGCTCTATGGCAGTGGGGGATCTTGTATCAATGTTTCTCATGAATAGCGAAGACCGCAGCGACATGCCTCGCGTCCGACTTCTCGGAGAGAGAATGGGCGATCCAGCACTCTCTGCTCCACTCTTTGGCCCACGACTTGAAGCCTGGGCTAGTCCGGTGTTGACGGACAACTGCGGATTCTTTGAATGTTCGGCACCATCATCGTTGCGATCCATCTCATCACTCTTTCGCTTCTTGCTCTTGCGGTGGTTGTCTGCATCCATTGAGAACCGCACTCTATGCTCGTTTGCTGGCGAGTTTGGCGCGTTTGCTGGCCCTTCCCCGATATTCTGTGCCGCAATGCCGTCCCTATGCTCGTCTCGCTCGCTGTCGTCGGCTTGTGTTGAGCGCCTGCGCCGAACGCCTTCATCGTGGTCTGCTTGTTTCGGCATGTTTGGAGCTGTTACCGGATACTATTGCTTGGTATGCTCTCGTCCTGGCGGTCGTGCATCTGAACGATCGTCCAGACCATGTCTGATCTGTAAGGATGCAATGCGACTCTAAGCGCGCAAAACCGCCGTTGTTGAGGCATGCGACAGAGGCACAGCATAGCACAGCCTTGTGGTCGGCGGCCACTGCAGCAACGCGCGGTCAAAGACCTGCCGAGACCGCGACGTCAAGTCGAGTTTAAGCTCGGCACCCCTGAAGGTCTTGTCCAACCCACGTTTCTGCTTCTCTCACCCTCGATCAAAGACTCAACCATGTTGAAATCGGCCATCTCTTGTGCTTAGACGCATCCATCAAGCATATCATCACGCCAGACGAGCGTGTAGAGTATCCGGCTCTCGCTGCCCTTTCGATTTGTCCCGGATTCGAGGCCCAAAATAATAATCAGCTTAGCAAGGCTTGATACGAGTACGCAGCGAAACCCGCTGGCTGAGCTGAGTACAGTGGATCCTTCGACGGCATCACAGCGTGAGGCGGTCTCGCGTCCATGCCAGATTGCCGAAATGCCATCGTCTTGCAAACGCGATGCGAGTGATTAAGCTCGTGTGTATATCCACAGCAGCAGAAAGTAGCAGTCTCACAGTTGGCATTTTGGAGTCTCCTGCAGGGATCGGAGTTCCGTCCCGGTGGCCACTGTTGGAATATGCACGATAACGATCTGGCATTGTTCGGCTCCTCCTGCGCATTGTGAAGAAGCATCTAGCATCCAGAGCACGACATCATATACACACCATGATACGCAAAGTTCTTCATGCGAACAAAGGCTTGGTTGAGCAAATTTATACGGCAATAGCTTACAGGCCTAAGTCAGGAACAATGTAAAAGCTCACGGGCCCGGTATTTGCCAAGATTGGACTACATCGCGCAAATAGATGGTTTTCATGGTCTTCAATTGTTCAAGCGCCATCTTCTAAATCGATACTGTGGACCATGCCTTGCTGGATTCATGACAGCAGGGAGCCCACCGCGTGCTTGAGCAGTTGTAACACGGTGCGAGTAGCGCATCTTCCACTGCCCGCGCTTACTGAGAAGAACCTCCGGAGATCGTGATGACCTGTCCATTCACCCATCCACCATCCTCAGATGCCAGGAAAGCGACAGTCCTTGCAACATCCTCAGGAGTAGCGCATCGCTTCAGAGGGCAGTGCTCAGCCATGAGGCCCTCAATCTTCTCGGCAGGCCAGTCTGGCGAACCGCCTGGAATGTCTAAAGCACAAGAAGTCAGTAAGTATCAACAAGTATTCACAGGACAACAACTTACAGTGCCACGCATTCTGCGTGAACATATCCGACTTGATACCACCAGGCGCCACACCATTGACCGTAATCCCCCGAGCACCAAAATCAGTAGCAAATGCCTTGATCATACCAATAACCGCCATCTTGGAAGCATTGTAAAGAACATGGTCCTTGACACCCAACAACCCAGCCGCAATTGAGCTCATCAAAATCAAGCGTCCATTATCCTCAAGATGCTTCCACGCAGCCTGACCAACGAAAAACTGTGCTCGTGCATTAAGGTTGAAAACGTGATCATACTTCTCCTCCGTAATCTCTTCCGTCTTGTCCCAAGACTCTGTGCCGCTGTTGCTCATCACAATATCAATCTTGTTAAAATGCCGCTTGGTTTCTTGGAAGAGGCGTTCGATTTCGGATTTCTTGCTGACGTCGGCTTGGATGGCGATGGCTTTGGCGCCGCTACCGCATTCTTCGATAATCTTTACGACTTCGTCGGCGGAAGATTTGCTGTTGGCGTAGTTGACTACGACGCTTGCTCCTCGCTTGCCCAGCTCAATGGCGCAGCCTCGACCGATACCACGGCCGGCACCTGTGATGAGGGCGACTTTGTTGTGCAGCGAAGCAGAGAGCACAAGGACGGGTTGTTGTTCGGAAGCCATTGTGTGAGATGAAGTGATTTCTGTTCGATTGCCGTGAAGTTGTAGCTGAGACTAGTACAGATCGTATAAACGTGAGTAGAGAAGCAGGTAGAAGAAGAAACACAGATCACAGTTGGAAAAAGTAGTCGCTATTTTTGTTTACCGGCCAACATACGAGCCCATATCAACGATCATCAGACTACTTGAAACTTGTCCGGCACCGATAAACGTGTCCGGAGCATTGGTGGGGATCCGCATGGAAAACGTTGTCGTTTGTCGCCGTTGGCCTGCAGGCTGGCAACGACGATGCACATTGGTACATCCACAACAGTCATGCAGTCGGGCCCGATCCAGCATAGATGCAGGACCTGGATGAGATCCCGTCGTAGATTCGCGCTGAAGAAGATCCGAAAGCGCGAGCTGTTGTGGGGCGGCAGGGATAGCGACGGATTTCCCTCTCAACAGCTAAAATTGGGCGAACCATTGGGGTTCCGTCGGGCGACGAAAGGGTCCATCGAGCCTGATTTCAGTTTGCAGAATAATCAAAACAGAAACGAATGTGATACATTCTTCTGTTGTGAAGCTTTCGATACCATGCTGACCAACCCCGCTGCTAACGGAGGGTAAAATGGTGCTGTCTCGCGTCTATGTTTGACCTTCTTTGGTCATAACGGCCCATACTTTTTTGGGGCCTTCCACTGTATTACCGCCCTCGAAAACCCCAACGAGCTGAGTCTGATTCTGTGCCAAATCATGGCCGACGCCGAAGCAAAAGAGAAGCCAAAAGAAACAACATACCACAGTGAGAGCCTCCAGCAGAAACCCAGACAACTCGAATTAATCTTCATTTCGTCGTCCATATCGTCTCATTCGTCGAATGCCAAAACCACCCAATGCGCCGTAAGAACCAATGCCCTGGCTCCTCAATGTCTGGTTGCATGAGGTTTGAAGCAGGTACAAGATTCCTGTCTTTGAAAGAGGGTGGAGTCTCAAATCAAAAGAGCTGCTTCGCGATCAGCTGTTGATCGTGTGCCCTGTAGCAATGGCCACTCACTGAAAGAGCAACGTGCTCGATGATAATACGAAAGACGCTATTGTTGATGCCAGCCTGTGCTAGGGTCCTGTGCGCCCAAGGTGGCAAAGCTGTTTGGTTTGAGGAATGGCAGCGCGAAGCCTTTGATGATTTCGCCGCGGACAAAGGTGGATGCACGCTTGTAGCGCTTGTCGGTGTACTTGTCGAATACGGCACTGTGGTGCTTTTGAGCATCTTGGCAGCACTCGAGCATGGCCCACAGCAGGCGATGAAGCTGACGGAAGGTGTAGTTGGAGTAGTACACATGGGATTTGCTCCACTCTCCCTTCCGTAGCATGAGCCGAGCCATGCAGTGTGCACCGGCGGCGAGGAAGCTGGGTTTGCAGCCGACAAATCGCTCGTCCATGATTGTAACCTCGAGGAAATACTTGGCTAGCGTTCTGGTCTCCAAATCGTAGTCGTCGGCTTTGCTGATTCGACGCAAGAAGCTCATCGGTCCTGGCCATCCCAATTCGAACTGGAGCATGCTGAGCATGAAGCGCTCGGCCTTGAGCAGCTCGTCAGCCGTGTAGCCATTGTCCACCATGTAGATTATTTCGCCAATTGTCGGACAATTCACCTCCTCATACTTGGCAGCAACAAAGATGGCGGTGGCGCCGACCAACTGCAGCTTGCCAAGGGAGACGACCTTGCAAGAGAGGAAGCGGTCAATGTAGTTGATCGTGAGGAACAAGGTCTCGGGCAGCAGGTTGAATCGTTGATGGACTTGAACGACCCAATCGACAAGGACAGCGCGCATGCTCCACTGGATCTCTGCTTGAAGCTCCATGTAAAAAGGGTTAGGAGACATGCGGGTCTCCATCTCCCGCATGTATTCGAAAATCTCGTCGCCATACTCTGCGACCATTGAGGTATCCCATTGCTCATCTTCGATGTCTTCTTGAGTACGAGTAGCCTCGACGTGGTCCTTGGCTTCGACGATCTCCACCAGCGCCTTCTTAGTGTGTTGCGGGTTGAAGATGGTGGTCAGATCTTGAGTTGGGTCCGAGATGCCAAACGACCGAGCAGTCATGTAGTCTTGGTCGTCGTCATCGTACTCATCGTACTGGTCGAGGACAGGAGTGGAGCTGGCGTAGACTGCCGAGGCGGCCCCTGGAACGGATTGTGATTCTTGTGTCTGCAGATAGAGCTGCGGCTGCTGAGGAGCGACAACGGGCACAATGGGCTGCGATTGATGGCGTGATACGTTTGCTGAATCGTCACGAAGGGGTACTGTCTCTGTTGTACGAAGCTCCTGGTGCTGGACGGCATATGACCCGGCTGACACGGAAGGAACTTGTGCTGCAGCATTGGGTATCCGTGATTCTAACTCAGGCTGTTTTGACGGCACCGCGACGTCTTTGAGGACCTTTGTGCTCTTCTTCGGGGCGACCTTCTTCGCCGGTGGTTCTGATGCATCTGAGGACTTTGATGTCGCCGCAATAGCAGCTGCCACGTGCATGTTGCTGCTCTTTTGCCCAAGCGGACGCACCGCTGGACGCTGCATCGGCGGGGCGACAGTCTGCTCTTGCACGTACTTGAGCTTTCCCGGTGATGTCTTTCCAATCTCAGAGTCGTCTTTGTGCGCTAGCTTCGAGTTGGGGTTCGTCTCGCCGAGAATCTGCTTCTTGAGGTTGATGGTGGAAGCGGATTTGGTGCGCTGATGTAGTAGTGTCTTGCCTGCCAGGCCGGCGATCTGTGGCAATGGCATGTTCTCGTCGTGGATGCGCACTGCGCGTGCGACGGGTCGCTGCGGCTGTGATCATATTGTCAGCCGTAGCAATATCATTTGATCGGAGAACACGGCTCGAATCGAGTCACGGGTGAGTGGTTAGGGACAGTGAGTGATATGAAGGCGTAATGAGCGGACAGTACATGACGAGATGCGCGAGCCGACGAGCTCGCGGCATGCGCTTGTGAATAGTATGGATGTTGTAGGGACATGCCAGTGAGGGAATTGCTGGTGCCAGTGCACTCTCAGATTTTGCTTACCTTTGCGTCCATGATTGAAGGTCGCGCTGCGCTGAGTCACCAGTGCGCGGTGCTCGTGTTGGTGAGTGTGTCTTGGGCGTAGGCGACGCTGCTGGGGAGATTGTTGATGCTCAATGCGAGGTTAAACAGCGCGACTTCGATGCGGCTAGCAGCAGCAGCAGCACATCTGCAGGCGTCGACGCGCTCGAGGTCGTCGCCGGTGTCGTCGCGGAGCGGAGGCTGTCGGCGCGCTGGGCGGTAGTGCTGCTCGGTGTCGCTGCGTGTTAGTATGCGTGGTAGTTCGCACGTCCTCCTGCCGCGCGAAGTTATCGAAGCTCGCAGCAGCAGCTAGGCCAAGCACAGATCGCCGGGCCAAACCAAACAAACAGAAACGCAGCTGCAAGGGAAGGCGCGTGGACCCTCCCGCACGGCAACAGCCGAAAACGTCACATCTGCATTTGTCTGCGCGTCCTCCGGCAACACCAGTCGCGCGACATCCCACCACCACACTGACTGCACCGTCGCCTACCCGCCCCGTATACCCTTCAAAATCTCGCGATAGACTCATATGCGCGCTTTGCATTCCAATGCCAGCCGTCAAGGTCGCACTTGACCAGCCGTAGAGCACGTACGACTCAGCTGCGTGCCGGGCATTTTCGAGGAGCGCGTAGAGCCGACAAAACACGACAGACATGCCACGACACGTGACAGTATCACGAACACCATCTTCACTTGCTCATATCCCACTCCGACTATATATCTCCTTGCGGGGTTCCTCTGGCAACCTGGCGGTGTGCGCGCACTTCGGGCTCAATGCGCTGTCGGTCTGCCGGCGGCCTCATGCATCGAGAGCCTGTCGCTGCGAGCCGGCCTGCACAGTTTCAAACTCCACAACTCGGCGAGCGGCACAAATTGACACCGCAAATCGAGAGAATTGGCGAGGCCAGGACCCCTCAGCAGGACGTACCGAGAACTGCACGCCAAAGCAGACCGATGACAGCTCACTCTCGCGCCGTCGTCGGCTTGCGCATGGGAACGCAATGTGCCGCACAATGCCTCACTGACTTTTAGCTGCTTTTGCGCCATGAGTGCTCATGCGCCAGGATGACTGCAACCTGCACGATTAGTCTTCTTGTGCGACCAATGTGCAGCAACACTATCGCGACGCTTTCCTTCACCCTCACACTCTTTGCATCTGCCATCCCGGCCGTAGTCACCCTGGTCCAGGAGCCACGTACGGAAGCGCATTGCACGGTGACTTCGGCTCACTGCCGCCGTGAACAGTGAAAAGTGGCACGGACGTGCGCCAGTGCTCGCCACGGGTGTGGTCGGCGTCCTGAACAAAATAAGCTCGTTGCTCACGCTCCTGCGGAGGTATGCGACATCATTGTCCTTCACCAAGGTCGCTCGTGAACGGGAAACACGCCGTGTCAGCATCAGCACCGCTGCCACTCGCACATTGGCTGCCTGGGACCGGCGGAATGGCGCTACACTGTGGGCAGCATACCGGCAGATCTGCGACGTTGGGGAGCTGTGATTGGAGCGCGAAGGACGACCACCATCGGCGCTGAACGTGCGTCCTCGCAGTCTGGCGCATCTGCTGGCTTGGTTATGCAGCTAACTGTCTCGCTCTGAGTTGGCGCTGCTGTTGCGCTGTGCGCTTGAGCGGGTGACATGGCGACTGGGCGGAGCGCTCTTAGCACCATCAGGTGTCGGCGCGAAACGCCTGGCATCTGGCCGCAGCCGTCCCATGCGCTTCACTCTGCTCTTTTGCGAATGTGGCAGACACCGGCTCAGGGCTCTTTGGAGGCACACACATACATAGTCTAATAGAGCGACCCGAATGAATTGTGAACATATAGGATCGTTACATGCTGCTCACTGTCTGTTCTGCGGGTGCTAAATTATGCCGTGTCGTGATCGCAAATCGAAGGTATGCTATGCCCGAGCGCGGGTCCTGGTCAAAGTGGAGGCACTCTGTCTGCCACTCTGCCTTCTCTCTTTCCTCCCACACACCACGTTGACATCTTTAACTCGACCCGGGTCGGTTATCGGTGTCGGCAGTGACTGTCCTATCTTGTGCGCTTGCTTGTGTACACTGCATACGCTGAGGTAGTCCTCTCCCACATCCTCCTCCCGCATCATCATCTGCGTGGACCACCAGCCGCGGGCGACGACGAGGTCGGCGCAACGAGCTGAAAGAAACCATCAAACGGCCATCAACTGACTTACCCTGCCCATCAAGAACCCAGGTGAGCCCCAAACTAATCCTCTCCCATTGCCCAAGCCCGCAATATCACCACCTCACCGCTGCCGCCCGCGATCGCCTGGTCATCCGCACCATCCCTTTCTGCAACCACCGCATGACCTTCTCCAGCACCCTCCCCGCCTGTGCGAAGCATGAAGATATGATGAAAGCGCAATAACTGACTGCCATCCTCGCAGCATCGCTTGTCCGGCTCTTCTTCGCCGCCGCCCCGAACACTTCGTCCTCCCTTTGCGCCAGCGACAGCGAGGGTGGCGCGACCCAACATCATCACCCCAAATCGTTCCTGTTTCGACCAACATACATTGCACTATCCTTCACGAGTGCCAAAAGAGTCGTACATCGAGGTCATGGACCTTGGAAGCATGCTGTCCAGTGGAAGTCCCAATAGCGCTGGCGCAGTCGATATGAAGAGGCAGATCCACCAGCATAATTCTGTCCGCAATGGCGCATCAGGTTCAGAAACCCATGCCGATACGAAGAACAACGCTGCCGGTATGCACCGCTCACTTCGAGGCCAGCATGGCGCTGCCACCTCATCTCGCCATGCTCGAGGTTCGCCTACCAAGAGAGATCAGAAACATGTTCTGTTCAGACTCATCGACCAGAAAGATCCTCGCATACAAGCGCGACTACCGATGCGGGTCATGATATCACCGCATGATACCACAGAGTCGATCATTACCACTGTCAAGAACTTCTATGGGCTGTATGAGTATGGCGTCAGCTTCGAGAACGAAGATGGCATCAGCATCATCGCAGCCGCTGACAACTTCGACAACGATATGACAGTCTATGTTCGGACAGTTGCACCGCCCCCGGCGCCTACGAGCGAGCATGCACGAGACTCGGCCTCGCCAAAAAAGCTGACGCTCGGCGCGCCTTTCGAGATGCGCCCGCCGACGCTGAGCAATGCTCAGTCACCTTCGCGGTCTGCAGCTCGGTCTGCTGGAGTTCGTAGCGTGTCTCCACATTCCGAACTTGGGCGTCGCAGTGCCTCTGCTGCCCCTAACGGCAAGGTTAAGATCCACAGGACGAAAAGTAGAGACAATGGCCTTTCGGGGGACAACGATGGATATAGCAGCGCCGATAACGACAATGGCTCAGTCGCCAGCTCTAGACGCTCGAAAGCAGAAGAGATCAAGGCTGATATTACTATCGACAACATCGTCGAGGGAGGTCGTAGGAAGCGAGCGTTCGAGAGCTCGGTAAGGCCAACGCTCACACTTGGTGCAGTCCCAATGCTGACCTGACCTGCCAAGGAATTGCCTCTGTTCGTTCCCCCACAGGTACCGATGAGTGCATCGATATCATCAATCTCTCCTCAGCGCCGCGCAGGAGCCAACATGGCTTCGCCGTACACTCATTCAAACCAGCACACCTTTTCGTACCAGCAGCCCCTTCCGTCACCTCAAAGCTACAGCAATGGCATTGGGAGCATGCAACCACCATTCCCCGCCAACCCATATCAGTCTGTACCACAACAACCAAGCAGACAGTTACGTGGTGGTAGGGTCAGCGGTGCCAGTTATTCGTCGCACCGCAACTCGAATGGCGTATTGCCAACACCAGATCCAACGATCGGCAGTGTCATATCTGATGAAGATGTTGCGCTACAGCTAATGAGGCTCGGTGACCCAAGCGCCTTCTCGCATGGACGGACCTCAACTTCGACCATGGATGATGCCCTCAGCGGCAAGGCTGATGCAGCGTCTTCGGACGAGGAAAGCGAAGACGAGGAAACGATTGAGCCAGAGGGGCGAGTGCCGGCTGTGCCAGCATTCCCAAGGCACGACGAAGGCCCTGTCCGGAAGAAGCAGCGGACCGACAATGAGTTGCCAAGTGATGGCACCAGCGGCGAAGATTACGACGATCACCGCGACGGCAACTTTGGCAGCGACGGAATGGACGTCGACGGTCAACGCAGACCGCTCAAGGCAAAGATCAAATCGCGGAAAGAGGCCGCAATGTCCATGGGAAAAGTAAGCAAACCTCGTCAGCTCTCCATCTCGAAGACGAAGAAGGCTGCTGTTGCCAATCCCAAGATTCCGATGTCGCCGGCGTCATTGCCATCGCAATCAAGGAAGGCATCCATTGCGTCCACGATCAACTTTCAGCATCAACTCGGCGCCGATGAGGAAGATTTGTCTTCCAAGCCTCGATGCCAGAGATGCCGCAAGAGCAAGAAAGGCTGCGACCGCCAACGTCCATGTGGTCGTTGCAAGGATGCTGGAATCGGCATTGAAGGCTGCGTCAGCGAAGATGAGGGTAACGGCCGGAAAGGCAGATATGGACGACACATGGGTGTCACAATCAAGAAGGGTGGCGACAGTGCCATTGATGACATGTCGCCACCACCTCCTCCCCAAATGCATGGCGCGAAGGGCTCCTTCCTAGCACCTGCAATCCCAGGCGCAGACAAGAAGCGCAAGCGGTAGCACCGAACCACCGCGGTTTACCAAGAGATTCGCGAAACGACATTAAACGGCTGTGACAACGATCAAAGAACGAAATGAAACGTCACGACCGCGCCTCTCGGACGGACGGACGGCGTTGGTATATAAGTGATCCGCTAATGATACGACATGGTATGGCTTTTCTATGTTGACTGCCACTTGCTGCGTTCCTGCTAGTCAATTTACAAGAAAGGAGAAGAGTAAGAACTTCGATACTGGAAAAAAGAGCAAGACGGCGTTCGATTTTCTGCGTTCGAAGGCTTTTGCAAAAAAGGAGCATTTGCGATCAAATGCATAGAGGTTGTCCAGGCTTGAAACGCGAATGAGAATGAAATGATGGGATTCTAGAATGGCGGCGGATGCATTTGAAGCCCTCTTTTAGTCCTTTGATGATGATGTAGAGTGTCTGCAATGTCAAGGATCTGTCCATCATTGAGCAATGTTCAAGCCTGTCTGAGTGACTGCAAAGACGTTCCCGAACGTTTGTGGAGGAAGGAAGTGTCCGCCCCCAAAGAAGAACATTCGTGTCTCGATCAGAATTCTGCGGCACAATCGTGCTGCGTTTCAGACAAGTCAGTGGGACTTCTGTTTACTGTTGGTCTTTAATGCTTCTGCGATTTACAGTCGTGTCTCGGCAGTGGACATGTCTGTGCCACAACAAGTCACTACGTGATTTCCCAGTGAAGCCTACATCGATGCCGAAGAGGATTTAAATTCCAGTGAGTGCTCCTTTTACTGCATGCCAAACTGACAACCAAACGAATCATGAAGCCAGGGCACGCGAGAATAGACGATTGCATTAAATGTAGTCGGTCACTCCTGCAGTGGAAGTGCCGTTATCCAAGGGCTGGCAAGTATTGTGTATTAGAACAAAAGTGAAGCCATGCTGCTCAGGTCAAACGTTTTTACATTGGTTCTAGTGGTATTTACAAGTCCAACGACTTCGCGTCTTCCAGCTCACCCACGACAGCGGAATACTTCGGGGTGGAGGTCTCAATGAGCTTACGATCGTGGCCGTTCGCAATAAGGGCTCGTCGCATCCGACGTCGCTTCTCCATATGCCGTTTGATCTCTTCCGACTCTTCATGATCGATCATCCAGGTGTCACCGACATATCTTCTGCTCTGCGACTTCAGCTGCGTCATTACCTCGAGAATATTCGCGTATGCAGCTGCACCGTGCTGTCGTTCCTCGTCATCCCTTAGTTCGATTTCGACGAATCCAGTGGCGGTTTCATAACGTGGTAGGTCGCTCGCGAATCTGCGCCACTCCCACAAAACGCGTGGGATATCGAGCAACTGTTCTGCTTTGGCCGCAGACATCGACGACTTTCGTTGATTGACAGAGATCAGAAACATGCGTATCCAGTTCCTTAGCCAGAAGTCGTTGCGTCGCTGAATCAATCGTGCATACTCCCATTCTCGCCTGACCTGCTCCACGACTTCTTCTGCTTGCTGCTCCTGCAACGCAGCGATCAAGCGATCACGAGCGGCTCTGGCTGCCTCATCGTCCTCTTGTGCAAGCGGCAGTGCTTCATTCATTCTGTCAATCATTTGAAACGTCATGTTGCCGTCCGCCAGGCTGGAAATCAGCAGATTGTACATGACTAAGGTTGGCGTGATCGAGTATGGAGGCCCCTTCATGGTGTTCCACAGACTGATGACGCTGGCCCATGGAAGTCTACCAGGACTATCCTTATCAGTGAGCACGTAGGTCCATTCAAGAAGCGCGTCCCACGTTTCACGCGTGATGTCAAGCCTGTAATGCCGGGCTACGAAGTCCACTACGCGTAACGCTGTCGGCAAGTCGTTGTTCACCCCAAAGGCGTGTGCCAGAGTTGAGAGCAAGCCCTCATTCGGTTGCATTGACGGATTGTCTGAGAAATCGGTGGGTGCAATAGACACCTCATCTCTGGATTCCATAATGGCTGGCACATCAATCCCCCAAACGCGGTGCAACATCGCGTTGACTGTTTTGATGTCGCCTTCTCGCGCGCAAGCTGTAATCAGGATCCGGAAACTCTCCACGTCTGCAACAGCACCAAAGGCCAGCATCTTACTAAAGGTCTTCATCGTCTTTTCTTTGATGCCGCTGTTTCCAATGCGATAGTTGCCGAAACGGAAAGTATCGCGAGTTTTTGGCGCTGCCCTCTTCATCATAGTGTAAGGGACTATGCGCGCCTTTCGCCTCATACCAGCATTATGCCAACCATTCCATACCATGGAGGCCATATAGTGATTAAAGCACTGTGTACTTGGAAGAAGGCCGTCCTTGACCATGCTTTGCCAGATCGTGTTCGCCGATCTAAAACTCCTCAATGTGCGTGCACTGCGCAGCAGTGTCGTGTAATCCTCGAGGCTCGGGGTTTGACCTGCGACGCGCCTAATCTTGAGAGTCCGCAGAATCACTTTATTGTAGTCGAATGCAATTTCTCGCATTCTTGCAACGCGCATGTGTTCTGCCATGGCATTGCTGATATCCATATGCGCATTCGCTAATCGCTCCAGGAAATCACCTGGCTGCACAAGATTTACAATCGCGCTAAACATCGGTGCAGGGATTGCAGAGATAAATTCGAAATCGTGCTGCTGAGCTGCTGAGAACAAGCATCGGATGGTAAGGTCCACAGATCTTCTGCTCAAAGCCAATGGAAGCTCTGTTTTGTAGTCCACAGACAATAGCGAGTCCTTCGGTATCGACGTTTCGGGAGTTGCGTCGTCAATGTCCGGCGTGTCTAGAGAATGCTCTGAAAGATCTTGTTCAAACTGCTCCCACAGAACATCAACCCTGCTTGCTGCTTCCGACCCAAGGTGTGTCTCCTGGGCCGCAACATTGCTGGCCTCGTTTCGGTCGAAGAAGTCAGCCTCAACGCCCGACGCTCGTGCAGCCCGTTCGTCCTGATTTCGCTCGCCAGATCGCAGTTCACCGGACCCAACTCTTCTCACGCTGATTGTGCGTTCCCTCTGCAGACCCCATGGTCCACGTGGCTCCTCTTGTGCAGCTTGCTCTACTGATGCATTCGACCCCGACCATCTCAACGATTCGTCGCTGTAGCCGCGCCGCTGCTTATGAGCGCGACACTCCGCGCACACCCAATGGGTCCTCTTCGTGTTCCCAGAAGTCCACAAGGTTTGGATCGTTCGTCGGCTTTCAAGCTGTCCCAAGCGGACCAGTAATGGATTCATAGGCGTTTCGTTGGCATGGCCTAGCGGTCGACTACCCCACGGGCGAGGCACGGTACATTGACGGGATGAGGTGGTGTTGAGCACAGTCCGCGGGAGTGCCCCATACAGCAGGGACGCGACAAACGCGACTCGAAATTTCCACTTCGCGAAGTGCATCTGACTCGCGCGGCCGACTTCACTTCACGCGGCCTCAGTCAAAACTATCGTCGCCATTGGCATCACCCCCGAACGAAACGACACGACGCACTTCTTGCACAATGGCCGAATCGCCCGACACCGGCGCCAATCCCGTCAGCGAGCCACTCGATTTGGTGCGCTTGTCGCTCAATGAGACCGTTTTTGTGAAGCTGCGAGGAGACCGCGAACTAGCGGGGAGGTTGCATGTGAGCGGAATTGGGACTAAATGCAGCATTGGATTGTGCTGATGGGATAATAGGCATACGATAGCCATTGCAACTTGGTGCTAGGCGATGTCACGGAGACGGTCTACGTATGGGATGAAGACGATGAAGAAAACGTGCGGACAGTAAAGAAGCAGTCAGAAATGCTGTTTGTAAGAGGTTGGTAGACGCACCAGAAGAGGCAACAATGAACACAATGGCTGACTCGTGTTTGCTGTGCAGGGGACTCCGTCGTACTTATTTCGCCGCAACAGTCATGAGCTCGAAGCGGTGACCTTCGCCGAGAATTGCGTCCACTGTGACATGATAGACGAACGCCCGCGTTGCGAGACCACGCTACCCATGAAGGCTTCTGGAGTTCAGCTTGACACCACCAAATGCAACATAGAGAGCATCTGCATATACCCCGAAAGAGTTTGGCAGTCCAGCATTGAGGCTAAGCATGTTGCTCGGACCTTAGCATTGCGCTCGACTCAAGTTGGAGTCTGACGCTTCTCGAGGCTGCCCAAGCCTCAGGGTGGTATCTTCACGCATATCGACAATTCAGTGTAGATGAGGGGCCCTGCAACACTAGGGAGACAATCGAGCTGCTGGACATCAGACCAAGCAGCATCCTACTTCCATGCTGCGACCGTAACGAGGGTATTGAAACTCGCGATCAGGTTCTATCGAGAGATGAAGAATTTCAAATGTGTAAGAACTTCGGCCCTAGTTCTGAATACAGACCGACTTTCACCTTGAGTGCCCCACGAATTTGACTGAGCTGCCCTCATGCATCTACATCACGCCAGTCTCGGCTTCGTGTCCTGTAACTCCATCTTTCCCGCTTCCTTTGCGTATCTTGACATGATTGCGCCGACATCTACACAAAATGCGTACTCAACGTCGCCCTCGCTGTCGAGGCATCCGCAGTCCTGCTTTGATACCCCGCCGCGTGCCCCACGCTCCAATCTGCTCCCACAGCATGACGCCAAAAACGAGGACCATAAACGCCACCAAAGCAGGCGCAGCAACCACCCAGAAGAAACTGAACGGGTGAGCTAGACCCGCACCTGATGCAAAATTCATTCCGAAATAGCCGGAGATGAATGTCAGAGGCGCGAAGAAAACCGTGACGATGGCAAGCACAAACATATAGCGATTTGTGTTCGCACCCACGGTATTGAAGATCAGCGTCGATATGTTGTTGGCACTGGCATCCATTTGTTCCAGCGCTGCAATCATGGTAATACAGTGGTCGAGTACGTCGCCGAAGTAGGTATGTGCGAGTGGCGTGATTGTGACACTGGCACTATAGGGACGTCCCGGGGCTCTCTTCCTGTACTCAGAGCTCGATCGAATGGCAGCAGGAGCACCCTCGCGATCCCGACTTGACGGATTTGGGTTTGGAAGGGAAGAATGTGCCTGCTCCGAAGCGCTCGTGGTACTGCCTGTCGGAAGCACTGTGTTCGCCATGGTTGCTGAAGGAGCACCGTGATCTCGTAATGAGTTGACCAGATGAACGATTGGCTTGAACAGATTTTGCAACATGTCAATTTCTTCGCCGAATATATGCAGGGCTCGCGAAGTTCGTATATTTGGGTTTGTCATTGCGTCGATCTGCAGCTCCTTTCTCGACTTGTTGTAGGCATCTCGAACTGGAACAGCGAGATCGACGATGGCGTCGATTATAGCCTGAGTTATGAGAGACGCGTCGCAACTCCGCCTGAGCATTGTTTCCTGACTATGCAAACGTTCCAGGATTGGTTCTTCAACATCCTCGGCAGAGTGCTCAAAGAAAGAGATCACACTATTATCGGCAAGCAGAAATATGGAGACTTGCTCAACACTGACGGCCAAGTCCTCTTGGGCCAATGCGCTGTGTTTTTCCATCCAAGCTGTATGCTCTGGTATTTGGGCACTCTCATACCGGTGAAGAGTCCTGACGGCTTTGATGGGCGATTTTTCCGAGAGCCCACTGTGTGCATTGACGTACTCGTCGATCTTTCCATCGCGATCCCGGTCCAGATAGGTCGGTAAGACGTTTGTCTGTCGAGGCTTCCACCACGTCTTCCAGAACCCCTGCCGCTGCTGGCCGTGCTTCTCGAATTTTTCGTCAATTTCTTCTTCGTCATCGTCGGAATTGTTGTCCCCATCCGCGCAGCTACACTTCTCATTACGGCCCTTATGCTGATGCATTCTGACCAGTTTCTGTAGTGTAAGCACAATGAAGGCGTGATCTGCGTACCAGTCGACTTTCGTGCGAGTTTTAGTATGGACCAAGTCTTCGACTGCCAAGCGGTGTCTAGTGTAACAAGAAGAGTCAGTGTCTGTACAAGCATGGCGACTGCAATACTTGACCTCCTGAGTGCCAGGCCGATGATTGATTGTAATGGCCAGAAGCATACCACTGCCCGAAGAGGTGTAGGTTGCTCTGCAAGTGAGCATGGACATGGACACCGTATTACTGCATTGGCCTGGCTGAGACTTCGGAGTCTGGTATCGCATTCTCAAACAACGCTGTACTTACAGATTATACTTGTTGCCTAACAGACGAATGACGTCCCATGAGAGTCCGTTGACGCTGATCCATCGACAGGGAAATTCATGTCCCCGCGGAATCTCGAGTGCTTGCGCCAAACTTTGATTGTCGCATCGAATACGCGAAACATTTTCATCGCTGAAGTCGATGATATTGATCTCGCAGTCATTCTTCAATTTCTTGAGATGCGACGGAATCTTGTCATCTTCAGCCGAGGTGTCCACTCCGGGTTCGGCACCAGGTTGAAAGTGTTCGTGCTCTGTAACGTGGTCTGGTTCGTGATAAGCAGTGATAGTGTTTGAACGAGAGTGCCTTGTCGTTCGTCTTCGGCCTAATGTGTCAATTGAAGGTGCCGAAGCATTCGAGTCCATGCTTCCTCCGGTTCGCTGTCTGGCAAGCTTGGGGCTGGTCGGCGATGCCATTGCAGGCGAATGTGCTGGTTGCTCAGGCACGAGGAGCGTCGGCGTCCTGTTCGGGCCATCGAAGTCGCGTACTGTAGTCATCGCGATAATGTGCACTGTTCCCCTGCACAGTCTTGCCGAATCGAAGAAAGCTCGTCATCAGCCGCGTGAGCTCTCAGCCACGCGACCTCTTCTAAAGGGTGAACGGGATCTGTTCCAGCGACCGAGACATTAGCCTCTGCCCCGTCTTCACCAGCAAAGAGGGTGAATCGATATCGATGTAGTCTGATGTGCAAGAAGAGGGAGCCACCACGTGTTGTCCGCGTAAGGGTAAAGGGAGGTCGACGCCACATGCAGCTCGCAACAGCTTAGCGCCGAAGGGCGAACCCGAACACCGTGCACGACATTGCGACGCATCGAGTCTGACTCCATCCAAGATGATCCACCAGTTCTGACCGGACGGACTCTCGCGTGGCATGGTCACATTCGCGATGCATAGAGTGCGGTGGGAAGAACGAGGAGCAGCGTGGCTCCTCGAGGGAGTGGCGTGGGAATAAGCTCGACGGCCAGCGATCCGAGCATGGGTGATCCGGGTCGTGGCAGTTCTGCAGGCGCAGGAACAGGCAAAGAACCAAAAGGTACCTAAAACACCTGCCACGCAAACCTCGGAGCCATCAAACGTGTCGGCGGGCAAGCGCATGTGCAGCGCACGACTGCGCCTTCCTTTCAAATGCACGCCGTCGTACCTGACCCAATAGAACGAAGGCGTGAAGCTCGCGGTCGAACAGCCCCACCCGACACCAACTCTCGAGCCACTCCTGCTACGGACCTGGACGCGCGGCAACACATAGCTCATTCACCTTCATCGACATCCCCTAATAGCTTCAGAGTCAACATAACTTCCTCACGCGCGCCATCACGTGCGCGGCTGATGCCTTGAAGGATCTCGACCACTAGCGCCGTGTGGTGGCACAGCTGAGCTCGACCTGTCTATTCCTACAGGACCAAAAAAGACCGAGGATCGTCGCAAGCCAAGCTGAGCATAGGAGCGTACTCCCAGTCTCTTGTCCGTTGAGACGATTGTGCTCCTTTGTTCTACTCGTTCTGGCGTCGCCAATACCGAACCTTCTGCCAAGATGGCCGAAGAGCCTCAACCGACGTCAATCGCTCAGCGCATAGCCGCATTGAAGCTACAAAACGCCGGTGGCGGCATTCCGATCCAACAATCACAGGGTTTCCAAAAACCGACAACAAATGGATCGAGTCAGGCTGTTTCAAGACCTCGGCCGCCTCCACCACCTAGGCCAAACATTCCAGCCAGACCGGATCGCTCACAGGCGTCGAGTGTGCCACCTGGAATTGATAGTGGACCTTCGCCAAATAGAGCGGTAGGCAATGAGCCTGACGGAGCGCGACCGAACGGGGTGGCAATAAACGGTACAAGTGCAAGGCCAAGGCCACCCCTACCAGGGCGGACGTCGACTCAATCGTCGCAAGCGCCGGCTTTGCCATCAAGAACGCCGTCTGGCCCCTCTCCTGCACTGCCTCCGAGACGACCTTCAGAAGCGCCGTCTCAGAAGGACTTCGCCCTCACCAAACGTGCATCTAACGAGTCAATAAGCTCAATAGCCACAGCGAGGTCCTCCGCTTCTGCCATATCCAACGCTACCTCTTACACGTCTGTTGGTGGCGAACGCTATAAGATTCGAGCTCCTGACTATGATCCTTCTTCTTTGCCAGCATTACCACCAAAGCGCACAAAGGAGGAGAAGGAAGCGGCGGAGAAGAAGTATAATGGCGCTCGGCCTCTCAGGCACTCGAAGTCAACACCAAGGATCGCACAAGTACAGGAGGGCACGACTCCACCACCGATGCCAGCCAGACAGCCTGTAATTCCGCCACCCGTCCCTACGCAGGTCGATACTGTGCAGAACCAAGTAGAAGCATACATCCCGAAAAGACCTCAACCACCGCCTCCACCAAGTAGACAAAGCCAACCTCCACTGCCAACAAGAGCATCGACGCAGACGACAGTGGTGCCAGTTCCAGCTGCATCGTCTGCCCGAGCGGAACTTGCACCGCCTCCGCGACCTCGAGTCTCCGCGCTATCCATGGGATTTGGCAACAAAGAGACGAGCACGCCTGCGCCTGTCTCCGCCACAGGGCATCAACTGCCTTCGAACGGCAATCCTGGAGTTCCCCCGCCTGTACCAGCGAGCTCGAAGCCGGATCTTGCCGCTTTAAAGGCATCCAAACCGCGATTCAACGGCTCAGCCACGCCAACCGCATTGGCACCAGCCGCAGGAGCTCTTGCAATTACATCATACTCACAATTCTCGGAGATACTGGCGACGCACCGCATTGTGATGGCCTATTTTTGGGCACCTTGGTGTGGACCTTGCCGCAACTTTGCGCCTGATTATGAGCGTCTGGCAAAAGAATATTGCCGTCCAAATCAAATAGCATTCGTCAAAATCAACACCGATGAGAACAAGGACATTGCTCAGGCATACAAGATCGAATGCTGGCCGACCCTCATCGCCTTCGAGCATGGCGCAGAAATTGACAAATCTCTTGGAGCTAACGAATACTGGCTGAACCAATTGATAGAGGAACGTGCGAAGCGCGCCGGTATCAATTTGTCGGCGCCAGTGCCGGCTGCAGCCCCTGCAGCCCCTTCTACGGCACCAACGAACTCCTGCTTGCATTGTCGTGACTTCTCTGGTCCAGATAGCCATGCAGCACGTTTCCCACGCCAATCGATTCCATCGCAGGACGTAGGATGGCTTGCCCATCAGCTCACCTCTCCCTTTCCCTCTCTTACGGACAAAGCACGAGCTATCTTCACGTGGCTCCACCACAATATCGCGTTCGACACAGTAGCGTTCTTCGGCAACAACGTTAAAGGGTCTACCCCCCAGAGTACATTGCAATCTGGCCTGGCTGTGTGCGAAGGTTATGCTGGGCTTTTTGCTGCCTTAGCAATGAAAGTGGGCATGGAATGTTTCGTGCTTAGCGGTGCCAGCAAAGGGTTTGGCTATACGCCTTTGCAACCTGGACAGCCAGTTCCACCCTTCGCCTCAACGCACGCCTGGAATGTTGTTAAGATTGACAATGGCGAGTGGAAACTCGTCGACTCCTGTTGGGGTGCCGGAAATGTAAGTATCATCTGCTCGAGCACGCCTATAAACATAGAGATATACTATGGTCGCGCTGGAAAACCTTTGCGGAGGCATTTTTAACATTCTTATCTAGGTGCAAGCTTCGCAGACCTATGAAAAAGCCTTCAAACCTGACTGGTTCACCATGTCAAATGACCTTTTCGGGCTCTCGCACTATCCACAGGACAGAAATCAACAGTATCGCACAGACGGTCGCTCGCTGTCGTGGGAAGAGTACTCCATGGCCAATAAGGACGGCACAGGTGCCATGGTTTTCGGCAACGCAACAGAAGAAGGTCTTGCCAAAACCTCGTTCCGGCCCGTAGACGGCAAGATCAACCTCGCGCAGCAAGGCCCAACCGTTCGCTTCTCATTCCAAAAGGTTTGCCAGCATTGGGATCCGATCAGAAACGGACCTGGTGCGCCTTATCTGTTCGTGTTACTCATCGATGCGCAGGAGAAGAAAGGCGAGAATAATCTGCCACCATTTAATACTAATGGCGAAGTCTGGTGGTGTGATGTACCCACCCATCACCTCGGGCATTCCGGGCAGAAGGTGATGTTGATAGCATTGACGAAATTCGATGGCCGTGATGGACGAGGATTATCTATGGAAGATTATATGCGCAAGAAAGGCCGCGCTGGCTGGGCTTCTGCAGGTATCGCATCCTGGGAGATCGCATGAGCTCAGATACTAGACGTCTGATGACATTTGGTTCATGATGCTTTCATCCTGCGATGAGGTGCCAAGTTATTCACAGCGGAACGAAGATGATTGGAGACAACACATTCCTTGTTGCTCTCTCCTCATGACCTCAATGCGCGTTTACCTGGCTTCGAGGGACAGAGTGCCTTGGAAACTCTGCGAACGGCAGTGACACGAGGAACGAAGATGTGTTCGACATTTTCGGGCTGAGATACACAGCGTTTGAGGGCTGTGCTTTGCTCTCCGTCAGCTGGGTGCTCTCGATTTCAAATTCTCAAACTAATGGGTTCTGAGGCCATTTGCAACTACAGCGGCCACTCCAATCACACAGAAGTGACAAAAAGTCCTCAATTTGCACAAACAGATGGTCTTCATAATGAGAATAGATTGACCAGTTACTGTCCGCTGCTAGAGCGCTGGGCCAGTGAGCGAAGTGAACATATCTACACATAGACATATCTGAAGATGAGGATCAGAGCCTCGAGAGCAAGCAATTATCAGCCGACATGATGAGCATCAGTTAAGATGTGGCTCAATACTCGTCCCAATTGATGTTACTGTCATCGAAGTCGCCATCGACGAAATTCGATTCGTAGTCCTTCGCCTTTGTGACACCGGATTTGTCGATTGCGCTCATACGTTCCTTGTGTTTCTCTTGCAATTCCACTCTTGCAAGCTTCGAGTAGAAAGCGCGAACCTTCTCGTGTGCCTGCACCTTGCGAGCATCGAATCTCTGTACGCATAGTCCGTCCATCTTGGTTGCACGACTCAACGCGACGTACGCCTGACCCTTCTCGAAGACACGACCAAGGTCGACTTTCACACGATCAAGTGTCTGACCCTGCGCCTTGTGTATAGACAAAGCCCACGCCAAGATCAACGGGATCTGTGCACGAGATGCCTGGACTTCCCCGTTCGGTAATTCGATCTTCCATGTCTCGGGCTCGCAAAGAAGATCACGCCAGGTTCCATCCGCGATAGCAAAGCGGACCAAAGGCCATTTCCGAGATGTGGTGACACCTTGCATCATTTGTCGCACGTCCATAGGAGCACTGTCGCCGGCATTTGACACGGTGCCGCCAGGCGATTGCAGAAATGCGGCTTCGTTGTTATTGTAGCTGTCGAATTGGCGTTCGTCCATGAAACCGATGACGCGGCCCAGCGAGCCATTCACCAGCGTCTCGTCGATGTTCTTGATAAGCATGACCTGAGCGCCCTTTTTTAGTGTGATGGTCTCTGGCGCGAGGCAGTTCGCAAGGAGTCTATCGCGTTGAGTTTTGTCTTGTATCGATCCGCCATCCCGCGCAGGAAATTGGAACACCTCCCCTTGCAGCTGTGCGAGACGCTCGGTGTTGGCTTTATCGACTTCCTGACGAGTAGGAAACAGCTCAGTCGCTTCAAGTGTGTCCTCGTAATTCAGGGGTCTCGAGAGCCGCTTGAAGGCCTCGATGGATGATTGTGTCAGTCGACCCTCACGCATCTCATTGAGCATTCCAGCGAAGACTGTGAATACGTTAGCATATTTCGAGAAGTTTTCAGAAACCGACCGACCTGGATCTTTCTGACGGAAGACATGATGCAGTCCGATGGTGTGCTCAATGGTTGTTGGCCACGTTGACGCATCGAATGCAAATTTAGCAGCTCTTCCACCTTCTGGCACTGGCGGCAACTGGAAGAAGTCGCCAGTGATCACTAATTGGATGCCGCCGAATGGTCGTGCATTATTGCGAATTTGACGCGCAATCGACTCGAGCTTGTCGAAAAGCTCGCCATCCACCATCGACACTTCGTCCAGAACCAGAACCTTCGTTCTCATCCAACGGTGCTTCGCTTTTTGATTTTTCTTGATCTTGCGTACCAACTCTGGCACCCCTTCCTTTCCTAGCCCAATCCCAGCAAAGCTGTGGAGCGTGACACCACCAACGTTGCAGGCAGCAAGACCAGTCGAGGCCGTAACAGCGATGCGATCTGGCTCGCGCTGATACTTTCTTCGAAGCGAGGCAATGATTTCTCGCATCAGCACAGATTTGCCTGTACCTGCAGACCCCGTAAAGAACACGCTCTTCTTTTTCTCGATGACGAGCTCAAGGACGTGCTGCTGCTCGTCACTGAGGAACACCTTCGCAGGACGCTTCTGCTTCGTGGTCGCAGCTTTGACTGACTCCTCAGTGCCTTCAATCACCTTGCCTGATGTCTTCCGTGTCTCTTCGCGTTTCTTCTTCTGTTGCTCTTTCACGGCGCTGGCAGTGGTGTTCCAAGGGTATGCAGATTTGTACTTTCTATCTTTACTCGGTGCAGGCGTTGCAGTGACAGGTCGTGATCGATGCGAATTCCCATTGACTGTGTGAGTTGGCTCTCCCTCTTGCGATTTCTCCTCGAGCCATGGCAGAGTCCTGCGCTTTGCAGGCTTGGGTTGTGGTGAGGTGGCAGGTTGCCGGCTCGCACTGGTGCCGGCAAACCCATCGAAAGCGAATGACTGAAGTGATTTCTGCGGTCGTCCAGTGGGCTGAAAGTGCTCAAGCGGCGATGAAGACCAAGGCAAAGGTGCACTACTGTTCGGTGCCTGATCTGTCCTCGCGTTGTACTTTGAGCCCGAGTCGAAGTTCGTGAATTCGAATTCATCTCTTCCAGCTGCTGCATCGATCGTGGGCGGCTTAGTGGAAGTGGTGTGGAAGCTACGTTGTCCCGTTGTCTTGGGCAGATGTGCTGAGAGATCTGGATAGCTGACGATGTTTGTAGTGGTTTCCCTCGCCACTGGCTCTTCCACATCCAGATCTATATCATCATCAAACTCGTTCTCGTCAAACAGAGCTTGAGGAATGACCGTCTTTCCTGGCTGTCCCCCAATCACGACCGGCTGATATCGTGAACCCGCTTCTTCGTCAAAAGTGCCATCGAACGACTTCGCAAGGCCGCTCGATGTGCGCTTGATACCAGCCCTGGACGGAGAGCGAGAGCCTCGCAGCCCATTGAGACTCGACGCTGAGCTGGGTTTGAGAGGATTCTTGTAGCCTGGGTTCGTTGATTGCCTTTGGCTTGAGGACTGCGAGGAGAAGCTCGCCTGCGAGATCTGTGCCAGCCCAGTCTTCCTCTCATACTCGTTGTGAGCCTTGCGCAACATGTTGATATTCTCCCGCCGCGTCGGAAATGTGTTCAGTGTGCGGGAGTGGGCAGACGAGGTGCTCGCGAAAGGGACGTGCGCGCGGCGGGCGCGTGGTGGTGTTGATGGAATGGCAAGGGCGGCGGCAGGAAGTCGCGTCCTCCCTCCTGCAACGCGTCCGGTGATCATCCAGTGGAGGACGAAGGCGGTGGTCGCGCAAAGTAACACACCGAGGAAGTTGTCGGCCGGCGATGCGTCAAACATTGATGGCTCTACGAAGGCATCACTATCCCGCAACGCGAAGGGAGCGCGTTGATCCGTGTGGACCAGGGTCGCGCTCTGCAGTTTTCCCACTATCAAACTCTAAATATCCCACAAACAAGCCTCTCTTGTTGGTCGGATGACTTGTAAGTGCCAATCATGTTGCCTTTGGAACTCACTCGAGGCATGTTGATACTCCGTCACAGTGCAAGCTAGCGCTACCCTCCTCGCAAGACTTAGCGCGAAAGCAGTGGCCAAAGACGCCTTTTCGTTTCTTAGCGAAACTTGGATGCTCCCGTTCTTCACCAACTTCTAACAAGTGTATGCGATGTCAGAGAGACGCGATGCGGTCCGACAATTGCACAAGATTGCATCCAGCGGATGGCTCAATGTGCATAGAGCATGGTGGAGACAGTCTGCTGAGACGTGCAATTGGGATCAGAACATATGATATGCCCGCCTCGCCAATTGAGATGGTCACAGTGTAATGCATCTTCGTCTAATCTCGACAAGATCTTGTATAGCTGTGACAGTCACACAAAGATCGGCCGGTGAAGCAGATCTGTGTGCCCTAGGACGACGAGCCCTTCTAGGGGCGTGACCAAGGCGGCCGGAGGAAAGATTTCGTATTGAACCATCATTTTTGGGCTAGCAGGACTCCCTGCTCTCGAGCGGTCTGTCGGTGAAGAACAGTCAAGCGTGATCGGGTGCTACCTTGTCCGCGGTACAATGGCAATGCAATGGTCGTACGACAGCCTGCGAAGAAACATCAAAAGCATCGAACAGAGCCCCCACGGTCCCGATATTGTGGCCGTGGTCGGTGGATTTTCACGGAGCCCGCCATGTCTGGCGATCCGGCGAGACTCCAGCGCATGTGATTCGCCGGGTGGAGATTTAAGCATGCCCTGCCGCCGCATCGGCGCCGCCCATTAAAGCAGCGCCAGCGCCAGTGCCAGGGTCGGGCGTTTTCTGAAGAGGGATGCGGCGTAGCTGGGCTTGGAAAGGAATTTCGAAATGGGCCCCATCGGTCAACGAGGGGCAGAGGGCAGAGTGGCAGCGGAAAGTGCAAAGCAGCGGCAGGGAACACAGGCTGTGCAGAGTGCGGGCTAACGCAGGAGGGCGAGTGCGAGATAGATAGCATTGTGCCTGCGAAGTGTGATTTGACATTGTGTATTTGACCTCCCGACTTCTAGACCGAGCCCATCTGCTGCTGCTTGGCCTGTTCCACTGCGACGTGCATGCTGGCGACAGATTGACGCCGCGAGAGCTAGTGTCGGTTGACGGCGACCACGTAGAGAACGACACCGCGAAACCTCGCCAACACCAGCGACACGTTCGGCCTTGCCCCCTCCGCCCACCGGCCGTCCACTCTCCCTCCTCGCCTACTTGACCTGCTCCAGCTCCTGCTGTTCTGCGCTGCTCCTCCTCTGCTCTGCGCTCGCCCGCAGCTCCACCAGCGCGAGAGCATCCAGCACTTCCCCGACAGCACAACCATGGCTCGCCATCCGACCTTGAGCCAGACCTACGCTGAGCGCTCCGAAGACCCCAACCTCACGCCGCTCGCCACGTACCTCTTCCGTCTCATCCACATCAAGCGTACCAACCTGTGCGTGTCCGCCGATGTCACCACGACCAATGAGCTGCTACGCATCGCCGAGGAGGTGGGCGACCACATCTGCATCCTCAAGACACACGCCGACATCATCAGCGACTTTGGCGAAAAGACCATTCGAGGCTTGAACGAAATCTCTAGACGGAAGAAGTTCTTGGTGTTCGAGGACCGGAAATTCATGGACATTGGCAACACCGTGCAGCTGCAGTATACCAGTGGGCCGCTGTCAATTGTGCGGTGGGCACCCATAGTGAACGCGACCATCCATTCGGGTGCGGCCATCATACCTGCATTGGCAGAGGCAGCACAGAAGGCTATCAACTCGCATAACACATCCGTCTCCACGGACATTCGAGCCTCGCCCAAAGTGCCTCCAGTCAATGATTTCGAGGACAGCGACGACGAGGAAGACGACAATTGGCAGAACATCAATGGCGCACACTCCGCAGACGAATACGAGGAAGACACGACTGATAGGATGAGGAAGCAGTCCGTCGTGTCAGTCAGCACCACCATCAGCATGAAATCTGAAGCAATTAGCCCGCAGCCCCACATGCGGCCTTCGATCTCACGCGTGGAGTCGGGCGATGGGCAGGACGAAGGAGATGACCCCGAAGCTCTGGCTCAACTTGCACCGCCTCCATTCCTACGCTCCCTACTCCTGCTGGCCCAGATGAGCAGTGCAAACAACTACTTTACGCCTGAGTACACAGCCGACTGTGTCAAGCATGCGAGAGAGAACCGGGACTTCGTCATGGGATTCATCTCACAGCAATCACTTAACCAAGCTCCCGACGATAATTTCATTACCATGACTCCGGGCGTGCAGCTACAAGCAGGAGGCGATGGCAAAGGCCAGCAATACAATACTCCGGACAAAGTCATTGGCCAAGGAGGCACAGATGTGATCATCGTCGGACGCGGCATCATAGGTGCTCCGCCGGGAGAACGCGCCAGGGTTGCACTGGAATACAGATCTCAAGGCTGGGAAGCGTACAAGCAACGCGTGAGATCGTTGCGAGCTCAACGGCAATGATCACATCACGCATTTGTGGCAAATGTCTTGCGTTGACGTGGTTTACTTCGGCTTACAGATGCGGTCTGTAGCAGCATAGCGCAGGTGTTGGTCTGATCGGGCTCTGCCGTGCGAGAGCACGCGATGTGAGCCTTTTGCTTGATTGCAATGACAGTTCTGACGCTTGTACGTTGGAAGAACGTGGGAGGTTTGTTGGCATGTTATATGAGATGGAAATGCCGAGGATCATGATGATGTTATGTCCGGCCACACGACAGATATGGATATGAAACAATACGAAAAGCATCATGAGTATATTACAATCAAAACCGATTCTATGCATCCTCCGCCTCCTTTCTTATTTTCGCAGCTGAAGATTTAGGCCATAACCACTTTTCAGCGTTGCGTCTCAACGTATGCAAAGTGAAAGACAGTCTTCCATCACAATATGCTTTTCACAGATATGCCTTTGTCCCATGACTACATAAACAAGACGACAATTCGTTCTCCATTTCGCCAACTACTCGTATCACTTGACGAAGTTGGTACATTTAGGTCTAATTGTGAGGAGCAGAAGTCATCCGATTGACCAGGCAAGCTGAGAAGGAAACACCATGCTCCTGTCTTCTTCGGAGTTCTTCTAATTACTGCAATTTAGTGAAGAGATAAGCGTGCTTGGCCGTGCTAATATACGCAAATCTATCGTTCAGCATCAGACCGTACTGCACGTGCATTACAGCAGTCCTTAGGGCCATCCTCAGGGCTGCTGTCAACGTATTTCTCAGTTCCTTTCCAAACTGTCTCGAGAGCCAACCACTGATCAGCGATGAAGATCTTTACTCTTCTTCCGATCCAGACGCCTGTTGACCGCACCCAAAACGACTTTGAGAATACCTTCGCCATTGAGTCGTGTCCCTTCGGCACCCGTGAACGGCACGGTGTCCACCATATCACGCAAGTCATCATCGCCCGCAATCTCAGCCAGCTCGTCATCGAGTTGCTTCAAATGCAGCTTCGCTTGCTCATCGCGGCCAACCTGGAAGAACTGCACGCCAATTTGCCAGGCTGGAGCATCAAGCTTGTCGAGTTTCTTCGCAGCAGCGATCAAAGGGCTCTCAACATCATCACTCGGCTCGCCATCCGTAATGCAGATAATATTGATCGGCTTGACAGTTTCCGGACTGCTCTCATACCTGCGAAGATACGGCCTCAAGATGCTGTTCAAGCGCTGTCCAGTGGGCGTTCCGCCTCCTGGTCGCACTGTCTGGAAGATCTCGCGAACAGTGGCAGCGCTTGTGACATTGTGATGGAAATCTGAATCCTTGGCATTGAGGAAGTAGATGTCGATGCCATCCTGATCGTGAGCGGTACAAATTGGAGTGATTGTCTCGAGCGCTTCGCCTGTCTCGCGCCATCGCCCACCTGCCATTGAGCCACTGTCGTCGATCAGAAAGATCGTGTCGAAACTTGTGAGGAAGGCATATGGATCGTCAGCGCCCTGGTCTGCTGGCGCGGACACTGTTATGGCGGGCGCTGCATTAGGAACGGGAGAATATGCTGGTGGTGCGTCGTCCATGGCTGTGAATGGGTTGTTGCTCGGTTGTGCTGAGTATTGTGGTCAGCTTCGCTGCTCGCGAAAAGTGCAGCCACATGACCTACCTTGTCGCCTCGTGGAAGGTGCGCTCTTTTGTTGTGGATGGATGTCGCTATCACGTTTGCCACCAGTACCGGCGCCTCTACGGCTAAGCTTATGTTTGATTGAGGACAACATAGTGCTCTGATTGCGCAGCGAAGAGTCAGTCCGACAAGGCTGGAAAATGGAAATAGAGTAAGTGCTGGTTGCTGCCATTTTTGTTTGCTTGAACACTGGATGACAAAGGGTGGGTCTTTCCGCAGTCGCTCCACTATTCTCATTGATCTGAGGTTTAAGTGAATGAGACTTCATGTAGTGGACCACAACGTCTTAAATGTCTTCCTTGCTCAGAAATTGGGGCGCATACCAATTACTGCACTGCCTACTTCATAACAGTGGAGGACAACGAAACCCGGTGTGTCCCTCGAGCTCGCATCCCATCTACAGCGCTTGTGATTGTTGTATGCGAACTGGCGGTAACAGGGGAGAGCACAATATGTCGATGTTCAGCAAGCTGGTAAGCTTTGGCTGTGTGGGGTCGCAGCAGCACAGCCCTCAGGAAGTGGGGCTGTACTGAGCCCCTCAGCCTCGTTCCTTTGATGGCGGCTGGTCGCCAAAAACATGTGACTGGACGTCGCAATACACGACAGGATCACCGAATAATGTGTCACCTCGTTACTACTTCGCCGTGTTGCAAGGTAGCAGTAGTGCTCTGGACAAAGCCAGCGTCACGAGAGTTATCAATTCCAGTCTCGCTCGGTTGCAGTGAGCATCGTCCGGACCTGAGCGTGCAATTCTGCATGCGACAGGCCTCTTGAGCGATAAGCCTGACTCCGCCATAGCAGAGGCCTTTTCAAGTCCATCCAGGCGTGTTCGTGGCGGCTAGCGGTCCAACACTCAGCGCAAACGCCTACATAATGGAGCGCATCGATGACCATGTCCAGCATTGAGATCAAACGGCCCCGAATTCCGCAGTGGCTGTGATTGCGATCGATCTGATATTCGGGCACGTGGCGCAAAGAGTCGATGAGCGTGAAGATGTCACCCGTGTAAGGCTCGGCCGGTTCTGCAGCGTCATACAGCAGTCCCTTGACTTGCAGTATTCCGGTGCGGGCGAGAAACCGTATCATCTCTCCAAGCTGGAAGCTGTCGCATGCTGCTGAGGAGTCGTAGCCAAGACGACACTGACGCTCACGGGACATGTACTGTCCTACAAACTGCGCAGCAGAAGATTGCAGCATATCCAAGATGTACTCTCGTCGCGTCAATAACTCTTCTTCGAGGCCGTGGGGAAGATTCCACCACATGACATCGTTCTCTTCAGCTCGACTTCCTGTCCAACTCTTTGAGCCACTCGTGATGAGGCGTGCAGAACATTTGTCCAGCCATGGTGCGTGGTCAAGTAGTAAACCGATCAGTATGCGCTGACGAACTCGCTCTTCGCTCAGGTTCGACTCTGCTTTCGCAGTAGTCTTTCCTTCAATCGCTCGAATCAACTTCTTGCGTGACGAGTATGAGCGCACAGTATCAAGCGCATCGAATCGATCGGCGACGATGGCGAGATTGGCGAGATTTGCGGTAGGGACTGGCGTATTCGTTTCTCTGGCATGAAGAATGAGGAGGAAGTCTGTGCAAAGAGCCTCGATCGATTTGACGGCAGAGATGCGGCCGATATCTTCAATTGGTATCACTGGTAGCTCGATCGATGGCACTTTGTCCAATGTTCCATACTGATCGCGTAGAAGGACGTGCTCTTTCTCAATCCTTGCACTCTCGCCGAATCGGCCATCCAGCAGCCGTTCGAAGTATTTCGAAGTGCTCTTCAGAGCTGCGGATGAGACACGATATCTCTGGCCCAGAGTAGCAGCTGCCGTATTATGCTCAATGTGTAGAACAATGTCACCCTTTCCATCAATCGCGATGATACCGTGAGCATCGCCACGCGGATTCTCGATGGCACTCTTGTCCTCTTCCACAATCGGGATGCCTTCACTCCGAGCCTCTTCGCGTGCCACTTCGGTCACTGTGTCGACGTGCGTACCAATCTTATCATCTTTTCGTATGACTGGCAACGCTTTCGTCTTCTTCGATTTCGCTGAGGCCGGCGATCGGTTTGGGGCAGTGGTTTTGCGTTCACTGCCGCCTCGCCGAGTAGTCGGCGACAGAGTAGGCATACCATATTGTGCCATTTGTAAATGAGGGAGCCTGCTCTGAGGCGCTCAACAACCAACTCAGGGATAAGGCCAGAACATTTTGTCGTCGATTGATCAAGTACTGTTGCGTGCGAATGAGACTATGACGACGAAGCTGGAGAGTGAATTGGCCTCACGATGGAAGGCGCGACTGACCAATGAGAGATGTCCCGTTGGGTCCACTCTGCACCAACACACTTCCACGCACTTCAGCACGCGACACTTTTGAGTTGTTACAATATCATAATCATAACATGAGCTCATTGTACTTCGTACGCTACACACACTGACACATATGCCTCCGTGTCATGCTTACCCTTCTGGGAACCGCGCTTCGTGCCATACTATCTATCTCACGCCAAAGTCTCCTGGCCATGAGCCTTAGTGACGACCGTAGCAGTCGTCTTCTCGTCTGCAACATGGTCTTCACTAAGGTGATCGCTATTCACATCTGAATTCTGACTGGGCATCTTGGATCGCATCAGTGGCCAGTGCCCTCGCTTTTCGTAGGAGCCGAGCGAAAGGAATGCAACGATGACCGCCAGCCAGTACAGGTTGTATGCCAGGACAGACCCATAGGTTGCCGAATTGGTCCAGCCCAAGATGGAGTTGAATATGCCCCATCCACCTCCTCCGTTGAGCTCTGGATTGCAGCAATTGACGTGCCAAACGCTCTTGCGAATGTCATATGAGCCTGGGCCGGATCCAGTCTCTGCAGCGTCGCCGCCAGTCAGCTGGCTCCAGGCATACATCTCAAAGTTCCACACTGCTTTCGAAAAGAGACCTGCTGCGACAAGGTACAGAAAGCAGGTTGAGATGATCAAAAAGACCTGGAGCTTTGCGGTATTGCCGATTCTGCGTGAGTTCAGCGAGAGTGATCTTAGACGGGGTCTGGCAGTACTTACCTGTAGATCAAATAACCAATCGCGCAGCCCACGAGCAGTCCGCAGATTACAGCGAGCGGAAAAGATGTTGCCGGAAGACCAAGACCTACGCCACCGATGAAGACGACGGCTTCGAGACCCTCACGGAGCACCGTGATGAATGGCAGCAGAAACATAGCGTATTTCTCGCACCATATCTTGAAGCGCGATCTGACGCCGAGTCTCTGGTTGCGATGGTGCTTCTCAAGGGCTTGCGCAATCTTCACTCTCCACTTGTCTTGAAGTTTGCACACACGCAGCAGCCCAATACCCATCAGGCTAATGATTAAGGACGCGATGAGCCCGAAGACTCCCTCCCAGAGGTCCTCAGCCTTGCTGAAGTAATTCTTGTCAAGTCCGTAGAAGACTCCAACGAAAGAGCCGCCAATGACCAGGCAGATCAGGAGACCTGAACCTATCCCGAGCCATACCTGTCTCAAGAGCCTTTTGTACACTGCTTGGTCGCTTCCTGGCCCTCCAATACTTTGCTTGAGAAACGCGAGCAGGATGGAGACGACAATTGTGCACTCCAAGCACTCTCGGAAGCAAATGAAGAACACTGCAGGTAAGGCAGTCAGCAGTCAAGATTTCAAAATCGGCGCTGCGACAATCATGAGGCTTACCCGGAACTGCGAATACGTTCACCATCTTGGACCTCGCTGGAGCTTGAGCTGGCCTCTTCAGCAGTCGTGTGCGAAAACAAGATGATCTGATAAATGAATCTTTATCAGATCGAAGTGAAGTGAAGCACGAGTTTCACAAAAGCTGCCGGGGAAAAAAAGCCAAACAGTCGGCAATACGGACAAGCCAGAACGCAGCCCCAGCCGGTGTCGGACGGGACGGAGAGTCGAGCAAGCTGTGTGGTGCGTCGTTGGGATCGCAAGTCCGCGACAAGTGGGATGTGCGAGACTTAGCGCCAGCAGCGCGGCATTGCTCCAATGGTTGGTGAGCTGCCGACAGCTTGATGCTCTTGCACTGAGACTGGAACTAGGGTTCATCAGCACATCAGCATGGGTGAGGGCAGGCTTCACCACGTGGGTGCGCCTTCTCAATTCACACAACTTGCTGGACATGCCGCGGTTCGCACTCACTCCTGCTGTCGCTGTCTCGCTCTCCAGAAAGTAGCCCCCCGCACCCGGCGACGCGGAAGTGACTCTCACCCATCGAAGCCTCGAAAGTCTAGATCAACCATCTGATAATCGGATTGCGCTAATGGAATAAGCTCTGCCAATGCTGCAGCGAAGCTTAAGCCACAATTGCTCGACACCAAAGCTCACACCACCTCTTCGCCTGCCCGCCGCGTGGGTTGGGCCGCCGCAACACGAGACCAACATCGCTCACTCTGACCCGGCGTCTTCAAGAAGCGAGGTGGCTTGGGAGCGTTGCTCACTGCTGCCGCCGAGGCGAGCACGGCCGATTCAACCGTGCTTGTTGCCCCTTGGCTCTGATAGCTCGAGCTGGAACGCCGCTAAGTTAGACTTGGGTACGAGCGGCTTGACTTCGTCGCTTATCTTCACCTGGTGTGGACAATTTACGAAAGCACAGGACTGGGGACTCGCGTGGACACTGCATCTCCGCTCATCAGATGCTGGATCCTTCGCAGAGTCGCTGACCCTATCGAAGCCCTACTTTCTGCCCGCCGACGACCGGAGCGCTTCACTTCGCTGCGTGGCTGCCGTTCTTATCAATCGAATCTAATCTTCCATCTTGCGACGTCAGCTTGCGATTGTTGTGGACGCTCAGTGTATCTTTTTGCGATTCACGCTCTCACAATGGCTCTTCGAAAGCTGTTTGCAAGCTTTCTGCCGCTGGCAACTCATGTCGCCGCAGAGACTAGGACATTTGACTGGAACATCACCTGGGTGACCCGCGATCCAGATGGCATGCACAGTCGACCGGTAATTGGCATCAACAATGAGTGGCCGCTCCCTACGGTCAACATCACCAAAGGCGACAGAGTGATCGTCAACATGAACAACCAGGTTTGCGATGCTTTTTTTTTCTTTGGTGTGGAATGCCACTCTGCTAACTTTGTTCACAGCTCGGCAATCAGAGCACGAGTATCCACTTCCATGGCCTGTTCCAGAATGGCACCAACGAGATGGACGGCCCAGTTGGTGTCACTCAATGTGACGTTCCACCTGGCTCTTCTTTCGTCTACAATTTCACTGTCGAGCAGCCAGGAACATACTGGTATCACTCGCATAGCCGTGGACAGTATCCGGACGGCATGCGTGGCCAATTCGTAGTCCACGATCCCGAAAATCCATATCTGGGTCAATACGATACAGAAGTTGCCCTCTCGATCTCAGATTGGTATCATGACCAGATGCCCGGACTCTTGGATTGGTTCATCAGCGTTGAGAATCCAACTGGCGCAGAACCTGTGCCAAAGTCTGCATTGATGAACGACACCCAGAACCTGACCATTCCAGTTGAGCCAAACAAAACATATTTCTTCAGATTGGTCAACGTTGGCGCATTTGCCAGCCAATACTTCTGGATCGAAGGTCACACTATGAGGATCATCGAGGTCGATGGAGTATACACAGAATCTGCGGACGCCGATATGATCTAGTAAGTACCTGTTGCCTCATTCTATGCCACTCGGCGACATCAGTCTGCGATCTGACAAGTTCGGCGCGTAGTATTACCGCAGCGCAGCGTTACGGATTCCTCGTGACGACCAAGAATGATACCAGCGCCGGAAACTTCGCAATTGTCGCCTCGATGGACACAGATCTCTTCGATGCCATCCCACCAGGCTTGCCAACGAATGTTACCAGCTGGCTCGTGTACGATGAGTCTCAGCCGAAGCCGGCACCTGCTTTGTTAGATAGCTGGGATGCTCAGTTCGACGATTTCGACCTGGTACCGCAGGACCAGATGGAGCTTCTGGACAAAGTCGACTACTCCTTTAATCTCGATCTTTCCATGAACAACCTTGGTGATGGAGCGAACTATGCCTTTTTCAACGACATCACCTATGTGCGTCCCAAGGTCCCGACACTCTACTCTGCATTGACTACTGGTGAATTTGCAAACAACGCCACAGTATACGGGCGGGACACGAATTCTTACATACTCAACAAGAACGATGTAATAGAGATCATCCTGAACAACGACGATCCAGGCAAGCACCCATTCCATTTACATGGGCACAATTTTCAAATATTGTGGCGCAGCCCCGACGATTATGGCTTTTTCGATCCCTCAAACCATACAGAGTACCCACTTCGACCCATGAGGCGTGATACTTTCTGGGTTCGGCCGCAAGGAAACTTCGTGATCAGGTTTAGAGCAGACAATCCAGGTATTTGGCTGTTTCACTGCCATCTAGGTAAGTAGTGTGGAATCATGTCAGCTGGCGAGCAGAAAGCTAACGACCAGCAGAATGGCATCTCGCTAGTGGGTTAGTTGCAACAATGATTGAAGCGCCTCTTTCTCTCCAAGAGACTTTGATCATCCCACAAAACCACCTCGACGCGTGCGCAGCGGCAGCGACACCAACACCAATCGCAGGCAACGCGGCAGGCAACACGAAAGACGCACTGGATTTGACCGGTCAGAATCTGAGCATCGCGCCACTGCCGTCGGGTTTCACAGCTCGCGGCATCGTTGCTCTTGTCTTCAGCTGCATCGCCGCTTTCCTCGGAATGGCTGCTATTGCCTACTATGGAGCAGCACCTCTTGGCGCGAGAGAGATGGCTCAAACGAGACAATTTGTAGCCAAAACAGGTGGTACCACAACATGACGAATATTATATGAGAACCAGTGCCCAACGAAAATGTAGACAGTCCGCAGCGTCATAAATGTGAACTGCAGCTGTGATGAAACATTATAATTGAAGATCACAAGACTGAAGTAGAAGAAGCATTGATGATAGACGTATCAAAAGTGGAGATGTCCACTTCAGCGATTGAAGCTTGCATGAGAGTTGAAGTGCTGCATATATACCAGATCCGACTTTGAAACATGTCTAATAGCACGCTTTAGTAACTGTAAGAACCGGCGGGTAGGCCACCATCCGTGAGCAGAGGTCCTCCGCAAGTGAAGACACTTCCCTCTGGAGCGCCGAACAAGACATCGTCATCGAAATACTCTTCGCTGTAGTCGATATTGACGCACTTCCAGTTGTCAGGTGGCGAGCCGCCGAGTGGGCCGACCTGCAGTCCAAAATCAGCATTTATTCTCAAATGCAGCGTCGAAGGAAACTTACATGTGGGCAGTGCACCTGTGGTCGGACCTTGGTCAAGATTACGTGGATCACACGGCAAACGACGTTGTCGCCCCAAGCTTCATCGAAAGAACCGAAAGGCTTCGCTGACAGTTGTGCGATGCAATCCTCGGGGCTCGAATATTGCTGGTTTTCACCAGTGCATGTCTGCTGGATGCCGGCGCATAGCTGCTGTGTGGTACCGTTCTGGACGAGTGGGTTTCCGAAATCAATTCCATTTGCGGCGTTGGTCCATGCCTCTAGGTTTGGGATCCATGCGTGGTATTTTAGGACCTTGCCATCGTCGTCAAAGCGCCAGAATGCGACCTGGTGGAAAGTTAGCAGCGTGTCCAAGGCTCAGTGCAGAGACCGACGTGCCTGTGACAATGTCGAAACTGGCTTTGTAGTGTCCAACTGCAAGGTCTGTGGATCAACATGTCCTGCAAGGCGACATCAGCGAGAGCAAAATGACAAGGTCATGGCAGGCGGCACGAACCCGCGCGAAAGTATACCAGTGAAGCAGCTACTTCCGGACAACCCGAGGTGAACTCTAGAACTTCCGATCGGTAGAATGCAACTCCGTTGGATCCTTGCGGTGTTGGGGCAAGAGAGAAGAAGTATTCGATACTGTCATCGAAGCCAGTGAAGTTGCCCACGGGAGAGACACGTCCCGTGGCCTGGTCAGCAAAGAGGTGAGGTGGTACGGCAGAAGCTCCTTGCGCGACAATTTGAGCGTTGTTCGGGTATACGGTCACTGGCTAGAGTTCAGCATTCATCGTTTACGCTCGGTCAGAGATACATACAATTGTAAATCTCGCGAACGGTCTGGAGATTCCTCTTAGCATAGTCTGGCAACTTCGAATGCCGCTTGGCCAATGCAGCGCCATCTGCAGGGAGCTTGACTGCCGAGGCCAGGCTCGCGAGCACAAGCAATGGGAAGGAGAGGCTAGAGGTCAACATGGTGTTTGCCAAGCGAACAAGCCTTTGTAATCGCAAAGAGAAGAAACTTGCTCAAACCAGCTCAAATAGAGGTGCTGTGCAGACATATAAGTTGCGAGGGACAGCCCAGTCGCTCTCGAATGACGATGCGAAGACCGACACTGGCATCTTGCTTCTGCATGGCTGCCCTCGCTGCCCTTGTACGGAAGGCGGATGCACGGTATGACACAAGTTCTGACAAGCCGATTCCGAGGCCTGTATAATCAGAATCAGCGTGATTATCAGACTGGAAACGAAACGGGTATGTCGACGCTGGCTGGAAGCCTGGAACCCCGAAGGTTGAACAGGCATTCTTCCGCTCTGTACCACTGCAAAACTTGGTCCCTGTTCACGAAATGCCCGCCAATTCCAGGGAAAGATCGTGGTCGAGAGCCTTCTTTCGCACAGCTACGAGCTGTAGCAGGGTTCCAATGCTGGACGATACTGTAATATTCGGTAGTACGGACTTTGAGACGTTCGTACGGGAGCTGAAACTAGCTGAAGTCAGTTTCAGACTTTCAGTAAGCTTGACCGCTGACACCTCTGCCACAGTATTGGAGGTGGATGAGTGAGCGCGTTCGTCGAGAATTAATGATCATGGCGCCGTCGACAGCACAGCAAGGACGTGTCCATGTCGATGGAAAGATGGGGAAAGCCAATGCCAAGCCATGTCAAGAAGTCACGATCGGCGGTCATGTCGTCCCGCGATCCTGGCCGCTGGCATCCGCACATCCTTCCTGCTGATCATTGCAGCTCGTTCTGCGACCTACGGGAATTTTGCTCCCAACTGCATATTTTGATGACCGCGAGAACCGGACAGGCTGCCATAGTCGCCCTTGAGGATGGAGCGAGACCGATTATCGACGGACAGCCAAGTCTGAAACGCACCAAGTGCTTCCCTTCGTCTGCCGAGATCCAGACATCGAACGGGCATAGATGCACAGGTGCGCCGGAACGCTCTATGTCTTCTTCACTCCGCTTGCCGCTTTCTGCGGCCTTCGGCCAGCACGCTCGCCGAGAACTTCATGGAGTCAGATTGTGGATCAAGAGTCGAGCGAAGCGAGGCGAAGTCTGGACATTTGAAGGACTCTTGCTGCTTCCATCGATACCAGGATGTGGATTTTGCAAAAGATTGCGAATCGCAAACTCTTTGAGGTATTTTCTACCCTTCGGTCGAGCAACAGTTATCGTCTGGTCACCTTCTATGTACCTGCTTTGAACGTCTCGTAGGATCTCTCTGGATTCATGTTCTGTTATGAGTGGGGTGGAATATTTCTGGCAGCCGAACACGATATTCGTCTTGGCATTGCGGGTACCTTGCAGCTATATCGAGGTGCCGCACCTGGCTAGTCTCTGTGTAGCACGTTCCATCGACATCCTCTCGAGATCCTGCAAATGTCTAGCGATACAAAGCTGAAGTGCAGGTTCCACATGTCGGACGACCGACATGTTAGCGCCATCAGATCGTTCTAGCCGTACCTGAAACGAAAGAGTCGCTACGCTGCACTGGAAGCGTAGCAGTGATGCCATTGGTGATTTTTGCAAACGCGGATAGGTCCTTAGGATGATCCACTGCAGCGGAGAGCGGTGCGCTGGTATCCACCACCAGAGTAGCCAGTCGGTGGCAGTGCAGCGATACTGTGTTGGTCGTCTTCTGGCACGACAAGAATGGTCTATTCTGTTTGGCATCTATGCAACCATGGCTATGCTGAATCCTTCGCTGTTCGCCAACAACATAGTGCACACTGTGGAGGACAAGGAACGTGCGGTATTCGAAAATAAACTGGTACGCACTGAGAACTGCGCTTCAATGACTGTCAACTGCATGGAGCAAGTATAAAGGTCGTCCATGGATCGGTCCTGTAACTTGGATCATCATCACACAATCATCACATCTTCCAAGCACAGAGCAATCGAGCCCAATACCGTCACATCACGATCGACGAACAACAACCAAACTCATCCATCATGCCATCAATCCAGTCCATCCTCCCAACCATGATCGGCCTCCTTACTCTCTCTCACCAAGCCCAAGCTGTTCCCACACCAACAGGCGGTCTCGTCAAAAGACTCGGCTGCTACGGCGACAGCAGCGATGTGAGCTTCTACTCTCTCCACGGCCTCGGCTACTCCGGCGATATCACCCAAGAAGTCAAGAACGACATCCACACAACCTGCACCAAAGCAGCCGGTAAAACCATCAAACCCTCCGAGCCCTTCTGGCTCTGCACCAACTGGGAAAAGACATCCAAGGGCAAGTCAGCAGCACTGGAATGCTACGAGAGCTGCCAACCTGGTATCGACATCAGCGGAAGCAATTCGGCAGTCATCGACGCTGGCGTGCAAGCCTGCCGGGATATTTGCAAGCTCACACGCGGGGAGCCGGATCTCGCAGATGATGGATGGAACCATATTGATTGGGCTATTGAGGTTCGTGGCGGACAGACCGAGCAGGTGATCACGTATGAGACGTGCAAGGCGGCTTTTGAGACGGAATTGGGAGGGTGTTCGAGCGGGAGTGAGCAGAACCATGATGGCTTTTGGTTCAGGATTGATCCAAATGCGAGGAAGTGCCCGGCTTAGGAGGGCTGTCGGTATTGACAGCATGCTTCGGTTGGCGTGGCGTTGAGAAGCTCTTTGCATTTAGTTTGAGCCGGTACAGCAGGCAAAATCAATTCCAGATCAATCTCAGCTGATTTTGACATGCCATTTACTGTCCGTTATGCTAATCGCATCATGACTCGGTTGGATTGTGCACTGGGGTTGGCTAGTGTAACAAGCGGTAGAAGCTGGGAAGTTGCGAGGCTGCAAGAAGCACAAAGGCGAAGAACAATTAACATATTTCCGCTCACATAACTATCAACGCTTAAGAGCTCTACAAGCCAACCGCTGCCGCTAAGCCATCTGTAAGATTATTCAAAACGTTCGATCCACCGGCAATCACTTGGAAGATGTTCTTGTACGAGTCACTAGAACTTCAGTCAGCAATCACATCATTTTGACACCGGAACAGGAAAAGCTTACGCAGTAATATTGCCGAACTCAGTGCTCCTCGATGGAGACACTGCAACAAGATTGTTGATCATCAAGCCCAAGCTCGTAAGTGTGATGGGCTCAGCACGAGGCCTCCATCCAAGGTTATAAGGCAGGCGCTCCTGCTCGAATAGACTGCGAACCCAGTCGAGGCGGGTGACACCAGTAAGATCGTCTCCACCCATAGTCTGCAGATACAAGCCGGTCTCGCCATAGCGAAGGACGAATTCCCGGATGCCATAGGTGAATTCTGGGTTCCTCGCCTCTGAATCCTCTGTACGGCCAGTGATGGCTTTCGCAGCACCGAGCAAGTTGGTAGTTGCGCTACCTTGGTAGAAAGACAAGGTCTGCTGCCAGATATCGTTGTTGAAATCGTGGTCGTTGCCGAAGAAGTCGTCTTGGCGGGACAGGCTGGCGTCGTGTTCGATGGGGCTATCAAGCCTCAGTCAGCGTATTGGCTTGCAAAGCCATTCGGATCGCTTACAAGTTGTGTTGATCTAGATCATTCAGATCGAAGGATCCACCGAGAGGGTTAGGCGAGGACAGAAGACCAACACCACCAACTGCGATTGAGAAGTCTGGACCGACATTTAGGCCAGCTGCCAATCCCTGGACCAAATGTGGAATCGTCATGTTGCGGCCGTTGCGATTGATGAACCCATGATTGGCCAGGGAGTTCTACATACGATATTAGCACACCCAGGAGGTTATAGAAGCATTGGGAGACCTACCAGGCCAGGGCAAGGCGACCGCACATCATTCGGTCCAGGTCTCTGCCAGTTGGTAAACCGCGGATCGTTCGCAGGCGCAGGTTTCAAGCCATTGAGCAGTCCAGGAATATCCAGCTGTGCAGATGCACCAGCGGCAAAAAGTGCTCCGAAAGTAATAATTTGAACCATAATGAAAATAGACCTGAAGTGGAAGTTGCGACCTGGGCCAGCGTGGAAGCAGCGGCCGCCACCCTATTTGAACTCGCCATACTCAGCGACCCCGCTACGCCAAACACACATAACGCCAAAGCGGTTCGATGGAGAATTCCTGGAGTCGGAGATCGATCAGCCTCGGTCTGTGGCTCATAGTAACAAAGCAGAATCTCTGATTCGTCGTGGAGAGGGACCCTCTTGAGGCTTGCTCTGTTTGCGGGCAAAGTGATCGACGTGGTAAAAGCTTGAGTGCGTGATGGACACGCTAAAGTCAAATAAAGTGCCTTCAAGCGCAGCCGCTTATGTAGTAGGCTGGCCGCCACGCACGTTCGAACCGTGGAGGGGGCTTGTTGACGACCTTCCAAGGTGGGAGAGGGCCGAGATATTTGTATAGTGCGAGCGCTCGTCACTGCTCAATGGAAATCCAGGCGCCACGATACACTGCGAAGGATCAGCGATGTGGATGGAAAGAATGAAGATGATGATAGTCAGGCACGGCCGATCTGCATTGACCAACTCCTGTTGATGGTCGAAGACCACGATTCAAGACTTCCCCGACTCGCCAAGGCTAGGGTCAATAGCGGTACTAATAGCAAGCTCTGCCCGCGATCGATGCAGCTTGCCACTCTGAAGTAGTCGTCAAGCGACATACAAGGCGCTACACCACCGACATGCGAGGTTCCAGGTTTTCATTATCATGTCTACTTTTTCTTTGCCATACGCAACTGTTGGGGTCTACTCATCAAGTCTTCAGGATATTTCCGGCCACCTCGATAGCCCTGACTGTCCTTTCGAGGTAGTCTTGTGCCACCTCCCATTGATCTCTCTCCACTGCTTCCGTCACACCGGGGAAGGTCACGGGCGCGTATCCAGTATCCAGGCCTGGAGCGAAGATTAAATGCTGGTAGAACTCCCGCGTAGGCAATCCGCCTTGCGAGGTGAATCCGCGCTGGAAGTCGCGATACTTGGCGTTGACGACTTGGAGAAGCTCCGAATTGTTGCTGCTGATAGCAAGCTGAGCCAAATCGGCGGCCTCTTGCGCTTGAGTGCGGAACGTCGAGATGGCGTCTTGCAGACTTGAGACATCGAAGTCGGCTCTTGATGAGTTGCCGATGGTGTACTGGAGGCTTTGGTAGTATCTCTGCATCTGGTCGGCGTAGTTCATGGGCTCAAGAGGTAGGAGGTCATCGCAAGCCAAGTGGTAAGCAAGGAGTGCGAGGTACTGGCCTGTTGGAAGACATTAGCGGCACGACATATGGCCAATTTCGACGATATTTCTAACTCACCCATCGATTTATGTGCCAGGAACCCAGGATCCGCGAACTTGCTCATCCAGTTGTAAGAATCGAAGTTACTGTGATAGTGGTAGATCGGGTCAGTTGGTCCAGGATTTGCACCCATATCAATTGCAGCAATTCCGCGGTGGACGAAGCTCGTGTAGTCACTCCCAGAACCAAGTACGCCAACGGTTCGGTTGGTGTCGTGACTCCAGACGTCATACATTGTCGAATTGCCTTCGAGAGCGGGCCAGAGGACTTTCTTCATGAGATCCTGAGCAATACGGTGCAGCTCCGGAGTGGCCGAGATATCCGGGTGAGGACCAGACACAGCAACATCGATATTCAAATCGGCAACAACAGACTTCTTGATCCATGGCAAGTACTCCTCCATCCATTCTGTCGATCCGATCAGGCCATATTCTTCAGCATCCCAGCTTGCAAGCACGATGGTACGCTTCGGCTTCCATCCCTGTGCAAGCAGTTTGCCGAACACACGACCGAGTTCGACAATGACGGCTGTTCCACTATTCGGGTCTGCAGCGCCGCCAACGATCCAGGCATCTCGATGGTTGCCAATGACGATGGCTTCGTCAGAGCTCGTCCCATTGATTATGCCGATTGCGTTCCAGATATCTACACGAACGGATTAGTCACGACCTTGGGATGTCTCTGGCATTACGATCACCCACCAGTATATGCGTCCTCCATTTGGTTCGTCAGATGCAGCGTGACTCCAGGCGCAGGTCCAGTCGAATACGTCGCATTCAGTGCGCCCACCCAATTGGTCCTGTTCACCGCCGATCCATTTGTGCCATAGCCATCCAACGCCGCAAGAAGTGGTTGAGCCTCGGCATAGGAAATTGGAAGACTGGGAATACGTGGAGTTACAGCTCCCTTGTCAGCGCGTGGCGAGTCCTTGCGAGACGGGTAGCCGGGAGTCGTTGGGTCTCCTGGATATGTGCTCAAGAACTGTACGGATCCTCTTTGCACAGCTGTGGGGTTACGAGCTGGTCCATCCGGGTAGGCAGCATAGCCTTTGGCAACTGTGATGTTGCCGTCATCTCCTGGATCGGTGAAAAGAACAGCTCCGATCATGCCATTGTCCTGGGCGTTTTTGACCTTAAGACCTCGGAAAGGACCTGCCAGTCACGGACATGGTCAGCACTTTCCCTAGTGGCATTCCCGAACCACCTACCCCCGTAGCGAGCCAAAGCGATCTTCCCTTCGAGAGGCACTCCGAGCGCCTTGAGTCGCTCAAAATCGACTTGCTGGCCTCTTCCAACATACACGTACTCGGCTGTCACATCGCCATTTGCGGAAAAGCCATGGAATATGGGGATTCGGTCTGGGTAGCTCGACGTATCGTCTTCCTCCAGCACAGCTTCCTCTAGCGAAGGAGTATACTGGGTGCCATTGGGCCATGTCAAGGCGAGAGACCTGCTGACAGGATAGTTGAGATACACGTTATAGGCGTCGAGGCGAGTGGTAAAGCCGGCTTCCGCCCATCGATCTGCAGTCCATTGGGCTTGGGACTCGTTCTTGCCAGCGATGTGGTTGCCTGATAGACAACAAGGCGTCAGCGGCTATGCAATTAAGCAGCTACTGATCTGGCATACCGTGTGTGTAGTAATAACTCCAATCTGAGATGTCGTTGGCATCAAAGGAATCGATAATGAGTTGCTCATCTGGGCTCAGCTCTGCCCGCGGCGTCACAGATCTCTTCGTCAAGCCATGGCCGTGGAACTCGCGCTCTCGGACGCAAGCATGCGAAGTCGGCAGTAGGCAAAGCGCGGCAATTGAAGTGAGGAGCTGCATTGCCGACATTGTCATACAGTGCCTAGTTCAGATGTACGCCTTCTTATCGTCCACAGCGTGACAGCGGCCGAGCGATCTTTATGTGCTTGCATCGCGACAGAGTTAGGCACGGATGACGTTTGTGTCCGTCTGTCCTGCTAGTACGGATCGCAGCGTGGTATGTTGCTTTAGTCGCTTGGCGATGCGTTGAGAGCTCTCCGACCCGCAAAGCGCGTGGTGTCGTTGTGGAGGAGCAGGATCCGCGCCATTGTCACCTTCCACGAGCAGAAAGGTCGCCAAGCATCGCGTGCCTGCTCCGCGCGCATACCCCAGCAACTGTCCGGCGGAGTGCAGGCGGGATGCAGCACTGGGTGACCGCGAAAAGGAAGCAATGCAGCTTACTGTGACGCAATGGAAAGTCGTTGGCGGGGACATCGCGATCTTGGGAATGCGAATGCGCGTGGTTCGGACGAGACACGCGCGATTGCCATTCTGGCTGAAGCTTCATGAGCTTGCATGACTTTGACTTTTCCGTTGCCGAATGACGTTGGCCAGCCAGGAGATGTAAAGGTTGTCTTCAGGTCCCAAGTCCCACGTCGGCTGTTGCATCGAACTGCAAAAGAAGCCTCCCGCTGGTCTCTGAGCTGCATACGCGATGAAGGCTGGTGTGAGGACATGTGCGGAGCGTAAGTGCCTCTGCGCACGAACCGATGAGTCAGTCGAGTTGTGGGTTGTCTTCGCACCTCAATCACCAGATTCACGGCCGAACAAGATGATCTTCGTCTTCTTCAGGTCCTTGAGAAAGTGCTCGTGTCCCCCAGGATGCTCCTCTGCAGCGAAAGTGCAAGTGCTGTAATAGGTTATAGCAGCATTTCGGCCTTTTATCTCGGCCATGAGGGGGCTTTTCATTTGGTCATCGATCGCTTCAGGGTTGTGGGCGGATACGACTCGTGCCAGTTTGTGGTATGTGTGGCTCGGCTGGATTCGTCGTTCGCCATTTGGCGGTATTTTGGGCCAGCGGCCATGTCTTCTCACTTCCCAGCACTCTTCCGCTGCTTGTATCAATAGGTTTGCAAACTTTCTAGAAGCCTCGTGGTATTCACGCGCAATCAGAGCGATGTTGAAGCCCGTCCAGTTGCTCCTCAAATGAGGCGGAATGTACGTAGAGGGTCGAGCAGAGGTGAGCGAAATCTGCTGCAGTGGCTCTCGCGCAGTTGGCCGTGGTTCTGGACCAGTTCGATGCTCGGAAAGTGTTGGCGGGATTATGGGAGGCGTTGCGCGTCTCCTATTGCTAGAGACGACGAACAGACATGCAATGTTCTCTCGAAGCTTGGTGCCAATATTTTTGAGATATGCCCGGGCCGCATGGAAGCGTCGAAACATCTCGTTCGTTTGCAGCCAAGCGCCGTGGCGATGAGGAAATTATGGGGCGCAGTATTACCTCTCGGTTGACTTTGTGTCCAAGGTTCGCTGGGCGCACAAATTCGAACGAGAATTGTTTTCAACTTGATGTAGGCTGGCGAAGCTGTCAAGGCATCGCACTGTCTCCTAGAGTGCTCCGTTGTCTACTGTTGAAGTTATCGGACTAGCCAAAGGCCGAAATGAGGTGATGATGTTGAGAGTGATTGCTTCCAAACAGCTGCGCGCAGGATGTAAGCCTGTGAAAGGATTAGCCGGGAGTGAGACCATCGTGGCACACGAAAGTGAACTGATAGCTTCAAGTGAGACTCGAAATGCAACTCCGAGCTATGGCTACGGATCATAGTGTATCAATCGCTTGATGTGAGCATCTAATTGGTCAAGGATGGAGGCGATGTTGCCAATAGGACAATTGACCAGACCGAATCTGCAATCGTCAGAAACATAGGCCGACTGCTTTCAAATACCTCTGTTGAATTCAACAAGGCCATTCTCTCCACCACGTTCCCAGAACTCCTTCTCCAGACTCGTAGCCTTGACCGCTTGTCGCTGTGGGAAAGCTGCCAAAGCAAGTGGCAGCGCAAATATGCTTGTCGTGAGGATGAGCCCGAGGTTGACTGGCAGTACTAACCGGGGCCTGGACTTCAGCCACTGTCTCTGCTGCAATCGTACGAGGATGAGAGGCGGGATGACCATGATCGGCGTAGCGTTGAGTACTCGGGAGACAGCAGTCTCGCCGACTGCAAGGGTGGCTGCCTTCTTGCTCTTGCCGATCGACTCAAGAGGCTGTCCAGCTTCCTCACGCTTCTTGCGAACCTCTTCGGATTCGCTTGGGAAGACATCTATGCCTCGACGAATCTCTTCTCCTCTCATCAGGAACACGTTCAACACACCAGCACTGGCCACTGCAGCAAATGGCACCAATCTGCCCAAGGTGACTTTTGTGCTAGGACTGAGGCTTTTCAGTCTTGGTACGATGGAGTTCAGTCCGACAGCAACACCGCAACTCGCACCAACAGCCAAGAAATATGATTGGACTATGCTGGAAGTTGACATTGGTGTGCTCTTGTTCGCATTCGAAAAGTTGATGGCCACATTGAGAGACTGGTTGGCAACTTGCCAGGCAATTGTTCCCGTGGTGGTCAGGTTCGGTGTCAGCATTCCGGCAGTGACGACCAAATTGGATAGAACGAAGCATGACATGCGAAAAGGGAGGAACACTGGTTCTCCGGTGTCTTTTTCGAATCAGTAAGAGGATGTCCAGACAGTCAACAATTTTCTCTACTCACCCGGATGTAGCGTGGAGTCAACAACCTTCTTGGCGGTCCATAGGTCAGGAGTCATCTGTGGGATCTTGCCTTGCTTGTACTGAGTAATCAGTGCTTTGGCATTTTCCAGACCCGCCGAAGAAGTGAACAGTGTTCTACCAAAGTCGTTAGCGAAATCTCCGGGCAAATTCGAAGATCATCTTGCTTATAGGACGAATACGCGTCGAGATGACTGACCCAATGGGATCACGCAGTAGCCGTCTCGTTCCATGTTCAAAGCCTCACCTCGGATCTGAAATATCTGCAGAGTGTTTGACTCGGCCCCAATATGTGCTGAGATCATGGCAAGAAGCAGGCAAATCTCTGCTCCCTGGCAGAGCGGAAGACATGTCTGTGGACAATGAGCAGATGGTCAAAGTCAAGCGAGACGCGAAATGCTCACAATCGCGGTGAGGTGCAGGAACGGGAATCGGTTGCGATAGCCGTCCGACCAATCACATAACGCCAAGCACAGGGAATTCCTTCTTTGGCCCAGCAGATTTCTCTGTTGCGACTTTCAACTTTGATTTCTACAACAACATGCAACGGTAGACTTGCAGTCATGGCCATCCTGATGCGGCTCGAATTAGTTCACATCTCGATGGTACACTCGATCAAATGAGTACATTCACGTACTTCCCCTTGGTGTTCAAGCCTCCAACCGTCTCTCACCGCGCTCGGTCTTCGACTCCCTATGGCAGATCTTGAGCTGGCTACACACATCGTGTATGAGACAAGAACAATTATCGACGGTCTTTGAGTACGGGCCAGGCTTGCTCACCACAGTCAGGTTTCGTAATTTACCAGCTCGGGACAAACTTGATTCGGTACGGGCATCTCTGATACTGGACTCTCAATAATAATTATCTTTAAACAGATATATAACAACAGCCATTAGCACTTCTACAGAGGGTATATCACAAGCTCTGTACGCCATACGCCACGCAAAATTAAAGATTACATTATCATGAACGTCTGCTGCTCTCCTCGATCTCCCTCCTCCTCGCTTCTCTGAGATCTTGACTTCGGGGCTGCCGTACCTCTCTCCACACACCATCCCAGGGCCGCAGTTCATTTGTGCCTTGCCTTGAGATACCGGGCGTCGGAAAAGCTGATTGGGGATATGCAGAAGAAGCGCTTGACTGTGGCGCATACCACCCGCCGGCTGGAGTATCCTCCTCTTCTCGACCTTGCCAGTCTATGCGGAATGTGCTGGATGACGTGTCTGGCACTGAGGGAGAATCCTTATTTAACAGTAGCATGAGCATCTGCTGTCGTTGCATTTCTTCCTCTGTAATGGAGTCGGGATCGTAGCCTGTGTTGGGAGTGGCAGGTGGTCCTTCGCGGGAATATGCAGTTGGAAACATATTGCGATTGTAGTTTTGCTGGTACATTTGCTCTTGCGTGAGCGCTGTCTGACTTTCCGAAGGCAAGTGTGTCATGGGCACGGGCAGTTGCTGCTGTTGGGTCCTTGTCTTCGCAGCACCGACTTTTCTTTGCGTCCACACAAGTAGTCCTCCGTACAAGATCGTGCCGACAGCTGCACACACGGTTATCAAAAGCGCTGGAGTATTCCAATGGTATCGCCGGAAAACCGTAAAGTTGTAGAGCACTGTGAGTAATCCGATTGAACAAGACGTAAATGCTGGGAGGAACACATTGTCTGCCTGAAACTCAGGGCTTCGCACTGCAAAACATAGCAAAGCTGTGAAGGAGATGCCGGCTGCAAGCAATGCCACAGCAAATATGCCAATGACAGCTTGAGATATGCGTGTCTGAGGGTCACGATCAAATGTCGTAGGAAGCATAAGGAAACTGCTTGCAGATCAGCTTGGTTCTCACCAAGGAGGGACGTGCCGTGGCATTCCACTCTGAGTGAACGTGGGAACCAGAAGCAAGCAATCTGCTGTGCCATTGTCCTGCGTACATGTGCGCAGGTAGAGACTTACCCTCCCAGTATCATGAACGAGGACGCTACCGCCACAAGTCTCCAATACCATGCTGTATCGTCCCTCCTCGTCGCAATTCCATTTACAGTATGATAGCTTTGCGGCCGCCCAGCGTTGGACGTCCGCAGCCGCTTGAAGATATTCAAATTCGACGCTTTCGCTTGCCAATTCCGTTGCTCTTCTATATTATCTCGCGGTCCCGCATACATTTGAGACCGACTTGGGTGGGCAGTGGCCGGACACGGTGCGCCGAAGCGCCTGTGAGATCTGGTTCCCTTTCTTCTTCTTTATGTTCGCAAACTTCGGGCACCTGCGCTGCTGGTCTGTCGGCAGTGCCGAGTTCTGCTAACTTAGGCTTGCGGCTTTAGTATCTCGAAAGTCCTGGTCAGCTGGCAGGTCGGCTGGGTGAATACGTCGTTGTCGCGCGATGTGGTGATTTCATTAGCGATCGAGATACTTCGTACCATGCAAAGGGCCTCCCCTTCTTTATCGAAACGGGTGAAGAAATACAGCAGGTTGCGCATGGCCGTCCGACCTACATCGTAAGCCGGTCAGAAGATCTACCTTGTTGCCGAGTGCGCTAAGAGGCGTAAGCCACGCTTCTCCGTCCCACAGCTGCGAGACTGCGCCTCCAAATGAGAGTATAGCAGTCAACACGAGCATGCTGCAGGTCAGAGTGGCTGTGGCTCGGAAGTTTCGTGCAGCGCGCATCTGTGACGTTGCATCGGAACGTGTCTGTAGGGGGACTCGGCGAATGTGCAGACGCGAAGTCAGGGCGACCTGGAGTTTTAGCTGCTCGCTGACAGTCGTGACTGCAGAGAGAGCCACTTCCCAGTTTACGGAAAGGTAGGTCGCAGCCTGCAGTTTATGCAGAAGTTCAGCAGAAGTCTCCCAATCTGTACGAGATAGCAGGAGATGGAAAGGGAACGGAGAGACAAAGTGAAAGCAGAGCAGCCACAAGCGGACCGAAGGCACGTCCTGCGCCCTCCGCATCCTTCACGTCTGTTGCACTGTCATCTGTGGCTGGTGGCTCAGAGCGTCCAGCCTATTGACTATATGGATCGTGATCAAATTCAACAGGGAAATTGCCCAGAGACGCAGCGTCTTCCCTCACATACACGCTGACGGTGTGCCCTCTGCACGCGAACAAACCACGGCCCTGCTCATCAATCACAACCTCTGGTCGACCTTCTGGTCCTTTCAGAACGTCGATCCACCTCTCGCCAGACTGGCCAGCAACCATACTCTTGACTGTCCACTTGTTTGGCTTATCGATGCTCATGATGACTGCGCAGCCGGGTCGATCGTGAGTGCCAGATCTCGTCCAGCCAATGCATGACTGGCTGTCCATATAGTCTGTCTGCGCCCCGTACGCAAAGAGCTTCCGGGCAAGCATCAAGGATGGCAGTACAGGATTCTCGCAGTGAGGACCGTCTTCACAAGGTGGTCGACAATGCGGATCCTCGGCCGCTTCTCCTTTCTTACCTTCACAGACCCCATATAGGTCACCCCAGAAGACGTATGGTAACCCTCCAGCGCGAAGCAAGATGAACGCGTAGAATAGTGCCTTGAGACCCTGATCCATAGGTACGCAACTCGCCTGTCCGGTCTGTGTATCATGACTGGTGACAAATGTGACAGCTTGGTATGGACGAACGGCTACCAGTGCCTGCTTGTCCGGATCTCCTGGACCTGTCAAAAGGGTTCTGAGATCCGCATTCCTGCTGCCTCTGCGCACATCTTCGGAAACTCGGCTGAAGCTGTACAGCAAGGGTGCGTCAAACGCATATGCCAGCTGCGTGCCACAGCCTTGTGGAGTAACTGTGTCAAGCCATCTCAACTGTCTGCTGACCTCGGCAGCCAGTACCTCGCCGACCACGAAGGCATCTTTTCCAAACCGTCTTCGACTAGCAGCATGAACTTGACCAATCCACTCTCTTGTAAAATGCCAGCTGAAATGCTGTGCAGCGTCCAGCCGAAACCCGCTGATGCCAACATCCTCAATCATCCACCTGCCCCATTGTAGGATATCGTTGCGAACTTCAGGGTGGTGGTAGTAAATGTTCGAGAAGAGAAGGTAATCGTAGTTGCCATGCGTATGATCCACATCTTCTACCCAACCTTTACCCGGTCGTCTAACTGGAGGGCCATCGTAGAGGGCATTCTTCATGGCATCTTTCGCAAATCTCGCGAAACGGTTGAAACCATTGTTTGGTTTGCCTGGCATAGGAAGCTGTTGATCGTTCGGCCTCGGACAAGTCGCCGGGTCGTCTATCAATTTGTAAATGGCATTTTTCTGGCTGCGCTGATCCCAATCTGTGCCGCTGAAGTGCTCTGCTCTCCACTTCATCGGACTATATTTCATGCCTTCTCTTGCTCGACCTGGGAATTCATACTTCAGCCATGCCTCGATCTTCTTCGGGGCGCAGATCTCCACCCTGCGATCATGTCCATCGACCTCAACAGCCCAAGCTTCTTCCACTGCGTCTCCAGCAGTCTTGTGATTCAATACTGCATCCCAGATGAGCTCTACACCTCCGTAACCATGTGGTCCGCGTAATTTGCTGGCGGTTTGGAGTAGGTCATGCAGTTCTTCGCGACTTCCCCATCTTGTACTGCGCGTGTATTTCTGGTCGAACTCTCCCAGGTCCCACAAGTCGTAGCAGTCGTAACCGTTGCCATCTGGGTTATTCGCTTTACATCCGGGTGGTAGCCACACTGATGTGACACCGAGCTCGTTTAACTTGGGCAATAGACGGCCCAGTCGCGACCAGTGCGAGCCGTGACAGTGCGTTTCGTGAGGAGGAGGAGGCTCAGATTTGTTATGCCATTCGAAAGCCTGGAAGAGCAGAGGGTTGTCTGGCGTGTACCCCTGCTGGCCTGACGCGTGGGAGGGATACGGTCGAGGAGGCACTGGAGGTGGTGGTGGTGGTGCGGTTTGCTGGTGCTGTGGTGGGGGTGCTCCTGAAGCCGAGCTGAACTCATCGCGGAGGTTGGACAGATTCTGCTTTAGCCATGACATCTTGCTATTCGCTTTGGTATGCGATGAAGAAACAGAAGAACGGCAATTCTTCACCTACATGTACTCTCGCCGATTAAATGGCCCATTTCTATTTAGCCATGGTGTAACCGCTCAGTCGACCCACAGCTCCAAGAATCGCGGCGCTGATAGAGATGTGGATGTTGTGATGGAGCCAGCCCCGAACTCGGGCCTCTCGAAGACGTTGCAAATCCCATTGGTGATGGTCGGTGAACGCAGCCGATGACGCCTGTGCGACGCTGGGCAGTTTAGCTTCCCGCCAAGAGCGAATGGCTGTGCCAGTCGTATTGCAGGCCAATAGAGCAACACGTACACATGCAGCTCAAGATCAGGTTGCATTGGTACAGATATCGTTCCTGCGCAACATCAAGAAGGCGATCGGGGCCGTGCCGTGTCAGGGTGGCTGGATGAGCGCATGTAGAGCGGAGCGGCTCAAGTCGTGTCACGTGATCTGACTTGGCGGTCTGACATGTGAATGAAGTTCAAGTTCCAAAGTTCAACAAACCATGAAGAAGATTGGACGCCGTCTCCGATGCTTCACTAATGTACAGCTGCTTCAGACCGTCGCTTCTATCGTCTAGCACGGCCATGTTCCTGGTATCTGGCCTCCACAAAGCTTGGCATGCGCTCATGTGCCTTTCCCACAACCTCTTTAACCACCCCTCATCATCGACATCTTGCAGGGCGTCTACTTAGCTGCAATTTCAACCCCACCAACGGCACCGATCGCCTTCTTGATGTCGCCATAGATCGCGAATTGTCTTGGCAAGAATTAGCAAAAATCGAGGGAAATAGGGTATAAACACTTACCCGGCGGTCAGGGTTCCAACCATGAAGAGACGGGCACCAATACCGCTGTAAGATCCACGGAGGCCAAGTTCCTTCGCGATTTTAATAAGTCTTGAGGTGGTGCCCTCGCCTGGCAGACCCTTTGTCTTGTTGATCTTGGACAGCATGGTATCGGCTGGTTGCGAAACGATGGCGGCAGCGAAGCCGGCAATCAAACCAGAGCCAAGGTTGATGACGGTCTGCATGCCAGCGCTGGTCTTCTCCTTGTCGAAGAAGTTCTTGTAAGCAGCTTCGGAAACTTTCTCGTAGACGACGAATTTGGCCATGGTGTACGGGACCCTGAATTACGTGTCAGAAACAGCCAGTATGGGCACCGGCGGTCTTAGCACTCACTGTTTGAAGAGGATTGGTCCGAAACCAGAGTAGAAAGCGCCAATTCCTTCTTCCTTGGCTGTGAAAAGCAGTCAGTGACATGTACCGTAATTTTCGAGACAAGCCTTTCGCGAGTCGAATATGCCTTCTCTAACGACTCAACATACCCATGCGAGTGAATCCACTGACGAGACCGCTGGCGTAGGTTGGCTCAGACACCAATCGAATCCGGGTAGCCTCGAGAGGGCACAGGGCGATATCGGCGAAGAACTCGGCGGTGGCAGAGGATGCGAGGTAGACGGCGGTGCGGTTGTTCGATGCGGTCTCGTAGCCAAGGTAGTTGATGGCTTGTTGCTTGAAGAACTCGTAACCACCGAACTTGAAAGCACCCTGGAGGAAGTAACCGGCGAAAGTTGGGCCAGCACCAGTCAGAAGAGCGCCAGCACCCTCCTTTGCGATGACTTGACGGAATCCACCGACCAGTCCGCGGTTGTAGGTTGCTGGGTCAAGCTGGATACGGGTCTTGACGCTGTAAAATGCTATCGTTAGCTTTGGCCTTCCACGCGCGCCATCCCAGAATCTCAGCCGCCCAGTATATGTAGCGACGCGCATCAACTGAGAACACAAGAAATATTGTAGTTCCCAGCATCTGCTGTTGTCCGAGCTGCCCGTCTCTTTTCGACGCCTTTTGTTGACTTACACATCGACAGGTGTAAGACCACCATGGGTCACTGAACAGCAGACAGCACCGGCGAAAGCGAAGCGCGAGTAGAGGGCGACTCCGCTGAGCTTCTCGGGTGTCTTTGCTGCCACATTCTCCTTTGCGGCGTCCAGCTTGCCAATGCCGGTGCTCTGCGGCGGTTGTGTCGCGGTTCCAGACATTGTGCGGTATGTGTTGTGAGGAGAGAAATCCGGCGTGGACGATTACGGGATCGCGAGTGTCACAAGGACTGAGTGGAGATGGGATGCGACAGGGCGCTGTGTTGATGGAGTTCGAGAGAAGTGTCGCAATGGAAAGCTCTCCGTGACAACTTTTCTCGCAGTTCGCGAAGTTACGGAAGCAAAGCTCTCCTTAGCCGAGAACGTTGAGCAACCAATTATCCACTCCGATGCATGCACGCTATGAGATCACCTCTCCGGCCACCCTCTCATCAGTCTTCAAATCAAATCTATTGCCGACGACCTCATTTTCAGCGCTGGTTCATATGCGCGCACCTAAGGCTGCTCCCATTGCAAATTCCTGTCTTCACGAGGAGGCCAGCTCCGACCGGGAGAACGACGACGGAAGTCCAATGCATCGCCGCAAGCGCCAAGATCAGCGGCCAGACGGGATCTTCAACGGACAGCATGGTTCGGAAAAATAGCAGGAATTGCGACTATGATGGATTGGCATGCCAACACCCCCAGAACTCTCTGGGCTCCACGGCTGCGCGCATAACACAAGCATGTCATGAGTTGGAAACTGCAGCATTTAGCGATTTACGTCCATCGTGACCTACGTGTAAAACTCGCTCGTCTTTTTTGAAGCGACGCGAAGGCTCTTCTGCTCTCAGGCCACACCTTTGGACAGACATCGAGGCTCCCAATGCGGCCATCTTTGGAAACGTTCTCATCACGAATTCAACACATCAAGAATTTCCCTGCCACATCGGTATGGAGGCCAATGCACGCCTCAACTTCGGGTCTAGGTAGAGCATTACAGCCTCAAGACAGGTGCAAGCGCACTACCCAGGAATGCATTCTTTCATATGGTACGATCATTCAAAGGTAGATTTGCCTGCTTGTTGAAATTGTGAAACTGCATTGAGATGCTGTATCCATTCCCGGAGCCTGGTGAACTGGCCGGCATGTGACGATTGTAAGAATATGACGCCGCGGAAATCCTCCTCTCATGTCCTCCTTTGCGATACTATACTGGCCTGCCGGCAACCTTGAGTCATTATCTCTGCACGTAGTGTTAGCCAGCAGTCAACCGGTCAGACAACACTATGGTATCGCGACCTGCGGTTCAGTCTCTCCCGCGGTATTCGTCCAAAAATGATACTACGCGCAATTCTCGTCCTCAATTGGGTATGCCGACCAGATACCTGGCCGGAGGTTGATGGCATCGATCGATGACTTGAGAATGCAAGTGTAAGTCTGGACAGGTCAGCGAAAAGCTCTGTACGATGAAGAGGGTTCGACATACCATCGAAACGTAGCTGGTACCCAAGCATGTTGGATCTTCCGCGCAAGCATATGCACAAGACAGAAGAGTGTCCTGCTCGCCATTGTAGAAGCGGCGGATGTCTGTGCCCTGGATGCTGTTGTCACATTGGATGTTCCACTGCTTTCCATACACAGTGTAATTCGTCTAGAGATAAAAGTAAGCAGATGGCTCGAATTTCGTTCGCCACTTTTGTGATATCTGCTGTTCAGCTGACGACCACAGATGCCGGTCTGCAGTCAGAGAATCGGGAAAAGATAAGTGCCATCCAGCGAGTACACGTACATTGTGGTCTTGTGGACAAGTCCACTCAGCAGCAACCGCCGCAATCAATGAGGCAAAGACGGTGAATGACTTCATGCTGCTAGACTTTCTGATCTGTTTGCAGGTCATTTATCTTGAGCAGCACATGCTCTTTATATCGGTTCGTTCTTGCCCCACATTTGATCAATGTACCGGGCCGAAAAATGGGCGCGAAAGCGCGAACGAGATTTCATCGAGGCTATCATTAGCATTTGCATTCGTATCGCATCCCATATGCCAATTGCGCCCACTCTTTCCGTCACCTAGTGGTCCGATGGTAGGAAGCCACTGTTACACGCATAGTATACGGTACTTGGCAAGCAAGGGACAGCTGCGTAACGGCAACATCTCCGATTATCTCGACAATAGAGGACCAGGAAAAGGTTCAACTTGATGGACGCAGAGTCCAAGAGAACGAACATATTGATAATAAGCTTCTTTTGAGCCAGGTCATATAAGGTTGTGCTTAGAGTTCATGAAGCTTGAATGATTGAGTTTGTACAGCCGTTAGCTCCCGCACTCCTTGAACTATGCCGACACACGCGACCTATGCGAACAATATTGGATGCAAGAACGAGGAAGGCAGCGCAAGAACGCATAGAATTGGAGTGAGATTCCGATACTTGTCCAATAGAGCGTCCATGCTCTTGGAATCTTGACCAGCAGGGCGGCCGCTTGTATGCACACCGCTCGATGGGGCACACGAGAACCAGAGTCTCGCCGGCGCGCACACCACTTCGAGCATCCATTACGAGAATGGCTAGAAAGAGAATGGTCGAGTGAAGGATGTGGCATGGAGTGCAAGACAGTCGGGATGTTGGTGCAGGCGACTGCTGCTGAGCAACACGCAAGTGGCTTGAACACCTTGTTGCAAGATATGCGTGCTTCCTGTAGCGGACCACAACCACCAGCCACAACGAGATACGTTGCGAGGGCAAGTCTGCATCTACATCCCCCCTGCAGATGAATCGAGAGAATGCCCATGAGCTGCCGCTGTCTCCTCTCAATTCTACACTCATCACACTGGATCCCTGCCAAGCGAACGTTGCGAATTCGTTGACTTTCGGGCCCGGCGACATCGTTCTTGGACGCGCATGCCCTACAAGCTGCGACAAGACTTCCACGAAACAAATTTTGTACAGCACCTTCCCACACCGAAAAGCCCTTCTGCCCCTTCTGCGCCTTAGCTGAAACATCAACCGCAGAGTAGAGATCGCGCCGCGTCTCTCGCCATCTCGAGAGTCAACAGCTACTTTCCGGTCCCAGATCAGTTGACCGTGACACCTCCAGAGAACAGCAGAGTCATCGAGTGCGGCTCGAAGTGTTCGCCGCGGTCTACCTGTATTTGGCTATAATCGCGCTGGGCCTCTCTTGTGCTCGACTATCAGTCTACCGCGCTTCCACGCCACACCTGACTGCGGCGACCGGAAGCGGACGAGAGGAATCATGGCAACCGACAAGGACCTCATCTTGCAGAACTTTTCAAAAGGTCTAGACGAGGCACAAGCCTTGTACCATGCTGACAAGAATGCCGAATGTATGGTTGCATGCCAGAAAATGCTGGCAGAGCCAGCCCTTCCAAACTACCTTCGCATCCGTACCTTATGTCTTCTTGTTGCTATCGAAGACGACTACTCTACGGCTTGGAGATACCTGGGGGATGCCAAGGCGTTGTATCGCTCCCTTGAGCACTGCGATCCCGCCGGTCGAGAACAAGTAATGAAGACACCAGTGATGGAGACACAAGTGATGGGAAGCCCGCGAGGAAGAGAAAATCAAGGCCAGATCACTGACACGTCCTTCTTGAGACAATTGGACTGGCTTGTACATCCCCAGCAGAACCTCTAGCCCAGACCGGGGATAGGACGAGGTCTAGAGACCGTGCCGAGAGAGGTTGAAAATTGTCAGCGTGTCTCCCTCGGAAAGCTCGCGCAGGCTGTTTCAAGCTCTCTAGGCGAGGCTATCGGCGCAAGCACTCGCAAGATGTCTAGAACAGGATTCTAGCGGAGGTGCTGAGATGTCAGTCTTGCACTGTTCACCGCTTGAGCCCATACCGAACGTGTGCAACTACATTACAAGCGAGATCGCCTGCATACCACCAAACGACAGAGCATTTACGCGATGTGCCGAGCCACGGTCTCGTCCGGGTCTCCGGAGCAGGCTTGTCGCTGCAAAGACTGGAAAATGTCCATATCTACGGTAGGGTCTCGCCCCTAGCTCGCTTGCTTCTTGAAACGAGGCATGGCTAAAGCGTCGAGAACTTGCGACGCGCGATGTACGTCTACCGCTGCATATGGGCTTGCATATGCCAGCTCAGCAGTGGGGCGTATGCAGAGAATCCTCCAATGTCCAGAATCGCTCCGTCTGGCGGCCTCTCGGTGTCCTTCCAGATTGCTTGCAGCACGCGCGCGCAATCATTTTGGCTGGCCGAACGCTGCAATTGATGCATTAGGGAGTCGGCACTATGTGTATTGGTCGACTGACGATGTGCACATACTTGAGCAGTGCAAAAACGACACAATGATCGAGACACAGCACCAAGATACCTACATTTCCCTCACTGTTGCCCGCAATGTCGCGCTTGAGCGCGTGACCGGATTCATAACTCCTCATTTGCTCCAGGCATGATTGCCTAGCGCCACTGCTTCGAACCGATCAGAGATGGTGTCCTCCTCAGACCCATTGTCTACCGCTAATCGGAGAACTGGTTGCCTTGCAACATCATCGACCGCAGCAAATGCAGCCGAGCCGCAAGATCAGGCAACGCAGCCTCCTGATTGGCCAATGTGTTGGACAGCATGTGGCTGATTGCAGGGCAACAGACCACAGCAGCATCTACGTTACCACCAGTCCTTCGACACTTGCGACAAGGCTAGATGCCATGCTGAGACTCGAGGTCGGCTCAATTGAAGATTGCTAAGCGACGAGATCTTTGAAAGGATGATGCGTTCAGTAGCTTGGCACAGTCCGCATCCACAACTCAGCCTGACAAGCTGCACCCGGGCGTAGGTATTTATGCAGGGTAGCTTGTGCCCGGGGCGGCCTCCACGATCCTCGAAGAGTCACACTAACGAACCAGCGGAGTGACCCGCCGCAGCTTTGATTTTACTGCTGTGCAGCCTTGAAGATGTTGGCGGAGCGGGCGAATGGCGCATGCGTTCGTGGCGGATGCCGGCAGCGGGGCGACAATGCATGGTTCTGCCTTCGATTGTTGTGTACCCGCCTGCGAACTTATGAATTTGAGGCCGCCGCTTCCTGATGTGTTAACCTCCACTTCCAGTTCCACTGAGTGAAGCCTGTCCCTTGCTTTCCCTGAAGAAAGAAGACTCTAGTTTGGTCAAGGCCAACTCTGTTGCTCGTTCATGAGGAGTCGCTTCGTATAAATCGCTCTTGAAGACCTTGGGTTGATCAGATGCAGCAAGGAATGATGTTTGATCAACCAATGCCGTCGCCATTCGACGGCTTTCCTGACGAGCCTTATTACGACATTCCTAACGACATTCCTATCAACAAGAAGGACAAAAAGGATAAGAACAAGAATGACAAAAGGTTCCCAACAGGCATCGCGGCCTTGTACGAAGGCTGTGTTCTGCAGAAAGCCCCAGCGCGAGCTGGTGAACTCGAGAGCTGGGCTCGTGTAGGTCACCGCCCTCTCCATGGCGGTGATACCGAGCTTGCACAGCTGTCGCGAAAGTATCGCAAAGAAGTTGGCGCTCCCTTGGACGCGTTCGCTCAGCTTAGTCCCGACCAGCAAGGTGTGGTCAATCGTTATATCGAAGCCAGGCAGTCTCAGGAGGACGACGAGCACGCTGAGTGGGTTCTGGATTGCGTCTATCGACACAAACGTACAGTCATCGTGAGAAATGCATGGACTCGAGCAAGACCCGAAACCAAAAGCATTACCGTCATCATAAAACGACAGGACCGCAAGACTCCCGGCATGGCCTACACCTCCTTTGAAAGATCGAACTCATTTGCTGAACGTGAGATCATCGACATCAACGAACCGCACAAGAAGACCAAGGACGGGAGAAAGGACAACAAGAAGCAAAGGGACAAGGACATGTTCCACCCTCCTTTTGATAATTTCATGCCACCCAGCTTCAATCCAAGTCCGCCACGCCATACCGATATATTAAATGTCCCACCCCCACCACCTCCTCTGCAAGCTACCGGCGGCCCAGGTTTTGACTTTCCACCGCCGCCGCCGCCTCCTCCTCCAGGTGCCATCCATGTTGACCAGTATCACCCGCCTCAGCGTGGTCCGTCGAATCCTTTTGAGCCTCTCCCGCATCTAAACACGCCGGATCTCTACGAGAGCAGCTTCCAGCCTCCAATCAATGCCGACGCCCAATTTCAGACTCGTAGGCAGACACCTATCTTAGAAGATCGCCGCTCTCGTTCTTTGTCGCGCGACCGGCGCCGACAATCGCGGGAACGGCGAAGATATCAGGAGCAGGAAGACGCTCGTCGTCGCGAAGATGCTCTCCGCTTAGAGCAGGAGGAGAGGCACGAAGAAGACCGTCGCCAGCAGCGCATCAACCAGCAACGAACCGAGCGCATGCTTGACGAGATTCAGGGCAACATGCAGGAGCAGCAGGACCAGATGCATCAACTAACTGGACAGTTCGCACAACTCAATCACGGACGGTCGCGCTACAGTGCCTCAAGCGAAGGTTCGCAACACCGCGACCATCTCGACAAAGTTGACATGTGGAGTCTCCCGTCGGGCGGTAGCTTCACTCCGCCTTCGTCGCCAGGCAGAAGAAGTCCTGCCATGCCTAGCGGTACACTTGGCCGGAAGTTCTATCGCGATCAAGTTCGCAAGATTTATCCCATCGAACGTCGCAACAGTAGCTACCATCGCGACAAAATGGTCGTGCTAGAGCCTTACGCCACCGCCCCTCGCGGCCGAGACGCGTACCAGCAAGGTCGTCGGCGGGACAGCGCGAATATGGAGGACGACTACCCCCGCCCTCCGGCACCCATGCCGCCGATGGATCCTGGACGCCGCCATCGTCCGCAGATTCACCAACGTGCGGCGACGTTTGCCAATGATGATTATCCCATTCAGCCTTTGGCTCTACCGCAGTACCCTGCTCAAGAATATGCGCAGTTCAGTACGCACCATCGACGGGAAAGAGATGAGAGAAGGAGGAGAGATAGCGATATTTACGGCAGGCCGAGAGCGGTACCAGTCGCATATGTATACGCTGAAGAGAGGGGTCGCAGAGGCGGACGCAGATCCGATAGGACTCCATTTGGCTTTTGATCGAGGATGTTGAGATGCAGTGCAAGGGGTGGGCCACATAATCCTGTTAAATAGACGGATACACAGTCGAGAGACAAGCTACGGCCGTGAGCACATCTGTCCGTTTGTTGCTGTAGTGATTTGATGTCCCTCGTCTGAGTTAGCCCTGAGTATGAACTTTCACACAGCATGAGCCTCGTAAATATGTTCCCTCGACCAACGCCTCGCTAAAGTGAAGACCTAATCTATGCCAACTTTCCTTCTCGATCTCATTTGAGAATCTCATCCCAGTCTGGAGTAAGCACGAACTTGGCTCGAATCAGTCCCATACCCATGGCATTCGCATCTTCGACATCCTCGGGCGGCTGCTCGCCCTCTTTGGGCTTCGTTTCTGGCACTTTCGCGATCAAAACATTCTGTAAAAAGGTGGCTTCGGCGCCTAAATTGAGAACCAGACTCGTGCCGCCCCAGTCAAGAGTCGTCTTTCCAGACTTGTGCACCCGAAGCTTGCCAACTTGTCCCGATGGTAAGCTCGGTCGAGTACTTCCTGACGAGACGGCTGGTGCCGTGGATGTTGCAGCTGCCCCATTCGTTTCCTCGATGTCCATCGCGTCGCCATTTGATTCTGTAGCGTCTGGATCATCCTTAATCGTCACAGCCTTCAGATCAGGTAGTACGGGAGGGAACTGGAAAAGATACACGTGCTTTTCACGTTCCTCCTGTCTCGCCTTGGCCCGCTTGGCATGGCCAGTCTCTTCGGCCATTGCGGTGTCACCGTCGGCATCAGGTGCAGAGATAGCTTTGGGCACTAGCCTCCCCAATTCGTGTCGCACTTTTTGCTTGTCGTCGTAGAATCGAATCCATTCGTCCTTCTCAGCCTGTGTCTGAAAGTGTGGCTCGGGTGGTCTCTCGACATCAGACTCATCGCCTTCTTCTGGAATCTCAGCATTTTCCTTGATCTTTTCTTTGGCTTTCCTCCTGCGTTCTGGTGAGTCTAGCAGATCAGCACCAGGGCTGACAATGCCTGCAGCAGGTTGTGTGACTGCAGGCTCTGGGGTTGTCGGGCGTGTGTATCCATCGTCTGTGGGCTCTTGCTTGATTTGAGGCTCTCCTTCAGTGTCCGAAGAGCTGTATGTGGTGGGCCTCTTAGGCACCGCAGCCGTTCCTGTCACCTCAACATCTCTTGCTCTCTGCTTGCCTTTTCGTTTTTCTGAGACCGCTTCTGCAGCATCACTCGCTTCCGGCGACTCCTCAGCTTGTAACCCGACTGCTCGCTCTTTGTGGGGCACGCGAGACAGACGGACTGGCACGAAAGGATCTTCGAGGTCAGGCTCCTGGTCTCCAGTTAAATCTATGACTTGCATGCGATCGACGTCTCGCTTGTCTCCTTCATTCTCATCTTCGTCGCTGGAAATGTAGCCTCCGTCTTCTGTTTTGATATGCGTCCGCATGCCGCCCATTTCAACGTCTCCCGACTCCCTCTTGATCCCTGAGCCACCGAGGTATCCACTGCCACCTGATCTGCCACCGGAACCACCACCACCTCCTCCTCCGCCACTGCCAAACCCGCCAGGTCTACTGATGCGCGCATACCTGATGTCGGCTGAAGCTTGGCCACCACCGAAAATACCCGATGCCTCTGACGAGTACTCTCTCGGCCGATCACCAATGTGTCCGCCTCGACCTCGACCGCCCCGCGGAGCGCCTCGTTGGCCACCTCTGCCTCTGCCATAGCCAAATTTCCGGTCCTCTTTCGCTTTCTTCTTCGCCTCTTCGGCAGCAGCTTTTGCTTCGGCCTGTTTCTTTTTCGCTTCTGCAGCCTCTAGTTCTGCTCGAGCAGTAGCAGATCGTCGACCTGCGAACTTTGGCAGAGGCTTCGCGCCACCTCGTCCTCGTACAGCTGGAGATGGTCTTGCAGATCCTGGACGCGAGCTTGGTGTAGGCGGAGCAGGTGTGCCGGAGGGAGTCGCAACTGGCGTGTTACTTCCAGACATTGGTGCTTCGGGAGCTACCCCCTGGACAGTGCCTTCTCCGTTGCCATCCACTTTACTGGCATTGGCAGAATCGCCTTCCTTCGTCGATTTCTTCGGTGGCATGGCTCAATGTGGTTTTACCGTGACATGGCGAAGTGAAAGTGACATGTGCGAGCATGCGCAGAGCTCAGCAAAAAGATTGAACGCGAGTCATGTGGCTTATCGATAAGCGCAAGGTTTGGGCGTTGCCGTGGGAGCGATGTTTGCGTCTAATCATAAGCGGGAGGCGCGATGGACCAACAAGAACGGGCGGAAGAAGAGGAAGCAGCGCACCGCGTCACGCATGGGGCAGAAGCAGGCGCTACCCGTGCTTAGTGACGAGGGCAATGATGCCGGGCGATCTCCATGTATGCCTCGTTGCGCCTGCGCCAGACTCACGAGCTGCGCCGTTTGTGTTCCATCTTGGCCCAACTTACCGCTGAATCGTTTCCGTTGCGCGACCACCAAACAATTTCACCACCGGCTACCGCCATGTCGCGCTCCCTCACCACTCCCGACCTGCAGCATTACTACCACTCCACCGCCAGCAGCCCCAGTCTCCGCAGTCGCACGCCCGTCGATGTCGACATGAGCCGACCTGAGACGCCGACCGATAGCGATGGCGGCCATGTGAAGGTCGTTGTGCGCTGCAGAAAGTTCATCAAGAGAGGTGAGTAGAGGTGACAAAGTCAGGAAGGGTAGAAAGTGCTGAATCTTCGTTCAGAAATCGATGCCGGCCAGCCATGCATCGTCCGCATGAACCCCACGACGCAGGAGACGACCATTCTGCCCCCCGAAATGAGCGAGGACCAGCTGCGCAATTCGCGAAAGCAGTACGAACAGAAGACCTTCACCTTCGATAAGTCCTTCTGGTCAGTCAACGACTCCGATGCCCACTTCGCTGGTCAGAGCGATATCTACAACTCGTTCGGCGAAGAGTTCCTCGACCACAACTTCGATGGCTACCACACATGCATCTTCGCCTACGGCCAAACGGGAAGCGGAAAGTCTTACACCATGATGGGCACCCCCGAGCAGCCTGGACTGATCCCACGCACATGTCGAGGGCTATTCGAGCGAGTCGAAGCAGAGCAGAGCGGGAGTATAACCTACAACGTTCATGTCTCCTACTTCGAAATTTACAACGAGCATGTCAAAGACCTGCTCACACCGCGCACAAACCCACCAACCTACCTGAAAATCAGAGAGAGCAAGGGTGAGGGTGTCTTCGTACAGAACTTGACAGACGAAAAAGTGGAATGCTATGAGGATATTGAGCGTGTCATGAAAATGGGCGATTTGAACCGGACTACTGCCAGCACAAAGATGAACGACACATCATCTCGATCACACGCCGTCTTCACATTGACGCTGAAGCAGATTCAAGCAGACCTCTCAGACGACAGCACGATTGAACGAGTGGCTCGCATGCGACTCGTCGACTTGGCCGGATCTGAGAGAGCAGGAAGGACAGAGGCTACAGGGCAACGCCTGCGAGAAGGTGGCAACATCAACCAATCTCTTACCACTCTCGGTCGTGTCATTGCAGCTCTCGCAGATCCCAAGCGTCAACGGGCTAGTCGGATGGGCGGTTTGCAGAACCAAGCCAAGCGGAGGGCAGAGGTCGTCCCTTACAGGGACAGTGTCCTTACCTGGCTGCTCAGAGACTCCCTCGGAGGCAACAGCAAGACGGCGATGGTCGCTTGCATTTCGCCCACTGACTATGAAGAGACTTTGTCGACTCTACGTTACGCTGACCAGGCCAAGCGTATCCGCACTAAGGCGCACGTCAACCAAGACGCCCGATCTGCCGCCGAGCGGGATGCACAAATCATGGAAATGGCCGAGACCATTAAGCAATTGCAACTCTCTGTCAACAATGCTGCAACCCGCAAGCGCGATGAAGCTGACCGGGCGAGGGACGAGCTCGAGGACTATCAACGGCAAGTGGGCAAAATGCATCGTGCAATGCAAGAATCCAAAGCAGTGTCCGATACCAAGATTCGAGCCCTCACGCTGGAAGTCGAAGAACTACGGCCGCAGAACGAAGCTCTACGCATGGAGGTCGAAGCATTGAGAAGACACTTGGCACTTGCAGTCGGCGAGTTGAAGAACCCAATAGTTCTGCCAGAAGCATTTCTTGGTGATGAAGAAGATGATAGGTCCATGGATGGCGACTCGGAGCACGATAGTGGCGTGGACGACGGCACCTCATACACGGAGGATTATGGCGACTTCGAACATGAGAGCTGGCAAGCAGATGTCGACGCGCTTCTCAACGACCTTGGCTTGTTCAAGAAGAAAGTCATGGACGACAAGTCTCGCTTTCCTCGTCCAGACAGCAGGCCAGGCATCGTAGCGAACTAAGGGCACTTCTGTTGCCAGAGCATGCGACATGACGGAATATGATGGTGTTGATGATCAGACATGATTGAGGGATGGTTCAGGTAAGCGTTTTGGCGTGGAGTTCGGTGCAAGCGGCTTGCAAAGCTTGGGAAAGCTCTTCTATCGAGAACGCTTGTTTGATTATCGTGTCGTCAGTAGCAAAGACTTTGGACAAATCAAATAGGGCTTTTCGCGTGCCAAGGCATTGCCTAGAATTGACATTGGAATGGCATGTTGAAGTGAATGTTCAGTTGCACGCAGTCTCTCTTGTATGTCTACTGAACGGCAGCTTGTTTCATTGGTCGTAAGTCTGCTCTAGATACCTGTTTCTTCCAGTCTCAGCTTTCGTTCCACACACTGTCCCGTCCGCTGCCGTTTCTGACCGCTGCCACAACCGCCCACCTTGGCAAGCTGTTTGCCAACCTCAGCTGCCTCGACACAAACAACGCTCAACATTGATACGTGGACCTTGCCACGCCAACTTTCCCACACACCAAGAGTGCGCCATGTCGTTCCTATTCGACAAGGTTAAGTCGGGCCTCAAAGATGTCGAGGCTCGTATCAAAGCAGAAACGACCGGACCCACGCATGCCCACACGCACAACTCGAACGTCTGTTCCGATAACGATGACCATCACTTGCACCGTTACCAGAGCTTTGCGCCTCAGCGCGAAGGTAACGAGGTCAAGTGGTATGTCGACGGGTGCAGCTACATGTGGGCCGTGTCTACCGCCATTGAAAATGCACAGTCGAGTATCTGGATTCTAGACTGGTGGCTCAGTCCCGAGCTTTATCTTCGGAGACCACCGGCTTTGCACGAACAGTATCGACTCGACAGGTTATTGTTTGCAGCTGCAGAGCGAGGAGTACAAGTTTATGTGATCGTCTATAAGGAAGTGACACAGGTAGGAGGGCACAAGAACGGCATATTGGCATTGCGGAGCTGAATAAATGGCAGGCATTGACTCTTAGCTCACATCACACCAAGCACTGGCTCGAGGACAATGGTGATTTTCTAGCTTCAACTGGATCTTAGATTGTATGCTGACCTTTCCGCTTAATATAGACAAGACGGGCAACATCAAGGTCTTCCGCCACCCGGATCACTTACCTGACAAGCAGACTTTGGCTTCAAATTTCATGGCCAGCATTAAGCAATCCGGCTTGAGCGCTGCTAAACTCGCACAACTTCCCGGTGACGCCATCAAGGGAATCTATGGCATGAACGACGGCACCGTGCTGTACTGGGCACATCACGAGAAGCTGTGCTTGGTCGACAGCCACGTCGCGTTCATGGGCGGACTGGATCTGTAAGTTGTTCTGCTGCCGTTTTGGAACGCAGCATGATATACCTGTGTCATTTGTGGGAATCTTACTGACGACGCATCATTCAGGTGCTAGTGAGTGATTTATTTGCGCCAGACATACACAATGCTCCGAATTGCTAACCAACGAACTCCATTACAGCGGCCGATGGGACACGAACCAGCACTCGATCGCAGATGCACACCCTGATGATCTGAAGCAGATTGTGTTCCCTGGCCAAGATTACAACAACGCTCGCATCATGGACTTCAGCGATGTCAGCCACTGGGAGAACAACAAACTGCCGAGAACTAGCAATAGCCGAATGGGTTGGAGTGATGTCGCCTTATGTGCCAAGGGCCCCGTAGTGGAAGATCTCAAGGCTCATTTCGTACAACGCTGGAACTTCATCTATTACGAAAAGTACGATGTGCGTAGAGACGATCGATACGCCCCTCTTGTCTACCATCCTCAGAGAATCGGCATCATTGGACACCCTTACCGGTCTACTGAAGACGGTGGCGTTGAAGGCGAGGGCCAAATGCAATCCTTCCGCGATAGGATTCGCGAGCAGTACGAAAAAGGCCGTGCTCGTCTTGAAGATGGAAGAGACAAGCTGCTGTACAATCAAGACATTCCAGATGGTCCACTTGGTGGCGTCCAGTGCCAGATCACTCGCTCGGCATGCAAGTGGAGTCACGGAGTGAAGTTGGAGCACTCAATCGCCAACGCCTATATTCAGACGATCAGAGAGAGTGTCCACTTCGTGTATATCGAGAACCAGTTCTTCATCACAGCGACTGGACACCAGCAGAAACCTGTCAAGAACCTCATCGGCGCAGCTATGGTGGAGCGCATCTTGCGAGCGGCGAGGAACGACGAAGACTGGCATATGATCATCAACATCCCATCAGTGCCTGCTTTTGCGGGCGATCTCAAGGACGATGCCGCGCTAGGAACACGGGCCATCATGGAATTCCAGTACTTCTCAACCAACCGTGGCGGCCACAGCATCATGGAGGAGGTCGCTCGACAGGGCGTAGACCCCATGAAATACATCCGCTTCTACAACCTTCGGAGCTACGACAGAATCAATGCCAATGCCTCCATGGCAAAGGTTGAGCAGCAAGCTGGGGTTTCTTATGACGATGCGAGAAAGGGCTACGATCAGCAATACGCCCACACCATGGAGTCGGGTCAATATAACCAGGAGTATACCGACTCGAAAGGAAACGCCAACGCCTACGACCGATACCAGCAAACTGCTCAACAGGTCTCTGGAGGTGGCGATCGTGGCCGATGGGACTCAGTCGCCGAGTGCTACATGCTGAACGGCCCAGACATCCGTTCAGTGCCATGGGATGGTGTGCCTGAAGCCGAAATGGACGCCTTCGTGTCCGAAGAGCTGTATATCCACAGCAAACTGCTCATCGCAGACGACCGCGTTGTGATCTGTGGTTCAGCAAACCTCAATGACCGATCACAACTCGGAGACCACGACAGCGAAATTGCGATGATAATCGAAGACAACCAAGAATTCGACTCTCAAATGGGCGGCAGACCATGGAAGTCCAAAGTCTTCGCCTCCACTCTCCGACGCCAGATCTTTAGGAAACATCTCGGACTGCTTCCACCACAAGACATGCAACGTCCAGACAATAACTTCATGCCCGTGGGAACGCCAAACAACTACGATTGGGGCAGTCCCGAAGACCAAGCAGTCGCTGATCCGAACTCAGAGACCTTCCATAGATTGTGGAAACAGACCGCTGCCACGAACACGCAAGCATTCGCGAAAGTTTTCCATCCCGTTCCGGACGACCAAGTCAAGAACTGGAAAGATTATGACGAGTACTATGAGAAGTACTTCAAAGCCGATGACCCCAAGAAACAAGGGCAAGAGAATGAGAAACCTGCATTCTGGCGATGGGGTCACGTCGTCAAGGAGGAGTTCTCGCCTGGTGCACAGGGAACGCAAGAGATGAAGGAAGTGCTCAGCAGAATTCGCGGGAACTTGGTGGAGATGCCGTTGCTGTTCTTGAAGGATGAGGATATTGCCAAAGAGGGCTTGGGACTGAATGCTATGACTGAGGAGCTTTATACGTAGGGAGGGTCGCTTGCAGTCTTGATGAGAACGAATGTCATGACCAGATTGGACACAGGCAATGAAAATTATAGAAATGAACATTAGAACTGGAGATCATACAAGCGTTGAAGTCCTGACATGTGACTTGATGGTGCAGGCAAACGCAGTAAGCCTCTCAACAGGAGTGGTAGACCTAGCGAACGGACGCCACTATGTTGTATCTCAAAGCCCACGGTGAGATCCTGTCCTGCCAAGCAAGAGCATCGTGTGCCTGACCTGTTGGCAACATGCTATACAAGCGGCAGTACCCCGGAGGCCCCATGGAGACTTCCTGTCCCACGCCGCTAGCCTGCAGGCAACGCTTAGGGTTCTCGTGCATTGCCTCAGCTGACACGAATAGCTGTTGGAACTCTCATTACTGATCTGTGGCAGGCCTTCTCCGCTCGCGCGTGTTCGTGCTCGTATGGCGTACTTGTGGTCTGAGCATTCGGGAAAGTGTTCCGGGGATGAGTCTGGATTGATGCCAAAATAGAGTCGTGAATTCAGCAGGAGCCTACAGGTTGTCTCAGGACATGTGCCACTGCGCGCGAACAGACAAGACTTGTTCGTTGCATGGCCAACTACTGCGATACGAAAGCCATGTGTGCGTCCGGGATCATCCCAACCTCGCCCTGCTAAGGCGACTGCTGCGCCGTTGTGAGCTATTGATCCTTGTCCAGAGGTGCCAGCGAGGGATGAGAGCGATGCATCGTTGGAGCGATCGTCGGCAAGCATGATGCATTGCTACAAGAGCGCTGTGACAGTTTGCAGTGTATTTGAGCCAGTTTGAGTTCCAGTGTGGAGTGTTCAAGACAGGATTTGATGTCTGTGAATGATTGATCAGTGTGTGTCTCTTGTCACGCAACAAAAGGTGTATGCATACCTCTTGAACACATTTTCCAGCGTTATGGCATTGAGCTCGGCGTCATCTGGAAGCTCGTTGATCAGAGGAACCAGATCCGCAAACTTGTCCCCATTGCGATATGCAATGATTGCAGGCACTCCCATGGGTTCCATCTGTGCGTCCTCGAAGTGTAGTTTGACGAACCGAGTGTCCTGGTGCTTGGCCGCCAGTGTTCGAACGCATCGCTCACAGAGGTCACTAACTTCCGAGTAATCATCAAAAATGTAGACAATGACCACGACGTCTTGGCCAGATTTCTCCACAGCGTCCAGATATCCATCAGGATCGACCATAGTCAAGCTGCCAAACAGCCTCGTGGTGTTGCCGTTGCGGTGCATCTGGCTCCCTTTGACGCCGTTCTGCATCTCCTTCAATCTGCTCTGTCTCCATTGTTTCATGAAACTGTCGTCCTCATCGTCGTCGAGATCCAACTCCTCGTCCTCTTCAATTTTCTCCGCAGGTGCTTGTTGGTGGACGGACAATGACTGGGCTTGCGCGGCCAGGCTAGACACACTCCTCATCGACGCCCGTTGCGATCTTCGAGAGTCTTGAAAGTTCTGGGCGTCTGAGATGACGCCCTTGGGCCCGGTGTTGGCGCCATATCGCTTTGTGGGAATGGTGCTTCGCGCCGTGCCCATTGGCGTCCGCGATCGCTCGACACTGGAAGCGGGCGGTGTTGCATCGTTGTCGGAATCGTCCGACAAGTTCAGGAAAGATCGTGCATCGTCGTGGCTGTCTTCGGGGTGTGTGGTCCTGCGCTCCTTGTCGCGCATCAGCTCGTTGAATTCATCCTGCGCGGCCGACATTGTAGCTTGGGATCCTGCCTGGTGGTCCTGTTCTCTCAGCTCCGCCGACGGCGTAAATCCAATCGACGATATTTTGGCTTTCGAGACTGGCAGGCGCGATAAGATAATATTCTGGGAAATCCAACGCCCGCAGCACGGCCGTGCTCAAGAGGCTCGTCCTGGTCGTCTTCCGCAGCGGGGATGGTGAGACGCGCTGTGGCCAACTTTGCCCAACATGTTGTTGGTGGTCTGCACATCCATGAGCAGCGGTGTCCGCCGCGCAGCCATGTCCCGACAACGCAACACCTCCCGCCCCGGCTGCGCGTGTTGGTGGCCGCTCGCGGGGCCTGATCTGAGCTGGCGCTTTCACGTGCTCTGGTACGACAGGCGGCACAGGAAGGATCGCCGGATGCGACGCCGACTGCCGGCAATCCGCCAGCGCTAGCCTGGAGAGCACCATGGCGCCACGCCTACCGCTACCGTGACGATGAAGTGTCAAGTTGTAGCGACACCACCGTCGTGGCGCACCCTCTCCGCGCGCATGGCAATGAGTCGCGACATCCAGCTATCAAACGCACGTCGGGAACATGAAACGGACGGCGCGACACCGTGAGGCGCTCTCAATATCGTCAGTGTGGAAAGAAGCAATTACTGTATGCCGCCGCCAGGGAGGCGTTGAATTTCCCGAGTCTTCGGGGTGTGCAGCTCGGTGCCGGATTAAAGCGGATAGCATGGTATGGCAGTGTCAGTCGCTTCCTTCGCCCCCTCCTCCCACTATCTGACCTCTAACCAACGTACAGCGCTTAGATGCCGTGACAAAGCTCAGCTTTTGAGAACCCGTTGCTTGTGCGATACAGCTAAATGAACAGGCGCCGAGAAATGCGGCCCTCTCGCAGTGTAGAATGAACCACGCCGCCCCAATATGCCGCTTCTTACGCCGCGCCTAGAGCCTTCGTCCAGCGCTGCCGCAGGTACAGCTACTCAAGCAAGTGATTTGAAGAAATATGATAATTGCCGTAGGAAAATCATTGACCTCGTGGGCTGTGTATTCCAGTTTCCGCGGGCGCGCTCGATCCAGAAGAGTAGTGAGCAGATAGACTGTCTGGTCTTGTACATGACCACTGCGGCCGTGATCCAACACAGCCGAGTGTCGTAGACTGTGCTGTTGGAATCAATGGCAGTCACGACGGCGCTTGGAGCTGCAGTTCGGCGGCCCCACATGTTGGCTGGAGGCGCCGTCAAAAGTATGCAGATGGTCAATCATGCCCAAATTCGGAGCTGTGTGCGAAGATTAGCGATTCCCGTACATGGCTGATATACCGGTTTGGAATGCAATAATGCTCACCATTGAATCCCACGATCCTGTGCATAACGACATGGCGTCGTTGCTCACGCCGAGGCAGCTCACACGGTTGTCGTGGCCTTGAAGGGTGCCGACTCGCTCCCCACGTAGAACGTCCCAAACCTGCTTGATAGTCAGCCGTGCTTCTCCGAGCGAGACCAGAACTTGTATGGGTAGTGACAACTAACCTTGCACTCAAAATCGTCGTAACCGGCGAAAAGTAGTCTTCCTGAGACGGAAAACGCAACGGAAGTGATACCGCATACAGGCTCGCCAATCTGAGAATGGATTAGCACATGTGCAGGCATGCGTTAGGTCGTCGAATTGTGCTCACCGTATACGCTTGCAGCTCTCTATCCGCGCGGATATCAAACAGCCGGCAAGAGGCGTCGTCGCTGCCTGTTCCAAAAGCGTTGCCATTAGGGAAGAATTGGATGGCATTGATATCCGAGTCGTGCGCGGCAAAAGTCTGCGTGCACTTCTGTTGCCTGATATCCCACAGTTTCGCAAAAGCATCGCAAGCGCCCGAGACGAATTGGTTGTTATCCAAGGGGTTTATGCTCAAGCTCATCACATCTCCGAGGTGGTCAGCGAATTCCGTGATCTTTTGGCCAGTCTCAATGTCCCACAGCACGCAGGTCATATCACCCGAGGAGGTGAGGATCCGTCTGTCGTTGATAAATCTGCAGCAACTCAAATAGCCGGAATGGCCGCTGAGCTCTCGAGCCACTCGTGTCGGTCCTTCTCGAGCAGAGAGATTGTAAATGGAGCAGATGTTGTCGAGACCGCCACAGGCAACATAGTTACCACTGGGTGAGTATGCGCAGGTCATGACCCAAGATGACCGCAGGGGAATCGCGTGCACTTTGTTGGTCGTATAGGCATCCCAGATGATCAGCTTGCCATCTTGCGAAGCCGACACCAAATGTCTGCGGTCGGTCGACCAGTGCATGGCATAGATTTTGGCCAGATGGCCTTTGAGCGTCCGTCTCGTCTTCATGGCCAGTCGCGGCAGCTGTTCTGTTTGTCGTCGCGCGACATCGCGTACTGTCAAGGAGCAATGTAAGCCTGTGATCACTTCATACGAGCCCGCATGCTGCGTAGCACGCAGCACACTGGCGCATTGGACTCACGTGTGGTGTCTGCGAGCTCATCTTTCTTGCGCTTTATTCGGTCCTTGAGCGCCTCGGCGTCTCGCCTCGCTATCTGGATCTTGGTCTGGATACTCTCGTTCGTGTCCGCCATGCCGGCTGGCCGCGACGACGCTGGAGTCGGCCGTGGTGCGCGCACTCAGGGTCGGTGGGGAAGGACGGGCGGCGGAGCAAGGGAGTCGGCGTGGTGCAATCGAGCAAGCCCAGGTGAAGCTTGGGGGCTGTCGCGGCTCGTCTGTCCAGCCTGCTGCGCCGCTCACGTCGGTAGCAGGTCGCGAAGGGTAGGTCAGGCACAGGAACAAGCACGCACCGGCAGCGGGCGTCGTCGCGAGGCGTGCGGTCCGGAGAGGTCGACGTCCAGAGCAGCGGCGTCAGTCCGGGCGAGATGCGTCTGTCGGCGGCGGCCACACAGAGGTGTGGAAAGGTGGAAGAGCGCAGCCAACAACGGGCAGAAAGGGCGTCCGAGCTCAAAACCCAAGACGGTCTAATCTCCCTGCTTGGACGACGACAATATAATGCTTCGCGGACCGCGGAGCAGCGGCGCGCACAACGGGCAGCGGAGACACGAGACACGAGCTGACGATGGAGCGGAGCGGAGCGTGCGAGGTGCTGGCGCCGGTGTGAGTGAATGATGAGCTCGCCGCCCTCGCAGCGGTCGAAAGTGCGAGTAAACCCAGTGCGACAGCGCGGCCGGGCAATGGAACCAGGACGGGCTGACTCGGTACACCTTGCCGTGCGAATCGAGCCACAGCGAGATTATTATCGACTCCCTTCCTGGTCGCTCGAGCACACCACGACGACGGCGCTGCCTACGCGCGCATAATATAATCACGCTCGTTGCTGTTCGCTCCTCGTCCGTCCGCCCCCATCGGAGCGCGACCGGTGCGTCTCCCAGCCTGTGTGATCTGCGCACCGCGCCCATGCATTATTGGCCTTGTGCCGACACGCCTTGGCCGCACAGCTGCCGTAAGCTCGCTGTTCTGGAGGAGTGGCTTGTCGATCAACCTTTTCGAGGTTATGCAAGGAACAGGGTGCTTGACGAGGTCGCTCCCATTCGTCTTTGGCGAACCACTCATTTCTCCGCGTCCTTAAGCGATCCTGGCTGTACGTATCATTTCAATACTGCTGTGCATCCCCTCACGTCTGCAGACGCCTTGGAAGCCTTCATTGTCGTCAATTCCCAGACGATGTCGACGAATGTGCGCGAATACCAAGGCCAAACATGCATTACTGCAGTATCATGATCTGGCTGAAAGGAAAGTACCGCGAAGACCCACCCAATGCAAGTCGTATCGATTGTGCTACACCGCGCCGCTCACGCTCTATCGAAGTAGCGTACCAAGCGGTTCTTGCGTGCGCAGTTCCAGTCACGCACTTCTATCACAGAACTCCTGGCGGTATAGTACTCATGGCAGTATCTACTGTAATCTCGAATCGTAATGCAACAGAGCACACAGGGGAGGATAAGACAATGTCACTTGATGCACACATCTGGGGCTGCTTTGCTGCTAACCATGCCTGGCTAATAATTGCAGCAGTTATACCATCGTTGTGCAAACGTTGCTGCTGCATTTACGTGAACCAGCATGATGTTCTCCAGCCCAGTGGCTGTGGTAGGTTTGGTGGCGCAGCGAAAGAGCTCAAACGACATACCCGTTTTTAGGCGGTGCTCTCGGTCTCAGACTCCTCGAACCACCCCCCTACCGATAACTCCTCCGTCATGCATACAGGACGATATGGTGCATCAAGCATATCACAAGGCACGGCGGGTCAAACTGAAGGCGCGGTAGAGTTCGTGATCGGTTATTGTGCGAATTCATGGATGGCCATTACGAAGGGTGCCAGCAGTGGGCGAGCAGTTGGTCAAGGCGTGATGTGTGCAATGACACCTTTTGTGCTTCAAATTCGCAGCTGCAGATGTCGAGCTAACGCCTGCTCTTCATCGAGTCTTCCCGTGATTGCAGTCAACATCTCGTAGAACGCCGTTCCTGGTATGCCGCATTTCGCTCATCTTTCGGGTAGTCCATTGCGTTCGTGCCCCATCAAGGTCAATGACCATCCCAGTCCTCCGAACATGCATTTATCGGTGCTATCATTTATTAGCTTAACCACTCCCCATCTCATTTCTTCCGCTTGCTTTACCTTTGTGAATCCGATGTCTGCAGCCTTCTCGCGGAAGCACTGACGGCAGATGTTGAGGCCGTACTTGCGGACCAGACCAGCCTTGTGGGTGCAGACACGGCTAATTGAGTGTTAGTCCTCCAAGATCTTTGCTCTGACTACTTCTCCTCCTGCTCGTGATTCCTCTGACATACCAAGCTCTTGCTCCCTTGCCGTAGGTGCGTGGGCGCGAGTACCAGACTGCATCAAACGTTAGTCGGCCATCACCTCCGAGCCATTTCGTGCGGTCGCCGTACCAGATTCGTGAGACATGGTCGCGGTGTTGCTTCGTGTGTGATTTGAGAGGAAGCGGTTCGCTGGTTGTCGGTCGGCGCTGGGCGGTTGCTGTCTGCTGAGTCTTCAATCTCGCAATTCAGCGTAGGTGTGGAATTCGGACTGGTCGGGGACCGTGCGCCGTGCGCCAAGCCCGCATCCAGCGGGAAGCCCGCCAAAGTCCTGTCACTTCTTCTGCACTTCACATTCTGCTCCATGCGCCTGCTCTTATTTGAGCAGAAGCCAATGTTTCCACGCCTCACATTCTTGCCAGGCAGAGACCGATGTAGATTGAACATCTGAGCTGGGAAAGTCTGCATGTTGTCCCAGCAAATTTCGCCATGCCAAAGGACAAATTGAGCTACGATTCCACGCTGCCGCCATTCCTACAACGACTTCATGAACAAAAGGCTGGGCGAGGGGACACGGACCGTCACGAGCAGCCCATCGCGCGTGCAAAGCGCGTCAAGGATCCCAAGGAGGACGATGGCCCAACTGTTGTCGGCGAGAGCGGTGAAACGCTGAGTAAGGAAGAATACGAGAAACTTCAGGAAGCCAATGCTGGCGTGGACGACACCTCTAACGTAAAGGGAGAGAGTGACCCGGCCGCCGAGCCGAAGATGTCAGGCGCTCTTCCGAAGGACTCCCTGCACGGCAGAAACGTCAAGGTCACTGACGGCACTGCGCAAAAGAAACGCAAAGCAGCAAAAGTGGTTGGCAACGATGACGAATCCCAGGTTGATGGCGAGACGATATCTTCAGGCCAGAAGCAGTCCAAAAAGCCGAAAAAGAAACCGAAATCAGTGAAGCTTGCGTTCAACGATGATGAAGGAGACTGAATTATCCCCGACTGTTGGTCGCACATCCACTAAATCCAGCAGCGAGAGCCGGGAAGGAGTCAAAGAAATTCAGACGTCACTCCAATTCAATCTCCGGAACACTCGTATGAAAGGCCCATTGGTAAGCTCACACCATCTCTCACCACCAGCACAATGATGATACTCTTATATTGGAGCTGTCTAACTCCCAAATTGGGACATGGCGAAAGAAACTATACGCAAAACCTCTGAAAGGCGCAGCCGCTACCTGTTCTATACATTGCTTGGCGGTCGATCAAAGGCTGACGACGAGTCGTAGATTCAAAGTCATGTTCTAACGCATGACCAAAACAAGCTATTTGGGAGAACAACATGTTTCCAGCATCAATTGGCATTGGCAGTCAGCACTCGAAATGCAGCTAGATCTTCCACTCCGATGGATACCACACGGCATGCCACTCGGATTGGTCAGCCGGACCACGCGCCCTGTGCGGACTGTCGGCATCCTTTGTCTTGCAAGCTAAGGTGAGATTCTACTTGCACCGGGAGCCATGGCGTGCCCGATTGTCGGCCATGATACACATCTCAATTGAAGTGTGCGCGGAACGGTAAGCGGCCGACGCATAATGCTGTAGTGGCATGAAACAATCGATAGTAAATTAGAGTTCTTATGGCCACATAGGGCAAGACCCGCACACGGCTTGTGCTTGCAGATGAACTGCCGTATGTAAAGACGGTGGGCTTCCATGGAGATGCAGAATCCCGTCACATCCGCTTTGCGACCTTTTTTCTCGAGTAGCATGGCGAACAGCTCTGACGTGTATGGCGGCCCGCTCGAAGATGGCACCTCAATCTTCACACATATTGCTGAAGGTCTCGCCAAAAACCCTGATGGATTGGCTGTGATCACAATGCATCAACCACCCGACCATCTTTCTGAGCTCACCACCTACAAAACGAGTCTGGAGTCCAGTGGCTTGGTGTCAGGAAATACGTCTACTCGCAACTGCCTGGCATGGACTTACAATCAGCTACATACGGCTGCCGTTAAACTGGCAATTGGCCTGCAACAACGAGGCATCCAACCAGGCATGAGGATCGCAACATTTTTACCAAATCGCGTGGAATACCCGCTCTTATTGTGGATGTCTGCACTGCTCCGTGTGACGCTCTGCTCTCTCGATCCTGGTGCAACACAACCTCCTCGTGAAGCTGAACTGGAGTCATTCCTGACTAGATTGAAACCCGATGCCGTCGTGACGCTTGGTCCGCCTGCCGGTACGCAAGTTGAGGCTGTCCTTTCAAGAACAGGCGTGCCAACTCCTAAAGTCAAGATCGTCCTCGATGGCGAACCACGTGCGAGCTGGAATACTATTCTCGACATCGCGGGTCAAGTCAGGATGAATAAAAGCGAGACCGAAGCACTTGTCGCTTCTGCGCTGCACGACGATCCGAACAGGACAAGCTTCATACTCTTCACCTCAGGTACCTCGTCCGGCCGGCCAAAAGGCTGCGTCCGCCGCGTGACTGGCACAACTAATTCACTCCATACTCTGCGATGGGGCGACGAATTCCATGCTAAATCACGAGTCGTAGTTTCCACTGCCAATTTCCGCGTCATCTGTCCGACACTACATCTTTCCGCCTGGAAAGCCGGTGCTTGCGCAGTCATGCCCGACCCCACGAGAGGCGTTCAAGGAACGATTCAGGCGATTCGTGAGCACGAGATCACATTCTTACTCTTCATCCCAGCTCTCCTACATGCTTTTGTAGCAGAGCTGCAAACGACAGGGAAGTCTCTAGACACAAGTAGTACTAAGGCGGTTGTGCTAGGAGGCGACATGGTGACACGCGACCTTATGGTTAAAGCAGCGAAGACTTTCCCGAAAGCCAATATATTTGCTACACATGGCATGACGGAGGGTGACAGTCTGTTCGAGTGGCCTTTCTTGAATGGTGCCAATGGTGTGGAAAGTATTCCCTACTTCAAAGATATTTGCCCTCTGGGTAAGGTTGCGAAAGGCGCTCATCTTCGCATTCGTGATCCGGGCACCGGGAGGATTACTCGTCGAGGCGAGCCTGGAGAATTGGTTGCGCGCTGTAAGAGTATCATTAAGCACTATCTCGATCACACCAATGGAGAAGCCTTTTTGCAGGACCAAGAAGACGGTAAACAGTGGTTCAGGACAGGCGATTTGGCTGTCATCAATGAGGATGGGCTGATCTACATTCTGGGTCGCATTAAAGATATTATCATGCGAGCTGCAATTCCCATCACACCTGCTGCGCTCGAGAACTGCATTGCGGTCTTCACCGGTTCCTCGGCGGCGGTCTTGGCGTGGCCGCATGCCACGTTTGGGCAAGTCCCGTTCGCTGTCGTAGAGGACTTGCATGGAAAGACGGCAGAAGAGGTCGAGGGCCAGGTCTTGACAATGTTTGGGAAAGACTACGCATTGGAAGGCGTGGTGACGTTGCGACAGTTGGGACTTGATTCGTGGCCATTAAATGCGACAGGGAAAATCATGAAGTTAGAATTAATGCCGAAAGTGGAAGAATATTTGGTCAAAAGGTCTCTGCCTCCGACGACATGAGGATAGAGGGAAAAGCGCAAAGAGAACAAAGTGGAGAAGGGAGAATTATTCATTGAACTTCCTGCTCACGTTCTCACATTCATCGACGACCGTAAACATCAACAGCCGAAACGCTTCGATGTGTCTTTGCGGCAGACGACTGCGGCAATTCACTCTTCTTCGCTTCCCACAAAGCAAGAAAGTCCTTCGCTAGAACCCATTTATCAGTGCCCTTGTCTGGAGCATCTGCTTGCTTTTCGAGTGCGCCCTGCGCAGCCTCTATCATGTGGATCGTCCTTGCAATGCATCGTTCGACGTTAATGTCTAATTTTGCGTCGTCAGCGGCTTTTTGTCCCACGACGGAGATGAATTCGACAACGCGATCCTGCCGTTTATTCTTTTTTAGTGCTTGGGATGTTTCTCTGGCACGATCCATCATCCATTCCATGCGATTGACTCCGGCCGGCGGAGAGGGTGGTGGGGAGGGGTTGGCGGATCGGGACTTCATTATAGATAAGCTGATGATGTAGGGTTTGAAGGGAGTTGACTGGTCAGACCTGCTGATCAGTGCGAAGGAAGAAATGAAATGGGATTGCTGTAAGGTGCATAAAGATACTGAAGGGGAATATGAGTAGGTGTATGGAGCACTATCAAAGAGCTAATAATGGCACAAGAACAAGAGCAGAAAATGACAGGAGTTTCTTGGGGTCTGGACAAAGAAATGATGCAGAACGAAGGGAGACTCCGTATCAATGGCATGGACGTCGCGATTGCTAAAGAAGGAGGTCGTGAAATAATTCGCTGGAGAGTAGCTTGGATCGTGTTGAATTCTGAGTATGGGTCATACCTGATGACTTACCTGCAAACCTACACTACTAAATATTGTCATACATGCTAGACCATGCACTGCTTGTCAGATGCCTATCAGAGACACGGAGATCAAGAACTTTCACTCAGGCTTCGTCGTGAGCTTGGAGTGCTTGAGCTCAATACAGGAGCGCTGGCAGGACGCGGAATCCGTGACACGCTACGCGAGCTGACACTGGTAGTCGATCCCGGCGCGGTCGATGCGGAGCTAGATGTAGAAGTCGTCGATGTGCAAGCAACCGAGGCCGGTCGTGGGATCCGCGAGGGGCAAGGAGAGGCCGCCAGTGGCTTATACTCATCGATTGTCTGCATCACGTCCACCAACAGTCGATTAGTCCGCTCAATCTTGTAACCTTGGAGCTTTCTGCCAAGGCTGCCGGTGTACTGCTTCGCGCGGGCATGATCTTCTTCGGCTGCTTCGGACGGAGTGAGCTCGAATGGCAGGAGCTTAGGGCGGTCGAGTTGTGCCTGTGCAGTCTCAATCAGCGTTGTAGTCTTGGCAATAGCGCGCTCCAGTCTAAGTCGCTCCTCGAAATCGAGCGATTGGGGAAGCACAGGGGGTGGAGCAGCAGCGACGACAGGGACGACCCTTCGAGCTCGGTTCATGTAGTACACGAGATAGCTCACACCAGGTGGCGGTATATCGAGGGGTCTGCTGTTGTCCGACATTGGGGCTCTCCTGTTTGTTGTTATGGTTCGTTGGCTGTTGATCAGAAGGAGATTTCTGTCTGTCGCAGAGGATCTGTGGAAGAAATTGAGATGCTGAGGGCCAGGAGAGTAGAGTTTTATGAAGAACGCGTGAGCAGTGTCAAAGGCATTGTCTGCTTCGGACAAAGCACATTCTCGCAAGCTTCTTGTGCTGCGTTCATTGTCTGCCGCCTTTGATGCATGTCGATGCGGGCAACTCGAAAGAGATGTGGATGGTCTGGTGATGAGAGGCCATTGACCACGTCAGCCGTCCCGTTCGTCGCCGTGCAACATGGTGGCCCGATGGCGGTGGGTGAGGGGCGGCGCGACAGCAGAGATGAAACGACGATGATGAATGCCGCAGCCACTCGATGCTCCGCCACAGCGCCCGTCTATTTCCATCTGCAGGACCAGACCCCTTCTCAGCCTTGCAGACACGCGCTGCACACGAACGACCCGCTGCATCTTTTTCGGTGCCTTTGTTGCATGCCGTCACGCCCGTTGCGCCTCGACCATCGCCGCAACTGCTCACGCACGCACATCCACCAACATTGGACCACTTGGCGAGTTGCGCACGGCAGAACCCTGCACGCAACGCGCAATCAGCGCCTGCCACCTTCCGAAGCCAAAGCCACAACTGGGGACCAAGCACCTCCATTCTACAGACATCACCCTTCCACCGCACACACCACAGTCGCTACACGTCTCGCCCGTCATGGCGGCGCATGACTACTACACGAACAACAACCACAACTACTACAACGCCACTCCTTACGATAACTACTCCTACCGAAACGATGCGCCTCTTCCATCCGTTCCCCAGCAACCGCATTCGCCTTTAGATGACCGCGCGAGTCCGTACACACATCAGGCGCCACAGCACAGCTACCCAGGAGCGAGCGGGAGGAATCATCACGATGGAGATCCCTTTGACGACGGCAATGCGATTCCACTAGACGGAAGGAAACCGAACAAGTACGATTCAACAAACACAGTCTCGCCCGTGTTGCCGCATGAGCAGGACGACCCTTTTGTGCGAGATGCAGACCCTCGGAGGAAGAGACGGCGTGCGGATGGCCTTGCGACCCCCAAGCAGGGCTGGTTCAAAGGCAGGATTACATGGATGGTCTTCATTCTGACATTCGCCCAAATCGTCGTCTTCGTGGCGGAATTGATCAGAAACGGTGTCCTCACGGGTACGCCTATTGCCATCAAGCCGTCGTTCAACCCTATGATTGGTCCTTCGCCGTATGTGCTGATCAACATGGGAGCGCGGTATCAGCCCTGTATGCACACCATGCCGGGCGTCCAGGACAATGCTGTGCCTATCTCGTGGCCCTGTCCGAACGCAACAGCGACCACTGGCGACAGTGTTACATGTCAGTTGTCAGATCTCTGTGGTTTCGATGCCGATCAGAACCCGCGCGTGAATGGCTCCCTAAACGACAAACCTGCTCCCGATCAATGGTGGCGCTTCATTGTACCCATTTTCCTTCACGCTGGCATCATCCATATTGGCTTCAATATGCTGCTGCAGCTAACTCTGGGACGAGACGTCGAATTGCTGATTGGTAGCATCCGATTTGCCGTCTTGTACTTCGCCTCTGGCATCTTTGGCTTCATCTTGGGTGGCAACTTCGCTGCTACGGGCATAGCATCCACTGGAGCTTCGGGCAGCTTGTTCGGCATATTAGCCATCACCCTGCTCGACCTACTGTACACATGGAAGGAGCGAAGAAGTCCGGCCAAGGATTTGATGTTCATCTTCATCGACGTGGTCATCGCATTCGTGCTCGGTCTTCTGCCTGGACTGGACAATTTCTCACACATCGGAGGTTTCTTGATGGGACTGGTCCTGGGTGTTTGTCTTTTGCGCTCACCTACAGCCATTGGGCAACGTACATCAGACCCAATGTACACCCACGTTGCCGATCAAAATGATCGAAATGCAACACTCAAGGCCTTCGTCAAGGATCCTGTTGGCCACTTCAAGGGCCGAAAGGGCGTCTGGTGGGCCTGGTGGCTGGTCCGCGCAATCGCTCTCGTTGGGGCATTGATCGCTTTCATTTTACTTTTGAAGAACTTTTACGAATGGCGCGGCGGATGTTCTTGGTGCAAATATTTGTCATGCCTTCCGATCAAAGTGGGCGACACAGATTGGTGTAGCATTGGCAACCTAGACTTCACCAGTACAACCACGAATAGTACCCCGAAACGCAGTCTCCTGGAGTTGACGAGGGATGTTTTCGAGTTACAGAACTGAACGCAAGGGCGTCTCGTACTGAATGCGAGTCTGAAGTGGGCAGAAAGCTACATTGAGCGCACACGGTACTCGGTGAAGCGAAGATCAAGAACAGGGATATTAATGTGTTTTTAGCGAGGCGCTGGGGTTTTAACGACAGAGCGGGCCAGCGGCACCGCCTATTGAATGGCTTGCATATGTAAAAGATCTGATCCGTTCATGCATCGGGCAAAGAAAGCGAGCACAACTTGGACAAGATCCATGAGACTTGAAGCATATTAGGATGCAATTGATTAGTGTCATCCGAAACCTTTTCCTGCTTACCTGCAAAACTATATAATAACATCAGCTTCACCCGATACATTTTTCCGCTTACCTGTTGCTAGCATATGCCACCATATCAACCGACGCGAGATGCACTACTGCATGCCGCCCCTCTCACACGCATAACACATTACGGGAGCTCGAGCAGGTCGTTAGACGTTCTAACTTGCAACCTCATGTCACAATACAGCAGACCAGCACGCCGACAACAATGTTCCTTCGCATCGCGAGCGGCTTACTGACAGCCTGGATCATCACTCACCTGTACAAAATCTTCTACAACCACTTCTTCCACCCTCTATCTCGCTTCCCCGGCCCAACAGCAGTCTCCACAGGCTGGTACAAAGCTTATCAAGAAATCCATCTCGCCCGGAATTGGTTTGATGTCCTGAAAGAACTCCACGCGACCTATGGCGAAATCGTTCGCGTTGGACCGAATGAGCTGCATTTCTGCTCTCCTACCGCGTATCATGAAATCTACAATAATATGAATCGGTGGGATAAAGATGAAGTGCTTTATACTTCCTTTGGCGAGGATTCGAGCTCGTTCGGGTATGTAAAGTATCGGGATGCGAAGATGAGGAAAGATGTTTTGGCGCCGATGTTTTCGAGACGAGCGATTTCGGAATTGCAAGGTGTTGTGAAGGCGAAAATGATCAGGTTGTGTGGGGCTTTGGAGAGGAATTGGAAGGAGGGGAAATCGAGTGATGTTTTGTTTGCGTTGAGGTGTTTTACGTTGGATACGATTGTGGAGTATTGTTTTGCGAAGGATGTGGAGAGCACGGAGGTGACGGATTTTCAGGTATGTGTTTTGATCTTCGATGAGATGATGTTGGAGTGTGACGGTATGCTGATTGAATTGATTGCAAGGCTCCGGTCGTGGTGGCCATGGATGCTTCGTTGCCTAGCTTCATCCTGTTCAAGCACTTTTCGCTGCTCCGAAAGACCGTTTTCAGTCTTCCGGGATGGCTGACGAAGTTGAGCAATCCGGCACTGGCTGGGTTGGTCGATTTGCACGAGCTGCTCGGTGCCCAGGTCAACGAGGTGGTGCAGAATCCAGCATCATTGCAAAACAGTCCTCATCCAACGATTTATCATCGACTCATGGACCCCAAACTCAACACAGCAGCAGGGATACCTCCACCAAAGAGTCTGTTTGAGGAGGCACTGGCTCTAGTCTTTGGCGCTGTTGACTCCGCCGCCAACACGACTATGCTGGGGACATATCACGTTTTGCAAAATCCCAGGATCAAAAAACGGCTCCTAGAAGAGCTAGAAACAGCATGGAAGGAGACATCGAACTCCAGAGCGTCCAACGCTTCCAGCAACGATGATCCTCACGCCAAGCTCTCATCGATCCCCTCAATCGAAACTCTCGAACGCCTCCCCTACCTAACGGCCATAATCAAAGAATCTCTCCGTCTCTCCCCAGGCGTCCCACATCCTCTCTCAAGAGTCGTCCCATCAGCAGGAGCAACGATCAGCAACCAACACATCCCACCAGGAACCATTGTCGGAATGTCTCATCTATTTGTCCACTATGCTCCTGAATGCTTCTCTTCGCCCGAGAACTTCGATCCGGAGCGCTGGCTTCAACCTGACAGTGCCGCACTAGAAAAGTGGCTAGTGTCTTTCTCTCGTGGACCAAGAGCATGCCTAGGACTCACACTGGCCATGTGTGAATTGTACTTCGCATTTGCTCTCCTGTTCTGGAAGTTTGATCTTCAACTAGACGGGACGAAAAAAGAGCACCTGGCGTATCGAGAATGCTTTCTGCCTTCGTTTCGAGAACCTCATATGCGGGCTTTCTGTAAGCCGGTCGTGAGATGAGAAATTGTCAGTATTTTCTTGAGGATGAATGTGCTTATCAGGCGGGAACTTTGTGAAGCTGAATGTCATGTAGGACCATCGTCGTAACGGATGGCAGCCTGAAATTTCGTCTCTGTATGGAACACAACATCTATCGCTCAGTCGCGCTGTCTTTTTGTAATAACACAATCTCGTTTACTCGCACAAACCTCCGGATCGCTTCCGATTCTTGTTACATACATAGGGGTGTCGGGAGGGTATCGTATCTAAAGTAGTTTCGCCATGAGAGGTCACCTTGACCAAACTCAAGATGGGCAAGCAATCACTCTCTCGAGACGTCACGGCCGAAAAGCGAGGACTTGACCCAGTCCATGATGACCAAGATGCGGTTGCGTGCTGTATCGTCATTAGCTTAACATCGAAATGTGTGCGAATTGTGTGAACTTACTGCTGAAGCACATACTCAAGTATGCCGATCGCCAGAACAAGTAGGTCAATTGTCCTCCACTTGCAAGATTTCCAGTAAGCCAAGAGATATCAGCGACAGCCTTTTCACTGCCGATGTACGCCAAGGATCCTTGATGCGAGTACTCGAATGGGCCCATTTGCTGCACGCGGCGCAGACGCTTCTGAAGGTCCTTGATCTGTTCAAACACCTTGTTGCGGGCCTCCTGATTTGCTGCCTTTTCTTGGTCTTCTGAGAGTACCTTGAGCTTGGCCTCGATCTCTTCCGTCTTAGCCATCTGGTTGAACAGGCGTGCCAGGAAGCTACCTTCTTGAGAGGCGACTTGTGCAGTTGGTGCGTAGTTCGCGACGGCGCAGTCACCGACAGCCCATATGTTCTCAGTGCCTTTCACGACGAGGTACTCGTTGACAGCCAGCCCACGACGCGAGTCTTTTTGTGCAGGAATCTGGTTCATGAGATCCTTCACGATAGGTCGAACCGCATTTCCAGTGGCCCACACGAGCAAACCATAAGGAATTTTCTCAGTGACCTTTTGTCCCTCGGCGTTGGTGTATTCGGCTTCGATATGCTCCGCCTCCACTTTTTTGACCATTGTCTTTGTGCGGATATCGATGGTCTCCTCCTTGAACGTCTTTTCGGTGTAATCAATCAGGCTCTTGGAGAACGAGGGCAGAACAGATGGCAGAGCTTCGATGAGAGTGACGTGGAAGTTGTCCTGGATCTCGGGCATCCACTTCTTGAGGTCATCCTCGAAAAAATCTTGCAATTCACCGGCAAATTCGACACCAGTTGGACCACCACCGACCACGACCATGTGTAGCAGACGCTTACGCTCCTCTGGCGATTGGTCCTTGAACGAGGCAGTCTCGCAGCAGTCCATGATTCGCTTTCGAATGCGTTGTGCATCTCCAACTTCCTTCAAGAAGCAACCGTGCTCGCGCACACCCGGGATTCCAAAGGTGGCGTTCTCAGCACCAACACCGACCACCAGCATGTCGAAGGGGACCTGATTCGATGAAACGCTGCCCTTGACCTCGGAGTCATCATTGATGTAGACAACCTTCTTTTCGTAGTCAATCTTGGTCGCTTCAGCTTCATAGTATTTGACCTGAGTCTTCTTGTGGCGAAGGAAGTTGCGGATGGGTTCCATGATGCTGCGGTGCTCGATCGTGCCGGTGGTACATGATGGGAGGAGCGGCGTGAACAGGAAGTAGTTTCGTGGAGAGATGACAACGACGTTGTAGTTTTCGGTATCGAGCTTCTTCAAGAGCGAGACAGAGCCCCAGCCAGTGCCTGAATGTAATTAGTATGCGCATTGCCAATATATCAATGACGCGCCCTCAACCTACCCAGCACGACCAATGTCTTCTTGTTCGGATCTTGTTCGGCCTGCTCAGCGGGATTGCGGTCGACGTAGATGGTGTAGCCCGTGTAGATTAGAGTGCCAGCAAGAGAGAGATATGTGAGTCGCCAGGTCCACTTCAGGAAACGCCATGATCCCTTTTTCACCTGCTGCTGATCTGGCAGCTTGTCTGACACCTTGTCCGCGAAGCCCCTCTGGAACTGCAGTCGGGGGATCTGTGTCGTCGTCCGAGTCGCATTGGCAGCTCGCAGTGGCTGTTGGAATGGCGTCGTTCTCTGTGCAGTCGCGAATCCGCGCTGGCCGGCCAGCTTCAAGCCCATCGATGCGCTCAACCGAGCCAGCGGCCTGGCAGCGGCTGGAGTCGCCATTGTCGGCAGCAGCAGCAGCGGCGATGCCGGGGATGGGAACACAGGTGGACTGTAGTTGTCGCGCTGCTGTGTTGGGGGAAAAGAGCTGCACCCAGGGACTGCAATCTTTTGTCAACGACGTCCGAGCTTCTACGTCTTCGGCGCTACGGCGCTACTCGCTCATCAGCTAAATCGAGCAGACCGGGCCGCCGGATCCGCGCGTGCGATGCTTGTCTGCTTGGCTCGAACGCTGGTGAATTGAAGATCTATGGCAACGGCGTCATTCACGGTAGGACATGTCGTGATAGTGTATTTGCTTATACTACTGACCACGTTGAGGGACGACCGCGAAGAAATTCGTCTCGTTATCTGATCGACAAGCATCACTGGCACTTATCTTCCAGCTGTGACGACGGTGACGCCATCTGCTCCATCGGCGCCAATGAGTGAGACAAGGCGAAGGTAAGCCGAACAACAGCGAACAACACTCAATTATTCACAGAGAGTCTCTATAGACGTTCCAGCCGAGCAATTATGTTCCCATACTCCGATGCTCCGTATCCTACACAAGCAAAACGAATATTCTTCTTCTATGCTCCTGGGCAACCATTGCACTGTCAATGCCTCCATTCGCCGTCGTTCATCATCGTACATAAAAAGATCAGAATCGCAACTTCGGGTATCCATAACAATTCGCCTTGAGGCGAAAACTCTTCCGAACTTCCGCACAGGGCAGAGGAAACCGATGTCACCGTCCCAGCACTCCCACGCACGCCATTGCTGCAGCGAGAACCATCGTTCCTAATGAGATATATGCTGATCGCATTGTGCTAGACGGGCTAGGCAATGTATCAAATGGACTTCCCTGCCCGCTGTAGTCGTTGCTGCTGGGTTGCCCATTCCCACCAGAACCCGTTGCTGTTGGTGTTACCAGGCTCGAGCTGTCAACGACTATGGTAGTTTGCTCAGTAGCTGTTGGGACTAGGCTGCTCGATGTGACAGTCTCGCTCGTACTCGCCGTACTCTCCGTGCTTGTGGGACTCATCTCTGTGCTGGATGTACTCGGAACGCTTTGTGTGCGGCTTCTCGTGGTCGGGGCTTGGCTGGAAGTGGTTTCGGTGTCTTGGTCTGGTGCTTTGGCGGAGCTCCCACAAAGAGCCTTTGGTCCGTTGCCAGCGAGGAATTGTGTGAGGATTGGAAAGTCTTCGAGGTCTGCATTGTCGCAAGCGTCTTGCACCCTCTGTTCCATGTCCTGCATGCCTTGCGCGCAGGCTGGACTGCAACCATTGCCGTCTTGTGGAAAATCTTCCGCCACGCATCCGCTGATGGTCGCCGTATAGACCTTCGCACAGGCAGCAGGTAGACTCGATGGGTCTGGATCGTTCTTGTCAGATTTGAAGTTGCTCAGGCTCACTGTTGCGAATGCCACCGCGGGCAGCGCCAGCAGCGCTGCGGCTCCATCCAAGCGCATGTCGCGAAGAAAACACCCAATGTCTGAGTTGATGCTGATGATGTTGCCTTGGCTGCAGAGGGCGCGCAAACGGCTTCGAGCCTCGTGCTGAAGCGGCAGCTGGGGCGAGACTCGAGAGCTGCTTGCAATGTGGTTGATGAGATTCGCGGCCGCGCCTTCCGTCCTTAATTTCACCGTAGCGATCGAATGCCTTACTCGTGAGTAATGAACGAGCGGCAGCACCAGGCCGCAAGGGGGTCGATGGATCTCAATTGCTGATGAACTTCTGGAAATGTCGCTGCGCTGGTATGTGGAAACAACGTGAGCGGAGAAACAGCGTGCCGCCGCAACGGAAGGTGCTGTTCACAACGGAAAGGAAAGTATAACAAAATGACCGCCCGCGATTCGTGCTATTGCAGTCCTGTCATACAGCAAAACTGGAGAAGAGAAAAGCGAATTTGTTGGTCGTCGCCAGACCCGTGGCACTCGCCTTCTGGTCAACAATTCATTCCAGTCTGGCGTGCCGCGCTCAGCACTTGCGCGAGCTGCACAGCAAACACTCCGCGCTCAAAACGTGAGACGCACATAGAGAGGTTCTTCTCATTCGACCTGCAGGCAGACCAACGAGCAAATCAGAACGCGAGACCATGTCGCCGAACAGTGCTGACAGGGATGTGAGGTCAGTCTGAAACCGTTTCAGGTCGAGATGCCTCGGGCCGCTTTTTACGGCCAACGTCATTTCTGCCGTCCATCCATTGCCCTTGCCTCTTGATTTCCGTAATATGAACTTCACATCGACACATTGATGCTGAACCAAGAATCGAAGGCGTTTCCTCAGCCTCCACAGCTATCACTGTACATCATGTTCGCCGTGGATGGAAATGCCGCTCTGACACTAGTGACTGGTGGAAAGACTTAAGCGCCGTGAGCGTCCGTCTACAGAGCCTCGGGTTTCAGCCATACGAACCGATAACCACACGATCAGTACACACTTGCACGCTTCGTATCATGCCTGAATTGTGCAACAATTCTGCACACAGTGCATCGGCAGCTGAGTCTTGGCCTTGGTTCTCGCCGGATCGGAGAATTCGCACCGCACGAGTCTAGATAGCATATCACATGAACGCCAAGACCACCTGGTATGGCAGCGCCATCTGCGTTCCACTAGCCATGTCAAAGCACTAGCAGACCAACTTATGGTCGCGCCAATGCATCACCTGATCTCGAAAAAACTGTTCACGATTCCACACATACCATCATACCAGAAAAGCGAATTTTTGAACCGGCGCGCGTGGGGACGATGTGACGTGTGCCCGACTGCAAAACTTCGACCCGACACCAGTGGTGGAGCCCATTAGCGGCGGAGATTCTTCAGAGCCACGAGAAGCACGGCCGCGCGAGAGAGTGCAGTTTCCGCATCAGCCTCATCCCGAGCGTCATCCGCTAGAAGTGCGAGTGTGCATTTGGAACACGAAACCCCTGGCTCGAGGCTCGCAGGTCTTCACTCCACGTCAAGTTGACAAAGTTCGATCAGATTTGGAAATATGTCGCTCCATCGATTCGTGTTGCAGATTCATAGTCTGCAAAATTGGGTATCGTCGTGATGAGCTCTCCCTAAACTTCTGGTGTCTACCCAAGGCAGCGACTGACGTGCCTGTTTCTCTATGTAGATTACAGTTTAGCGCTCAACGCCCGCAAATGATGTGTGAGTACAGCCAATTGGCGTTGTCTCATTCAATTTTAAAGCCAATAGACTGTGCACTATTGCTTCAACTGTTAGAAGCCTGACTCCAGCGCCCAAAATGTATTCGCTCGAACGCATCAAATCTGTGGTAAAATATGTACACTAGGAAGATGATCGTGTAATCGTGGCCACCATTAAGCAACCAGTCTGCTCAGTGCAGGGGTGGCAGAGATTGTTGCTGCGGGAAGTTCGGCCAGCGATGGACAGGGGTCATCTCCTGAGGTTGGTTGCCATCGAGCCAAAGATTTTGGCCGACGTAAGGCAGGCGCCCTGTATGATGAGTCGTTCTGCCAAGCGGTTGATACTGCATCTGATTGAGCTCGATATTGTTCGGCCGTGCTTGTGTGGCACCAGATGGTGGCGGATACAGCAGCGTGGACACGTGATGTACGGGCCGATATGGCGATGCTCGCTGTTGGAGGAAATAGCTCGGCGAGATTTGTGTAGGGGCGTGCAAAGTCGCAGCAGGCTGAGGTGCAGTGCCATTTGGCGATGCTGCAGCCGAGGCCTCGTGTTGTGGGCTGTGGTGTCTCGACGCCTGCTGCGAATGGGAGACGTATTGCTGAGAGGATCCGCCTGAGGATGGTGGCTGGGAGGCGTGCGCCGGGTTGCTTGTCGTTGGGTAGACCATAGCCATTGCCCTGGCCGGCACGCTCATGGGCGGAAGTTGCTGGCTCTGTGAGATCTGAGAGTATCCACCGCTGCTCGCCGCTTGCGATCCTGGCATGTTCAAGCTGGGCAAAGTCAAACGCGGAATGGGCGCTCCAAGGTTCGGTTGGGCGGGCAAAGTCGTATATCGGTTGGGCGATGTATAGTTGCGGGTATTAGCAAGGCGCTTCGCTGGCGGTTCCGAGGCACCCTCTTCTCGGGCACGCTTCACGCCTGCTTGCTGCATGCCTCGCACATCGAAGTTATTTAACGGCGATGGTGCTGGAGTTGGGCCCAGCTGACCATTTACAGCTGGAGCTGCATGCTGTGCGGAATCGTTGTGATAAGGAGGCGACGCCTGATTCGAAGCCGGAGGCGAAGGCAGCGCTGGTGGCAAGTGCAGCGAAGACGCCGGAGGTAGGATTGGTGCCAGTTGCGCCCTCACGGGAACTGGTCGAGTAGCGTGATCGAAGAAAGAGGCGAACTTGCCTAGAAGGGATTGCCATTGAGCCCAGTCCTGCTCAGAGGTGAAGAGATTGTACTTCATGTTGCTCAGGAACTCGACCTCCATGATATGCACCTCAGCGACGTTGATGCCAGATACCTCTGCCCACGTCTTGTTCGTATACGTGTTATCGTCCAGAAATTTGTTGCCCAGCATCAGCGCCACAGTGAGCAGCCTGTACTCACTGCCAGGCTTTCCCCTCACTGTGGGATTCAATTTCTTCAGCCGATAGATGAACAGCAATGCCAGTATGACCACGTTCTGTGCAACACACGTAGTCGAGAGTATCGTGGTTACCCATTTTCGGAATCCAGTTGTCGGTTTAGCATCGGCAGTAAGTGGTCTCGAGTTGGCAAGGACGATTGGGGATTCTTCTACTTGTTGCAAGAGATCTGAGGATTCGAACCAAAATAGGCATGTTATCTGCAGTCAATCAGTACTATGCCCTGAGCACATTGTCCCATTCTGACCGACCTGTGCTGCAAGCTCCGATAGACTGCCTCCACTGTCATTCACCGACCGTGGTATTTGGAAGTTCGCGGCAATGGCATTGTGGTATTGTGAACCTCGCCTTTGCTGGGACGAGTCGATCGCTGGTTCGATGGGACCCTGCTGGGGGGACGCTCGTCCATTGCCATGCGGTATTGATGCTTCCGAGGCCTGGTACGAATTTGTTGGAGCTCGATATGCTGGCTTCGACCGCGAGAGGTCTAGGTGATTTTGGCTGTAATCCCCAGCCTGGAAGCTCATGGGCCGTGAAGAATGCACGCCACTCATCTCAGGCGGAGGAGTCAATGCCCGGTTGAGGTCGTGAGCTCGAGGGTGTGCGGCCCAGCGGTCCCGTGATCGATCGTAGGCGTGAATGTGGGATGTCGGACAGTCTTTGGAGGAGACAAAAGGGTCTCGAAAGCGGATCGCCGTGTCGACATACATTGGAGTCGGCGCGGAGACGGAGTTGCTGGTGGTGAGTGAGGTGGATTGCGGGCAGCGGGGACCGTGGCTACGATGTGGTCATTGGGAGCTGCCCAGGTGGTGGACGAGTGAATGACGGAGAAGAAGAACAATCAGAGCAGGAGGTGGAAGGGCAGGGCCAGACGGCAGTGCCGCACGGTTGCACGTCAGTGGGCCAAGTGAGGTTCAGTCGTGTCGTGGTCCGGCGGCGGCGGCAGGAGCAGGAGCAGGAGCAGCAACAGCAACGGCAGGCGCGCGATGGTGATGGGAAGGCAGCGGTCGGCGTCGTTATTGTTGTTGTGCTGGACGATGGCGGATGATTGCTTCAGCAAGGGGCGGCGGCAGCGAGGTGCAGAGGCATGCGTGCCAGATGTGCAGTGCCGCAGCAGCAGGAGGAGCAGTGGAAGTGTGGTGCACATCCACAACACCGAGACTTGGTGATGAGGCGGCAGGATAGCGAGGGCGCGCGCGCCGGCGCATGCTACTAGCGTCAGTGATCAAGGTCTAGGTTGGTAAGTGTATGGAGCAAATAGCCATGCGATCATGGCGTCGGAGCACGAAGCGCACACGCTCGCTCCTTGGGACAGGAACGCTGCTGCTGGCGATGCTCAGCAGAGAGAGAGAAAGGCTCAGCAGGTACGTGTGGAGCGGCCGTGCGCTGCGGGCTGCGGCCTGCGGGCGGGTCGTTGGCGTGCGAGTCTGTTGTGGTGAGGCAGCTGCGGCAAGCGGCTGCCGCGTTGTCGATGCGATGGATGGCATGGGCCCCAAATCGCCTGCCCGCCCATGGCCCCAAGCCGAAGCGTGAGATCCATCCACCCATCGCTCCCATCCACCGCGGTACTGCCTGCCTGCCTGCCTGGGCACTGGTCGGTCTGTCTGTCTGTCTGTCTGTCTGTCTGCGCCGCGCCCATCCCAGCCCTGCCCGTAGCAGCCGCAGCAGTAGGAGCCAGGCGGTGACTGTGAGAGCTCATCACCCACGCGGTTGTCAGCGATAGCAACAGCAACGGCGACAGCATCAGCAAACTCCCGCGACCCGTGAGTGACATCGCCCAGGCTCAAGCTTCCCGAGCGTAGCAGCAGCAGCAGCAGCCCAGGCAGGCCGGGCTCGCGACCGTGGGCACGCCTCGCAGCAGCAGAAAGTGAATCAGATCGCTTCGTCGGCCTCGCTGCCACCCCCAAAAAAGGCTGATCCCAATTCAGCAGATTGATGAGGGTCGTCCAGCGGCGTGAGGTAAGACCGTACAGCTCGAGACCAGTCCCGCCGGAGCCTAATCCCGTGCGCGGTCCCACTGCTTCTGACACTCGCCCGTCGCAACCGTCATGCACGCCCAGCGCGAGAGGGAAACGTTGCTGCGGTGGATGAGGTTGACCGTGATGACGCCCGCGCGCCTGCAAAGGTCTGGCACCTCCTCGTCCCAGCAAGCCCGTAGGCGAGCGAGGTAGCCGATGCCGCTAGTCACAGCGCCCCCCCAGCACCACGGCTCACAACTGGGCAGTCAGCTCGCTGGGAAACTCTACTGCCAGCCAACGACTGGTCGCTGAGACCACCCCAGAATTTCGATAGCATGTCTCATTAAGTGCCAATCGCCCGCGGAAATGGATGTCATCTGACGACACGCCTGCTCGAACAACTCTTCTGCCCTCGCCCACAGGGTTGCGTGCGCTTGCGAGCTGCTCGCAATTCCGCCCTTCCCTGCCCACCAGCAGGCCGACAGCCGCCACAGCACAGTAGCCGCACCACGCCATGGCACAGACGAGAGCATGAGGTGAGAACCACGGCGACCACGACTTTTTGCGGCGTCTGCGCACGCATGCTCCGCGCCGTGTGTGGCCGGCCTCCCTGAAAGCTTGACCGAAGTGGGTGCTGCACTGTCGCGCCGGTGTTCGCCAGAAGCGTGCATCCAAGCCCTCGTTCATGCCGTCAGGAGGCGACATCATGTCCCCGGTGGTGCTGGACCTCCGTGCATGAGACGCGGAAGGATCTGGCTGGTCATCTTCACGAACAAAGTCCCAGAGAGCTATGATGAGACGATCGAGCTAAGCGTCGCTGCTCCACCCATGCACGGCCTGCCAATCAGGGGCGCGCTCGTACTGCTACCAAGAGAGTCAGTTGCAGGTCGATGTGCGAAAGCCAAAATGTTGCCCGAAACGAAGCCCCTCGTCCGGCACGCATGGACGGTGACCAAGAGAACTGATGGCGTTCGTGTCAAGCCCGCTGCCTCGTCCATACCTCCTTTGGCCCTCTCATTTTTAGCGTGCGCGAGGGCGCAGCGCCGTGCGGTGGAGACGCGTACGTCCAACAAGTGCATGCAGCACTCATCCGGCGCGTTGGCAAACGATGCTGTGGAAGTCACGAGCTCCGAGGCGTCGGATCTGATGATGCAGCCACAATGTCGATACATTTCAGACCAGGAATGTCTCTTGCATTCCGCTGAGACGATTCTCATTATTACTTGCCCCCTCCGGCCAGCTGCACACCTGACACAAAGTGTGGTGCGACGGATAGACTCATCGCAACAAACAATATCGTGCTGATCCTGTCTTCCGTGTTCCGTCTTGTTGGCGAAGCTGCTTGGCATCCATGCCAAAAGCTGTCGCTGTCGCTTTGTCGGTCACGACGCGCCACGCCACCGCTGACCGTGAAAGTACCTGCGTAGTTCGCCGACATCAGACATCACGTACTGGCGACACGCCAATCAGCGCGGCTGCTTTGGTCGCCACTTGGCAGGGCTAAACTGTAGGCATGCCTGGCAATGTATCACTCTCACGACAGCTTATCCGCTGTCGGCCCAGCCGGATTGATGACCTCGACCACGTCTTCGAAATCAATCTGCTGCTTGCACTAACCCTCAATGCGGCAATTGTGCAGTCTGGGCGCCTCCAGTACGCCTCCACCACAACGATCCACCCTTTTCGCTGCTGCTACTTTGTGAACGCTCGTCACGTCCTGCATGACCGGAAGCGGCGTCGTCGATAAGAGATTTTCTGATCGTCTAGTCCTACCACGGCGCTTTGCAAATTTCTTGTTTACACGGGCTGATGCAACCGAGCTTACGAACAACTGGATCGGGTTGCGCGGCTGTGCTTTGGACTGCATGACTTCTGATCTACACTGGTGAGCGCTGTCCGGGAAAAGGCGTCGTGAGACTCGCGAAGTATGCGCTTTCCTTGGTATCCCACAATAATCGTTCCATCCCGCAGCGCAGCGCAGCATACTTTCCGCCATGGATCGCAGGGCTTTGCACATGTCATACACAACTCGGCTGGAGCTTCGTTCCACAAATAACACATGCTTCACGGTCATGCTCGACACCGATACGCAGGTTGCTGATCAGTACCTCGAAGAATTCGCGAATGTGCCGTCAACTGCCCATGTTTGCAGTGGCATGAGCTGAGACATGTGCCACTTCATGCGTTTCGGGACGGGGTGGCATGCAAAGCACTAAGGGGACAGCGGTCGATCGTCCATAAAGCGCAAATCCGCCTCATCACTCGGGATGGTACCTTCTCTAGCTGGGCGGTTGTGAGGCATTGTTCCATACACGTGCAGATGCTGGCTGAACGGGTCGGAGATTCCTCGTACTGGGAGGGCGGCGCAAGTGCTGATGCGTCGTCGCAGCGATGGATGGACATGCTGGCTGGCAGCACCCACCACCGCTGCTACACTTCGTTCATGTCCGCTGGTGTCCAACGTGATATGGAGTGGGCCCGGGCCTGTTCGAGAGTTGAGGAGCAGCAGAAGCAATGCAGGAATTCGTAATGCACCTGGTACAATCATCAGTCATGCAGTGCAAGGCTCACTAGTCATGGCTCGCTGGAGTACATCGGGAAGTCACAGACTACATGCCATCTGTTTTAGCACGATGAGAGTCTCTCGCGTGTGGCACGTCTCGAAGGCGCGTCGTTTGGCCAGCTGAAGCGCCGATTGCGCTGCCAGACGACTGCCCGCCGGTCCACTACTGTCTCCGTCCACGTACCATCGTACTGTGGCACGGTGCGAGATGCATTTCGGGGCGACGCAGCAGGCTGCGTGTCACACGGAGCGAGATGCCAGGGCGCCAAGTGGCCATCGTTCTGCGCCTTCGCACCAGCTTTTGAAAACGTCCTTCGCACTCCAGGCCCTCGCTCCTTCCGATGTGCAACGCGATTGGAAACTCTGTAAGGATTTGTGGATAGCCGCCCTTCGCTTGCACAATGATTCAACACCCGGCCAGTCGTGCCAGTGTTTGCCTTCGTCATCCTTACGAGCTGCTAAAAGCACGACGCAGGTGGTACTTCGTCAATTGAAATTTCTTCCCTTGCATGTCTGGGCTGTGATTACCACGGGAGCTCCATATGCCGAGGGCGATGTCTCTCGTACTTCGGCATGTCCCATTTGCGGTCGTCTTCCGTCATCCAAGTGGACTTGCGAGCTGATGAGGCTGTGTCACTCGATAATAGTTGGCTGCTCATCCATAGCGGTCAAGCCATCAGATAGGACGGACTGCTGCACGCCCAGAAATCACCCGCGCACTGCACCTTCGCGCATACTAGTCCCTAGAGCACCATTATTAGTCAATCCACCAGGCATCTGAGACCAACAGTTCATGACCATGCAGTACCCTGAGAGCGGCCACCGTTCGAACAAGTGGCGCCCGCCGGTCTTGCTGTTTGTCGGCTGCACACGGATTATTACTGAAAGCATTGCGATATTGAGAGACTAGGTTCTGCCAGATATGACTCTACGCATCACAACGCCAACAACAATTCTAGTGACCCTGCAATATTGTCATGACCGGCCTCTTATCAGCACCCGTGCAGTCATGCATCGTAGCATCATCATCATACGCGCACCACACCTTGATGCAAGCGGGTATTGTCCTGCGTTGATCGTATCGCACTGTGCCATGCAAACAACGTCCAACTCCTTCTCAACGCCCCGCCGTGCGCAGAGTGCGTATCCGTGTTGCCCGACGAGATGATGAACTCTCGTCGGAGTCGGGCCTAGACGTGCAATTTCTGCGTGAGTTTGCGCGATCATGAGGCAGTCGTATTTCTTTGCCCTGCAGAGCTGCAACTAGTCGACAGCGATGCCTCGTGGTAGGTCGCTTAATGAGCCATCTTCAGACCGAGGCGACGTTCTGAACTTAATCCGGAACCTTCTCGTATGCGCGTGGAAAGTAGTGGGTTTTCTTCGGCACGCAGATTGGAAGTTGGCTGGAGCTAATGAGGAGCACCTCCATCCCACCTTTCCCGCCCTCTTCCTTGGACCTCCACTACACATGTCCATCCGGCTACTGCACACCAGTCTCGCAGGTCCACCCCAGGCTGCTGCAGGCCGGACCTTCCTTTGCTGGCGATCGCGAAAGTCAATCTCATCAACCGTCACGGGCACCTCCTACTGCACAAAGCAGCATCTCCTCGTCAAGCCGTGCCTCGAGACAAGTCGGTGTGAGGACACGCCTCTACTTTTGTCCCGCCTCAACCAAAACTTATCACCGAAGACCTGAAATTGCTTCTGCGGCCGCGACTGGGCCGTAACGGAGACACAGGCAATCGTGGTCCCGCGTACCACCATATTGGCTGCTCAGGCTTTGTGGCCAGCGCTGCTGACATCCTGCAATCGTGGCTGCGGGCAGCTTGAGAATGAAAATCTGCCTCTTCCTGCTGCTGGGATGCAGCTTTCCAGCATCATGCGGACAACTGACCTGAAATGCGCTGCTAGGGCTACGCGTAATAATCGGACTGCCTCACGTGTCATGTTCAAGGATCGTGAGTGCATAGGCTTTGCCGCACACCTCCTCAAATTCCTTTGTCAGATGCAGCTATCCTCGATTACCGAGCTCGTACCTCACAAATGTTTCTCAGGCTATCCATGACGATGAGCTGCGACTGTCACCTGCTCATCTTGCTGAGGACCGGGCGGAGATGTGAGGCAGCCAGGCGATGTCCAATATCGCAATGACAACAATTGCTTCGTCGATCGACCTTGCATCCAGACGTTCCGAATTTATTGCCTTTCAACGTGGGTCTCGGACCAGCGACGTCCTTGGGCTCAAGCAGTGGCCTGAAGAGATGCTGGCTGGTACACGCCTCCACATCGCAATTGCTGGTACCATCGAATCCTATCGTGGACTATCCACAGCGCCGCAGACGCCGACGATACTGGACCGAATGGTGAGGCAATCTCTAAGGATTCCATTTCGCCATCTGCCTGGTCATCAATATAATTTGTTGTCGGCTGCATGCTACTAGCATTCTCCAACACTGAGCATCCAGGATCTGAGTTGCAGTGCTCAACATTAGCTCGACAAGTCCTGGTCAACTTTGACTAATCTTCCAGAGTTGGCACAGTTTTTGTGTCGTTGTGATGCTCATTTCCAATTCACTCGATGAGTACCGCCAATGACTCTTCTGCCAGGGCCCGCGTCTTCTACCAGCCACCGGTGCCGGGTGGCATTGGTCTGCGTTTCTCTTCGACAATCCAGAGCCAGCAACAGTGATCGTACTTTTCCATGCGGCCGTGATCGGATGCTCACGTGAGTAGTCGACATTGCGTTCGAGACAACGAAGCAGATCCGCTCATGAGAGAACGCTGCTGGCGCGATATCCCCTTTGAGAATGGCTGTGCAGCCATAGTGCTCAAGAAGAAGATGGCTTTCAAAAAAATTAAAAATTTAAGACGCGCTTCATTGAATCAGCGACTGGACAACATCTCTGTATCAGTGCTCAAAAGGAATTCCGTCATACGATAAAAGATCAATGGTTCGGTGCTGGCAAACTAACAAGCGTACCAGATTATAGCTGCTGTGATGTCTTCACCTGCTCTTCTTTTTGCATGCGACCTGTTCACCTCATTCTCTGTGGTAGCAGCAGCACCAGTACAGCACACTATGCCTACCTTCCAGATTTCTCCAGAGGTAAGTGCAAATGATCTACGCATTGTAGCTTTGCGCCTGATTTGGCGAATGCTGTACACTGCATACCAGTCTGAAATGCCGCTGTCTGAAGATAGACGAGATGCCACATTAGCTGACAGAACCATGAAAGCACCGGGAAAGGTGGTCGTCTACCTACCAATGCCTTTTTGCGGTAGCCTTTTTGATGATAAGCATTGGACTCCTATGCTTTGCGTACATTGGAGTAAAACAGGCACGCAGACGAGAAGCGCGTGAAATCCAAAAGGATATGGAGAATTGGCAAAATCCGGTAAGCTCGAGCAGTCCATTGTTGTGTAAGCTCGTACTGATTTGTTGCAGGGCATGAATGATGTCGTCCCCGAGCTGAGAAACTTGAGGCAAATTATGGCAACTCGAAGAGATCTTTGGGAAACCACGCCGCCGAACTATGAAGATAGCTATAGCAACAAAGTGGAAGCATGGGATATTGAAAAGGGCGCCTCCGTCCACGTCAGTATGCCCACGGCGGGCAAAGATGTACATGGAATTGGGAGGAGAGGTAGTACTGCTCCTGTTCACCCCGCAAGGTGAAGCCTTTTTGTCGGAGGTTGCCTGGATTCTTCTGACAGCATTGTGATACTGAGCAGTCGAAGCGCGTCTCTCAGCAGATGGCACTTTCCAAAGCAAATTCAAGCCGTAAGAAATGGTTGCAGCGTGCCCGAATCAAGCACACGTTTCGTATGGAGCAATCCGCACCGCGAGTTCAGTCGAGACAATACCCGCTATACTTGATCCAGCATTTGTGATCTGTTTGCCTCATAGAACTGCTTCAGAGTCCACGCTTTTTTAGATCGCCGAAGTTGCGTCTTGCGTTGACTATCTCATCGAATTGTCATATTCAGTCTCGGCTCTCATGGCAGAAGCGGGGATGCGAAGAGCAGATAATAAAACACAGTATCGGTGATGCCAGCTCTAGGGAAATCAGCAGAGAATGGCGAAGATGTATACTGTCGGCCAAGACATCATGTTGTGGCTGGTGAGCAGTGGCTGCGCCTTGGCATCAGTGACTGCGGCCAGTTCGGAGGTCTTGAGACACCAGCGTTGTCGCGCTCGACCAGTGCTATCAGTCCACGCAGTACATACCGCGATGCCGCCACGATTACAGCTGCTGCGCCGAGCAGTAGTGTCAATATCAACACAGCCAACGTATCAGCCGATCGCGCCTTTCCTCTACCCATTCCTTGGTCAACAGCGCAACGCCTCGATTCTATCCTCCTTGTCCGACACAAAAGGTTCCTACAACAAGCGCATCAGGCGAGGTCGAGGACCAGCCAGTGGGAAGGGAAAGACATCTGGGCGTGGTCATAAGGGTCAGAAGCAGCACGGAAAAGTTCCTGCCGGTTTCAATGGGGGACAGACGCCAGACTGGGTGGTAGCTGGAAAGCGAGGCTTCAAGAATGCGTAAGTTGTATTGGGATGAGTACAGATTGAGGGTACAAGCTGAGACGGTGATGCAGCTTCTCTGTCGACATGACCAAGGTCAATCTCAATCGCATCCAAGATTGGATCAATCAAGGCCGACTCGATCCTTCGCAACCGATCACCCTCAAAGAGCTCAACGAGTCGCGATGTGTACATGGCGTCAAGGACGGCGTTAAACTGCTCGCTCGCGGCAAGGATGAGCTCACTACACCAATTAACATCATTGTATCGCGAGCCAGTGCAGAAGCCATCAATACTGTCGAGAAGCTCGGGGGCACAGTCACAACGCGATACTACACGAACTTCGCCATCAAGAAGATTATGCAAGGATATATGGACCCTATTCACAGCCTGCAATCACGAATCAATGTTGCAAGCTCGGACAAGGGCGTGGAAGAGCTGGACGCAGATCAAGTGGCTGATGCTCTCACGGACGATACGAAGCGATACCCATTCCGATTGCCAGATCCCACCAGCAGAAAGCATCTTGAATATTACAGAGATTCTGCTCATAGAGGTTACTTGAGTCATATGGTGGCCGAGGGACAAGGGCCAAGTTTGTTCTTCAAGACACCTGGTTCTGCTGGCAGGACTGGAGAGAGAAAGAAGAAGCTTGTGAACAAGGCTGCGACGAGCAAAGGCGCGGACAACAGGTTGTGGTGATCCGCTGTACAAGTAATTATCGTACGACGACTATACACAGCCGAAGCTGTCTTTTCTGCAACTCCAGAATCTATGCCTCATCGCACAGTTCAAGTGAATGGCTACTGTACATTTTGCAGGGGTGGAGATCTGTTGGTCTGGGCCACTTATTCACAGATATGAATTTTGTTCTGCAGTTTCACTGGGAGCAGACCACTTACCCAAAATCATGGCATGACACCGCCCTCCTCGAGCTGCTCCTGATGCCGCCTTGTGTTGTGATGCTTCGTGTCCCCTCAGCCAAAGTCGATCGTATGTGCTAACAACGGATCTACGATCACCTGGCGAGCCTCACTTCGAGGCTTGTGAAGTGCTCTCAACATGAGCATGTTGTGATTTGATACAGGCCGGAGTATGAGAAGCCCCAACTCCTGTCTCGTCTCGGACACCTCAAAGCGGACTTCCAGTCTGAGGCATCTGATCTTGCTTGATGCAATTGAATTCGCACGTCGATTAGATCTTGCGACGTTTGTATGCCCAATATGCTTTGAATGGTAGCTTCCAGTCGGTCGTCCTCAGCTTCGACTGGAAGACGTCGAAGTCGTGTTGTTGCAACCGATCGAGCCACATTTGAGTGGCAATAGCTGGCATGTAAACGCCGAAAGCACGCTCGACCTCCTGAGCCGGAGTTTCCACACGACCAATGGATGGTAGATGGACATGTTCTTCCTCATCTTGATGCTCAAATTCGTGGTCGGTCTCGTTGCCTGCCCCTATTGTGTCGAGCAGCTGACGAGCAGTAATGAGATGATCGTTGGCACGTGTGGCGACAGCAAAGACCGCATCTCGGAGGCCATGGGCGTCAGCGCCGTTTCGAAGCACATCTTCTTCACGCACTCCAGCCTCAGCCATGATATCCAGAGGGAGCATCACGGCTCCTTGTCGAGTGGCCCCTACATCGCCAGCTAGAGCACCTTGGTTACTGTGTGAGTTGGCGGGTCCAGGGAAAGCGATCAGAGGAAGGCCACGTAGAATCGCTGTTATGCCTATGGCTTTTCCAATATGTGATGCTATATGATCTGCAGTTGTACTCGACATCGGAAGGGCCTGGAGCGTCAAATACAGGAGAGTGCTGTAAGTGTTCTCGCTGTAGCTTTCCAATGCCGCAACGTTCGGATAGGGGGGATTCGACAGATATTTCTCCCGAGTGTCGACGATTCGCATCAACCAGCTTTTGCTGAACTTGGAACGTCCTCCAGTCCTCGCTTGTAGATCGTCCACGGCGTAGGCTAGCATCAGAGCAATAGGCTGTTTCGGTGGCGTTCCAGCTAGAGACTTGGTGACCGCATCGCGATGGAATTGAAGCCGCATCATACCAATGGTCGGAGTCGAGGTCGTATCTGCAGTCCGAGCAACATCTATGTTGAATGCTCGAAGGGCGACATAGGCATCTCTGGCGTGGCTCGGAATATATGGCAAAAGCAGAGATGAAGGCGTATCATATTTCCTCAACAGGTCCAGGCAGTAGTTCCTGGCGCTTGATATCTCAGCTGCAGAGCTTATTTCTGCTGCGGGCTGGCTGACGCTCGAGGCATCTCTTCTTTGAACGAATGTTCTTCTGATGCATGTTGATGGCTTGAAAGCATGGATGGCGCTGCAGCTTCGGGGGAAGCTCTTCATGCTGTTCATGCGGCGAAGGACCTGTTGACAATAGCAAGGATTTGATCTAACTCCTCAGACTGCTCGCTCCATGTCGATAGACGTTCGTTTCTTTGCGAGTCTCGTGTCAATTCGAATATGGATGATGGTTGCTGCCACAAAGTCCAGGGACGGAAAAGTGAAGCGACGCGAGGCTGTCACGTCGTCATCCAGCTCGCGTCTCCAGCCGCGTGAACCCTGGATCGTGCTCGAAACAAAGCGAGCGAGATTTCGTCTCCTCCGACAGCGGCAACACAGCCGCTCATGAGCATGGGCATGGACATCGACGACCGTCCGCTGAAGAAGAGACGCTTCTTTGCTGCTGGTGAAGGCCTGCACGACCAGACTCTATCCGCCGAAGCAAGTCTGCCTGACGAGGTTGAAGGCCTGCACCACGAGACGCCGCCCACGACGATCGACCACGACGACACTGCTTTCGATGCAGACACTTTCACCAGTATCGTCGGGGACAATGTGCCTCCGGGAGCAATTCGTAGCCTCCAAGCAGCCCACGGGAATAATTTGGAGCAGGCCATCAACGCCTACTTCGACGGGTCGTGGAAGGCGACGGTGTCTCCGAGAAAGAAATCACCTGCTTCTTTTCAGCCGCCACAACGGAAGCTGAACGTTAAGCGACAGGAAAGTAATGTTAATGGGGCTTCATCGAGTTCGGCGCCAAAGAAGGCGAACCTGTCCGCAATGCCTCACATGCGATACATTGGTGCTCTGGGAGTGGCGGGTTGGGCAACAAGAAGTGGTGTCTCGCTCAAGGCCGACGATGTGGTCAAGATCCAGCGTGTGCGACAAGCGCCTAAGGTCAAACTGGGAAGAGGAGGCAAGACACAACAGGTGGCAAGACGGACAGAGGATGTCATTGTGCGGTTCACAGACCAGACGGGGACTGAAATCGGACGTCTCGAGAAGGACTCGGCATTGTGGATTGGTGCACTGATCGATCAAAAGGTCTGCCAGTTTGAGGGACACTGCGTCTTTGCTCCAGAGCGAATCAAGACCAACGACACTGTTTACATACAACTGCGGTGTTTCCTACTTCGTCCGATCTTCGAGGCTGGGAGTTTTGTGAAACCGGCCGATGACAATCGAAATACGGGATTTCTGGAGACAGCAGAAACGACGCAAGAGAGGGACCTCAGACTGCGGCAAATAGGACTGGTAAAGCTTTTCTCGGAGATCAACCTGCAACCAGCTTCAGTCAATGAGCTCACAGCGAAACACAAGCGAGAGGGCATCCTGCAAGCTGCGGAAGTTGCTGAACAGTACGACCAAGACGGTGGCAAGAAGAAGGAGGGTAGCGGATCCAGCACGCCCTCTGATGATAGCGAGAAAGAGGAGGGTGAAGAGCTCGAGCAAGATCAGCTCGATTCGTTGTACAAGAAAGCGCAGTCCTTCGACTTCAATACTCCTACAGCTGAGCCAGCATCGACTTTCACCATGGATTTGCGCAAATACCAGAAACAGGCGCTGTATTGGATGCTGCAGAAAGAGCATCGTGAAAAGGGTGAGCAGAAAGAGCAAAGTATGCATCCGCTGTGGGAACAGTATTCATGGCCCAACAAGGATGCTGACGACAAAGACCTGCCTGCTGTCGAAGGACAAGACTGCTTCTACGTCAACCCATATAGCGGCGAAATGAGCCTCGACTTTCCCGTGCAAGAACAGACATGCCTTGGAGGTATCCTAGCGGACGAGATGGGACTTGGCAAAACGATTGAGATGTTGTCACTTATACACAGCCACAGATCTCCGGAGCACGAAGGCATTGTGCATGATGCCACCGATGTCGAAGTCGACGCCATCAGCAGTTTGAAGAGACAATCGATGACATCGACGTCGGTCAAAAAGGCTCCGGCAACAACACTCGTTGTCGCACCAATGTCGTTGCTTGCACAATGGGCGAGTGAAGCCGAGAAGGCATCGAAGACTGGAAGCCTCAGAGTGCTTGTGTACTACGGCAGCGAGAAAGGAGCCAATCTGCAAACGCTTTGCTGTGGGTTTGATCTCACTTCGGCACCAAATGTGATAATCACTAGCTACGGGGTCGTGCTATCCGAGTTCAATCAGGTTGCCAATGCCGGTGGCAATCGGACGGCATCTGGCGGGCTTTTTGGCGTTGCGTACTGGAGAGTGATCCTCGACGAAGCACACATGATCAAGAACCGACAATCGAAGACTGCAAAGGCATGTTATGAGATTGCAGCTACACATCGGTGGGTATTGACTGGAACGCCCATCGTGAACCGATTGGAAGATCTATTTTCACTCGTGCGTTTCTTGCGAGTTGAGCCTTGGAGCAATTTCAGCTTCTGGAAGACCTTCATTACCACCCCTTTCGAGAAAGGCGACTTTGTCCGTGCGCTCGACGTGGTGCAGACAGTACTGGAGCCGCTTGTGTTAAGACGGACAAAGGATATGAAGACGCCAGATGGACAAGCTTTGGTGCCTTTGCCACCTAAGCGAACTGTAGTAGAGAAGCTGAAATTCTCTGATCCAGAGAACGACGTATATGAACACATCTACCACAGAGCAAAGAAGACGTTCAATGCTAATGTGGAGGCTGGCACGTTGATGAAAAGCTACACGACCATCTTCGCCCAGATTTTGAGGCTGAGACAAAGCTGCTGCCATCCGGTCCTCATACGCAACAAGACAATCGTAGCTGAGGAGGAGGATGCCGCCGCTGCTGCCGACATCGCCAACGGTCTTGCTGACGACATGGACTTGGGCGCGTTGATTGAAAAGTTCGAGGCCGAAGAGGGCGAAACAGACGCGGCAAAATTTGGTGCCCATGTATTCAAACAAATTCAAGATGAGTCTGAGACTGAATGTCCGATATGCTTCGAAGAGCCAATGGAAGATCAGGCTGTCACTGGTTGCTGGCACTCGGCTTGTAAGAAATGCCTGATGGACTACATTGAGCAACAAGCATCAAAAGGAGAACTGCCACGCTGCTTCAACTGCCGAGAACCTATCAACGCGCGCGATGTATTCGAAGTTATCAAGCACGAGGACGATGACGAAGAGCACGAGAGTAACCTCTTGCATGCAGCTGTAGAAGACGAGGACGACCTCTACACCAGCACACAAAGCAGAGCCGCAACAGAGAACAAGAAAAAGCCTCGAATATCTCTGCGGCGAGTCAATCAACTCCCTTCTGCGAAAATCTCAACGCTCACGACAACGCTCAAACGGCTGAAGAAGAAGGAGCCCACGACGAAATCTGTTGTCTTCAGTCAATTCACCTCTTTCCTTGATCTCCTCGCTCCAGCTCTCAAAGCCTCCAACATTGCCTGGTTGCGCTTCGACGGTAGCATGTCTCAAAAAGAAAGAGCAAAAGTACTTGCAGAATTTGCAGAGCGACCGAAATTTACGATTTTATTACTGTCCTTGAGAGCGGGTGGTGTTGGGCTCAATTTGACCTGTGCGAGGAGAGTCTACATGATGGACCCTTGGTGGAGCTTCGCAGTGGAAGCACAAGCTATTGATCGTGTACACCGCATGGGCCAGACGGAAGAGGTGGAAGTGACCAGATACGTGATTGAAGGCACCATTGAAGAGAAAATGCTTAGAGTGCAGGAAAGGAAGAAGTTTATGTGAGTTTTCATGGCCGGAATATCGACTTCAAATGGCAAGTTGCTAACAGTTGCGCAGTGCCAGCTCACTTGGAATGATGAGTGAGGAGGAAAAGAAGATGCAACGAATCGAGGATATTAGAGAGCTGTTGAGCTGAGGTGAGCAAAGCGAGCACGTCACGAGTGCATGGCCAACGATACAGACTCCACCTCATCCTGCGAAGAGGCCTGGAAATGCAAAATCACTGGTCAAGCACGCCATCTACTAGCTTTATAATGCTTCGATGTACCATATATCAACACAAATCCAAGGAGACTGCTCTCTGGAAGTTCCTAAACTCCATATTGGTAAACGTCGCCGCGTCTCCCAAAATGCCTCATGCACCTCGAAACAAAGCTAATGCTCGCTTACTCGCAGGCCCATAAATGGATAGTCGTCTCATGCATAATCATCACTCATAATGCGCCATAGCCCTCACCACGCGAACTCCTGTCTTCCAACAATGCTGCTCGCTCTTGCGGCCTAGGCAAGCTGGCATCTCCATACGGAATCCAACCTCTCATCCATCCAGAAACTCTTCTCCAGTGCCAGCGGGATCCCTGCTGCTCGTCGACAACAACGACTTTCTCCTCCGTCTCGCCATACAACAAGAATTGCACTCCCACGCTAGCATCCAGGCCTAGCACACCAGCAGCGCCCAGAAAGAACGGAAGAGCTGCAAGTACCCACTGGGCACGATCAGAGCCCTCTTTGCCTGCCCAACCTCCCCCACCATATGGTCCAAAATCATTCCACGCATTGGGGTTGGTGACAAGTGCAGACGAGTAGAACAAATTTCCACAAAAGGCCGCCATGAACAGATGCGCACTCAGGCCAGCGACCGACTTGCGTCGCCAGTTCATGAAAAGTTGAGGTAATCGTGAGCCCAGATATAGTAGCGTAGACATCCACGAGATGATGGTACCCGCGTTCTCCAGTGGCGTAGGCTGACTGTCCTGCACGTGTTGGTGCACTGATGGCTTGTGTATAGGTGACGCGTGTGCCATTGCAATCAGGCAAGCAATGAACAGCACGGTTCTCGGCGATGGCGACGGCATTGGCGAAGAGGGACCGATCCTGTGGATTGTGTTCCTGGGCGTACCGGAGCTCGATGCGAGTTTCTCTTTCTCCTCTTGCTCGCGCTGGAACGTGGGTGTTCGGAATATTACTCTTGGTCTGGCCGCCGGCGGCTTTCTGGTATCCGTTCCTTGCTCATGGTCAGATCCATCCCTTTGAACTGGGCTCAGTGGTGGCATACCTTCGATGGTGACCTGCTCCATGCTACCTTTCGTAGCACTGTCATCGTCGTTTATATCCCTCCTCTTCCACATACGAAACACCGGGTGTCCGTGGCGTAACCTCTCATACCATATCCATTGGCCGACCAGACACAGATCGACCGCCACATAGTACGCCCCTATGGCAACCTGCCAGCTTGCTTGATGCGTGAACAACGCTCCCAGCAGATTACTCAGATCTCCCAAACACCACTCCACTAGGAAGAAAATCGACAGACCGCTGGTACTTTGGAGCGACCAATTCTTGTATATTTGCGGCAGCTGGGCGAAAAGCCATGCTATGATGCTAAAGATGCCGAGGAGATTCGATATGAAAGCCAAAGGCGTCGGGACGCAAGTGTGAAAGGTGCTGCTGAACCGAAAAAGGAAGTCGTTCTCAGGCACGCAATGCGGCGGTAACGAGGGCTCAAGGATCGCGGCGGCGGTCCATTGCATGATGCGAATCGGTCTAGCGGAATGTGCAGAATTCAATTCGAGAGAGCGTGAAGCAGTTCGCTCGAGGGTATGAGTTCGTCTGTGGTATGCAACGTGACTCGAGTTCCTGGTCTCGTGCCCGTCCACGTGCTGCTTAGTCGCAGGCAGTTATCATAGAGAGCAGGAGCCGGAGCGATCTCAGTGAGCGTGGAGCAGCGCAGCTGACAGCTGTGGGAGAGGCGCGTGCTGTCTTGAGCTAGATGGTATCCTTTAGGTAACGTGCTGTGAGAGCTCTCGTGTCAAAGTGCAAAGAAGCAATACACCGAGGAATGCGATGCAGTGAAGGAGCACAGTGCGTAGCAAGAAGAGAGGAAACAACGGTACAAGCTTGTCTATGGGAGGAGGAAGTCACAACGCGGGAAGTGTAGGCAATCGTACCTCTGTGGAGCAAAGACAGTCGTGCGGAACGCCATGTTCTGGTGGTCGAGCGGTAGGCGGACTCCACCCACCGGCGTGGTGTACGGTGACAGAGTGCCCCAGGTCCTCGGAGCGGATCGTGCATTACGTGCAGCAAAAGAATACAAGAGTGGCCGCTGAGTGGACGAAGATATGGCGCCATGTCAATCTGTGTCGATAAGAACCGCCCCACGCGCAACGGCCAAGATAAGACCCCGCATATGATCATCCGGGTCCCCCAAAATGGCATGTGCAGTCGGCCGTGCACAAGTCCAGCTTCCCATATGATGCCTCCCCACGTCTACGAAAGAATGAACCCTTTCGCTTGCATACGCTTCTGGGTTCGATGCTGCCGTGCGTAGGAATTCTGGTTGAAGATCGTACGCCAACACGACGATGCTTACTGCCAAGGATGCTACTCGTTATCGGCATTCGGACCGGGATCGCCCAGCACGCCAGATCATAGAAGTCCGTCGGGGAGGCCTTCAACACGCGCCGGGTCGCGGCTTCGCATTTACTGTTGTTCAGTGAAGTACCATGGCTCCCGATGCCCGTATAGGTCTCCAGGCACTCGGAATGGCAAGTCCAACACACTGTTGAATGCCTCCAGCGACACCAACGCCGCTTGGTCAGGTTTCGAACCTTCTTCATCTTCACTCTCCGTTTCCGAATCGCCATTGGAGTCGCGTAGTCTGACGGCCTCTTTCCTTGCATCCGAGTTCGAAGAAGGCTGTGGAATTCTAAGGATCACGCCGCATTCCCAATTTCTGCATGTGATCTTGTTCTCGGTCCTCTCAGCTGGCAGTTGGCCCCAGGCTGACTGTGACATATTCGACGATCCGACATACACCCATGCTTGGCCCTTCCGCTGTGGTACATCGCCTGTCGACCTGTCATTCTCCTTTGAAGAACCTTCCGCATTGGATTTGGTGTTGAGAACACTGAGCCCACGCGCGCAGAGAATTTTGTTGTGGCTCAGCAGACCTGGTCGCGTGGACTTGTAGTCCCTGAAGCACGCTCGTGGAAACGTCGGCCTCTCAAAATAGGTTCGCTGCAGACATATTGTCCCTGCTGCTCCTGCCGTCGAGCTTCGGACGGTTTCTTCTGTGGGAAAGTAGATACGGATCTTGTCCCGTACACTCGTTGTTGAGTCCGAGGTCTGAGCCTTTGTCTTCTTTTTGAAGAACGCAGCGCCCGCCTGCGATCGAATTTCTCTGGCTTGAGCCAACAAGTCCACGCCTCTGGCGGCCGAGTGGAAATCTTGGAGCTGTTTGTCGTTCAGCGCGCCTATTGAAGACGCCGCAAAGTCGATCTTCAGGTCGCTAGTCGTCACGAGACCGAGTTCCCTCACAGCGCGACTCAAACCCAATAAGCCGGTGCGTGCGGCCTGGTCCCTGTAATGGACACCACCAACGGTGTGCACGAAAGCCATGTGCTCAGTCGCGGAGAAGTCGAACTTCAAGACGCCATCACGTACGTCCTGGTCCAAGCCTTGCTTCTCCAGAAAGAACATCAATTCTTTCTGGAAAGTGGTGAATGCGGTCGCTTTGGCTTTGGAGTCGTCCGGTAATCGAGGAAGATCGATAATGAACACAGAATTTTCCATTAAACCAGTTTCACCCCAGTCGAAGTTCAACAGGTTGGCTGTGGGTATTGCTATCCGCAATTTGTGAGCGTGGAAACTGAATCAAGTTAGCAAAGATGACATCTTATTCTGAAACATAGAGTGTCAAACGTACAGCAGCATCAGCTTAGAGTGCATGCAGTTGATGAGGCCATTCATATTGGGAAAGCAGAGCCGCAGAAAGTGTCGCATGTCACTAGCATCCTCGCGCCAGCGATCACGATCTTCCTGCTCTTTGGCCTGCATAACGAAGATGCATTTGGTCGTCCCACCGTTCAAAGGTGTCTTCAGCTTCGACAGAACCCATTGCACATCCCATTGATATGCCGACAGCACGGCTGTGCGGACAGAAAGCGGCTCCAACACCTCTTCGATCTTGATGTCATTGCTGTTGCGTGCATGCCCAAATGCCCTGATCACATCAGTGTGAGCAAGCGTGGAGCAAAAGTGAAGAAATGTGGCTGCGTGGGTGACCTGCTAGGACAACACGAGCATTGTTGGAGATCTTGGTGATCATATAGCTTACCATGTCTTCTTGATGACGCCGCGAGGGAACTGCAAAGAGCCCGCTCCATTCGAAGATGTGAAGCTCGAGCCCTGGTCAGCGCTGGTAGGTAGTGGCGCTTTCATATGATCCATCGCTGCTCTCGCTGCAGCTGGTTTTCGAGCTTGCTGGTCTTGCTGGATAGCGCTTGACAGCATATTGATGCGGGCGCCACTGGGCAAGTTGATGCTCTTCTCCGTAATTTTGGGAGCCTTGCGGGAGTCACGTAGAGGAGGCGGAGAGATGGATCTTGGGCGTTTGCTGGCCGCTCGAGCCAAGCGTGCTGCCTCCATTGCTTTTCGGTCAAGACCTGCAAGGCCTGTAGATGGCGGTGCTGGTGTTGGAGCGGCTGGCGCGGCTGTGTGTTGCTGTTCTGACAGCGACATTGCGATGGCTGCTTTGAGTTGTTCATCTTCTGAATCTGTGTCTGCCATTGTCGCTCGCACTGAGATACGCCGAATGAGTGAAGACGAAAAGAGAGAACAACACTTCCTTACTGCAGGACTGTGTACAGTCTTGAACCTGAATTCTGCGGACGAACACAAGTTGACAATCTCATTGAAAAGTTGTTGCAATGAGGAGCAACGCTTGAAGCTCGAGGCAACCGCGCTCCTGACGCGGGAAGCCACTTGTGGCTGGAGTGAGTGGCTGAGTGTTCGGTTCGGGGGTGACGTGCGTTCACTCGAATTGCTCATCATCACCGAGCTGAATCGTGTCGAGCCCGGAATGTTTCCAGAGCCGTTACTAAGCCGAATTACTAGTTGCACCGACGTGCAAACATGTTGCTCCGCTCCAGCATACATATCTGGCCGGAGAGTGATGGATAGTTTGTTTGACCAGGAATCCCAGACTGCACCATGACAGCCACTGCCCAAAAACCGATCCTCATATCGGGAGCTGGTCCCGCGTCTTTACTCCTCGCCCGTTCTCTGCTCAGGAGCTCGATTCCATTCCTGATCTTCGAGCGCGATCAGTCCATATCTTTTCGCGGTCAAGGCTATAGACTCAGACTTTCCTCGGAAGGCTTGGACGCTATCGAAGACGTGCTCGGACCTGAGCCCGAAGGCTTTCCCAAATTTTGGACAGCATGCTCGAAAACAGGCGGCACACGTGGCTTCGGTGCTATCAATGCTCTGACTGGCGAGATCGTTGAAGACGTATGGGAGAGGCCGGCCGTTCCAGGACGGGCGCAGCCGACTAAGGAAATTCTTGCGTCTCGAGATGGCAAGGTATGTAAAGTCAGCAGAACTCCAGCATGCTTGTGGAGTTGGGAGGGAGAATTCACTTACATTCCGGTATCAGACCATTGGCATCTCTCGTGGAGAGATGCGAGCACAGTTCTTAGAAGGTTGCGAATCCAGCATTAGATGGGGCCACCAAGTCACAGGATACGAGTTAACACCAGATGGAGTTCAAGCTGTCTTCAAAGATGGCTCGAAATCCGAGGAAGGTTCCTTGCTCGTTGCCGGCGACGGCATCTACTCGAAAGTAGCCAAACAAGTATCACAAGGTCGAATCAAGACATTTGACACGGGAGCCAGGGGCATTCACGGACAAGCTTCAACGACAGCATTCAAAGGGCTGGACGAGGGGGTCTGGCGTATTCTGGACGAAAGTCGACCCGGTGGCAGGGTTGGCGTCATCACTAATGTTCGTCCCAACGACATGAACAATCTCGATGTCGAATTCGGATGGACGATGAATGGACAATCCGGAGTAATTAAGCCTCCGAACGATGACTTCGCAATTATTGGGAAGCCGGCTGCCGATATCGCCAGATCGCTGACTGCGAATTGGCATCCACGGATAAAGCCTATGTTCGATCAGATCAATGAAGACCAAGCAGCATTCTGGAAGATCAGTACGTCCCCGTAGCTTCCAGAGGGAAACATAGTACTGACCTTCTAGCTTGTTCGAGTCCTAGCGGAGTTCCAGAGTGGCCAAACGAGCCACGCGTCACGGCGATGGGAGACTCGGTTCATAGTATGACTCCAGCTGGTAAGTGACGACAAGCTTGAGAATACGAGCACTTGTGCCGCGAGATCTAACGATGATCCAGGTGGTATTGGAGCCAACACTGCCGTGCGTGATTCAGCATTACTTGGACGACTCCTGAGGGAAGCCGGCGGCTGGGCAGCGGATGTCACTGCATCCTACGAGAAGCAAATGAGAGTGTGAGTAGCAGTCCCATCTAGATTATTTCTCATCTGCTGACTCAGTTCAGATATGCATCCGAAGCAGTGGCGATTTCTTACGGGTTAGCAACGACCGGATTGGGAATCAAAATCGACGAGGAAACCACTCCTACCGTCGGATAATCAGTCTGATGTCCTGACCTGACAGGTCGCATTGACCATCCCGACATAGAACTTCCAACGCCAGATGTGTAGACCAAAGGAGCTGAGAACAGTTTCGGACAAAGCCTGCGCGAGTCACAGGAACGTTATGGACCAGCCAAGTTAGCTTGCATGAATGATCGCATACCATGAGTCAGCGATAGAGACAGATATCAAGAAATAGATCAACGTCGCGCCTCGTCTATTCTGTATCATATTGAAGGGTATCAATGTCGAAACGCGGTCTTCTATACAGATCTGAGCTGCGATGATCGCAAATGCTGATGCCCAATCCCACTCCTATGCATTATATTACAACCGAAAGCCGCTGACAGAGGCTGCACTCAATCTCCTCCTTTGGAATGGAGCTGCTGGACCAAGACGTCGAGTAATCGCAGTCCTTCTCGTGGAGGCCCAAGTGCGGATGCGATCTCTCCTCTTCGTACTGCCTGAAACTGAGGGCGCAGGCCATGCTGCTAATTCGTCTAATGTATCAATCTCATCCTCAGCCACAGACGGCTCCTAATTCTGTTGTGCCAGTACACTCCCCGCCAATCCCAGCATGCGTTGAAAGTAATGTGCCGCAAAGCTTTCAGTGTAGTAGCTATGATTTGAATCGTGATTGCTGACGAGATTGTGGGCCAACTCGTGGCATAGCGTCATGTACCAGTAGGCTAAGGCTTCCACTCTGCCGTGTGGACTGCCCATACCTGCCATGTGCAATTGCATAAAGTATCTCAGGTTGCAGAAGATCGAACCATTACTGTTGAAAGCGATTGCCGATCCAGTCAAGTCATGATAGACATGAATAGCTTGAGGGGACACTTGAAAGATCGTTGCCAATTCTGAGAGGATGGATACGAATACGGCGATCGCTTCTCGGTAGGTTTGCAGGAATGTATTAGGGTCTGAGTGGGAACGATCGAGGTAGAGCTTGATGCCATTGTTGAGCTCAGCGGTGTACTGGAGGTTATGACCAGGTCTGCTGTCACAATAGGAGGTGGTTTCTTTGACATCGTTGGTCTGTGGCGGGTTGAACAGGGTGGAAGAATCATAGCCCCTGGTGGAATTGATGGCTCTTTGCAAATTCTCCTGAACATCGCGAGACGAGGTCGCGACCTCTGTACCTGGAGGATCGTTTCGAATCTTGTCGGCGTTTAGACCAAGTGCTTTCTGTATGTTGCTGAAGAGACCGCCGGATTTCTTGCCCATCCCGGAGGAGCGTGGTCGTTCGAGCGGGTCATGGAATGAGCCTGGCATGGACAATGTTCTGTCGGGTGATTCCGGCTGGATATCTCTGTGGGTCATTGTCGTGCTCTTAGCGGCTGGCGCTTGTTGTGGCATCTCGAGCTGCTGCGACGGTTCATGTTGCGATCCAGCCTCTGCAACGCGACGACGCTCCTCTTCGCGCTTCTGCTTCTCGGACTCGGCGATTCGTGATTCTGCGGCCTTCTGTCGCAATATACGATCCACATTGTAGCCCTTTATCTTCAATCTACGAAGATCGCTTTCCAATATTGTTTCCAACGCAAGAAAGTCTTGCTGTCTTGGCCGCTTTAGGAGTAATGGCCCGACTGCACGACTGACTTCGTAGAGATCAGGCCGAGCCGTGACGAACAGAGTCGCATCTCTCTTGGACTCTTGATGCAGCGCTGCAGTTTTCTTCTCAGTGTGCTGCAGCCCTCGGAAACCCTTCAGTCGTCGCGTCACTTGCAGGAACTCGGTCACCTTGACAGACATATTTGATTCAAGCCACTTCGCATCATGTCTGATCACGTCCGAGGGATGATCATGCAAGAACAAGCGGCAACGTTCAACGAGTAGCTTCTGCAACTTCCCTCCTGGTGTCTGGTCACGCAGAGGCGCGCCCATACGCTGATCGGTCTCGACGAGTCTGCTCAGCAAAGGTGTCTCGAGGGAGCTGTAGAAAGTCTCCAAGACCTCCTCTTGCGGTGCAGCAAGAAGATTGCTTTGGAAGATCCTGTACACGGTGATGTCGTCCACAATCACAATTTCCGCAGCTTTGGCCAGATGAACCTCCTTGAAAGTGGCTTCTTCCTCGTCGAGCTCTTCTTTCTCATCGTCGTATGTCTTGGTAGAGCGTACCAGCTTGTCAGCTAAAAGACAAGACGAGCTTTTGAGGCCCATCCATAATGCCTTGTCCTTCTTAAGGCTAGGCGCACTCTCGGCAATCTTGCGAAGTAGGTTGGCGTACTTTTCCGTGCCAAGAGTGTCGAGAAGCCTGCCCGGTTGTCGAACAAGCATCCCACCCAATTCGAACGCATTTGGTTCGTGTTTGGTACCAATCCGAAGCAGAAACGTGTTGGCTTCGTGACCAAAGTCGACGTAGTCGAAAATGTCGCCGAACGTCTGCTGTCCATCACCTAGATAGCATGACCGAGGCGTAATGAATTTTGTCTGTGCAACCTTGTCTCCACGCCTACGATCTGAGGTCGGGACTATCGGCGCATTGCTCAACCTCTCGGCGAGGTTGCCATTAGGACCGATCTCAGTGAGCCTACCCGCAAAGTATCCGAAGAGGACTGGAGCCTGCGAAGCGTTTGCGGGGGGAGTCTTAATCAGCTTGTCAGCACACTTCTCTATTGGAGGATCCAACGCAACGCCAAAGAGAGCATGGTGCTCTTGCAGATCTTGACGCAAGATGCGGAACCCCAGAATCGATGCTTTTGGGTTGGCATACAGCTGCGATGGCCGTCCGACCATATTTGGTTTCTCGCCAGGGAGTGCCTCAACAGGCAGGAAAGCTGTTTGTATCTCCGCGACGGGAAATTTGTGGTACCCATACTGAAATGCATTGACAATCCAGTAGTCGAGAGTATGCTTCTGCAAATCGCTGCCAACGATGGCCTTCGAAAGAATGTTGACAAGTTCAGGGACTGCCGGATACGGTCGCAGGCCGAGCGACCTCAGGAATCTACCCTCCGCAGTCGATGGTCGATACTGCCCTGGCCATTGCAACACCGGAAGAGCCAGGCGCCGAATCTTGTCATCCGGCTCGAAGAGCTCAGATAGACGGTACAGTCTGCCCTTGTCGCTTTGATCGCCACTGCGTGACTCTGCGGGACATATAGGCGTCTGCTGCAAGCGTCTCATGTCCTCTGCGGGGATGTCGTCTTTGACCGAAACAAGATATTTGATCAGATCGACGTGGCTCCATTTCGCTTCATCTGCTGCGCCGGTGGTCGATTTCGCCATTAGCCGCTCAAACACCACATTCAGCTCGACTGTTTTCCGCACACCAAGCGCGTTGAGAAACTTCTCTTTCACTCCCTGTAAACCAGTGATGGTGGGCAGGTCGTCGAAAAGCTTGACGCTTCCGAAATAGGCCTGAGGAGGTCTACGCATGCCAAGCTTCGTGGGTATAACAGTGCGAGGAATCAAGAGTTCTTGCACGCTCTGCTTCGATGACTGTGAAAGAGCGTCCCAGCCTTTCGATATGACGGGAAGGATTTGCGAAGCCACAGCTGGGTTTGATGTCGGGCTGCCGTTGGCTCCGAATCCTCTACCATCGCTTTCAATGATCCAACGTAGCCATGGCACGAGCTGAAGCTCATCCCAGCCAATCGATTGAAGCTGTGAAGGTGCTAACCCTTTGGTGAATCGGAAGGGAATGGTTTGCGGAGGAGTCGGTAGATCGACGGGTATCTTCGCACTATTGACGAAGGTATTGACCTGGCCGAGTTGTAGCACTGGGCTGCCGGACATGCTGATCATTTCCTCGCCGAACGTCGCGACCGTGCCATCGAATAGCATTTGTACAGCGTCTGCATCCATTTCCTGCCTGGAAACCTTGGTACACGCCCATTTGATGAGCTCCGTGAGCTGCTTTTCCGTGAGCGCCTGTGCTTCCAACTCCTTCTTGATATCTCCAGTAGTGATGTCGGAAAGGAGTCCATAGTCTCGCAACTTCGTCAGAAATTCGTTCGCTTTGGCGATTAATTCATCCGGAATCACTGGGATCCCCTCCACAAAGCTCAAGTCTTCAGTAGCAACACGTACTTGCTGGCTCGGCAAGACACCACGAGTCGACAGGACATCGATACTAGATTTCTGGTTGCATGTCCAGAAGGCCTCTTCGATGTATTGTCCAACTTTCAGAGACGGTGTCGATTCTTGAAAGTTGTACTGCTTATAGGTGTGAACTGCACATGGCATGACCGCCGAGATGTCATCCCAAGCCACCTTTTTGCGGCCAGCGACGGCCATATTCCTCTCAATCTTGGCACGCAACTCAGCCATGTCGCCTGTATATGCTATGCGACACGCGATGCCCGCCACCCGAAGCATCTCCACATTCCAGTCTCGCACATATCGTGCGTTCAAATCAATGCTCTCTCGTTCCACAGTCGGTATCACTGAGGGAGCAGAAATGTGTGCAAGTAAGCCGGTTGTCTGTGCCGTGGGGAACCCGATAAATATCTTTCCGTTCTTTGTCGGAAGTACTGAAGAGAATATTTCCGTGGCTTTCGAAGCACTCCCGCCAGATGTGGTGCTCATCGAGGCCTCGGATTCGTCGTACGAAGATGTCAGTATTGATATTCGCGTGCGTTTCGGAGGAGGCTTCTTGGTTGCACGCTCAAGCTCTGCGGAAAGTTGTCGACTGACGTTTGTTTGAATACTGACAGTGCTGATGCGAAGGAAAACGGTCGCTGTGCTGTATCCAGCTAAATCTTCCAGAATGGCCTGCTGCAGCGCATCTTCTTCCTTTTGCGCTTTCCCAGTGCTTGCTGAAGCAATCGCCCCTCCAGTAAGCCTGCCAAAGAAAGATCTCAGACTTGACCCAGCATCTGTCTGCTGCTGTGTAGCCAACGGAGCGGCAGTCTGTGTGCGCCGGTTCCAGCCCACCACGTTCATCCATCGCGCGTCTGTTTGCGCATTTTGATACTCCACGTCCATGATCTTCATGAGGCCGTCTCTTGTCTTAGGGTTGACGTCGTTGGGGATCTTGATGTTCGCAGCTGGCGCCATCTTCTTGTTCAGGGTGAGCAAATTCCATTGGTCCAGGTATAGTTCAATGCATTCCAAGCCAACAAATGTAAGACTCGTGGCTAGAAACTGACAGATGCTCAGGAGCTGCGGCACGGGCGTCGTTTGGCTACGGTAGTCTAACAAGAAGGTAGTACCTTGCACATCGCCATCCGCCAGCTTGCCTCTGCGTGTAAACAGGGAGTCTTTCTTCCAGTAGAACGCCATCGACTGATTGCCGGAGCTCACGAATGGAGATTCGCAATCAGCAAAGACTGAGTAGAAACCCACGCCGAACGCGCCAATCTTGGTCTCATCCGGATTGCCCTCGGCGATGCGCTTCAGGCGCTGCCAGTCCGTCTCTTTGAAATGCTCGCCATCGTTGGAAACCACCAAGGTCTTTAGGGTGTGGTGCAAAATAGTGTGTTGCAGATGCTGAGCAGGGTCGGCTGACTGTGGCAGTGGCACTGTCGCTGAAGGCAACGTTTCGAATCGTATCGTGACCTTTCGTGCTTGGGCGTCGGCGGCGTTCTGGATGAGCTCTCGGAGCGTAGTCCACTCGCCCGAATAACGCGCCAGTACTTTATCGATCAGGGCGCGAGTGTTGACAGTGACGGCTTCCTCATCTTCAACGCTGTTCATCGTCTGCTCTCGCAGCCTCGCGAGACCCTGCGAGGCAGCCATGCTGGGAACGAGTGACACAGATGCCGCCGTGGTGTTGTACGCTCAGGACATGTTCGATGGGAGAAGGAGTTACTCAGATTCAGACGACACTCGAGGTGGTGGAGATGTACTAGAAGGGCGTGGTGATGCGGCGAAGGGTGGAGGGTTGTTGCGAAGAGAGTGGCGGAGGGTCACGCTGGAGGCAGATCTTAAGTCCGACGCCCGCTGGCTTCACGCGCGGAGCGGGAGCGTGCGGGAAGCTTCGACTGGGTGAGGATGCAAGTGAACGGCAGTGACGCTCGTTCATCGCTACAGCGGTGTCGTGTCTTCACGTAACAGAGAAGTGAGAGTGAGAGCTGGAGTATCAAGACTACGGACTCCGTCACTTCTGTTCAGGGCACGGCGGGCAGGGATGCGGCGGTTCGTTGCGCAGAGCCGCATGCAAGTCCAAACTTTATCTGCGGCGTTGTTTGTGGGACAGCCCGCTAGTTCGAGCTGCTGCTGGTCGTCTGTTTCGTTCGTAGTTTGTCCGAGCAACGACTTTCTCGGCCATCTTCCTCTCGTTTGCTCTGTTCCCTCTCCCACCTGTCCACACTCCGACCTGCACGCAATACTCACAGCACCGTCTCGTGCACAATGGCTGTGTCACTGCAGGGCGTGGCAGATCTGCTCAAGGCCAGTCTGAACCCCTCGCAGCGAGCTCAAGGTACGCATATACTAGCTTCTGACAGGGCCTACACACAAATCCACTGACCACCTCCTCTCCACAGCCGAAGCATCACTCAAGGCTGAGGAGGCAAAGCCTGGCTTCTCACTCTCACTCCTCCAAATCGTTGCCACAGACTCCTTCGAACTCAACATCCGACTCTCCAGCGCTCTGTTGTTCAAAAACTTTGTGAAGCGAAATTGGGTCGACGAGAACGGGACACACAAGCTTCCCGACAATGAGGTGAACACAATCAAGAGCGAGCTCATTGGGCTCATGGTACGAGTGCCTCCAAATATCCAGGCGCAGCTAGGTGATGCTATCAGCGTCATCGCAGACAGTGACTTCTGGGAGCGGTGGAACACACTCGTGGATGATCTGGTGTCAAGACTGACCCCGGATAATGCTACCGTCAACAATGGTGTCCTGCAGGTGGCTCATTCTATCTTCAAGCGATGGGAGCCACTCTACCGCTCCGACGACCTGTACACCGAGATCAACCATGTTCTCTCCAAATTCGCGGCACCCTTCCTCCAGCTCTGGGAGAACACCGACAGACAAATCACACAAAACCAGAGCAACCCAGCAGTGCTCAAAGCACACTACGCGACCCTTGATCTTATTCTCAAGCTGGTCTACGATCTATCGACCCATGATATGCCTCCACAGTTCGAAGAGTCCCTTCCTGCCGTATCTGGCCTGCTGCACAAATATTTGACCTACGAGAACGCCGCGCTGAACACTGATGATGAGTCCGAAGCTGGTCCGCTTGAATACGTAAGAGCAGGTGTCTTCAAGGTTCTGAATTTGTACACTCGGAAGTACGACGATGAGTTCAAGCCACACGTACCACAATTCATCGGAACATCTTGGACGTTCTTGACAAACATCGGACCAGAAGCCAAGTACGATCTCGTGGTCAGCAGAGCGCTAGAGTTCTTGACTACAATCGCTAGCATTCCAGAGCATGCGCAGAGCTTCAACAATGCCGATGTGCTTGGACAAGTGACGGAGAAGGTCGTGATTCCGAACCTGTCTCTGCGAGAGTCGGACATCGAAACCTTCGAAGATGAGCCAATTGAATACATTCGCAGAGATCTGGAAGGTTCAGACGAAGATACGAGGCGCAGAGCTGCGACCAACTTCCTACGAAAGCTGCAAGAACAGTTCGAGAAGCCTGTGACAGATGTGGTCACACAATACATCAACCACTTTCTGGCTGAGTACTCAAAAGATCGCGAAGCGAACTGGAAGTCGAAGGATACTGCCGTGCACCTTTTCTCCTCCATCGCGGCGAAGGGTGCAGCAACAGCCGCCAAAGGTGTCTTGAGCGTCAACCCCAACACGGACGTCATCAGCTTCTTTCAGACCAATGTGGCAGAAGACCTGACAAACGCCAATGCACAGCCATTGCTAAAGGTTGATGCCATAAAATACTTGTACATCTTCCGCAGCATCCTCTCGGCAGAACAGTGGCAAGCGGCGTTTCCACTTCTCGTGCAGCACCTGAACTCGTCCAACTACGTGGTCTTCACGTATGCTGCCGTGGCAGTCGACCGCGCCCTCTATCTCACGAATGATCAGCGGCAACCAATCATTCCACGAGATAGCATCCTCCCACTGGCCAAGGACCTACTGCAACACCTTTTCACCCTCATCACCAAAGATTCCAAACCTGAGAAGGTTCAGGAGAATGAATTTCTGATGAAGTGTGTAATGCGAGTCTTGATCGTGATCCGCGACGGTCTTGTACAAATCCTGGACCTGGTCCTGACAAATCTCGTCAACATCACCGAAGTCATTCGGCACAATCCATCAAACCCAGGATTCTGCTATTACCACTTCGAATCTTTGGGAGCTACAATTCGATTTGCTGGCCCAGTTCAGCCGGAGAAGATCGAGAACACCTTGTTCCCCGTGTTCATGGAAGTACTGCAATCATCAGTGGAAGAGTTTACACCCTACATCTTCCAGCTGTATGCTCAGATCGTTGCGAGCAACCCCTCAGGGACGATCTCGCCCAATTTTCAACAGCTCGTGGGACCCATCCTCACACCTAGCATGTGGGACAGCAAAGGCAACGTTCCCGCCTTGACGCGGCTGCTCCTCGAAATCGTACCTCGCGGCGCTCAGCAGATCGCCACTGCTGGGCAGACTGAGGCGGTCCTCTTGGTTTTCCAGAAGCTTGTGGCCAGCAAGGCATACGAAGGATACGCCATGGACATCATCGAGATGGTAGTCAAGAGCTTGCCGCCCAGCGCGCTAGAGAACTACTGGCCTACAATCTTGCAGCTCATGTTTCATCGTCTCACGAACACAAAGACCGAGCAATTCACCCTCCGCTTCGTGCGTTTCTACCATCTGGTGTCCGCGCTCAGCGATCAAGGTCTCGGCGCTGATTTCTTCATCGCAAAGGCCGATGCTGTGCAGGCCAATGCCTTCACGCCTCTTTACACTGGCATCATCCTTCCCGATACGCAAAAGCTCAGCAGGCCATTTGATCGCAAGACAGCTTGTTTGTCGCTGACGCGGACACTCGCTGACAGCCAGGCGTTTGTGGAGAGATACGCCAAACGCGGCTGGACAATCACCTGTGAGGCATTGTTGAAGCTCCTCATCAACCCACCTCTGCCGCCCGCCGCAGATGACAACGTGATTGAGGATCGTGATGTCGATGAACTGGGTTTTGGCGCGGCTTTCACACAGCTCAATACATGCAAGCGACCCTCCCAAGACCCGTGGCCGGAGGTGCAAGACGTCAAGGCCTGGGTTGGCACCACACTTCGAGAAGCAGACAAGAAACACAATGGTCGCATCGGACAGTTCGTCAACGAGAAGCTCGATGCACAAGGAAAGGCAGCTCTCCAGCAGGTTATGTCCGGGTAGAGAGTTTGCATGGGTAGGGCCTTGGAGGTCATCAACGAAAGCGCGGCGTTGTGGCAGGAAAAGGATAGCGGAGGATGCTTATGATACCACGGGCGAATGCATACGATGCCGCCCAGCGTTGAGTCAGGCCTGTAAGTAGGTTAATTACCCCAGTTGTGCTCTCACATTTTGTTCGACAGAGCGCTGGTCATGTCTTGCATGTTCTTTGAATGTCATCGTGTGCCGCACGGATGTTGCTTTCAGCCAATGCGAAGCAGCTTTCGGCGAGACCCACTTTCCCACTTTTGACTCCCAGAGCTCGCGACGGCGGCGGCAGCATCACCAACATGTGCCTGGTATCACCCGCGTGGCACAACCTCATAAGTGAACAGCATGCTCTGTAAGATTCCACGTTAATACATCCTCGCTATCGACCACGGCACGGAAGGTATCTCCCGCAGTGAGCTGGCATACCGCAGCCCTCATGCCATCGCATGGCCACAGCATATCCCATACCACTCTTTCTCCGCCTCACAAAGGTCGCCGTCATTCATCTCGCCTGAGCGCAACATCGCGTCTGGAGTCTCCAAAAATTCTGCAACATGGCAAGCCAGCTCAGAGCCAGAGTACTGCCGTTGCCCCCACTCCATGCAAGCAAGAGGCACAGCAGGCGCCTATTTGACTCTTAGCCGCCCAGAGCTGCAGTATCCTTGGACAGAAGGTTTTTGAGTGGCAGATATACTATGCTTGCTATCCTGTTCCACCATGCTCGACCCTGATACACTCGTTTCCTTTTTGTTGTTTCTGACTGCAGAATATACTGGCCATTCGTTGGGCTTTCTTGAATATACGGGAGGTGTGGCCGAGTATGAAACAATCTCGCAACAATGGCGCTGATTCAGGACCTTTCATCCTCCGCTGGCGGGCTCCGATGGTTATGCTCTCGTCTCTGATTGTGGGCGTCGCATTCGCAGTCGGACATCACGCCTTCTACGCTTCCTTGGTCGGGACTTCGGTATCTTCAAGCCCTATCAAGCTGGTTGGCTGGACCACGACTCAACAACAGGTCAATGTCGCAATCGGCACGGCTCTCGCTTTTGGCTTCAAGGCCAGTCTCATACTGGCCTGTAGTACGGCCTATATGCAACTGGTATTCGGCGCAATCAATAAAGAAACCTTCAAATTGTCACAGTTAGACAATTGGTTTGGGGGCCTTAACGACTTCTGGTCCCTCTTGTGCGTCGGGACCTATCGGAGATATCCTCTGCTCACGCTGGGGGCTTTGACTTGTTGGCTGCTCCCTTTGGCTGCAATCATCTCTCCAGCATCGCTCTCGGTGGTGTTTGATCGTATACATCCATCTCCCAGCCGAGTGGCACTTCCACCGCAACCAGCCTTTGACAGTCTGGCGATCGCCAATTACTACTTCTCCCAAACTGAAGAAGGAACATACATATCATACACGGGTCCTACCAAGGAAGTGACTCGCATTGCTATCGCATCTGCAACACAGGGCACTATATTACCAATTGAACCGCCGGGAACCAATGCTACCTGGCAGAGTATCATGATAGCTCCGAGACTGGCTTGTGGGGATATAGATCAATATACAAAACAAGATATCAGAGACAATCTGATTGACTTCATGAAGAATGCCACTAATGATGGTTCCTGGGCTTCCTGGACGAACATTATGTTTGACTATCTGGCGTGGAACGCTGACTCGGACGATCTGTTACCAACACCTTTCAAGAACGATATCGACAATGGCTGGACATTGCAAGATTTCTCGGAGGCCGGGCCCAATCTACCTTACAGATTAGGCGTCGGTGTAGATATTTTCTTCGCAGTCCTTCCCCGTGTTACTGAAGACTCGAAGCCACCTGAACTCCGCGGGCCAGTGCCTATGAACATCGACCGCAAAGCCAACGATGAGGGTCAAAAGCTCCTCATGGACTGGTATCTGGGAGACTCCACAATGCTGCACTGTAGAGCAGTGCCAACGAGGTACACACTCAATTTCACATACGATGGTCCCGACCAGGCACAGCGTGTTCGTGTCATCGATATGCAGGATTCTGGCGAGATCGACTTCAATAGCACAGCTGTGTACGCCAACGGGCCAGAGTACACATGGGTCAGCAAAGATCCAAGTACTGCAACAGTCATGGCTGGTGCACCTGTTGCCGCAACAAGGTCAAGTTCTTTGCCCGCTAGGTTCAGTACGGCTGTTACTGCTCCCACTATAACAGCACGGAGCGCAGCACTCGACCGACCTTTGCGTCTCAAAGGTAAGAATGAGACGGACATGGATGTCTCAAACATCACAGGAGCTGCCCGTCTTGCTTTGCGGCTCTCATCTTGGGCTTCAATTCAAGAAGCAACTATGAGCATGTTCCTAGGTGCCTCGAGAACAGCTTACAATACCCCCGGGAGGGCTTTCATCTCGATTGGCCTGGGTGGGCTACAAACCTCGAAATACTTTCAGACTCAAGCTTTCTCTACAGTTCTGGTCAACAGCCTCGAGCTGTCCCGGCTTCGCAGCAAGGCAATCACGGCACAAGACATAACCAATGTCGATTCTGGAGTTGCATACGAACAGGCTGCAAGCCTTCTGCCAAATGTTACCGCGAACTCCACGAGGCCAATGAAGGACGTGCTGGAAGAGATGTTCTTAAACATCACGCTCTCGATGGCTAGCAACAGAGATCACCTTTATCAGGCGAGCAATCCGCTGGCTCCCGAACCCGTGCGGATAAGCGAAGTCTTGTACGGCAACGTCTACAGCTACGCTCTGGATAAGTTGTGGCTGGCATACGGGATCGCGATCGGTATCTCTGTGCTCAATCTAATGGTGGGGTTCTTTGCTATTTTCCAAAGTAGGGCATCCTTCACGGACAACTTTTCGACAATTGTCCGGATCGCCAGGAACGCGACCATCGAAGCCGACATGCATGAGGAGCACTTACCGGGCAAAGATTCGCTGCCAAAGCACATTGCAGAGGCTGAGCTACGTCTCCTCAAGAACGATCAATTGCTTGATAGCAAGCATTGTGGCCACGTGACTGTCACCGAAAGGCGTCCATCGAGCGATTTGGACAGCTGAAGAACAAAATCAAGGACGCGTTCGTATCTACAAGCAATTTGTGAACGAAGCGTCCAGGTTACAGCCATCCAACAAGCACTTAATCTATCGGAGCATGCCGTAACATCCCTCAATTTCGGACATTTAGATGAAAATGGTGTCGCTTCGGCATGTCCTTCTCCGCTGGGTGGAGTAAAGTCTGACTAGGTAGCCTTGGCTGGCCCCGTGAACATGCTAGGAGTTGACTCTTACGAATTTGGGAAGCGAGGAACCTTACAACAGGCATGACATTGTGTCCGCAGTACGAGAAAGACTGATATTCCCCAAATTGGCCAGCTGTTTCGCCGCGGAGTCTCACAGCGTTGTGCCAATAGTCAGATGTGAGGTTTCGGGATGTGCATGAGGGTGGTACGCAAGAACATGGCAGGAAGACATATCTCTTGGGTCACGACCAATACTGAGCTCAGGCGTCGAGAAACCACGATCCGTAGAAGGAGATGGCGTGGAATTTAATTCGAGACTACCACATTTTGCAATTCCCTCGTGGCAGCTTTGCATTGGTCCCAAGCCACGTTGTACTCTTGACTTAGTTTCCGACTGTATATGAATACCATCATCATGATTGAGCTGCACATGTTGACCACGCGAGCCACTGCGAAGCCAATACCAGCTTATTCGCTACACAAAATGCCTTCGCAGCATCGAGGTTAGGCAGCACAGCACTTCTCGCGGTACCTTTCAGGACGTGATGTGCAGTGTCGCAGGCCACTGAGTGGTTCGTCACTTGTGATTGATTGTCCATGGATGTCTTGTGAACCACAGGGTGTTGTGTGTCGATCGTTCATGTGCACGACAGTGGCTAATTCGCAAGCATGGTGTTTGTCTAGAACGCCATCTGAACGTGTGCGTGGAGACAATAATGAAACACTCCGTCGTGTCGATGAGGGTCCGACGATCTTTGGGTCGCCACGAGTGTCAGCCGAACAGGGAAATACTACTACAATAGCAGGGCTTGTCGTTCTGGCCTGTGCGGGTGATCTCGCCCAGCGTCGCTCCATCTAGACCGTGCAAAGAATTGTCTTGGTGCCCTTCATGTCCGCCGTGAGAATGGAGCGTTTGTGTAAAATGCACACAGATCTCGGACGTTACACCAGGCGTCCTGTTCAAGAACACTGTTGGCCTTGGGCCTGCAATGTGGTTCTTTCACAGACGAGAATACAAGAGGATGCTAGGATGCAGGGGTGCTGCTTGGCGCTAGTGGTGATCTTCTTGTCGAGCTGTTGCTCCATCCATCCGTTGGCTACAGTACCTGTTGTCGAAAGATTTTGGTGGTGCAGAAATTGCTATGATACGACTTTCTACAGACATGTGCATGGGTCCGTCCACGCTTCGCTCGAACGTGGATCGTCTTGCAGTCTCCGCCTCCTCTGCTCGACGGTTCTGTGGTGTTACGTGAGGGAGGAGGCAACGAGAATATCGCTGTGACAGCAATATCGTGAGACCGGCGCCTAGGCTCCCAACTTCGTCAGAACACCGGCGGAGCTGCGACGCTCCGCCCAGGGGTGTTGCAGTGTTGAGGCAGAGACTTGCTTGTCAAGACGTCATGCGGCAGGAAGCTGTCAGACAAGAATCGGGACGCTGGTTTCAATACGCAGATCGGGTCTCTGACGGCTGCATCTTGTTGTTGCGATGATGAGAGGGAAGGCGCATTGCCGCGCACCGGTTCGAGGGGTCCTTCTCCGCTGGTCGTGTGTTTTACAATTCGCATGGCGCACATGGGAGTCGGCACACAGCATGGCGCCTATGATCCAAGCAAGGATCACCGCCCATCTCCACCGAATAGGACTTGGTGTCGTATTATGCCTCTTAGCACGGCTAGTGGCCAGTCATGGCGCACGAGCGCTGAGTGCCCAGCTGCGTGGCTCGTTTGGCCAAGTGCACAACGGCTGTAGCGCTAATCTCCTGCTCCTGCTGCTCCTCGGCAACGTGCGACAGCAGAGACACGTCAGAGAGAAACGTCTGCACGCAGTGGTGGAAGCGACTGGACTCCGAGTTGGCGGCATCATCAGCCCTGCGGGCACGCGTGATCATATGTAATGCAGGAGCCGGCATCATGCTCGTGATGGTGGGTTCGTGGTGGCAGGAAGACCCATGTTCTGCAGAGGATTTCGGCGAACGGAAGGCTTTGGGACCTACATTAGCGCCAATTTGAGCCTCGTTTCGAAACATGCTGCTTCGTGATTACGGACGGCGGTCGGGGAGATCGTCGAACAGGACGTACAGCATAACGCTCAACGAGGCGGTCGAGACTCTCAGTAGGCATGGATTCCCAATACACCGACAGCGTACGATCAACGGTGGACATGGTGTTGGAATAAGGTCGAGCACATTCCACGCCTGTTGCTGAGCCGAGGGAAGCGATGCAAGGAGATGACGACCGATCGCTTGACTACGACGGCTTCTCTTGAGCAGCAGCACTGTGCCCAACACACCCTCCATCGTTTGTTGCAGCTCACCCAAAGTCCGGCGCCCGACCGTGAAACGCTTCCTGCATCACGACGACATCCCTCCGCAGCGCGCTTGCTGGGCGGCGCGAGCGTGTGAGAGGCAAACCCGGAGTGGGCGCGACTGGCAGATTATTAGCACGTCTTGGACCAGCGTTCTCGTCGTGCTGTTGGCTGACCCCACAGCGCCTCCGATAATTGAATTGCGCGCTGGCGGGTGACTGCGACAGTTCGTCGTCCCGCTAGAGGCTTACCGCGTTTGAGCTTAGAGCAGGAAGGAACAAGGTTTCGACATCCGTGCGCGTCTCAGGTACCCGTGCGCTTGCAGACAGGAGAAGCGTCGTCGCCGCTGGCCGCCTTGCTCAAAACCATCCGCCCGCCCCTGGCACACGAAGCTTTGCGCTCTTCTACCACAGTCGTTCACACTCAGCACCACGCAGCCAGCTCTGCCCTCACGCTCATTTGCAACATCATCACACGCGCTCACAGTCGCACAAACACTGTCACTCCCGCCCACGACCTCTGCGAGGACCAGCCTTCAAGTGAGTCCGCCTTCAGCGACATGCATCGCCTGCGACCGACACTTCCCGCCGTACAATGCAATGCTCGCGTGAATGCGATCTCGCCATCGCCCCCAATGGCAGCGCATTGTATGGGCATTCTTGCCTGTTCTCCTTCTTCTGCGAAATACCATTCGCCATGTTCTCGAAATGCCCGCGCTGACCGCAATCTATCAGCTCATCAAAAAACCCAGTCGTACGGATCCGTGATCCCCAGCCCAACAATCCACTATGCGCTCTACTCTCATCAGCGCGGCTTTCGCCGCTGGTGCTCTTGCTGTGCCTGCCCAGGCTCCAGCTGGCTACGGCGCCCCTCAGGTCGACGTCCAGACTGCCTACGATGTTGTGTACAAGACCGAGATCGTCACCGTCACTGCCGGCGGCCAGCCTCCAGCCTACACCCCCGAGAGCAAGCCAACCCACTACGGCCACAAGAGCAAGAAGCCTGTGACCACGACTGAAGAGGCTGCTCCTCCTGCCTACACTCCTCCCACTTACGAGCCTGCGCCTGAGCCTGAGACCCCTGCTCCAGCTCCAAGCACTCCATCCGGCCCAGCGAGCGGAACCTATGCGGACATCTGCCTGCACCACCACAACATCCATCGTGCCAACCACTCGGCACCGGCACTTGTCTGGTCCGAAGAGCTTGCTGCAACGGCGCAGAAGATCGCCAACACTTGTGTTTACGAGCACAACACGTACGTGTGAACTTCTGCTATTTTCACAGAAACAGGGCATTGAACTAATACGTTGCAGCGAGATGGATGGTGGTGGCTATGGCCAGAACATTGCCGCTGGTGTCAAGGGCGACAACATCTCGGCTGTCATAACTGACTTGTTCTACAACGCCGAAGAGCCAGCCTATGCTGAAGCCAGCAGGCAGTACTCCCAGGAGCCTGACATGGGCAACTTCCACGTCTGGGGCCACTTCTCCCAGATTGTCTGGTGCGGAACGACCGAGGTCGGATGCGCTACATCTGACAACTGCGGTACTCTTGGCAACACTGGCAGCGGTGTCGAGCCATACTTCACCGTCTGCAACTACAGAGGCCCAGGTAGATGCTCATGCCTGTGACTATATGAATTATGCTAATACCACGCGCAGGCAACTATGCCGGCAAGTACGGCGAGAACGTCAAGTCCGGAGACCCAAACACCCCTACCGCTTACTGGGACGCCGCCGCCGACGCTGTGAAGAACCTGGCCGGTTACTAGACACCATCACCAGAAACACGGACTTCCCTAGCCGCAACAACAGGACTTACGACTGAAGGCGACGGTCACTAGGAAATGCGTGCATGGTGTGGCGTTTTCTTGTCTTTTTGAGTGTCGGAATTGACGTTTTTGCAATTGCTTGAAACCACAGCACATCAGGCAGGTCCTGTTCAGCAGTCACGACCATGTACACCGGACAAAATGCACGCATTTAAGCATACGCTGGACAGACAATACACGAAAGACAGCCTGATGGGCTGGTGGCTTTGACACTTTCACTTCTACTTCTTTGTGCATAGTTTGCTTGACTCCTAGGAGACGGACGGCTTGATGGCACAGCAGACTTTGATTCGAAATGACTATCATGCCCCAATGAGAATGGTTAACGATTAGCAACCACTCCAACCATGGCCACGTTTTTCCACAGATTGCGAGCCCTCATTCGTCGCGGTTAGGGTGCACATTCGCTCGTATTGGAAATTGCAGAACAGCAGGCTAGCCGGCTGGCGCAGGCAGATCCCTATATGCGCAGCGTTTAATTAGATGGCTTGAGATTCGTTTTTGCTGACTATGCCGGCAGCGCACGTGCTGTGCGCGAATATAGAGACCGCACCGTTCACTCCGCGCTGCTCCTTCGCGGCAACGTGCTCGGTCGTTGTCAACCGACTCCTCTTGTGTGCTTGTGCGTACGAGAAGAGAAAGATGTTGTGCATTTGCAACGGGCCTCGCCGGCAGCCGTTATCCGTGTCCCACATCCTCGACCTCAGCGCAAAACGAGACAAGCGACAACCGGCCGACAGTCGGCCTTTATCCAGCTTATCTGCTGCTGGGATACAAGTCCCTGAGGCTCTGCCCCTCCCGACGCAATCGTCGCTCGTGTGTATTTCTTTGGGTGGCGTCGGAGGGATTCCGATGCAAAAACTTCGTCGTTGACCTGCGCAATGGTGGGGAGCCCATTTTGACTTTTTTTTCCTGTGCGACACGCAATAAGAGGTGATAGCCCTCGTCACTCTACGTAATATCTTCTATGCAAGTCACGGCGCGACGACTGCCATCTCGCACGTCTCGGCGGTTGCTATCGGCTCAGCCAGCTTTCCGCGCTCCTTCCTCTCGCCCTCGCCCTTTCACGTTTTCGTTGCCGAATATCGAGCAGTTGCAACTGACCGCGTTCAATGGACATAGACAGCTAGTAGTCGACCCTCAGAAGACCAGATTTACGACCATGTCCGACGCGAACAAGCGCGTTTCGCTCAAGAATTGCTGCAATGAGAGCAAGTCTCCATATGTTCGCTCACACACCGACAACCCAACGGCCTGGCAGCTATGGACACCTCAGACCTTGGAGCTGGCCAAATCCACAAACCGCTTGCTTTTCGTGAGCATTGGCTATAGTGCTTGTCATTGGTGGTAAGCACGCCCTCTTTCAGAGCTCTGATCTGGGATACAAGCTGATCCCAGACCGTTAGCCATGTCATGGCCCACGAGTCCTTCGACGATCCTCGAATCGCCCAGCTACTAAACGAGCAATTTATCCCTGTCAAGATCGATCGCGAAGAGCGACCAGACATTGACAGGCAATACATGGACTTCCTACAGGCGACCAATGGCGGCGGCGGCTGGCCATTGAACGTTTTTGTCACGCCAGACCTCGAGCCGATCTTTGGAGGAACTTACTGGCCTGGACCAAAGAGTGAAAGAGCTAAGCAAGCTGGAGCAAGCTTTGAGGACATTCTCTTGAAGGTCTCGACAGCTTGGAGGGAGCAGGAGGACAGATGCAGACAGAGTGCAAAGGAAATTACAAGGCAATTGAGGGAATTCGCGCAGGAAGGAAGCATTGGTGGGAAAGATGGTCATCGTACGGACGACCACGATGAGCTGGAGCTGGACTTGCTGGATGATGCATTCCAACACTACAAGATGCGATATGACGTTAAGCATGGTGGCTTCGGGAGCGCGCCTAAATTTCCCACGCCAGTACACCTCAGACCTCTCTTACGAGTAGCATCATACCCTGCTACAGTACGGGAAATTGTGGGTGAGGAAGAGTGCGTCGAAGCTCGTGGTATGGCTCTCAAGAGCTTGGAGAAGATGGCAAAGGGGGGGATCAAGGATCAAATCGGCCATGGCTTCGCTCGTTACAGCGTAACGCGAGACTGGAGTCTTCCACATTTCGAAAAAATGCTCTACGACAATGCCCAACTACTTCCAGTCTACCTCGATGCATACCTCCTGACCAAGTCGCCACTTTTCCTCGATACAGTCCACGACACCGCTACCTATCTCACCAGCCCGCCTATGCAATCTGAGCTTGGGGGAATCCACTCTGCCGAAGACGCCGACTCACTACCAAGTGCTGATTCAACTCACAAGAGCGAAGGTGCTTTCTACGTTTGGACTATGGAGGAGTTCAAGAAAGTGCTTAGAGAAGATGAGCTCAACGTTTGCGCCAAGTATTGGAATGTGAAGGAAGAGGGAAATGTTGATCGCCGGCACGATGCTCAAGGTGAATTGGTAAAGCAGAACACCTTGTGCGTGTCCTACGAGATTGCCGACTTGGCCAAGGAGCTCAGTCTCACCGCAGAGGTGGTAAAGCAAACCATCGAAAATGGAAGAAAGAAATTGCTCGCATATCGCGACGAACACCGTCCACGACCAGCACTTGACGACAAGATTGTGACTTCATGGAATGGACTGGCTATCGGCGGTCTTGCTCGAGCAAGCGCTGCACTACAAGGGACTTCTCCTGAAGCATCTGCGACCTGGCTCTCGGCAGCGAAGAAGGCCGCATCTTGTATCGAGAAACATCTTTTCGATTCAGAAAGCGGCCTTCTCCGGAGAGTCTACCGCGAAGGTCCAGGAGAAACTCAGGGATTCGCAGACGACTACGCCTTCTTCATCTCCGGCCTTTTGGACCTCTACGAGACCACATATGACAGCAACTTCCTCAAGTTTGCCGATACTCTGCAAATAACTCAGAACAAGCTGTTCTGGGATGATGTCAAGTACGGCTTCTTCTCAACTCCAGCAAACCAACCCGATATCCTCATCAGAACAAAAGACGCCATGGACAATGCTGAGCCGAGCGTAAACGGCGTCAGCGCGAGCAACTTGTTCCGCCTCGGCTCACTACTCAACGACGAGAACTACACAAAGATGGCACGCAGAACCGTCGCTTGTTTCGAAGTAGAAATAGAACAACACCCTGGCCTCTTCTCTGGGATCTTATCCAGCGTCGTGGCTACTAGACTCGGCGCTAAGAGCGTGATGGTCGTTGGCGATGGAGAGGCCGCCCGAGCTGTTTTGAAGAATGCACGAGAGAAAGTCCGACCTAATTATTCGGTTTTGAGAATTGGAGGTGGGGCTAATAGTGAGTGGCTCAGGACTAGGAACGAACTTGTGAAAGATTTGGATGAGACGAGAGAGATGGTGCAGATTTGCGAGGGCCAGACTTGCAGATTGTTGAACTTGCAGCAGATTGAGGAGGAGCTGTTTTAATATGTTGATTGATGATTGATGCCGTGGCTTCGGCTGGCAGTCGCGGACAGATGTGCTTTTTGTTGTCGTTGATGGCGACGCATAGATATCAGCACGGATGCGCAGATGCATACGGATTAGGAATGGAATGAAATGGAACGGAATGTTATGTTCATTGATTTGCGTTGCGGGTTTTGACTATCTACCATGACTCATGTCTATGCATGGCAAGCAACCCGTTTCTGTCACAGACAGAGCCCCGCCTTCGATTATGGCGGGTGAGAGAGAAATGAAGGGGTGTCATTCATTCATTGAAGAAAACGTGCTGAGGTGCAGTCGTAGCCTGCGAAGTCTTCTCTAGATCCAGACTATTGACCTGTAGCGCTGCACTGTGCTTGAAAGGCCGAGCTCTCATGTACGCGCTGACATCGGCTTGAAGGCTCAAAGCCTGAAGATATGCTTTGGCTTCCAGCAGGTAAGTGTCGTTCTCGAGTTGATGATCAGTTGCCTCGAATTCCTCGACTTCTACCAGATTGAAAGGCTCACTGGCAGCTTTTGCGATGCTGTCGTCGATGAGCACAGTATTTGCTTGAGACCATATTTCAGACTTGATTGGGTGGGCTGTCTGGATGGACTTGTCTTTCCAGATCCAGGATAGTTGCTTGTAGACTTGCACTTTCGCATTGTAAGCTTCTAGTGTGAGGCGGAGACGGTCGCGTGCCCAGATTGTGACGAGTTTCTCGCGTTGCTCAGGAGTGAAGAGCTTGGAGCACATGACTTCTACGTTCTCGGGTCGAGCGGAGGACCAGATCATGAGTTTGTGGTTGGCGAGGATGTAATCCAGGAAGTCGTTGATGTGCGGACGAAGTTTGGATTTGTTGCTTCCAGAGTGTTTGAGTCGCTTCAGGAGAGTGCCGTTGAGGTCTACAACGACCAGAAGGGCTCGTGGCGCAGACAGTTGCTTTGGTGGCTGCGATGCCAACTGCATGTACAGCGGTGTGGGCGTCGGTCGTTCCATCACATGCAGTCGAGGCGCACCGCTGTAGCGTCGCTTTGGTTTAGGAGCTTCAGAGGTTTCGTGCGGAACTTTCTTGATGAATCCCAACAAGGTTGTTTGCCGCAATTGATTGGGAGCAACAACAAGCGGTGCATGGGTTTGTGTGCCAGCTTGTTCGCGTGCTCTAGCAGCTGCTCTTTGTTTCTTGCTGAGCTTTTCCGGGTTTGCAGGCGTGGAAACAGTGTCGAATGTCTTAGTGTTGTATCTGAAGTTTTTGTCAATGCGCCGAAAGCTGTCAAGAACAGGAAGATGTACTGACTGCGTTTGCTGAGAGGGCACGAAAGCTGTGGCTGTGGCGCTGAATTTGCTGCTCACTTGAGGTGCCGTAACTTTGCCTGCGGGGTGTGAGTAGCTGAACAGCGGCAGCGGAAAGATTGATCCATACTGGTTGTGCGGGAACCAATCGAGTCCGCAGGTCGGGGCCGCGAGCGAAGTGGATAGCGGTGTGTATCTGGTGTACTCCTGTCGACAGTCGGGCCAGTCTCCTTCATAGCGCTGCCTTGTCGCGTAGCTGTATTGGTCTCGGGTGGCGGATCTGTGAGCGACAGTTTGTCCAGCCTCTCGGCCAAAAGGCCGTCCTTGGGCACCTTTCTGGGCATTGTGATTGATATCGCTGCCTGGCGGCGAGCGCGGAAGGAGCGAAACTGTCGCAAGTGGGCGCTGCGTCGTCAACTCGGCCAGTGGAACATTTTCGTCGCCGGTTTGGCACAGCTTCAAATCTTCATTAGCATCACTTCCGGCTTCAGCATCGGAGGTCGGCGGTGTCAAATACCTGTGTGGCATGTGAGGGAGCATCGTAGTACTGGTTTCACAGTACCAAAAAGAAGGTAACAGATGAAAGCAGCCCGGCGCGGCAGTGAGTTGACATAGAACTGATCAAGTCGAGGCAACGTGAGGAAGTCGAGCACGCCAAGCCAGGTTGTGAAGAGTCATCAGCGCCACACGTCCTTCGTTCTTCACGGGACACCTTTGCTGTCACGATCATCACCACAACGTTTAGACTACAAAAGCATACAATAGCCAGCACATATGCGCCCTGATATCCGTTTCTTCTTCGCCCGGTTGCCGCTGGGCTGCACAACCTCAGCAAACGGAAGCGAATGCAGATAGGGCATCACGGCAGGAGCGATACGTCTTGCCACATTTCATTGCTGCACAACGTGTAGAGTCGAAAGCTGCAATACACCATGGTGCCGAATGAGCTGAATTTTCAATTCATCGCGAGTGATGCAGCATATGAATGCGGCTTTCGCTCTATCCGTGGCCAATCAACCTCAAATAGTCATCAGCTGCATCCCACGTGAAGGCGTAGACCAAAGGATTTCAAGGCTTCTAGAATCTTGGCAAGTTTTCCGGTAGCATCTAGCTCAAGCAAATTGAAACTCGTGGCCAACTGACTTTACTTGAGCAAGGCGGCAAGCTCTTTCGCGACAGCGTCACCAACTTCAGAAGTCTTAGAAGACCCACCAATGTCCTTCGTCTTCACACCACTCTCGATGACATTTCGCACGGCTTCATCGATCTTCTGCGCAAGAGCCGGCTGCTGCAGAGAGTATTTGAACATCATACCCAAGGAAAGCAGCATGGCGACTGGGTTGACGATTCCCTGGCCGCTGATATCTGGGGCAGAGCCTAGTCAAAGTCAGTGATACGATCCTTGCCATACCCGTGGGTTTGGATCTTACCGTGAATAGGCTCGTAGATGCCATTGCATTTGCTCTCCCCATCAGGCGAAGCAGTCAGACTGGCACTAGGAAGCAGGCCCAAAGAGCCTGGGATAACAGATGCTTCGTCACTAATGATATCGCCAAAGAGGTTGCTCGTGACGATGACTCCGTTCAGAGCTCGTGGGTTCTTGACCATGAGCATAGCAGCAGAATCGATGAGGTGATGCCCAAGCTTGAGTTGTGGGAACTCCTTTTCCATGACCTCCGTCACAGTCTTGCGCCACAATCGACTTGTGGCCATGACGTTGGCCTTGTCGAGCGACCAGACCGGCGCAGGTGGGTCCTCTGCAAGCGCAAGATGGGCTGCGAGACGAGTGACACGCTCAATCTCAGCGCGTGAATATGGCTCAGTGTCAAGAGCGAACCCAGAGCCATCATCCTCGGTCCGGTCGCCGAAGTAAATGCCTCCGGTGAGCTCACGAACGATGTTGAAGTTGACGCCACGGCACACTTCCTCCTTTAAAGGTGAAGACTTGACCAAAGATTCGGACGCGAAGAAGCATGGCCGAAGGTTGCCGTAAGTGCCCATCTCCTTTCGCAACTTGAGGATTCCCTGTTCTGGGCGAACCTTACCGGTGCCCCATTTGGGGCCACCAATGGCACCGAGGATCACAGCATCAGCAGCTTTGGCAGCGGCGAGTGCTGCGTCGGTCAGTGGCTCGCCATGCGCATCGATCGAGGCCTATAAGAGATCAGCGCAATCGAAATATATGCAGTATGTGCGCATGCCATACTCCACCAAGAGGATGCTCTTGAATGTTGAAGTGAACATCGGCATTGCTCTTGTCGACAACATCGAGGATCTACGCGACGATAATCAGACCGACATGCATGTGTATTTCGCGAGCATTGGAAGAATACCTTCAGAGCTTCGGCTGTGACCTAGTGGGCAATAGTGAGCAATACAGACTTGAGCTGATTTTCGGAGCTGCTTACTTCAGGACCACAGTGGTCACCTGCATATTTCAGTTAGTGGACAGGGCAGTGTTTGCAATGATGATCTTCATGCACATACCTCCAAAGACGACAATGTTGTAGGTAGGCATCTTGACGTTCTTTTGTGCGTGATGTTGTTGCGATCCCCCCACTTGGCTGCCAAAATTCAAAGTCATTGGAAGCCTCCGGAATCGGCGAGCTGAGTGCTCCGATGTGCCCAACACCACCCATGCATGAAACAAACGCTCAAGTAAGCTCGACCTTGCATTTTGGCTGTCGTCGTGCACCGAAGCTGGTCGTGCCGCCAACTACTTTACTTTCGCGCGTGTCCTCGCGATCGAATATGGCGATGCAAGCCTGAGCAGCGACGTACACCAGCTCGCCGACGGCGCGTTTGGCTCCAGGCCATAGAGTGGGTATCGTCTCAGTAGACCACCCAAGAACCGCAGCAGGCTTGATCCGGCAACGACGGCATCTGTGTCAGGAGCAAGGAGAACACGCGCTGCACACATTGCCCAAAGCACGCACATGCGCAGTCTGCAAGCAAGCACATGCGGACAGCATGCTGCCGGCGGCCACTTCCACGGAGCCTCCGCGCCTCCCTTGTGCATGACCATACTTTCCGCAAGTTGCAAAAATGCGACTGCAGTTGGCGTATCGCGTCCGGTCCAGTGCAATGGAGACATTTGCCACAGTATCTGTTCCTAGAGCCGCGGAGTGATGGCCTCGCCACGGCCCAATCGCACTTTCAACCGCGCTGCCAAGAAAGACAGTACTTCGACCCATGACGGAGCTCAGTCCATTCACAGAGCAGACACTACCAACTCAGCTGGGCTCAATCGCGACTTTCTTCGCGGTCAGGCGCACTGGATTCGCGACATTCTCGATCCTCAAGTTGCCCGCGAAGGACCCGATGTGTTACAGTCAGATGATCTCTTAACCATAGATGAGCTGCTCCGATCACTCTTGGAATTGGGCATTAGTCGAGACGACCTCCTCTACAGTCGCATTCATCTGGCAGTCGGCACTATCGCCAGTATGGCAACCAGGTGGCCGAAGAAGCTCGTAGAAAAATGTGATGCACTGAAGGACATCTGCGCTAGCAGATTTGGAGACTTGCAAGCCACATTGTTGTATGAGCCGGGCGGAAGACTGCATGGAATATGTACCCCAGGTGATTTGGACAAGGAGAAGCTGATTGTCAAATGGCTGAAGAGTCCTGGCGCGCGTCTCAGCCCAAGTGTGGCAAGGAAAGTCGGCCACCTCGGATTTGAGCCTGGAGAGTATGTCTCGAAGGTATCAGAACTTGCATGGAAACGTAAGCTGACTATGTTCAGTTGGTGGATCAGTGCACTCTTTGCGCATCTCGATGGAATTATCGACAGTGCAAGCAGTGAAGGAAGAATTGTGTCTGACGCCGACGCTGCGTATGCCATTGTCATGGCTGGCAGTGATGAAGTCTTCTCACCAGATGGTCAGACAATACAATATCGAGCCCGGAATAACGATCCAGGTCGTTATCGCTTAACAGCAGCTTCTCCGGAATCTCGACATCCTATTCGGGTGCTGCGGAGCCATAGACTGAACAGTCTGTGGAGGCCGAGAGCAGGCCTGAGATACGAGGGACTGTGCGTGCTACGGCGACAGCCAGTGTGCCTCTACAAAAGATTCTGATCCAATACATTGCGGTTCATCAAGCTGAAGTGATCTATTTGCAGGTACAAGATCGTCGGTTGGTCTTTGAAATTCGATAAGAAAACGAACGAAACAATATATATCGTGGATCTTAGGCGTCTCGCTGGCCAGATCGACTTCGAGACTGTCCTAGCTCGTCCGTGGACCGACGAGGTTGAAGATTACAAAGAATACAAGCGCCTTCGGGATCTTGAACACGCCAAGTCGAAAACAAGACAGGGCAAGAATCGAGCATCGGCAGACTTGGCACCGACTCTTGCTGGCACGACTGATGGCCCTGCCATTGAAACGCAGAGAGCACGTGGGCCCCCAGCTTCCGAATTTCTGATATCCCCGTCCAGCGTAGCTCGCTGGATCAAGCAGACACCACGCGGTTCGACACAATGAATGCACAAGAGGAGCACATATGGCGGCCTCTGGAATTGACTTGGGGTCTTTGAACTGGCATGATAATCAGAAGAGGATCGAGATGAAATTACAAGCAGTGTCGCAACGCTTGCGAACCCTGTTCTGGGTAGAGAGACTCGCTCAAGTGATGAGAGCCGCGGCTCGATCAGCAATAGAGCATTGATTGACTACGAGTGCACGAGGCGTTCGTGCTTCTGTTGGGAATATCCACTGGAGCTCCATCACATGCTACACGAGTTTTCTCAGTGATTAGTGATACCTTTCAACATACGGTGTAAAGCTTGGCTTTCAAACAGCCGTCTTCCATTTCCGCAAAGTCGTTCGAAACACTATTCGTCCCCGGCTCAAATCGATGTCTGCTCCACGTGTGAGCTGATCAACCGGCTGGTCACTCAGTTGCAATATGACGACAATCTTCACAACATCAGTGACTGTGCGCACTTTTTCTCAATCGTTGGCTCTCTGTTATACATCATTGCTCCGCATTCTCCCAAAGCCCGTCAGCCCGTGTTCCGCTCATATCTCGGCAGGCAGTGGTCCGGACTTAGACTTACCCTTTTCGGCTTGCCGGTGGCCAACCGCTGTGTTGCTCCACATCGGGTGCAAAATGCCAAACGTGCATCAAGAAGGCCCGAAGACGAAAAAAGCCTTGCAAGCTCACTTGTCACTGTCTTTGCATAGCGGCGTCAACGCTGCTACCGTGACTGTTCGGACCCACGGTTTAACCTGATGCGACGTCGCGATATGGATTGATCATTGGATCTATACCTTTCCCGTCTTCTCCGGGTGGAGCCCCAGTGGAACGAGCTGGAGACTCACCAGTGTCACCCACCATAGACCCATGGGGTCGCTCGTGGCGGCGGCGTCGTCGAGCCGATGGCGAGGTGGAGTCAGGTAGTAAATGCGATGCAGTACAATACTGGTTTTTAGCCCGCGCGATGAGTGTTTTCCTGTCTCGCTCTTCCATTCTTCCTTTTCACAGCAGTCCAAGATGGCGCGAAGCACTCACGAGACGACTAGCGACAGGATATCTGACGATGCTGCCGATAAGAAGAATGCTGTCGAGTACCTGGACGAGGCAGAGGATGTGGACAACAAGCAACCTGGTGGTCTCGTGCCACCGCCTCTGGTGCAAGCCATGAGTCCGGAAGAACGAGCAATACGCGAGAAGAAGCTTCGCAGGAAGATTGATGCGAGACTGCTGCCTCCAGTGATCATCATGTACATCTTGAACTATCTGGACAGGAACAACATCGCCACAGCGCGAATATCCGGAACGCCTAGTCTCGAAGAGGACCTGGGCCTCACTAATTCGCAATACCAAACCTGCGTCAGCATTCTGTTCGTTGGGTAAGTACCACCCAGGAGCACGACCCTTCGGCTTCAAGAGGACATGGAGCACGTACGAGTCACATTGAGACGCGAGCATTGGATATGTAAGGCCTCGACTACAGAACCAACTGACTGTCACTTGCAGGTACATTCTCATGCAAGTTCCGAGCAACTTGTTTCTCAACAAGGTTGGCAAGCCGGCGCTGTTCCTACCAGGGGCAATGGTCATCTGGGGCATCATCTCCCTTTGCACAGCGGCTGCAAGAAACTTCACCGACTTGGTTGTCATTCGATTTTTCCTCGGTTTTGTAGAAGCCGTTTACTTCCCTGGCTGCAAGTATTGCCCATCCACTTCATTGTAGAGTAAGAGCTGACTGAAAATCAGGTCTGTTCTTCTTGTCTTGCTGGTATACGAGGAAAGAGTTGGCCTTCCGCTCGGCTATTCTTTACTCCGGATCCCTGATTTCTGGTGCCTTTGCTGGATTGATTGCTGCCGGCATTACTGATGGCATGGATCAGAAGCTGGGTCTGCCAGCGTGGAAGTGGCTATTCAGTAAGCTCGTCTGGCAACGGAGGTCAAGCTCACCACTGACCGAATGCAGTCATCGAGGGCGCCGTCACTGTCGCGATTGCTGTAATCTGCTTCTTCATCCTACCCAATTTCCCCAGGACCACGAAATGGTTGACCGAAGAGGAAAAGCAATTGGCAGTTTGGCGACTTCAAGAGGACATCGGAGTGGACGACTGGACCAGCAGTGAGGATCAGTCCTTCTTCCATGGGTTTATCCTCGCTCTCAAAGACATCAAGGTCTGGATACTTATGCTCATGCTGCTCGGCGTCGTGTCCGCGGCGTCAGTAACAAACTTCTTCCCCACCGTGGTCCAGACTCTCGGCTATAGCAAGACCAATACGCTCTTGCTCACAGCTCCTCCATATGTGCTCGCCGTCTTCTGCGCTTTCGCAACCGCCATACACGCCGACAAGACTGGAGAACGGTTCTTGCACGTTAGCCTTCCGCTGCTGGGCGGCATCGCCTCCTTTGTTCTTGCGGCTGCCACAACCGCCGTCGCTCCGCGCTACGTTGCAATGATGCTTATGCTTCCTACGGTGTACTCATCTTACGTGATCATTCTGAGCTGGATATCGAATTCGATCGCACGACCTCCTGCAAAGCGTGCAGCGGCACTGGCGGCAATTAATGCCGTGTCGAACGCGTCGCAGATTTACGCATCGTACATGTATATTGGAGGACCGAGGTACATCATCGCATTCTCGGTGAACTGTGGGACCTTGGTGATGTCGATCATCATGGCAGCTGTATTGAGGGTCGTGTTGGTGCGTGCCAACAAGAAGCTCGATCAGGGGGAAGCTGTCGAAGCTGCTGTGTCTGGGGCAAATGCAGGCGAAGCGCAGGCCATGAAGAAGGGATTCCGATACCTGGTCTAAATTTGGGATACGAGCGGCATTGATGAGTGTAGACTGTTAGCACTGCAAAACGCGCCAGTCGCCGTTGCGGATCCACAGAAGTGTTCATGTAAAGGAGATGTCGAAGTCAAGCTGACTCCGGGTCCATTTGGGACGCCTCCTTCGTTCACCAAAAAGATCCCTTCGAGACACCGGCACGTTTCTGGTGTTGCGAAATGTGTGTCATTTGCAAATGGTCTGAACTGTCAGCTCGGGCCTCGAGTGCTGACGGATCGACAAGGCATTCATCTGACTGTCTGCTCGGATCGTCGCGAACGAAGCCTGCAATGTTCACAGTGGTTGCGAATGCATCGTGGACATTGAGTCGGGTTGACTGAGTAGGATTCTCTGCTCAATCAATGTCGAGGGGCGAGTGTGACGATTGAATCAATTGCTCATGTCGTCAAATCTTGTAGTTGTCATGTCGGTGGTCGGGGAGTGCAGACGAAGCGGGGCAAAATCATGAAAATCATGGATGAAGTTCGGAAGGGCGTGTTGCTATGCGACAACTAGCGCCAAAACACGCCAAGACTACAATCGCGCTTGAGGAATAGCAATGATGATGCCAAACGACTCCAGCATACTCTGAACAGTTCCACACTCCACCAAGAAGAGACGAAGCACGAGAGCCACGATGTCGCTCATGGACCCGCCGTCACCATTCCGCTTTCCGCCGCGAGAATCACTACAGAGCTTGTCACCCGAGCGCGTCCACAACAGGTCGCGACCTTCAAGCATCATGTCATCGAAGACTGCAAATGGCGACTTCGAGTCACAGTCTGAGCAGCCTTCACCGCGTTCCTCGCCGTCGCGTAAGGCGGCGAACCTGTTCTCGGACTACGACCCACGGCGGAACAGTCCAGTCAAAGAGACCGGCTTCGCGCTGCCCGGCAGCCCTTCCCTTCCAGATGTCCATGCGTTTCAGCGCACGCACGTGAGAACGAACAGCGACGTCCAAGGCTTAGTTAAGAGGTTCGAGCATCTAGACGTACGCGATCGCGAGGCCGAAATCGCAGAGAGGAGAAAGAGGCATGAAGCCGAGCTACGAAGAGCACAGGTCGCACGCGAGGAGGCCGAGGATGATGCCAAGAGACTACGAGAACAAGTACGACGGCTCAAGAAAGAAGGCGAGGAGGGCAAAGATCGAGAGAGACGAGTCGCAAAGAGGCTGGACGTGGTGATGGTAAGTGGTTGAAGGCAGACTGTGGGCCATAGCTGACACACGATCAGGACGAGTTCACGACCTTCAAAGAGACGCAGACATCGCAGGTCTCTGTATACGAGAAGGAGGTCCGAAAGGCACGAAAGGAGGCGTTCAAATCCTCCTCGGCCGTACTGAAACTTCAAGAAGAATTGAAATCGACACGAAACACCCTTCGCACGACACAATCAAATCTCGACATGGAGCGACGGAAGGTGCAGCAGAAGGAGCAGCAGACTTTTGATGCGCAGTATCAGCTGGTGGCACTGCAAGAAGAACTCGATAAACTGCGAACACATGTCAAGATCATAGAACAGGAAAAGGATGCGCTCAAGACAAGTTTGAAAGAGGAAGAGGTTGCACGAATAGCAGCTGAGGGAATGATTGCTCTGCCAATCGGAACACAAGGCGACGACGACCTCATGAGTCCGGAGGTGGTTCGGAGACGATCACCGCATAAGCGACAACCGTCGCCGCTGTCTGACGACAAGGAGAATGCTGGTGTCGTAACGAAGAAGATGGTGGACCTGAAGCAGTCGGCGGAAGAGTTGAGGCGGGAAAGGATGAGACGAGAACAGGCCGAAGAGCTTGTGGACTTTCTTCGCATGGAATGCCGCTTCAAATGCTGCGGCTGCAGGTCGAGGAGAGACAGTGTACACGACGACACTTTCACATCGAGCCCTTTTGCCGAAGCACTGGAGACTATCCGAAGCGAAATGCGGTCAGTCCTGACGCCACCTGTGAGCGAGACTGGAGATGCTGGCATTGTCGACAGTGCTGTATCCATTGATCCGAATCCTGAGCATCTGGAACCGGAAGACAAGGCCCAAGACGAAGATGTTGAGATGGTCCAACCGGGGGATGAAGCACTGGCGCACGAGTTTGAACGCAGCGTGACGATGACAGGGGACGAAGTCACGAGTGGGCCAGTTGCATCAAGGAATGCAGACGAAGCGGTCTTTGAAGATGAGGAACCCATTGCACGACGCCCGAGTCCTATCGCACCACCCTCACGTCACTCTCGAGCTACTACCCCGACCACCTCAAACTCCCACTCCACAATCAAAGTACCTCTCGCCCCTTCCAGCCCTCAGACTCCCGGGCTAATTGCGACTCCAGCGCGACCTCATGGCTCAGTCCGCACAATAACGACCACGACCACAATACCGATGCAATTCACGCCTGCAAAGCCAGCTGCTACACACATGATCGATGCGGAGACTACTCCGGTCACGGTGATGTCGCCCCAGCGCGATCGATCCGGCTCAGCTCCCGCCTTCGACCGAGAGGCTGCACTGGCCATGATAGCATACAGGCGAGGCCGTGCCAAGAGCATTGCGGATGGCCAGGCGACTCCTAGAAAGCTCGAGGGTGCGGTCAACCTCAAGGAGAGGAGAGATGTTTCGGCGCCGGTTCTGGGACAGCAGAAGAGTTCGAGTGCCAAACGCAGTCTGTCTAGGAACTACAGTGGCAAAGTTGGCAGCGCGAGCAGGACTCGCTGAAATATGCCAGACAGGCATTGGGTGTTGGATAAGTTTCTTCTGGCATCGTACAGTGCCTTGGATCAGTTTGGGGTTTCGGCATGCTAGCGTTCTAGGGACACGGGACTTTGCTTTGAAGCGTCGGCGCTCCGGCTGATTGTGGGAGTTTTGCATAGTTTGCTTGTTTCGTAATCGACAAATGTTCAGAAGTCTGAGAATGATCTTTTCACAGCTCTTATATTCCCGTTTCGATGAGCCATCTGCATGCTTGGATAACGATCACAACCGACTTTGCCTTACCCTTGGGCCACGACACAATCGGTCCACTTCGTCAAAGTCATCTTTTCCAGCAACAGTGAACAGAGCTTGGCCGGCCTTCCAATTTCGCCCATACTCTCGAACGATCTTCTGCGCCTTCGAGCCAGTCAGCCATTCGGCGAACTGCACAGCGGCATCATATCTTGATGTTTCTTCGGTAGATACGCCCGTACTCTGGCTACGCACAAGCACCGAGCATGGATTCAGCAGTTCCTTTCCTCCTTCGATGTGAGCTGCCAACCTCGGAACGCCACCATTCTGCCGCGCTGTCAAAAATGTAGCGCGGTCTGTCAAGAGAAAGACCTGCTCCATGTCCGCCTTGACGAGGGCGTCGTATGGTGTCAAAGGATCGATCCTGAGCCAGCTCTGCTCGGCACGCGATGTATCGACTCCAGCTGCTTGCCAGAGTCGGATCTCTTTTGCAAAGGTCGCTGATCCGTCGCCGCGACTATGGAATAGCAAGCCTTGAGTGTGTGTCGATTTAGTATGGTCGTCAGTATTGCTTAAAGCAATCTCCTTGAGCGCATCCCCGATCGTCCTAGCTTTCAGTCGTATATTCGCCGGACCAACAAGCATAAAATGATCATTGAAAGCCCTTCCCACTCGTCTGGTCCAGCCCTCTTGGATGGCGATATCCTCGTTCTCTGGTTCGTACGTCAAAGCAACTTGTACCACGTCCGCCAGCAAAGCGATTTGGGTATGTCGTGAGTGATTCGACACCCAGCCAATGCGGAACTTGCCTCCATTTTCTGATATGAACGCTTCGGCCAATGCTTTCAGGACACCTGTATATCCAGCACCGCCGTTTCCAATTCGGAAACGTGTTGGGTGGCGAGGGTCACCATATACTTCGTGGTCGACCAAACTGATCCGCTCAGAGCCTGCTGGACCATCGCCTACCCGTAGGAGTGCAGAGTCATTGAATCGGGAGACCCACAGGTCTGATATGGCAATGTGCTTGCTTGGAGGCGGCGCTGAAGTGGCACGTCCTGCTATGGCCATCTTTAGACTGCGGCCTATTTTGGTCGTCTGAAGTTATACAATAGGATCAAAATATCGAGAGGGCAAATATCATGATGTCTCTTCACGCATGCGGAGCATGATCGGGTAATGTTCTACATATTCTTACACACTCGAAGTGGCTTTGGCGAGGAGGTGAAGTACAACTTGCACGTCTCAAAGGCCGACAAACGCCGTCGTCAGAATATCGGCGAGATCGCCAAACTCGTGCCGGGCTGCTCTACGACTGAATTCCCATTATGACACCTCCATCGCGTCTCCATTGCTGTGCCCATTTGTGCTGGCACCCAAAGTCACGCCCCCATCCTCACCGATCAGTCGCTTCTCGAACTCAGTCACGAACTTCACACTTCGGGTGGGGTCATAGAAGAGTTGGAAGGAGCGTGATACATCGTTGAGCTCGACCTCTTTGGCTTTGCGCTTTTGTGAGAGTAGATGTGAAGTTGTGATGAGATTGCTCGCGTAACGAAGTCCGGTCTCCAGCCCGATCTTGGTGAGTAATGCCATTGCGTCTGCCGATATGTCGATGTCCTCCTCCTGTGCGCGGAGCTGCAGGATATCGCGAATCTCATCGTCTTGGTATTGTTGTGTTGAGATGATGGCAACACGGTCCAGGAAGTCCAATGGCAAGCCGTGAGGACTTCGATAATTGGTACCCCGAATCGTCGTGGACCCGCGATTTGAAGCCATGATCACAATCGGTGCCAATTCGTCCTCGAGCGCGCGGTTAATGAAGCTGAAGCACTCGATATCTAGCATGTGCACTTCGTCGATGAACAACACGCCAGGAACGATCTCGGCCTTGCCTTCTTCCTTCCACTCCGCGACTTTTGTGTTGATCTGCTCCCGCACCTCCGATCTGATCTCACCAGTGTCGCCAGAAAACAAGGCCAGGAATCCTTGTGTCCGGCTGTTGATCACGTCTATCTCGTGTAGCGAGACAGTGTGAACAGTCTCTCGTCGCACCTGCAACTCGCCATCCGGACAGTGTATGAACTTGGCATCTGAGCCCACTGCATCATAATCTCGGCTTCTGGTGTAGCTGCGTCCCAGCTTTGTGATCCGCCCACTTGCCTTGTCGATGCTGATGATGTCGCCAGCCATGACCTTCTCCTTCGTCATGCTATCGATCATACGGGTTCCCATGTCGTATAGAGTTTCCATGTCCGTTGTTTTGAGAGTGAGCTTACCGCTCTTGTTGTTGCCCGTGACTGATCGATCAATCTGGATCTCCACCACCTCGCCCTCAATTACCTCGCTCTCTTCTCGTATCCGCACCGCGATCGATTTGCGGAATGCCTGCTCCAGCGCCTCGGTCTTGCTCATTTCCATGCTGAAGATTTCTGACGATGCCAGCGCGGTGAATGGCACATCTTCGCCCAGCTCCTTGCTCAATCCGATCGCTATGGCCGTCTTGCCCGTACTAGGAGGCCCGGAGATGAGGACTGCTCGACCCGCAATCTTGCCCTCCTTGACCATTTGCAGAATCACACCAGCGGCCTTGCGAGCCTGTTGCTGACCGACCAGCCCGCCAGCAGACGGTTTGGGGGTCAGCGTGTCCGGCGTCAGTCCGAGGCCTCGTATGTGGGAATGCGCCGCGATGAGATTTAGTCCCTGTCGCTCTTTCGAGTCGGAGACGGTCGTGATGGGAGCAGCCATGGTGGCAGGGCTTGCGCTTGTTGCGCTTTCAGGTCGATTGCGCTCGTCACTCGTATGCTGAAAATGCGTGCTTGTGGATGAGAGTTTTCGAGTGAAGACACGGGATGCGGGCTGTACGCAGAGGCAGGACGAAGAAAGTTGGGTTGGCGATGGAGCTCGCAGCGCAACGAGCTTGAATCGCGAAGAAACGCGTCACGCTTCACGATTTATAAAGTCCTGGGACTGCTGCTTCCTCCACGGCCAGCATACCAGCCTCATTGACCGGCGGACACCATCAGTCAACCACGCCATCACCAACTGTCGGAGGCACCAAAAGCTGGCATTCATAATCAGGCCTCAATGATCGAAACCCACAGGGCGCGCTGCTGATCATGGTCCAGGGGCCGTCCTTCGCGGCCATTGCTACGCTCGGCGATCTCTCCGTCCCCATCCAAGAGCGCGTGCCAGTCGCTAGGCACCTGAAGAATCTCATCATCGGCCATGACCAACGTAAGGCGCTGGCCGTGCGGCATGGGATTGTGCAGCATCTGGCAGACATCATTGCTTCTGGCTCCAAGGGCAAGCGGCGCCTCGAGCTGAACGGTGTTTCCCTCAGTGCTCATGCCGACCACGCTACTGCCGAAGAAGCACTCAGACTGCAAGCCATCCTTATCATCGGTAGCCTGGCATCAGGAGGTCAAGCTCAGCCTCTGTGTGCGGCAGACATTCCCAAACTCCTGGTCGAGACGTTGCCCGGAGAACATGCCTCCCGTCTGTCAATCGCAACGCTGCAGGCCTTGCGGGCCCTTGCCTCATTCTGGTCGTCCACAGACGAAAATCCAGACTATGACTTCTGGTCGGCATTGTTCAATGATGATAGCCTGCACGTGTTCAAGTCTATCTTGACGCAGAGCGTCAAAGGCTCGGCCGCCCTGCAACAAATTACCTTGGTCGCCGAGCTAATAGCTGCGCTGCCTGAAGAAAGCTGCTCCGGATCCAAGGCCTTGCTCACCAACTGCGGACTCCTAGACACACTTGCAGCGCTGCTTGTGTCACACGCTGTCCAAAACAAGATCGTCTGGTACCGCGGGGACCGCTCTCGTCTCCCATACGCACCTCCGGGGGAATGGCTGCCCAGTGTTCTTGCAGCTGTCGCGGCAATTATTCATGGCTCCAGCTACCGAGCACATCGATTCATACTCGCGTCCACCATTCGAGACCTCTTTTCGCAAGCTGAGACCGACAACACAGAGCAGCGAACTATGCTAAGTCCCAGGCATGGTTTTGTGAGCTTCTATGAGAGCAAGCTACCTCCTCTGCACATTCCCGCTTTCAAGAGTGTATCGCATGGCTCAGCTTCTGGTGCATTCCCAGCTTTGAGGGCGTTGCAGAACTCGAAACACGGCAACGGCAACGCCGAAGCTTCGGTTCTGGTCAGCGACATAGATCACTCGAATGCAGTCTGTGGGTGGCTCCTGGTGCTCACTCGTTCTCTGCGCGGCTACAACCGTCTTCGTGCTTTAAGACTCCTCGCGCTGGTATCTAATGCTATCGAGGCGGAACCTGCTGGCATGTCGACGAAGGCAGAATATGCTCAGAAGACTCGCGAGCGGCAACGACAGCTTTCCCTACTAGCGGTGCCGCTGGCTGTCCAACTTGTACAGGTAGCCAACGACACTAAGCCCAAGGATAAGATCAACGAGCAACAGGAGCTCAAGTTGATCAAGGAACAAGCATGCAGTGTCCTTTCGTTGCTGATTCGCGGTGTCAAAGATTTGCAGATCGCAGCCGTCGAGGCAGGTGCTATCAAGCATGTCTGCCCCATCCTGAAGAAGAGCTTCGACAATGTTGTTCCTGCGAAGCCAATGTGGTCTGCACGGCCCGGCATGCAATTGGACGTGGACACACCAACATCGTGCCAACCTGGATCGTTGACCTTCCCACCCGAAGTTGGACACGCTATGCGCTGTCGCGAAAGCACTTTGAAGGCGTTGGAAGCCATCGCTGCCAAAGAAGACCTGCACCGCAAGGCCATCATCGACTTTGGGGTCGTGAGCTGCATCATTGATTCGCTCAAGCCATTGCCAGAGAACGTCCCAGTCGAAGCTCATGGCAGGGCTCAAATTACTCCCAAGGATGGCAATACGACTCGAGTTATCCTAGCCGCGTGTCGAGCGGCTCAATCCATGTCCAGGAGTGTCAGCGTTCTTAGGACGAGCCTAATTGACGGCGGTATCGCGAAGCCGCTAATTTCTCTGCTAAACAACGATTCGCTTGATGTTCAAATTGCTGCCACCGATGTATGCTGCAACTTGCTACCTGATTTTAGTCCAATGCGAGAAGACCTGTCAGAGGGCAATGTCGTGCGTACATTAGCGGAGCATGCTCGAAGCAACTCCCCAGAGTTGCGACTTTCCAGTCTATGGGCACTGAAGCACTTGGTGTACAACTGTCCTAAAGAGGTCAAACTCGCTGCGCTCGAGGAGCTCGGTACCGGATGGCTGGTCGGTATCATCCAAGGCGAACAGCGGGAGTCCATAGGCGGCGGCGTTAGCGTTGGTCTTAGTACTTCCAACGCTGCTGGAGAGCAGGTGGATCTGCTCAATCCGTCCTCGATGGAATTGGACGAACCTCCAAACGATGACGACGAAGCCATGGAAGAGGATGATGAAGACGGAGAGATGCTTTTCGATGAGGCGTCTAGTACACACTACCAAGCGTCACAAATGCGGTCTACACTCAACCCACCGGCCCCTGCTTTCAATCCTAAACGTTTCCTTTCGAGCATACGAGAGATGGAGCAAAGCGGAGAGTACGCATCGCGAAGAGATGAAGCCAAAATCCAGCAACAGGCCCTTGACTTCATCCGCAATTTCATCAACGGCGAAGACTGCATGGCACTTTCCGATCATCTGATGAACGCGATCGGTAGCGCTAAGGTTTACGAACTGCTCACAGCAAAGCTCTCTCCTGTCACTCGCTCAGGTGGACGGCAGGTGTACAACACCACGGAACTCGTGCTCAGCACTATCCACGTACTCATTCATCTAGCCAATGCATCGGCCAAACATCGACAATTGATTATTGCCCAGAAGCCACTGTTGCAGGCCATGTTGCCTCATTTCAATCACGTTGATCATCGCGTTCGAGTCATGAGCGTCTGGGCTGTCAACTCGCTTACGTATATCGAGGACGGAGATGACAGGCGCGACGCTCGCCAAAGGTCGCAGGAGTTGAAAGCGGTGGGCATCGAGCAGGCTGTGAGGGCACTGCAAGGTGACCACAACCTCGATGTACGCGAGCGTGTGAAGACTGCTATCAGACAGTTCGAGACGCCATAGAGAAGCTTGACAGTGTAATATTAGAACCGAACAATTCTTTCGCGCACTGTCGCAATGGCTGCATGCTTTCACTTCGTAGCGCTGTACAAGACTGTGCCTGCCTTTGTTGCAGACGAGCAATTGCAGTTGGCGTCCACCATGGTCGGCGGTGATCAGGTCCGGTACCCACCATAATGCCTGGTGTTGCACTCGCGACAACGAGCATTGTGCTCCTCGTCAAGAGTGTAGCGGAAAGGCTCATCACAGTGTCGGCAATAGCGTATGCGATTGAAACTCTGCACCCTCTTGTCCAGCATCTCCTGAAGACGGCGCTCGCGCGCGGTAGCGCTTGACAGCAGACTTCTAGCGTCCTTCAGCTGTGAGTCGTCTCTTTCCTGCCGCTGACGAATACCATCAAGATCCGCACGCAGCCTCGTGACCTCAGATAGAGCCGCGTCTCTGTCCTGAATCGCCTGCTCGCGGGTTGTTTTGACCATCTCCAATTCGCGCTCTTTGCTACTCAACTTCTGGCGAGTCTCGTCGCGATCGGTACGCAGTGCGGTGGCTTCAGTCAGAGCCATGTTCTTAGCGTGGACAGCCTCTTCGCGCGCCGTCTGGGCACTTTCCAGTTCGAGCTTTTTGCTGTACATATCGGTCTTGTACTTTGAACGCATCTTTGTCACCGCTTCTTCGTACCCTGCGACAGCGCCGCAGATGAAGCGAGGCACGAAGTCGTCAAGGTCGTTGCGCTCGAAGAGAAGGTCGACAAAGGTTCGATCCTGCAGCAGCAGCGTCTTCTGCTGCAACGCCATCTGGAGCACCTTCGTGCGAAGTACGTTCTCTTCGTCTGGCATGGTGTGTTTGGCAATACGAGCAACGAGGTCAAGAAAGTCGATGCGGCCATTTTCTTTTACAGGCTTTGCTTTACTAACGAACTTGGCTGCTGTAAGTGCCTTCAACGATGCAATGTCGTAGAGGTCGGCAGCCGCGTGGACGTAAACGTGCGCAGCGAGCTGGTGCATGTCATTTTCGTCTTCTTCTGGGCTGGCCGGCGTCGCTGTACCGGAAGCTGCTTCACTCTTTGACCCGGGTAGACTGTAATCATCCGTGTAGATGTACTGCAAGAGGCATTCGATAGTGTCGGCATCGAAAATATGGTGCTCGAAGATGGTCTTGCCCTCTGCCTATCGCACCTTGTTAGCTACCTTATCGCCCTCAATAGGATAGTTGCACTGACTGTAAGACCTGCTTTGCATTCTGCTTCCAGAACCTTCGAACGTGCACATATTGCGGCACGATGAGCGAAGAAGATCGCCCCGTCGCAATGGATCTCCAGGTCCGTGTAGTCTGCTGACAGGTAAGTGTTGCTGAACGCCTTGTGACGCGCCATATCGGGCGCGGATCGGACGCGTGTTGCACTCGAACTTGTTGTGCGACAGGTGAGGATAAGAGAAGATGAAGTCGTGGTCAATGTGAGCCAAGGCAGCGAAACCATCCAGAAACGGCAGGGACGAAGGAAGTGCCGCGTCAACGGCCAGCTTCACTTGCACTGTGCTATGGAACCGCAGCAGGCGATAACCAAAATTATGGAAAGTTTGATATTGGCAATGTATCGCCCGACTTGTCATTGCGCATGAGACGCTGTATCCTTTTCGAATCTCGAACAGCTTGGAAATCTGGGAAGACATGGTGCCACATTCGAGCAGCGAGCGTGCTATTCAAGACATCCGAGAGCTGCGAGCTGGCCGGGCTACTGCTGGTGGTCGACGACCCTCAGCCCTGCGAGATCCGCCCAGCATCTGCTGTCCCAAGAGACTTTTTCGCAAGCTCCTTTGCTGCTGAAGTGAACACATCTGGAACTTTCTTTCGTTCTTCTTGTAGAGCCTACGGCGTCGACTGATGCGCTTGTTTAGTCCTCACTGAGATTCTAACACATTGCTCGCCAGGTCATCCGCGATCTCATGCAAGCCATTCGACAATTCTTGGTTTCCCAGATGCACCGTCTGCTGTTTAGACATTTTTCTGAGAAACAGCTTTCATCTTGGGTCGTCTCGAGATTGTCGGAGGATGCTGGCGATTCAGCGATGACGAATAATTTTGACCGTCATGGTACACATAGCATCACTGATGAGATTTGACCATGGCCTTGATGAAAGTGCGGTGTGAAAGCCATCCTCCGATGATCTGAGCGTTGCACGTGACACTTTTGGTTACTGCCCAGCGAAGCGACAACCGACAACCTAAACGCCAACATGCACATCTGCAGAAAATCTCCGTCGACAGAGCACCACCACTTGCGGCATGGGACGAGGGGCTGTTTCAGAGTCGTCGATGAATCTTAGTTCCAATCTGATATTGGGTGTTCGTGCTGAAGCTGACAAGTCTAGATGCACACGAGCACACTCGACGAATGCTAGAGACCCTCTCCAGGTCGTCTGCCACTTGCGTAGGCGATCGACCTCTGACGTACCCGCCCAACCACATGTCTTGTGCCGGTGCTCCACACAGAAGAGGCACACAGTCAAGAGGTGGAGAGCGGCACAGCCATTGACTTTCGCAATGACAGCCAAATGACCACCCATGCTAGTCTTTGACTGCGTGCGGACATACGATGGACTATTATAGCCCATGAATATGACAGTGGGCACAGGACGTGGTCGTCACCAAGCGTGTGGAAGCTCGAGTCCCGCGCTGAGGATTGCGCGCAAGAACTACTTTCCTGCACGAGAGGCGCCAATGCGACTCATGTCCACGCATGCTCGATTGCCCTAGTCACCATGAAGGCCGTGTGTATCTGAACCCCAGAAGCCATCAGGACGTCTGTGGTATGCAGCAGCTGTGCAGTCGAGAGCCTGGCGGGCAACCAGATGCAGGTACTGACTCAGCTGCCTTCGGGTAGCTCCGTTCTGTGAGCTTTTGACCTCATCCAGCGCTGACCATGAGTCGTTGCGCTGCAGCGAGCCTTTGCAATGACGATTATGATGCTCTCGTACATGCTCGCACAGCCTGCCCGAGTCAGCAACGGTGGCCCTAGGTGGCTGTTCCTGCGGACGGTCTTGGGCATCGATTGCGCTTTGGCAGCCATCGACTCGCGGTGGTGGGCACCACATGCACTGCACGGCGGAGTGCCCACGATGACGAATAGCATCGGCACGATGATCAAGACCTCGAGATCGCCAGTAGCTGAGTATAACACACTGATCCCGCAGCGTGAGATCATTTCTTTCTACAAACCATACAAACAACACATCTTCACTTATTGAGCACTAATGCATGAATCTTGTGCATGAAGGCTCTAGCATTCAAGAATCAAGCAGTTCCGCTGAGCATGGGATTTTTCTCGGGTAAGAACTCCAACAACTCAGCTATCGCCCGCCTCAACGGACACGGATTAAGTGTCATCGAAGAGAAGCAAGAAACCAACCTCAAGTCAAGAACCAGCAACTCCAAGATGAGGCCCGCCAGTCGCAGTGCAAGTCGGTCTCGCCCTCCAGGTAACACTGGTTTGAATTCCAATGGAATCAGCTTTAACAATGATTCGTCAGATGACGGCATTGACGCCCGCCGAGACACGCAAGTGAAGGTTGTCTCTATCAACAATGGATCCGGTAATGGCCGGACAACGTCGTCATCTGACGAGTCTGCCAACTCTGGCTGGTCCAACAAGGGAGGCAGCAGCTCAGAGAGCGAATACAGCACCACTAGTACCGGCTCTTCGGCAAGGAACGAGACCAAGGGCAGTGGCATCAGTACGAGCAACAACAATTCTACCGCGAGCGGCAACAACAACAATAGCAGCAACAACTCTTCATCGCTGGGAATGAACACGGCAAATACCTCCTCGAACAACAACTCGTCGTCGAACAATTCATCGTCGAACAACAACTCATCGTCGCTGGGATCGTCGAACAATTCGTCTTCCTATGGGTCGAACAATGCTCAGTCGACAAGCACAGGATCGTCCTCGATGGGAAGCAGCAACACCTCCTCCGTTGGGAACTCCAACAACAGCTCTTCTTTTGGCTCATCCAACAACAACAACTCCTCGTCGAGCAACAACTCTACCACCAACAACTCCTCGCTTGGAAGTTCGAGCAACAACAACACTCCGTCATTCGGCAGCTCGGATAACACGTCCTCGAACAGTAACAATAATAACAACAACTCGAGCTACACATCGACCTCAAGCGGCTCGAGCGGCAATAATAACAACTCGTCAATGAACAGCTCATCGTTCGGTGGAAACAACAGCAACAGCAACACCTCTTCGAGTGGTAACAACAACAGCTCATCTTTCGGTGGCAATAGCAACAGCAACAACAACAACTCATCAGGAAGCTCGAATGTCTCCTCAATGGGCAACAACTCCAACTCGAACTCGAACAACTCGAACAACTCCTCGTCGCTTGGTGGAAACATGGGTGGCAATTCGAACTCGGGATACAACTCTGGCAATGAGGCCCAACGATCAAAATCTTACACTCGTGACTTCGGCACCGGTACAGACGACCTGCGCAAGCGTTCAGGCACACCTCAAGGTCAGAGGAGCAACACCTACAACGGAAAGGCTTCGAACAACAACAACAACAACAACAATAACAATAACAACAACTCTTCTTATGGAAACAACAACAATCACAACCGTAACCACAGCCGGGCCGGCAGCAACAATTCGCAGAACGCGTGGAGTGGTGACCCAAATCAATTCGGGGGACGCGAGAATGCACGAGACTCCGGTCACGATTGGAATCGCGATGAACAGAAGGCCTATGACGAAGGTGCACGCATCGCCGCCCGAGAAATGCAAAACATGGACATCAACGACAACAATTCCAATTTTAACAACAATAACCGTGGCGGAGGATACGGCGGTAACAACAATAATAACAACAACAACCGTGGCGGCGGTGGCGGAGGCTATGGAAACAACAACAACAACTACGGTGGAGGATATAACAACAACAACAACAACAACAACAATCGTGGAGGTTACGGTGGCGGCTACAACAACGATCGTGGGTATGGCGGTGGTGGAGGCGGCGGCTGGAACAACCGACGTGACAGCCCACCACAAAAAGAATCCCGCTTCAACACCGATCGTAAGATGGATGTCGCCTACGAAGCTGGCTACAAGGACGCCATGGAGAAGGTCAAGGCCGACATGATGCGACAGTTCGGTAGAGGCTATTAGACCACCTTGTCGTCGTCACACTCTCATGAGGAAAAGAAGGAACGCCTTACTTGAGCATTTATTGCGCGCGAGGCATCACGGGACCCAAGACTGCTAGTTGCGTATGAGATGGAAATCTCTCTCAGCCGAGAGGAAAGAAATAAACGAATCTGCTTTGTTGCTCGTGTATATGTATATACCCGCGAGGCACGAAATAAGACCTGTACATTAGTCTCCTTTGTAAATACTGTTTGACCGCGAGCGATGGGAGCTCAGGACAGGCGTTCTTCGGGTCGTTTTAGTTGATTATTGAAAAAAAAGTTGAAAAGTAATCCTCGCCTTTCCTGCCTTCATCAGCTCGCCACCTATCTCTGATGTCTGTTAGTCTAAACAATCCTAGAAGTCTTGACGGCCAACTAATCAACATCACATCGCACATCATAAGTTTACTGGAGCTTTGGTAAGAAGGAAGAGCCATGAAACCTTTGGAGCAAAGTGTACGTGAAAGCAGAAGGTGGGTAACGCAATTGTAGTTGTGCATCCCGATTTAGGATCGATATCAAAGAACGCCAAAACACCATGCTACGCTACGTACGCTTCATTTTCACATCGCATCCTCATCATCATACTGTGTCTTTCTGTGCATTCAGTCACAAATCCAACCTGTCCATTTCTTGTACGAACACGACGAACGTAGAAGCGGGATTGAGACAAAGCTCAGTGCCGATCACCGAAGCATCCGCATCGGCCGATGGAGTAAGCTCCCAATCTCGATCTTCCATCATACTTTCGAGCGTGCCTTCTTTTTGAGCGGTTTCCGAAGAGGTATGTGCTGCCGGAGCGATTCCAGTCGGAGATGGTGCCGAGAAAGTGGAGGTCTCACTCTGGGCAACTTCATCCACTGTTGATGTTGGAATGGAGGCTTCCTCTGTTGGCAACTGTGTATGAGTGGATACCTCCTCTACTGGTAGCTCTTCAAGGGTCGAAGGCACTTCCGCAGAGATAGTCGTGTGGGTGGCTTCGAGTGTGCTTGCGACCGACATGTCTGAATATTCTAGCGGGTCTGCTTGCACATGCTCGAAAGCCGGCGGAAGCACTGAAGCATCGAATCTAGGCGTCAAACAGGCGCGGAGAGTCACAGCCATAGCAATGGCAGCCAGGCCGAAGACGAGCACATTTCGCTTGTCCTGAGAAAGTAGGAAGATGTAGTTTTTCAGCAGAAGTGAGAGCGGGATATCCTTGGGCTGATAAACTTGAGGCAAATCGTCCAGGCGACTTGAGGGGGTTTGTGGAGTTGCAGATGTGGGCTCCTCAGTCAATGGTGTAAGTTGCACAGGAGCACGCCGTTCATTCGATCGTTTCGCCAGCTGCTCCTGCCGCGTGCGGAATTCCTGCTCAGCTTCTGACACTCTTTTTGCCTCCTCTTGCTGTCTCGCGTCTTCTTCCGCAGCTTCTTCGAGCATTTTCTCATCCAGTCTCGTACGAAAATCCTCGTCAATGTACGGCAAGATCTCAACATCTACGCGCTCCATTTCCGTCCATGCAGCAGTCCAGGCTGAAGCCCTCATCAACCCATTGGCGGCGAACACTTTGATGGTCCATTTCCTGCCCCTAGCACTAATAGCAGCATTGATGGGCTTCAAGTGGTGATGACATGTGTCACAGACATCGCTGTCTTCGGGTCCTTCGACACTAGAGCCCACCCCAGAATCGGTGGAGGATACAGAACTCCTGCTTCGAAAATGTCCACACTTGGTGATGCGTTCTGGCTTGAGCTCCAGCGCCTCGAGTAGTCTCTCTTCCAGGAGCTCGTAGTCGCCACTCGGATGCGGGATCAAGATTCCTCGCTGAAGAATGGTATCCGTTACTTTCGATCTGAGCAGACGCAGGCTCTCCAGCGTGCTGGCTGGCAGGATGTCCTCCATGCTGCGTCTACTCCACGACAAATTTATAGGCAGCAATGTGACGTGAAGCAGTACAAGCGGATAGTCCTTCTTCTCCATTTCCAGATCTGCAACCGACCACTTGCTCCGTCCAGGACTCCCTTTGGCACTTGAACGACCGGATTTGGGAGTTCGCGCTCGAGGTGGAGAGAGGAGTGATCGTCTCAGGCTGCGTTCTGAGGGAGCGGGGGACGACATTTGCATCTTCTTGACTGACTCCGGTCGACGAAATGAAGGCCGGATCATGGGCGGAGTGTAGGGGGTATGCATGGTGCCTCGTTCATAGTCAGTCTCGAAGGTCGACTCTGGCAATGAAGAAATGGAGGCAGAGGTGAAGGCGGATTCTCGTCGTTCATCGTCGGCATCTTCAATGTCGAGCTGCAGCGTCGTGTCCCCGTCTTCGAAGTCATGTTGCTGGCGAGGCTGCTCGTGCTCTACGTCGTGGTGGCTGTAGCCGCTGTCGGCTCGCTGGAGGCTTTGCGGTTTGGCGATGTGGGGTGAGGAATGTGCTCGTGGGCTCGGAATGGCGGGCATGGCGGCGACGACATCTCGCTCATCGTCCTCCTCCTCCGCAACGGCCACCGGCTGCGCTTTGGACAGGCGGGCCATGGGCAGCGTGCTCGTCGCCCTCACGAACAAGCACCGGTCGCAACCGCACGCGCTGCCGCTGGTCAACAGCTGGCGTTGGCGGGGTGACGCCGCCAGCGCCATCCGACCTCGATTCCCCGATGCAATAAAGGAACAGGACAACAACGTCCAAAGACTCGAAGGCTTGTCTGCTGGTCCGCACAGTGCAACCTAGATATCGCCCTCTGCATTGCTTCTGCCACCAAAGACCCCTCATGTTGGAGGGGAGCTCACCGCCCTCCTGCCTCCCAGCCACCTCGCCTCCACCAGCAGCTCTTCCCTGCGCCGCAACGTCGCAGCAGCATACATATACCTGTTGCCCGCCGCAGCCGAGCAGGCAGCATGGCGGACGTCTTCGCATACGATGAGCCTGACTCGGGGATAGCAGTGTGACAACGGCAGGTTGTTTGCTACGATCCTGTGCGAGCGCTGCCTGCGAACTCGCATGGCACCAATCCACTCGATTCGGTGCTCATCTGCTCGCGGGTGACACCTTTGACGCGGCTGGCCGAGTCTCGTGCTGCGCTACTGACCGCTATGCTATGCCACGATGCCATCATGGCTATTTTCTGCTGCCTGCTAATTTATCAGCGCCGCCACCTCGAAGAAGAACTCCTGTCGCCCTTGAGCCCATGCATCATTTGCACACAAGACAGCGAGACGAACAGCTATTGCAATGTTTCCTATACCAGCCTTTGGACCGATGTTGCCTGCACCTGGCCTTCTCGAGCAAGTCCAGTCCCGTGGTCGTCAAGCTTACGATGGCCACCGAGCCATGCTAGCGGTCCGACCACATAGCCTAGCTGACATCTTGCCCGCCGTGTACGAAGAGCGCGAGCGGCTGCAATACGATGCCGAAATGCTCATCGATCGCTTCGTATCAGAGTGCCCAGAGGTCTATCCTCGATGCCGATTCAATCCTCTGCGCGAAGAAGAGGTCCGAGAAGTCTACTACGTAACGCTTCGAGAACTGTCACGCTCCTCAATCGGATCCATCGACTTCGACGTTACCAGCATCTGGCGACGCAGGCTCGAGCGCCTTATTGAAGTCGACAGGACAGATGTCCGAGTAGCGAATCGGCTTTTTGTCCATCGCCGCAGCAATCACCTTTTCAGGGCGCTGGCCGAGCTGTCGTACGTTAATCGAAGTGCGAGAATCGGACATGTGCTGTACAGCTTCTTCGTCCGCCACGCTTCACAGATCGTGGCAATTGAGACGTCAGCCACTATTGGACAATGGTGCAATGCCATTCTTCGAGCCACAATGACCGAGACTCAAAGAGCTGAGTGCTTCAGGCGCGTGTACGAGCTCAGACCCGACCTTCCACAAAGCCTCAGAAGACATGGTCGCAGAGGCCAGCTCGTCGCAGAATGTATTGAAAGATTGTCGATTGGTATCAGTGCTGAGAGACGTGCCATCAGCCTCGATCGCCCACGTCTGGGCCTGAGATCAAGCTCTGCTGGCCTGCTCGGCGACGACCTGTCCCTCAACGGTCTAGGCACCGGCAGGTGTTCATTCCGCAGAGCCGGCTTGATGTCTGGAGGACTGGTTGGGAACGAGCTAGATGACCTGACCGATGATATGTACGGCTTGAGGTCAAGCGAGCATCGGATCCAAGACGACTTGACCAACCAGCGCCTCTTAGAGTTGTCCATGGGTTCTCGATACGCTTCGAGATTCAGCGACCCGCGCAGCGCTGACGACATGAGTTTGCTGACGATGGGAGATGGTATTGACGACATCTTTGGCGAACTGGACGGCAGCTCTGGGCTTTACATCGACGACGGCCTCGATTTGCATGGTATCTAGTATAGCTGAATGAACGATATCATGTTAAAACCGAAGCCTTACTGTCTAACCTTTCCTTCCCAAGTTGCTTCGGTCGTTTGACAACTGTTGAGGGCAGAACAGCTCCCTTGTATGTTACCCTCGCCAACATCTATATTCATGCCCCAGGTACCGGCAAGTTCGTGAATGATCCTTTCGTTCTCGCTTTCGCACGACTTGGAGCTCACCTGCAGCTGATATCCTTGGCGTTCCGAGGCAGTTGCATGACTACTACCGACGGATGAACTATCTCTCTAGCGGCGAGCAGCAAAAGCACATCGCAGCTCCATGACCACGGGACGCTGCTTTGTAAGCAACATGGCTACACTAGACCAATCCTCACACGTTGTCAACTAATAATCAGACATAGAAGCTCTCTCGTTGCGGTAGCTTGAAGTGTAAAGATCCGTTTTCCACCTTCAATCCTGAACAGCCAAACTTTCTACCACAACACCACACAGAACCCACTAAGATACAACAAGCTCCGCACCATGCCCCTCAAAGCCCTCGCAATCCCCGATCCCATCCCCCAAGAAGTCATCCAATCCAACCCCGCCCTCCAATTCTTCGGCATCTACGGCCGCAAATTCCCCACCACCAACTCCCAGTGGACAACTCAAGACTTTGAAGAATTCTACTCAGCAGACTGCAAAACAATCCTCCCCAACAATAAAATCCTCTCCACTGGCCAAACCGGTTGGAATTTTTTCCGACGTCTCTATTCCACTTTCCCAAAAGTCGAAAGAGAACGTCGGAGCGGGATTATTGTGTCGGATGAAGAGGTTGAAGGGAAATATGAAATTCATGTAGAATTTATTACGAAATTGCATACGGCTGAGAAGGGTGTAGTGGAATTACCGCAGAGTTTTGTGTATGTTTTGGGGAAGGCTGATGTGGGGAAGGGGACTTTGGGTTTACAGATTCGGGAGTTGAGGAGTTATTATGATTTGAGGACGATGGAGGAGGCGCTGGGGGAGAAGCTCTGAATCTGAGAATTGAAAGGACTTTTTTTCATTTCTAGTATTCTACAGTACATGCGGTATGGAAGAGCATCTCAGAGCAGTTGGTAGGGATATGTTGAACTTTCGGCTTGGATTCCACGTGTGTTCGCGGTAGCGAGGTACTGGCTTTTTTTGACATCCAGGTAAGTTAACGTTGCAAAGTTTCGTTTATTTGGATCCCAGTATCACGTGCGAGTCAGCTCCCATGTTCTTGAGTGTAAGAATTTGGGCCTGCTGCGGCCAAATTTTCGTTGCCGACGGCCGAGTGAGGGAGGAAGATCTGGCTATTGATGAATTTGTCGCTCTCACACAAGTGCTGGTTGCACGACAGCGTCGCGCTGTCATTCGAACTCGGGCTGCGCATGTAGCTTCTGACTGTTAGATTCCAAAGGATCGATTGAACGTTGAATAATTCTCATATAAATTAAAATCCTCTCTTCGGGTATTTTGTGCACTTTACGCAGCGGTGCTGGGTGGCATTAAGTTGCAGTCGGATGTACGTCTTGCGTTGGCACGCCCTAATCAGCTCTTCGCAGCTTCGGTCCGATGCGGTAACGTCTTTACAACATCGGCCGTATCCAACAATTCAATACTAGGTCGCGGTTGATCACCCTTCCCTGTCAGTAGACTGCTCACATCGCCTTCAGTCGGAAGCACCGCTTCTTCTGGCTCATCGGACTCGTCGGTTGGCAGTCGAATCTCTCCAGTGGCGGCTTTGTCAGCGGCACTTTTCTCCTCCAGGATCCCTAGGTTCAGATTCATCTCAATATGCTGTTCCCCATCGTCGACGTGCTCCATATTGAGCTTTGTGCTCTGTTCGGCAAGCTTCTGGTTGGCCTGGCGCAGTTTTGGCAGGAAAGCATGCAGCCTACTCTCCAGCTCTTTCGCATATGCCATGACGACCTCGGGATCGATGTCTGGCTTAACGTATGCGCTCGTAGAAGGGCCGAGAGTGGTGATGTATTCCGAGTCTGAATCGTCCTCTTCGTGGTCTGCGTCTGCTTCGTCTCCGAGCGGTGGAGTGCTGTCGCTGGCAGAACCATTATCACGAGAGCGACGAATACCGCGCTCGATCGATCTTATAGACGAGTCACTGCTGCCGCCGTTCGCGACATTTTCTTGCGCAAGAGTGCCGACTGGGCGGGGTGGAGATGGCTTGCTTCTCTTTGCGCTGGGGCGTTGGGCGCGAGCAGAACGCAAGTGTGCGTCTCCAGAGGACCGTTTCGTGGCCATGCTGTGTAATGAAAGTGTCGTGATGTGCGACTGTGGTGGAAGCGGGCGCAAACTGATGTGGTAGTAACTGCCCGGGCAGAGGTGCACAATAGCTTTCTTTTACTGCAATACCAAGCGAGCGGAGCAGGGTTCAAGCGGAAGCTCGGAGTCAGCTCCTTCAAGAGCACTTCACGATTCCCAAGCACTTGTTCCAGCACCACTCTCATTGGCCCTAACGTCCGCTCGTGGATACGGAGCCGGCCCTCACGCTCCAGGACATGGCCACTGACGGCAGCATTGACAGCGTCGTAACAGCTTTCGCTGCTTTAGGCCGTGCGACTTGCATCACTGTCGCCGAATCGACGGCGGTTGGTCCGACTCTGCCCTGTCTGGCGCCGCGAAGACCAGCATTATCACCACATGCGCCTTGCACATGACCAGATGTCAAGCCGTGCTTGCAAACTTTATAGCCTTTGATCGGAGCATGGCCCGCAAGGCGGCGCAACTCACCGCCCCCGACGCGAAAAGTGTCCGTTTGGAGCAGCTGTATTGAGACGCTAGACGCTAGCACGAGTTTCGACGAGGCGATGATCGGGTCTAGTACATTGGCACTGCCATTCACTGCATGAAGCGTCTTGCGCAATCACCGACCTGGAACTGCTCTTGACGCTTTGTCTCATGGCTGAGGAGGATCCGTGGAAGCTCGTGCAACACTGAGCTCACAACGTTGTCACTATGGGGACGTATGGATCCGTAGAATATTTCGCTAGCCGCGCCAGAAATTGGCGAGGTTCCCATAGCTCTTTGAGCCTCTGCTTTCCACTACATGCATCGTATATTGCGGATTTCACCGTTGTCTATAACTTTCACAAGTCGCCCACAAATCACGCCAGCTGCACTAATTTTTCCCAACACTTGCTTGAACGCTGCAAATTGTCGAGTAAATATCATCGACATGATTCCAGAAATAGATCGTAACAATGCCTACACCTCCCGTCGCGGTAATGCCAAGGGCATTTGTGTCGCCAAGGGTGCCCACCCTCTACCCAGATCCACGGATCGATTGATGCGCCCTCCAGGTGTAAGAGGCACGTTCACACGTCCTGGTCGAGACTCGTCACCACTGCTATCGTCCTCGTAAGCATCGCTCAGGCGCGCGAAGTAATCCGCCAGCCCGGATGTCGGACTCGCGATACTATCATACTGCGGCGGCGGCGTGATGAGTGGCGGGGGTGGTTCTTCATCTGAAAACGGAGGTGGGTTGAAAGAAGGCGCTCGTAGCAGGTGAATCGGTCGATCAATAGACTGCGGACGACCAATATGAGCATCACGTGCGTGTACAGTTGGCGGCCTGGTCAAGCCCGGTGACATTGGGAGACTCGAATCTTGGCGGGCTTGCTGCTGGCCATTAAATCTCTGCAATGCTGGTACGAGATTAGACGGCGAATTCCGTCGAAGCGCAGCGCCAGGGCAGCCACATTCTGTCAACGTCGTACTCGTTGGGCCTGACTCGGGCGATGTGTACGCAGGGAGCGAAATGTTCTGCTGCGTCGCACGGCAAGATAATATGTGGAAGGGCGAATCGATGGAGATTTCAAAATGTCTTCGCTTCGTTGGATCATTCACATCCGGTTTGGACAAGCGCATCACAATCTTGATCCAGTGATGCACCTGTATATTTTGGTATGTGGTGTCAAAATGGAGGCGCTGCGTGCGATCGCGTTCTTTCATGGTATGGCAACTTGGCAATTGCACATTGAACTCCATTTCTGTGGGTCCAATGTGTGCATCGCCTCCGTCCAGGTTACCCAGCAGGTTCGTGATGTCGCTTGGTATGACATGCTCGCCTCGTGCAGCTGCAGCTCGCTGGTTGTGCGGTATGCCACCGCCCGATGTCACACGCATTGTGCTGCCAGGAAACGTGCTGGTCGGCGCACCATCCGCACGTTTCTCGAATAGCTGTACCTTGCGAGTGGGTTCCATGCGATGTACGCGCTTGTTGGAACAAAAGTACTCGATGTTTTCGGTGACCAACACTTTGATGCGATGGCACTGCACCTTCGCCAGAGGTGTCAATTTGAACGCTATAGGTACTTGCGTGCCCAGTGGGAAGCTCTTTCCCGAGATCACAATGTCGTAGTGCAGCTGGTCTTCCCAATTGCGGCTGATCGCAATAGGTTCCACACATTCCAAGGAACCTTCCGCTGGCGCTCGGATGATAGTGACTTCCTTCGTGCCCACAAGATTCGATCGGAACGCTCCGGATCGCTCGATGACGGCCTCTAATTCGTACTTGACGGAGCCTAATTCAACGTCGATGGTCTCGGGTAATCGACTGTCGATTGGCATCTCGAAGTTGTAAACATAGTCGCCGGGAAGGAAGGTGCGGTAGCCTTTGGCAGCCACCGACGGTCCGCCAGTAGACTCCCCTTTGCCAAAACTTCGAGACTGGTTGACAGACAGAGCCAATTTCTTTGCCTCGCGAGAATTGAGATTTACGGACGAATTCATTTCGGACGATCGACCGAGGGGATCCAGTCGCGTCACTGTCGACGAGACGCCATCCTTGAACAGTTGTACATGGTCAGCGTTCGTGCCCCTCTCGGCACTCTCGAATTGGGCGTTGAAAAATGGCCAGGTGTGTGACATGATTGTGTCACGTTCTTCGAATTCGACTTTGCGGGGCGGGATCCCTTCGGGCCATTTTGTGACTGCCGTGCCTTTGAATTTGAGTGTAATCCCTTTGATCTTTGCACCTTTCGAAACTCGTAGATGCAGGCCACCCCGTAGCATGGCGGTGTTGCCGGGCTGATTGTCCGAATTCTCGAAGCCTTGAAGGAATAGAACTGGTTCTGCCAGGTGTATCCCTACCGCGACACCATTGCCCGCAACAATTGGCTTTTCATCATCAAGGTTTAAATTTGGGACGACAGTACTGTCGACGATGGACGAATCGATTCGCGGAGACCCTGTAGACCCATTGCTACTCGCCACGGACTGTATCGAAGGCGTCGATCCATCTCGTGCCACGCTACTCAATCGTGGGCGTTGAAGGTGGGCGTTGATCGGGCCCGCGATCGAATGGCGAATATTGCCACGCATGCTCGGAGTCGGTACTTCAGGTACACTCGCCGGTGCGTCAGTCGTGCTGCTCGACCTCGAACCAGCGACTGACGAACCAGCCTCGCTTCCACGATTGCTGTTCGATCTCTGAATTGGTGACCACGACCGCCGCTTCCAAGCGTTGTCCTTCTTCTGCTGGTCGGCCGGTGCCTCGCTCGCCGGTGTACTGGATATGACGGACTTGAGGAACCGTCTAGCGTTTTCTCGTGTTGACGCCAGTTTGAGGTTGAATGACTCCCGCTTGAGCGGAGTAGTTTCTTTGTTGGGGTCGGGATAAGGGACGTGGAGACCGTCTCTCTCCTTTCTAGGGTCCACGGACTTGATGCACACTCGTCCAGGGCCGACTCGTCGTGGTCGATATACTCGCTGCGGTTTGTCGGTCTCGGTGCGGTGTTGGGCTGGATCGTAGTAGAGCAGGCCGTAGGTGGAGGAGCGGTAGGAAGCTGCCATGGTAGAAAGCCCAGTCAGCAAAGGTGATGCTAGGAGATGGAAGTGCAGTAGTGGGAAGAGAAGGCGTGCTCTCCGTCAGCAGATGGGCCGGTCTGCCGGGCATGTCCTGCAGCATATCAAATGCAGCGGGCTCCGGTGCGTGAGGTGTGCCTGACAGCAGTGATAATCCATGCGGCTCTCATAACAACCAAGGCGAGGGAAGACAAAAGTCGATCGCGCTGCGCGTCATGGGGTGCCAACGCAGGAGATGCAGGCGGTCGGTGGCCCGGACAGGGAGAACATGTGTTACTTACCGCAATAGCAAAGAATGCGATCGGTCTCAAACGATCGGGGCCGGCGACGTGGTAACGCCAAATTGTGGCAGTTTCAAAACGTCGTCCAACGCGGAGGCTCGCAGGCAGGTAATTGTCGACGTCTCGTAGGCAGCGGGCAGTGCAGGCCTGTCCGGGGCTCTGAGGAAAAGTTGGCTTGTTTGATATGCGCACGTCCTGTTCTGCGACGCAGTGGCTGAGATGACAATCCCGGCACGATCCCAGCGTCTTTTCTGCTGGCAATGTCCGGCACAACCGGCGACTTTTACGCCAGCGCGCGCGTGTGCAAGAAGAAGAAGTCGTTTTCTGGAGAAGACGTCAAGCAGGGCGATCGACGTGGAGCAGCACGTCAGATCCTGGAGGCCGGGCAGCGTGCTAGGAGTAGCGCCACTTCCGCGGGCCTAACCTGGCATTCGTGCTGCGAATGGATCGAGCTCAGCGTCCAAGAAGGGCGATGGTGGCTGCGCGCTGGGCGGTGGAGGGGGAGGGCAGATGCTCATCACGACGTCCATCTCACCGCGCTGCGCGGACGGTCGGCCAGAACAACCAACGCGTCATGCGCTGGCTGCGTCGGCAGCGCTATTGCGTTTAATGCTCCGGGACTCGCGGGCGACGGGGTCACTGTCATTAGAGCATTTTTACCGCCAAATTCGAGAGGTGTCTGATTCCGGTTTAGTGGATTCCGCGTCATTCCGGAAGGCGTTTTGAGGCGTACCTAGCCGGAATTATAATCAGTGTCTGAGCTTTACTTAAGTTCACGGTGTGTTAGTAGCCGCTGCCTTCCGCCTTAGTGTTTTAGTAGCGATTAAGGCGTGTTATGTTTGCGGTAAGATAGTTATTATGCGTAGTGTTCTGCTGCACGCTATGCGGCAACGACGCCCGAGGGCTCGAACTATAGACGTAATTACTAGGCAAAACTATTCTATAGATCCTATAGTTATCGTATTATACTAAATACTAGTTAAGTAAGAACGATTAATAGTAATATACTAGACGAAGAATTAACGCGTAGCATCGCAGGCACGGACGATTCACTGCCGCAAAGTAGCGCTATAGCGTCGAATAGCAAGACTAATAATATTTAAGCTTTGCGGCGTTAGTACTCTTCTACCTAATAGTAGAGGGATTCGAAAATAATAAGATTTATAATCAAAACAGGCATAGCGTGCTAATCAAGGTTGAAACGACGGAAACATCAATTATTTACCTAGGCTTGATTCACTCGTGGTACGTGCGTTTTGAAGCCAATCAGAGGTAAACTTTACCTTGATTTCTGGCGGTTAAAATGCTCTGTGATCCTGCGACTCGCCGTGTACCTGCTGCCACACGACACCGCACTGCAGCTTCTGATGATGGACGTGCCGGGCTCGCCGGCAGCACTGTCATCCCGCGAGAAGCACCACTCGCCTATTCGTGTTGACGAGCCTCGTCTCGTCCGTAACGACACCCGCGCGTGCTGCCCTGGACTCCCACTTCCGCACGGCTTGCAAGCGATCCGCCATCCATACCGCATGTGCCGTGGATGTGCTGCCAGGATGCTCGAAAGATCTCGCCCTTGGCAGTACTCAACACGGCAGAACGAGGTCGTGTGAGGTGAGCACTGCCCGCCTGCCGTGCCTCCGGACACGCACGCATCTTCACGTGCGAGACCTACCATTCGCAGCGTCTGTTCCCACCGCAATCATCAGCAGCGTTCGTACTGGCACCACATCATTTCACCACCCTGGTGTCCACTGCCGCGCGCACCCGCCGTGAAACCACAACACCGCCCGAGAGCAGTGCATCGAACTATTCAGCAGTAGTAAGAAGTGTTCCATGTGTAGTGTCCACCATCAAGCTTTCTTCCCCACAAATGTCACTGGCGTGCCACAAAAGTCACCAAGACTCATGGACCTACAGAGAGCGAGCATGTCCAATACAAATCCATCTTCATGCCGACCACTAACTGGTGCATTCTGCATATCCTTGAACAGTAGTGACATCCTATCGCGACATCGGCCATGTATTTGAATTGATCAATCATCAAATCAACCAACCACAAAAAGCCAATACACAAGACAAGCCACAACACGTCAACGCACCTAAGGTTGCAGCCATCGAACACATCATCCGCTCGCACCAAATACTTACGCGTACGAGTTTCGCCCAAAGAGCAGAATGCCACGCAAATTAGTGTTCGTGCAGGTGCAAAAGCCATCTTCGCTTTTTGCCGTATCAGAGCAAACTCCCGTTTCAAGTTAGCTCGGTCTCTGATCATACTTTGTTATGATCGTGATGTGGGTTGCAAATCGGGCACTGCGACCGGACTCCGCTCCGGTCCGCGATGATCCTGAGGGGGCAGATGCCAGAATCGACTGCCGGTGTGTATGTGCGACTCGTGGTTGGCACACTCTTCGTGCATGCGACATAGATCATTATTGAATGACAATTTTCAGGATCATGTTGCATGAGCTCCCGAGTAGAATGAAGAAATCTCCAGCATATTGTTGTGTCTGTATCGAAGGATGGAACGACATGCAACAAGTTTCAGGTCAATACGCCAGTTCCCAATCTTATTGCAGTCTCAATTATTACGAAAGACATGAAGCCTATTTCTACATATAGGTAGATTTGAAGGCAATCTTGCAATCACTAGAAAGCGTCAGTGGGAATTTTAGCGTGGGCAGCAATAATCCTTGCGGTCGGCACATAGTCCTAATGTGCCAAGTTTTCACATCCTGTCACGGCACGTCCTGTGTCGGCTGCTGCTAGACACCTATGAGGCTCAATCGATGATGAAGGAATTTACTGACAGCCGCGCTGATATCAAAATTACCATCGATTGGTTTCAACGACTTGGCATGTCGCATCAAAGATTGATCATCGTATGGAGACACGAAAAAAGCTGGATGTTTGAACACGAATCCCGGAATGCTCGTGGAGAAACCATACTGTTGCCTGTTGCTATGGCGCCTCTGCCTCATCACTTGTCTGCTGCCCAAGACATCTTGTTCAATAACAATCTTGTCAAATGTGCAGGGTGCATGGTTATCGCGCCAACTGCTATTACCACGTCAACAGTAACCGTCGATCTTTGGCCACAGGTCTCAACTTGTATTGCCACTATCATCACCCGTCTCAATGCTTTGACGTGTCTCAGAGCTTGCACAGTGCAGTTTATAGTTGAAGAACACTAACGCTTTTGTTACGCATTTCAATCGTTCTGTCTACCGTTGGTCTCATTCGATTCCACGTAGAAATGCCGTCATTCGTACCATTTGATACCATGTGTCGCCGCACAACGTCGCATCGTGGTGCAGCCGTATCCTCTCACGACCGCCGCAGTTGTCAAACAACATCGCTAGAACGCAGCAAAATGTACAAACCAGAAGCACCACAGAAGAAGTCTGCCCCTCGTTCAACCTCGTTCACCATCATGTCTTCGTCCTGCTTCGTGCCTTCGCACGGCCGCCAGCGGCCGCTGCGGCGCCCATGTGTGATCTGTGCAGGCTCTCACTATCTTTCACAGTGCCTATGCTGGCCATTCTGACCCCTGTGTTCTCCTCAACAGCCACTCCCATCTTCTTCCTCATCTGAATGCGTGCGGCTTCAGCGTCAGGAGAGTCATACCCCAACTGGGTTCCAGGTGGCGCGGAATCAGACTTGGTAGGCGCCGCGAATCCATCTGCCTCACAACCTTCCGATAGCATGGCAGAGTTTGCCGGAAACACGCGACTCGATGCGTTACTGAGGGATGTGCCGCTCAGGTTCCGGCCCAGAGGACGGTGTTTGCGCTTTGGAGGCTCAGACGATCCTTCTTGGCCCATCGAGCCGATACGGTGTCGCACAAGAGCCGCGAGGTCGGATGTCAGCTTTTGCACATCCTTGACAGGACTGTCACGGCGAGTTGGTGATTTTGGCGTTGGTTCAGTATGCGCTTTCTCGACTTCAGGAACGGGCTTCACCAGGTCAGCACTCTTGTTGGGCGAAATCTCTCGCAAAGGTCGAGACATCTCCGCCTGGGTAAGCACCGCGTGGGTTGGGTCATCATGTGCGACTATAACAGCCTCGTCGTCACTGTCTTCGAGCACAAATGGTCCTACAGACTTGCTCGCCTTCGTTGACCTCGCTTGGTTGGAGGCCGTCGGCTTCAGAACAAGTGACGGCGTTGGCTGGCGTTTGCGAGTGTTCGACAGACGTTTTGAATGTACCATTTCTTCACCCCTGTAACAGTCAGCCCACGCCGACTTCTCCCAGCCTCTGGATATCAGACTCACCTCCGAACTTGGTCGCGCGCGCCACGATGTCCCAAATTGTCGCTAGTTGCCGGGCTGTTCGTGGACTGCGAGAATTGACTGAAATTGTACTGTGACAAGTCGAGCCTGTAAGGCTCAAATGACTGCTTGCTCTTCGCCTGCAACGAGTCCCAAAGCCATTCCTGACGAACAACGGGTATGTTGTGCTTCGCTGCATAGAAGGCTTTCTCTTTCTTCATTGCTGCCGATGCGCATATCAGGACAGATGTAGTAGAGGACAGTTGTTCTTCGTACTGTGCACCCATCAAGTTGATGGTCTCAGCTGACATGCGCAGATCTACGCTGTTGAAGCCGGTGGATGAGATGACGAGGCCCGCAAAGTCCGTGATCAGCTTGTCTTGCAACGGTTGACTAAGTGAGTCTTGATCTGGGTTGAGCTCCTGCTTGAAGTGAAGGCATCGCTCCACCCACCACTCGGTTACTAGCATTGTGCCGGGTGGCAAGACAGGCAGCTCTGTGGGTTGCGCATGCGGGACGAGCAGACATTGCGATTTGAAGTATTGGTTTTCGGGCGCGTTTCCCAGGTCTTCGGTGGTGGTTACAACGGTAGCACCATTGGCGCTCACGACCGTACGGAGCTTCTCTGTCTTGGTCGGAACAAAGCCGTGAATAAGGATGAAGATGCCCGAAAATAGCCCCTTCGGTCTCTCTGTAGGCTCGCGTTCGATGAGATCCACGGCATTTCCAGGTCGGGGCTTGAGTCCAGGTCCAACGCTGTCGCGCAGCGTTTGACTCTCGTCGTTCATCTCGTTCCAGACATTGGCTACTGTGTTGTCGACTTGCACCTCATGCTGAGACATGCTTTGCCACAAGTCTTGACTCTGCTCCCCGAGGCGCATGCTAGCGCTTTTCCTCAGCCTCTTTCTTCCCTTATCGTCACTGGCGTTCGTCAGGCTACTCGCTTCACGCTCTCTCTTGCCAAGACTCGTTCTCTTTCGCATTGTTCGAAAAGCGCCAATACCTTGGTCTTCCAGTGGTATTTCGCAGGCGTAGTAGCTCTCGTCCAATGCCATACCACGCATCAAGCTGTCTTCATACCACTTCAAACTTACCACGGTGATGCCCCATTGTTTTGCGTGCATGTACTTTGCGCCTTCGGGCTTTGCAGCAATCAAATGCGTGACTTGTTTCGTCAAATCTGCACTCCACCTCGCGCCTTGCTCCTGAGACACTCTTTCCAGCTCTTTCCTCTGCACCACATCGCTGAAGCCTGTGAGACACAGTTCCAGCCCTGCGAACGTCTTCAATCTATGCTCTTCCTCAAACTTGTGCACCTCGACTTCGCCACCGTCGATCCAGGCATCGCGCACGCTTTCGACGAATTCGGGAGCCAGTACCTTAATATCGGGACGTTCTTTCGCGACGTATCGGTATTTGGGAGTAGTAATGCTGCCGACAATGAGGTGCGTCACTTCGGATGTGAGATCCAGCTTGTGGGTGGCGCCCATCTGAATGGCCATGTCGGCGAGATGTGTCTTGATCAAACGTTAGCATTGCGAGCATCCACAGTGAAGATCAAAGCATTCGCAGCGTCGCTCGTACCCGAACATCTTGAGCTAGAGATGTGCAACATAGGACCATGCCCAGGAGTGGCAGTTGATCTGTCGGCGCGGTCATGTTAGCAAGAGATGTGTTACGCAGTATTATCGTGACGAGCAGAAGAATTGGCGCGTACCGAGATCGGTCTGTGCCGCCATCGCCAGCGCGGAGCAGGTGTGGTGTGGAACGCGTTGATGTGGGACAGACGAAGACGCGACTAAGTTACATATGTGAAGGCCAAGCTTCACTAGCTCCGAACTTTATACACCTTGTGCACGCGGGGTGTGCAAGGCATAAAACTTTGAGGATCACACGAAAGGCCTATGCTAGGCGCGACACACCCAATGCTGATCAACGACGTTATGCCGAACTAATGCTATGTGATCATTCCAGTTACATCGCTATCGTAGCGGCATACCACTCATCAAGCATCATCTGAACACCGTCTCGATAATCGCATTCTCATCTTCCTCGTTGACCGGCGGTAATACTGCAGAAGCAGCTGTGCCGATACCCCAGACCAGCGTCATTCGCCTTGTGCGGTCGAGGAGCAGTTGGCCGTTCGGGACTGTCTGGCATCTGCGAGCAGCTTGTGATAATGTTCTCCCGCAAAGGTGGGTTGACGCTGCGTTCTTCTTCAATCCAGCTTGTGATTCGGAATCAAGGCGCTCGAATCATGACGCATGTGTGGCCGTGTCGAAAGACTGCGTCGCGGCACTGTCTATCACATCTGCCGTTGGTGCATTGTCCCTGCTCGCATCTGGCGCGCCATGTGCCTTTGCCTCGTCGATGCCAAAACTAGCATGCTCAATATGCTTTTTGTAGTAGTAACTCCCGTCCTTCGGCCTCAGTGCCGGACTGATACCCTCCATGACCGTTCCGAGTATACTGTCAATGCCAGTTTGATGCTCTGCGTCTCGGCTCCAGATCTGAATGAGCATGCTATTGAACCGCACGCTGAGGCTGACCCCACAGATGTCATCTCGAAAGCTGGTTTTGTGCTGCTGGTCCGCCTGAACAGCCTCCTGTAGCTGCTCTCCAATCGCCATCATGCAGATCTCTTGCCAAAATTGCGCAGCCACCGACTTGGGCACACGGAATGTCCAGCTCCCTCCTTTTGCGTTACGGGCGTCCTCCCATACTGGCTTCACACCTCTATGAAAGAGGTGGATGCTGTCGCGGAGCGCCAGGCGGGAGATATCGAAGTTGTTGAACACGGACCAAAACTGGCGCACATCGGAGATGGAAGCGAGAGACTCCAAGCGGTCTTCATAGCTGGCGGCGTCTTCGGCGGGCGGTTTTGCATCTGCCACCGAACGCTCTTGTCGATCGTGCCAAAAGTCCCAGCCATGCACTAGGGCTGGTGGAGGGGCTGCCTCGCCGATGTGTCGATTCTCTCTGTTTGCGTTCCGGTTCAGGCGAGCCCGCAGAAAGCTGGCCATTTCGGCACCGCGAGCAGGCGACGTGGTAGCCGCCTGCTCCTCGGCCTGTATGCCCGGGATGCCTGATACTTGAAGCTGCGGAGGATTGGCCATGATGGTGATTTGGCAGCGTGCAAAGATTGCTCGAATGGGATCCGATGGGATGAAGGGGGATTAGTGTCTGGTGTGAGCGGAAACAAAGACGGCTACGGAAGTGGAAGGTGGGTGGGCTGAGGCCGGAGAGATGTCCTTGTCGAAAGACATGTCTGGCATGGACGTGGAACAGCAGCGTGGCTATGCGTGTTCAGCGACCTGGTCAATGTGTAGTGTCACCACTGTTCGCGTGGACAGGCGCCTATCGCATGCGCGAGCGTGTGGTGCTGCAGGAGGGGCATGACGAGCAGCAGGGACAAAAAAGCCAAAGCAGCCGAGGCCGCAATGTGGAAAGTTGGGCAAACCATCGTGTCTGACTCCGTTGCACCTCCTCCGTCCACGCCGCCATGGCCACCGAAGCCGTATCGACGGCGCCTGCCGCTGCCGACGACAACTCGCACATTGTGATCAAAGCAAGACACGAGACCGCAGACACGCAGACCTTCCACGTAGGCACGCGGCGGTCGATCCTCGCGCGTAAACAGGCCGATGAGGTTGTCAAGGCATTGCGGGAAGCATGGCCGGAGCACAACTTCGAAATCCACGCCATGAGCACGACAGGCGACAACAATCAGAAGACGGCCCTGCACAAGTTCAATGAGAAGGCATTGTGGACGCAAGAGCTCGAGGTTTTGCTCGAAGATGGCTCGCTAGACTTGATCGTGCACAGCCTAAAGGACATGCCCACCCAGCTGCCCGTGGGCTTGAGTCTCGGCTGTGTGACCCAGCGTGAAGACGCGCGAGACGCATTGGTGCTCAAGCCCGGACTTGTCGACAAGGTCAAAAACTTGAAAGACTTGCCCGTGGGTGCAGTCGTTGGCACGTCGAGTCTCAGGCGGACAGCGCAATTGAAGCGCTTCTACCCACAATTACAATTCCAGGATGTTCGCGGAAACATTGGGACGCGACTGGCAAAGCTCGATGACCCCAATTCTGACTATTCAGCAATCTGCATTGCAGTCGCTGGGCTCGAGCGGCTCGGGCTGAGCCACCGCATCAGTAGCTACTTGTCCAAGGAAAACGGCGGTATGCTTCATGCTGTCGGTCAAGGTGCGTTGGGCATTGAAATCCGCTCTGACGACGAACGCACGAAAAAATTGCTTTCTAAAATAGGTGATGATCGTTCATGGCGGCAGGCGCTTGTGGAACGCTCGCTCATGCGTACTCTCGAAGGAGGCTGCTCCGTGCCCATTGGAGTCGAGACCCAATGGATCGCGAAAAACCGCATGCACGACCAGCATGCTGGAGTTGGTATAAAGCCAGCAGAGGACTATAATCAGCTCAGCGGTGAGGCGACTACTGCTGGGGGCACGAAGCAGCTCGAGGTTGAGCCGAGTGACGAGTTACTTATGCGTGCTATCGTTGTCAGTCTCGACGGCAAGGACGCTGCTGAGGTTGAAACACGGCGCAGGATTATAACTCATGAACAGGCCCACGAATTTGGGTTCGACGTCGCCAAGATGCTGGTCGAAAAAGGGGCCGACAAGATTCTCGAGCAAGTGCAGCTAAATAGAGGAATCATCAAGAGTCAGGGAGGGGCATGAGTCGCGGATGCACATAACATACAGCACTACGTTGGTAGGGTGAACACATAGCACCTCTTCGTGCGTCCTTTTGACAGAATCGCCATTGTTGCATCTCTTAGACGCTCCGCAGCCAACAGCTTCTTCGCACTCGACTCTCAATAGTCTGCCCCGACAGCGCCTGGAACTGGCGAATAGTCCACTGAACATGAGTGCGTCGATCCATCATGGGCTTCTTCGAAGGACCGCCTTAACGAGGATGCTCCGGGCAACCGATTGCGTTCGGCCTCACTAGTCTTGCAATGACAGATGGCTTATGATGTCACGCGGCTACATGTCTCGCCGGGCGTCTCTCAAGTTGTAAGTCGTTGACCTCCCTGAGTCCAAAGAAATCTGCTGTACTCCGAGGTATCGCTAGAAGGCTGCGGATATGTGGCTTCCGTTTCGTCGAAGGCTGAAGTCACGGTGGCGTTCGAGATAGCAGCTCTCGTTGGACATACTCGGAGCATGTGAGCAGAACTGTGGACGTTGCTGCCCGGAATCGAATGCATGCCTATCGCACAAAGTGGCAATCAGAATTGTCGCGCGCAAATCGGCCGGTGCCGAATACAAGCTGTGAGTACAGTACTGCACATGCACGACATCCAACCGACACGCCGAATGACAGCTTGTGGAGCACGCGAACATTATAAAAAGGATCCTGAGACTCCTGACAACCATTCCACAATTCTGACTCTGCCCCGAAGACGCCGTTCGGCGGGGAGACATGGTCCGCGACTGTCCCTGCTGAAGCGCAGGCTTGGCGTACAAGCATTGTGCACATGTGTCAATTGTGCCTGCTATGCTATGTGGCTATCCTGTAGAGAGAACGGGGCGAATTTGGGACCCGGTCAAGAAGCATCGCAGCGCTTTCTCAGTAGGGGGAAGCTTACGACGCCTTCTCCTGCAGTCGATGGTTTTATATGACCTGGTGGTTGGCTATAATGCTTGAGTTCGAATCGTGGGAAGTGGCCCAAGGGACATCACCCGTACCCTACCAATTCCATCCACTTCGCAGAGCGGAACGAGCGGATATATCAAATCTTGCGGGCTGATTAATCCTCCAGGTGCTCAATAGCGCCATGGCTCAGTCGTAGTTCAGCTTGTTATCGCCACTACGACTGACTGCCCCCAGCCTCGAGTAAATGCCGAACGCAGTCTTCCCTGGGTCTCGACCCGGATATGTTTCTGCGTCGATTCGCCTCTGCTCACTGAGCATGTGTAGCGCAGGTCGGAGGCGAAGAGTCATCAGGGATGCGAAGAGACCCTCGAGTTCCCACTCCACGTCACTGCGCGGTTCCGCTTCCGCCTGCACACCCCGGGAACCTTCTCTGCTGTAAAAGCCTGATTGAAAGATCTATAGTATAGGGGACGATGGTCATTGTGATGCAGCTCCGCTCGAAGTCGCTGGTTCGCCCGCTCTCAACAGGCGAAGGAGAGGGGGGCTAAGCAGCCAAACAATACGCCTATTCCCGGCTGACATGGCTGTCGACACGCACAAGCGCTGGCACGGGTCATTGATTGAATGTGCGTGCGTCGGCAAGTATAAGCACCTTCTGTAAACGTGATGGCTGCCGTGGCTGCCGATAGTCGCAACACGTGGAGATCTACAATAGACGATTCTACCATGTCGCGTAGCGAGCGATCGGACACGGTGAGCTCAAGCGCTTTCACAGTGGACAATCGGTTCACGCAACATCCTGACTTGGAGTTCACGCCGCTTTCTGTCGATTATTAGGCCCCTCGAACATGGCGCAAGGTCACTACAAATACGCGGTATTCGACTCGCGGAACCGCCACTCACACGCGCATCGTCATTGTGAGAACATCGAGATAACACCCCTCTTCCGGACGCGATTGATGTTCTCGAGCTTTCTCACGGTGCGCTCCCATGTTCCCTCGGCCTTTGACGACGTCTTATCGCTGTTTCGGGCAGCTTAGTGCCCTCATTGAGCGCACTGCCACTACCTTCAAGATTGCATGCTGATGGGTCTCGCTGTCCAGTTCCCGCGGCCCGGTGTCTCCAACCGAGCACCTCGCCGAAGCAGAGGTTTTCCCTGAAGAACAACCACATCGAGCTACGACGAAAAAGCGAAAGAGGATCCACATGGCCTGTCAATCACCGTTCGAAGATGGAGACCTCTACCCCGGTTGCAGATCTATTGCAGGGATAATCACAACCGCGTTGCAGAGACTTGCGCTAGATGATGCAATAAGCACGTTCGTTACACAGGCCGGTCCAGGCTCCGGTGAACATGCGAGGCTGGCAGGGAGCCTTCCACGGCACTAGCAAACTCTGTATGTCCGTTGGTGAAGTGAAGGAATGTGGTCATAGCTTTTGTGGGTTTCGAGGCGCTCCGTATGCATTTCCTGCTCCGGAGATACAGTGACAGTGCGTGGAGCTTGCTCCGAACGAAGGGCGTTCCGGAGCACACACACACTCTCTCTCTGTGTCATCGGACAGGGAACGAGGCCGCACAATGCAAGCGACCAGAAGTGCCGGACAAGACTTGGGAGCGACACGGACCATCTAGCTGAGCAGCATGGATGGCATTTCAGCCGTCATCGTAAGGTCATGTGTACTGAGAGAACAGCAGAGAAAGAACAAGCCCTTCGAAAGCCTCAAACATGTACACGCGGGCCCGCAGGAAAAGCGGGACTGCTAGTGACTGCCGATTTAACTAGTCACTGCGTGTACATCGGGTTGAATAGTCCCTAGACGAGCCTATTGATGCCATACGTGCGTGTTCGATGCTACATGCGCTGCGCGTACAGAGCTATACTTATCTCCTGGCATCCGATGGATCTTTCAGCCCAGCTGCCCGGTCCTTTTAGATAACCGCAGGTCATTGCCAAGGCTTCCAGTATCACCGACGGTCATACCCCAGCAATCAACCACAGCATTGACCCCATCCGTTCGGTGAGCTTGTGCGGAGGCATCATTCCACGGACGTGCGTCCACCATCATTCGGACATCCTCACTAGGTTACCACGAAGACCATGAGCATGGCCGATAATCTCGCCATGGCGTCCACGTCGTCTATGGGCGACAAGATGCAGCGTAAGAGAGCCGCCAGAGCAGTAGGTGATGCCACGATGAGTTAGAACTTGCCTGTGCGCTGATGACAAGCAGTGCGACCAATGCCGACGACGAAAATCCCGCTGCGATGGCCAGATGAATTGTTCCGCCTGTAGGACGATTGGGTTTGGCTGCCCACGATACCGATCCACCGATAGCGCAGCTACTAACATTGGTCAGGCTACAATGTTCTTTCGGACATCAGGTAAAGCAATCGCGAGGTCGGTGCTCACTTCCTCGCGGAGAGTATGACGACCAATGCTGATCTGTGATCAGGCCCTGCCTACGTTGCGCATCTCGAGAAGAAAGTCAAAGCTCTACAGGATGAGCTGCGCCGCTCGCCAAACCGTGCGGAGCACATCAATAGATCACAAGAAGAGCCAGTTGTGCAGATATCTCCGGGCTCCAGCATCGGCCACCCATCTCCGGTGAATACCAGCGCGCGGCCTTCGCTTTCTTTAAAGTCATCTGACCCAAGTTATTTCCACACCGAGAACATTAGATTCAGCTCCGTAAAACCCGCGGATGGTTGGGTGCCACCCAATGAGACGCCCGTATACCTCGAGACACTGACTACTGAGCCACGTGGCAAGGCTTTCGGGACCGATGTGCTTCGCCAGCTCTTCAACTATTGTAGCCAGATCGCTACATCACCATACGGGTCACAGGACTCGTCAATGAAGTTGGTCCAGGCGCTAGACAATCCCCAGGCTATCGATGATGGTCCCGTAACAAGCAGTCCGTTGATGCCCGAAAAGGAAACCACGTTGAAACTGGTTGAGGTAGCCTTCAGTGAGGTATTCCACCTATGGCCATTCGTCGATAGGGCTCAAGTGGACCGCACTCTATTCCGATTATACAACACCAGCTTGTCTGGACAAGAGGCCAGTGACAAGGACGAACTGGCGCTGGTCTATGCTGTTCTAGCATTAGGACAGCGATTTGATTCGACTACCCCGGCTGCAGCTGAATTCAGGAGGGTACAAGGATTGCAGTATTTCGAAGCAGCGAAAGACCTCGTGCCACTAAGTGCCTGCGATCGTGATCTTGCGTCGGTTCAGACAGTATTGTGCCTCGCACTGTACCTGAAGGCCGCTCCAGCCCCAGCGAAAGTCCACTCTTATGTAGCAACAGCGTCTAGCGCGGCCCTTCGGCTTGGTCTTCATGAAGATGTCGCTGGATTCCCGAAGGACGAGAGCGCATTACGATGCCGTGTCTGGTCCGCGCTACAGGCTTTTGACATTTATACCTCAACAGCGCTGGGCGTACCGAGTGTGACCAACGTTGAAGCTTTCGAGCAGCAGATTTCATACCCGCCGCTTTCCATTGGGTCCAATTCTGAGCTGGTTGCAAGCGATGCTCATATGCAAATGCTAAGGATACTAGCGCGTGCTGTGGACAAGACCTACCGCAGCAAATCGGCGAGAAAGCCTGTTGGCATCGGCACATTCGCCGTTGATCAAAATGCCATCAATGGAGCCAGTGAAGAGCTTGAAAACTGGGCTCAAGGCTGCTCGGTGCTGCTGCAAGCGGCAACAGACATGACGAGGTGAGTGGCGAGCAAGGTGCAACACCGTAGAAGCGTGCGCTGACGGTCTGCAGAACGCAACTTTGTCTTGCATATGCGTACGATTATGCACAACTACTGTTGTATGCTCCATTCGTGCATTATCTCACGATGCCTGGAATAGACCCTTGCTCGCAACCCTACTTGATTGGAATGAAGGCAGTCAATGCGGCATTACACGCTGTCCAGGTTGCCGAACTTTTACACCACAAACTGCAATTCCACGAGGCCTACTTCCTGACTATCGACGTTCTGGTATATGCAGCCGTAGTACTCCTTGTCGTCGAAAGCGGCGGCACTGAAGTCCCACTCGTGCTCGAAGCAATGAGGGCTGGACGTGCAGCAATGGAACTTCTGTTGATCCTCTCACTGCAGACTGATACAGCGTCACAGTGCTGGAAAGCTCTCGCTGTGCGGTCTTCTCGGATTGCTGGAAATCCCGGAAAGTCGATCGGTGGAAGCATAACATCTACGAGACCGCCTTTTCGAGACACCGGTCTTCGGCGTGCGAAGGCACCGGGACGCATCGCCCTACCCATGAGCAGACCTCCCACGCTGCATAAGGCTGACAGCGGTATCGATTGTACCGCCGATAGTCGCAGGCAAAGTCTGGTGGGTTCGTTTTCTGGTGTCTTTGACCCGGGTCAGGGCTCCTTCGACTCCAATTTCAGCGCAGAAGACGATGGTTTGCAGCTGCGCCCTTGAAGAGCTGCGACGCAAAGCGTTGAAGACGTAGCGTTCTCTTTCTACAAGTGGAGATATGGATGGCACTGGATTTCAAAAGGTATCGCGGAAATGGCGTTGCCGGCAGCGTGGGCGGGTGCATGCTGTTGTTCTCTGGAGACATTACGAATGTGTGAAACGATATCGCGATTTATGTGCGACCGGGAAATTTGGACCGTAGGCAATTGGGTAGAACAATAATGCAATAATGAGCCACGACTAGCAGTTTCATATCGATGAAACTATCGGGCCTCGTAGCAGCTCATATGCTCATAGAATTCGTAGTATGAGCTCATTCAATGCTGAGCAGCCTCCGTTCGCGAAGTAACACCACAGCTTCAGATGCATGAGTTTGCCTGTGTTCGCGCCAGGAACGCTTCGGAGACGATAAATTGGTGTTAACGGAAAGCCTTGCTGGTCTTAGACTCCGCATATTGAAGCTCGAAGCGATTGTGCTCTCGGCAAGCACTACTCGCCCTCATTCGCCAACCGATGGACCACAGGAACGGAGCTTGGAGGGACACTGCCGTACTCACAGATGACCATGCGAATGTACTCAGCAGGTGTGATGTCGTACATGAGGTTCAGAATCTGTAGGTTCGGAATCTCTTTCCAGTCACGCAAAGACTTCAGCTGCGAATCGCGATTGTCGTTGGCCTTTTCAACGGCGGCACCTGCACTGGCCCCAATTGCTGGCAGAAGTTCCTCGGCTGGCGCAACCTCGTTCAACACGATGCTATCGAGCGCCACTTTGCCACTGAATTTGACAGACTCACAGCAGACAATGACTGGAATATCAGCTCGATGTGCTGCCATTGCCACAGCTGCAGTGCCAATCCTTGACTGAAGGCAGCCATTGGACAGCATACTGTGGGCACCGAGGAGTACTACTGTGGCGTCTGCCACAGCTCTTGCGATACCGTGAAAAGATGTGTACTCGACTTCGACACCGGCGTGCATGAGAGAAGTGGCGAGAGTCTTGCCTTCGAAGAGCGGACGTGAGTCAATGCAAATGACGCGAAACTTTATGCCATTGGCGTGAGCGCGCAGAATGGTCTTTTCGACGATGGAGCTCTTGGCATATGTGAGCACTACCGAGCCGGGTTTGATCTGTTGGCATGCGGAGGTGGCAATGGCTTGATCAGTGACCATGATGCGCTCTTGAATGAACTTGTCGATCGAGTCACACAGGTAGTCCTTTGCCTCTTGTTCTGGAGTGCTCGGATCGATCTCGACAATCAGCTTCTTGAGCCATCTAATGGCATTGCCCATGGACTCTGAGATCGGCCGACATGATTTCAGATAGTCGATCTGCGGAGAGAGGTGATGTGAGGTCATGTGCCTGGCGAGTGAAGTCCCACCTGGTGTTGTGTATTCTTGTATGGCTTCCTTGAATGCATTGAGTATGCCAACGCAGCGAGCAGTGCTGCCTGCAATCTCGTAGCTGCTGATCTGAAAGCCGAGCGCAACAACCGCTGGGTGCACGTCCTTCGATGCTCCGTCGAAGTTATGCCTCCGCGGTTGGTTGTAAAGATGGCTGAACAGCTCTACGTTCTTGCTCTCCACCTTCTTTTCCACTTTCTTTGCCACGTCTTTCGGCACACTCTGCGATGCGCGGCGGGCTCGCACCGGTAGAGGACCCCGTTGTGACCCTCCCTGCCCTTCTTGTGTGCCTTGCTTGTTCGTGCTTTTCTGCTGCTGCTGCTGCTGCTGCTGTTTCGGCTTTTGTTGTTGCTGGCCTGCTGCTCTACCGCTGTCGGTACTTGCCGCACCATTCACGGAAGCTGGCGCTCCGCCTACGCCAGCACCTTTGACCTCTTTCTCCGCTGCTCGACGCGCTTGCTTTTCGGCTTTGGCTCTCTTCTTGAGCTCTGCCGGAGAAAGCTTCTCTCCTCCCTGTTCCTCAGCTGGCGGAGCACCGCCGGGACTGGCTGATGTATCTGGCTTCTTCTGCTCGGACATGTTGGCGAAGTGCAGCGGCTGCCTCGATTTGGACTGTTGGACTGGGACTGTTCTCAACCTAAGGTTCTCGAGGACAATGTAGACTTTGTGCAATGCTGCCCGCCAAGTCTGGATGGAATTCGCGTGGGCTTCGGACAGCACGACTCGAAGATAGCCATTCCTCCTAGCATTTGATCGCCATGTTGTTGCACAATAGTAGAAGAACGCGATCTAGTGAGATGTTTCGGTTGGACGTCGACGTCGATAGTGGGGTTATTCTCAAGGCAGGGCGCCTGTATCGGGTCCAAAATGTGCCGCAGCGCCTTCGACTGCAGGTGATCTCGTCGTGGCGTTCGTAATGATTGCTGGTGGCTGTACTCTGTTGTGGCAAGCTTGGGCTGGGGTGTATTCAGAAAAATAGACACGCGAAGTGAGTGATTCATTTTCCACCGCCCACACGGGTCGGACGTGGGCGAGGGGTGAGTCAAGCGGAATTCGTGGATTTAGTCTTAGCACTTGTTATGTGCATATTGTACAGACCATTCTATCGCTCTATATAATATCTGCATGCGTTTAACCCACCGCTAGAAGTATGCTGCCCATCCTGCAAACAGCACTGCCAAGTGCTTCTCGTCTGTAGCTTGCTGAATCAACTCATTGACAGCTGCAGCAGTGCTCAGCGTCTTCGACAACTTCTTCTCCACGATCGATAATGCCCGATCAGCTTCTCCTGCCTCCTGCTCCTTTCTCTTCGACGAGTTTGCGACAGTGCCATTGCGGCGTGAAACTTCTGATTGTGCGTCTTGCATCCTCTTGGCTCGCAGTGGGGATATCGTCCAGTTGTGCAGTGGATCGTAGCGCAGCACATTCAGTAATGTCATAATACTGTCCTTGTCCTCACGTACCGCATCCAACGTGAACTCACAGCAGCGTCGGAATACCCCCTCCACACCCGTTGATCCCATTCCATCCACGATGTCGCGAGTGAGCCGAAAGGGCACGAGCTCTGGAATTGGTAAAACCCGCCCAGCTTCGAACGCGACCCCGAGATCAATGTGTACCACTTCACCTGTCTGCTCATCGAGCAGGATGTTACTGCAGTGTCGGTCTCCGAGACCAATGATATGGCCAAGGATGGATATGCTTGCTGTCGTACGTGAATACGCGGTCCGCTTTGTGAACCATTCGTCCGGGTCGTCGAAACGCTCCAGGAAGAAATGCCGCATGACAGGGTTCAGGTTAGCACAGATCTTCTGGAATGCGGCAACGCGGTCAGTCGTAGAGCCTTGTCCATTCGCGTATGCCCGCGCGATCGCCTCTCGGGCCTTGTGCGGGGCCATGTCCTTGGGATAATACGTTTTATGCGCTGGGCTCAGGAAATCATTGATGGGCATGGAATTCGGGACGAATTCGATAATGCCGGACCCGCTGGAGAGCGGAATCACTTTGTATGTGCGAAGCTTGAGATCCCTCTGTCTCGTTGCCTTGTGATTGCGTAGCATGCTGCTGACTTCATCGAACACCTGTTCCATGATGGCGTCCTGCCGCAGGTCATCGTCGCCACTCTTGTAGAGCTCGCGGTACCATTTGCCGTCAGTCGCTTGCAATTTCAGCATCTTTGGCGCGCTTAGACCACTCATGATGGATACGGTCTGATCGACCCGGGTGATGGTTGGCACATCACTATAAGACGCGCTTGGTCTCAATGGCAATGTGATGGTGGCAGGTGGTAACTTCATTGGCGGGATCTTCTGAGACACGCGCAAAGCCTGCTGGAAGCGACTGATATCGATCTTGCTGCCACCGCCCCCCGACTCCGGCTTATTTTCCGCCAATGCCTTGTACCGCGTGTCTGCTGCAAATAGTCTGTCAGCAATGCTGCCGCTCTTTTCATTCTTGCTAATTTCAATGTGGATTGACTTGGCGGCACGATAGCGAGAAGCAGTCGCAGGATCTGTGGCCGTATGCATTGATCGAGGCGCGAAGAGATGGTGCAAACTATGCCAGGGGTGTTCAACAAAGATACGTCGCAGCAGTTCCGCTAGGGCTTGCTGAAACGGTGTCTTCGAATCATCCAAGCGTGACATTAGCTGGTTCATCAATCTGACGAACTTCCAGCTTGGTACTTGGGGCAGGTATTTAAGCACTGTGGCGTCCGGACCTTGGTCAACGCCGTCAGTATTTTCGAGCCAGAGCGCGAAGAATCGCAACACGCAGATGTCGTGATCCTCAGAAGCCGCAAGCGCCTGCAGATAGTTCTGCAGACTCAAATTGACATAATCGCTCTGAGTCTTCCTCAATCGCTTTTCTTCCGCAGTATCAAGCTCGAGCCATGTCTGTGCTTGATGCAAGCTTCTGCTCATCTGTTGTCGCTCGGGCTGCGTTTTCTTGCCTGTCTGCAAAGCTTGCCTATAGGCTTCGACCTCTTCCTCCTTGCTCTGGCGCAGTTTCGTGACGCGGTTCAGGTTTTCGATGGTGCTGGGATTTTGCAATTCGTGATCACAGAACTTGGCGAATTCGTAGTGTACTTGACTGATTTCTGATCGATCTTTGGTCCTGGAGACAGCGTTCAACGCGGGCTTGAGATATTTGCTTAGAATCTGCTCAGGTTTCTCCAGGCGAGCTTCGGCAGACTCGTGCGCTAGCTGCGCAAGAAGACCGGCGCGCCCAACGGCAATGTCTTGACCCCCGAGCTCGACGCCTGGCTGACTGAGACTTGAGAGCATTTTGACTGACATAATAGCTTCTCCCGCATCCCACAGAACGGAAGCAGTCTCCAACTTTACGGCGCTTTCCACCATGATGGCGGCGGCTCCACAGGTCTGAATCATGTCGCTCATGGTCGTTGTTGCGGTGAGTGCCTCCTGTAACTTGGAATGCTCTCGAGAGAGGCGCGAAAATGCCAATAGCGCTTCGATCTCAAGTATGCGGCATTTCTTTAGCGTTACATGCATGCTCTGTTGCAGACGCACATTTTGGCCGAGCACGCCAAAGAGCGTGTGCCTGCCCGACAGAAACACCTTGACGTCTTCGAACTTGGCTAAACGCATCCAAGCATGTCGATGAGCGAAGACTTCCCAGCGCTTGTCGAGATCTGCGTCTGCAATAGCGGTTGTAATCTCGCTGATCTCCGTCAGAGCTGCGAGATTGGCGTACCAGGTAGGCGATGGGATCGATGCTCGATCTTGTCGGATGTCACGCTTCACAAAATCGAACAACGCGGTTCTTGTTTTGTCGAGGACTTGTGTGGCGTCGCTTACTCTACTGAGGTCCTGCAGCACACTAAAAGCTGCCGAGGACTCGCTGTGTCCTTCAGTTGGCGTGATGTCCCATTGCTGCAGACTTTGCGCTGCTTTCAACATCTGCTCTTGGCATCTCGATGTGTTCCCTACGCCTTGCGCGACCAAGGCGAATGCTAAACTGTTAAAGTTAAGGCTCGAGAGCGACTGTATCATGCCAACGGCATCATGTTCAGCGAGTCGATGAGTAGAACGCATGTGGCTGTCCATTTGCGCGGAGCGGAGCATCATGCTTCGGAAGCCATCTCCCTCATGATCCAGTCGCTCGAGCACTGCACTCAGCGATGCCTCCTGTGTGACGCCGTAAAACGAGTCAGGCTCCTCCATTTGTTTGTACACGGACAACAGAAGTTCAGGCGGAGGTCGAGATAGAGCTGGATCTTGAGATGAGGAAATCCTCCTCGAATTCCTGCGGCTTTCCTGGACAGCTGGAAGACATGTGGATTCAGCCAGCAGTAGTGCAGCTGCGGGCATGGCACTTCTAGCTGCTGCACGAACAGCAACCATGTAATCTATGTTCAGCCAATGAACGCGGTCTGCACGTGTCGCCTCTCCAGGAAACGGTTGACTTCGCAGATACAGCAGGACGCGCAAGAGAAACTGTTGCTTAGGTGAGACGTTCTCTTCATCGACACACAAGTGGTCGTTCACAGCTTGCGCGAGTAGCGGCGCAATCGTGGCGTGCTCGTTGGCCAGCAAGACGTGTATTGTTTGAGGAAGCAGTTCTACCGCAAGCCCGCGGACATTTTGGAACAGCGCCACGAGGGAAGAGATGATGGGATCTCCAGCAGCCCACGAGGACAAGACGGACGCTAGCTCTGTTGCCCAGACCTCAAGACTCGTCTCGCGGGACAATGCCATTGCCTTCTGTAGGAGGTTGATGACTGGTCTTCTATGGAACCGGTCCATGACAGCCAGCGTCGGCTCATACCCGTACGGCCCCCCGTAAATTGCAGAAAAGATGGATTCAGGAGTCATCTCTTGGAACCGTATGGCTCCTTCCGTGTCTGAGCCATGAGCTAAGGTTTCTTGCATCCTGCGTAGGGTATACTCTGCAAGACCAGCCTCTGAACGCTCTTGAGAATAGGCCAGGCGAGCCACCCTTGCCACCAGGATAGTGTGCGAAGCACGCAAGGCATTTTCGGCATCCAGTGTTCTCACCAACGGCTTTCCGGAGACTGACGGAACAGGTCGTGTTCCAGTTGCAGCATAAGCACGTCCCAACGAAGTAGCTGCCCACACGGTGAATGACGTGCTGAGCGATTCAATCTGCAAAATCTCCCAGATTTCCTGGGAATATCGTGTTGCCTGTGAGTCATCGCCCAGAACATCTGATGCTGTTGTCGGCGGCACGACGAAATCCTCTGCAATCACCTGTAAAGCTTCGATCGTATCATCGCGGGAACAGAGTGGGTCGTCCGCACTCCATTGATCCAGCAGAAACAGTAGGAGGGAGCTTTCGGCGCTCTCGGCGTTGGCGTTTCCAGGCAGCTTGACGTGCGCTAGCGCTTCGGTGAGTCCTGAATATGCGCTGCACTGAGTGTCCCGTGTCAATTGTGACAAGTAGCTTACAAGCCATGTCTGGAACTGCCCCATAATTCTCACAGTCTCGGAATGATGGCTTTCTTGAGTGGTGCTATCATGTTTGCCTCGAGAGTGCTTCCTCATCTGCAAAATAAGGAGTATGACTGCGCCCGTGGTGAAGCGTAGGGCTGAACGAAGGTACTTGCGACTTCTGTCGAATAGGTATTGCAGTAACCCGATTGTGTCGTTAGCGCAGGCGCTGTCACTTACAAATGGTCTGAGAGAATGGATCAGCATCTCCGGACCAAAGCCATCAAGCGCGGTCGTTCCGGCAAGAGCGACCGCTATCATGACTCGTCGAAGGATTCGACAACACTGCAAAGACCCCAGTGACATATCCACGGCATCCAGCAGCATGCGAGCGGTGAGGACGAATGATGAAGCATCCCACATGCCAAGTGGGGAAGCGTTGACACGTTTGCACAGCCTGATCAATTGGTCCAACAGATAGTGTCCAGTAAATGAAGGCTCCAGCGCGGGCGGCAATTCCTCATTTTTCCGAGTATACTTCATCATTTCGGCCAGGGCTTCCGCTGTTTCAGTGTACCCATCATGCTTGGCCAGCCATTTGTCTTGCTGTGCGTCCTGCTCGGTGGAAAGCAAGATGTAGCCAACAATCGTGGGCAGGTTTCGACTGATCAGGTTTTTGTGCTGATCCTTGCCACCCACGCTGTCCCGCAGGCGATGTTCGAGGTGATTTGGATCTTGCCCTTCTAGAGGCTTGCTCACGACGTCTTTAGCCAGGCAGTACGCCACACATTTGCCGTAAGATTGTCTGACAGCATCACGTGGCATCAACTTCAAGGCTTTCTGCATAATCTCCAGCCCAGCTTCGTCGCCTCTGAGCACCAGCTGCGCCATGATCTCGGATCGATGACGCCGCAAGAGGTCGTGTAGGGAGGCATAGTGAAACGTTTCCCAAGGAAGTCCAGAGATGGCGTTACCATTCTCCAGCCAGGTATGTAGCAGTTGAGGTGCGAAGAGCGAGAACAGCTTTTGAGGATTTTGTAAAGGTAGCGAGAATGCTAATTCTTGGATGCATTGGCGGGCATGGGCAACGCAACCATTGACTCGCCCAGCAGTCTCAAATATGAGCCAAGTGCAGGATCGCAGGAGCGATCGCCAGCTTGACCCGAGTTTCGACAAGTGAAGTAATCGTAAGGCCATGCCTTCTGGCCAATCCAAATTGGTGGGCAGATTTCCCGCAAGGTCGTCGAACATACGGGCATGCTCCGAGAGCACTAGCCTGCCAAACAGAATTGGGATCTGATCAGCAAGCTTGTACTGCACCGCGATGGGTAGTTTCCCGAGGAGTTTGAAACAACAGCTTCGCGGAGTGCCGGCATCGCTGTCGCGGCCATAATCCGACCTTAGCTGGCAAAGTTGTACAAGTAACTGCGCCAACCTCCTCTGCACGCTAGGGGAAAAGATGTCATCAGTAAGCGCGTATTCGGCGAACCAATCGTAGGTGTCAAGACCTAGACCGAAAAGGTCGCGCTCGCCACTGTCTGTCCAGATGTCGATCAAGCTTTGCATGAGGTCGAGCACGCAGCCCAGCGCAACCTCTGAACCACGGTAGGCATACTTGCGTGTCAGTTCCTCCATGAGGTATTCCAGAAGGCGTTTGGTGTCTTCCGCAGTCAGCGGGATACCTACGCCTGGAAGGTTGGCGATCATGTCGCGGCACGAGAGAAGCTCTTCGTCGCTGAGAGATAGAAGGAAGTCTACAACGGCTTTCGAGGCTGATGTGATGCTGACAACTCCTCCCGCGCCTCCTTGCAGGGTGGTTACAGTAATGCAGTAAAGATGCACGTTCAGCCTGAGCGCCGTGCTGCTGTACGATACGTCGTCATTGCTCAGTAATTCACATCTGCTCTGCAAGATATTGCTGCCACGACTCTGCTGGGATTCGGCCGCATCGTCGAAGTCCATCGCGTCTTCATCAAGTGTGTCATCGCTGTTGACATATCTCTTGTTCAGCCCGGTAGCGAGCGCATGGCATACTGCTCCCTCACAAAGTCGCTGTTGTCCAGCGACGGCCGCATCGATAGAATGGGCGGGTAGTTTCGAGCATGCTGCAGATAGAGTGGAAACGAAGGACAGCATGTGCTCCGCTTCGCAGCGATCTGAGGCAACGAAGGCGCTCAACGTGTCAAGCATGTCGTTCGCCAGTTTCTGCAGCTGTCCCAATTTTCGAGTATCCCTGAAAGTCATACACCTGGAAACACACTCGGCGGTCAACGATGCTTTGCAGAGCATGGTAACAGCATCATTACTAGGAGGCCGGGCGCGATCGTGCACTAGGTCCTTCCACGACTGCTGACACAGACCCAATTCCGCAATGTTGTGATTGAGTATCAGAGACTCGGTCGATATTCGCGATGAGTGGGTAGGCGTAAGCGGAAGCAAAGCGAACTTCTTCATCATGTCGCTCAGCACAGGCTTGGTAGCTGGTTCAAGCAGGAGGTACGCAATGGCCGCCTCGTCGTCCATGCAAGATAACCACGCTCGGGCACAGAGGTCCCAAATAGGTGGTCCACCAACATGCAAATGGTGCAAGGCTTGACCAAGGCACGTCGAAGTAAGAATTAGGATATCCGAAGCTTCGTATGATGCGGCGTTCATCGTAGTCGGCTTGTCTTCGAGCTTGCTTGGCTTGAAATTTTGGGACAGCCAACTCACGATGCTCTCGGATGTAGCGCTTGCCATCGTGGGGTTCTGTTGCTGCGATGTCCTCATCAAGATGGTGAGCAAAAGCATGACGGCATCTGACAACTGGCTGGGGCCGCCCAATTCCATTGTATGGGTGATAACGTGGACGAAGTCTAAGCATTGCGCCTGTGACGTGAGTTGTGAGGCGAGCAATACAGACAGAGTGTAAGCCGCAGCGCGGCAAGTGGAGTTGTTGCCCAGTGCGCGCACACCTAACTGCCATATTGTGTTCCATGGATCCGTCAGATTAGAGCTTGATGCACAAGGCTGCGCAGCACAGCTGGCAGCCGCGAGGAATGCCCATGAGCATATGCTGGTGTTGTCCTCGCTGCAGTTGATCAAGAGGCTGTTCATGACCTTCTGGAGCTGTTGACTCGAGAGCCGCAGCTGCTGAGCGAGAAACGCCATTGTTTGGAGAGCACAGATTCGCTCTTGTGTTGTACCTCGATTTGTCGTTTCCACAAGCGAGCTCAGCGGTTCTGTAAGTCGCAATCGCTTCTTCGGACGGAGATCTATCTCATCTTCGTCTTCGCCGCGGTCCGCCTCGTCGTCAGCATTGGGTGTCTTATGCTGCTCTGCATCGATCAAATTTCTGCGGAGAAAAGCAAGTATATTCACAAGCACCCAGTTCAACTCTGCTCGTGCGCCGGTGGGCCGCAGTGAAAAGAGCGCAGTGGCGACTTGTCCCTTCCGTAAAGGGCCGTTATTGATTTCGAGACGCAAATCTTCGAGTAGCAATCCATTTCTGTCGTGTCTGATCGAATACTCGGTCTCCAAGGTGTGCAGGAGGCCAGTCAGTTCGGATAGCATGGTCACACGTTCCTCACCTTGCATCGCATGCGAGATGTACGGTCGAAGGAAAAGAACCGTCGTGAGCATTTGACCAAGGGCTGGAGACTTGGCGGACCAAAATTGCTTGACAAGGCGAAGGAGCTGGCTCGTAGCTTTCTGCGTGGCTCGGATACCTTCTGTCCTCATCCACGATAAGCTGTTGTTGATGGCTCCGAATGCATCAAGGTGTGCTCGTTCTCGAGAGAGGGTGGATGTCTTGAGCGCATTGATGATTGTCCACAGGTGATCGATTCCTGATGACAGTCTTGGTGCATTCGGCGCTACGGTCAACAATCGGAGGCAGCCGACCATCTCTTCTGCAACCGGCTTTATGATCGATCGCTTGCCCTGCGAGCCCACGGAGTCGCGGATGGTAGAACGGGAAGATAGGTGGCTCAGGCCGTAGCCCGTGCCCCCTCCCATTGAAGAGGTATCATCATTTGAGACTTCTTGCTGGGCCTGTGAGATCACTGCACTGCAGAACCTGGCCAGCTGATCCCAGTGCCCGGCGTTCATTTGTTCCACGTGCGGCTGATAGCTGAGGACCGCGCGCAAGGTCTTGGCATAGTCCAGAGCCAGCGGCTCACACAAGCTCCCGTTCGTCAAGAACAAGCATCCTGTCACATGGTCTAGTACGGCTCTAATGGTCTTAAGTTGGAGCACACGTACACCAGCCTCGACCGACTGGCGCAATCCGCCTGCGATGTCAGAGAGACGATTCGTTGCACTGGTACGGCTGTTTGCGGTCTTCGCATTGAGTAGCGAATTCTGTCCATCTAGGGCAACTTTGAAAAGAACCTCGAAGATACGGTGAAAGTCGCGATCGAGAAGATGTCGGAGCCGGCCGCTGTCTTTGTTGTGGCGAAAGATGTGCTTGAGGTCGTTCAAGCCCTGTCGACGGTCGGTGGCCTTGCTCGCCTCGATGAGATCTAAACAGTCAGCTTCAGACCGGGTTTGAGGTGGATGAACGCGTACCGAGAGCAGACTGCAAATTCACCTGAGCCATCTTGACGATTGCAAGCGCTCGTAAAAAGCACAGAGCTTATCGGCGCGTGAAGGCATCGAGCTTCGCAAATACGTTCGACCAAAGCGAGCTCGAAGGCAAACTAGAGCAGTGATGGAACATTGGTCGAGGCCGACTTCAAAGTGAGATGTATGTGTCTGCGGTGAACTGATCCGTGACTCTTCTAGCAAGCTCGAGTTGCATTGTCGGTGTTTCACACGCGAGTGGCGCGAGTGGTCAGTGAAGTGTTTGGTGAAGTGGTGAAGTGGTGAAGTACACCCTTTTGGTGCCTCAGGCCACATACAAACGCGTGTGGAAGTCGCGACTTCTCTTCTCTCCAGCTCAAGCGGAAAAGTTACTGCTGCTTCATGCGAACCGGCCACTTTGCCGCAGCGTGCTTACATCAACCATGGCGGCCGAAGACCCGCTGTTGCGCTTGCAGATCCTGCAGCGAGACCTCGTTGCGGCGACAGACTCGCAACTGAGGAACATCACGCGCCTTTCGGACCAGCTTGACGCCAGCGTCAAGGAACTGGAGAACTTGCTGAAGCGCACGAGGAAGAATGACACCAGTCGCAACATCATCAAGCCAACGACCAGTCCCTCGACCGATACGATCACCGTCGACGATGTCGAATACCGTGTGCGAGAAGAATTCCGAGACGCGGCTATTGCTGTCGCCAACGAGCTCGATCTCGACGAGGTCGAGGCGGCGAAGCTCTGCATACAGGCCCAGATAGACGGCAGCGCGCCTGATGCGTCCTTGCCTTTGCGAGCCATGGTTCGATTCCACGAGCAGCGTGCAACATTACTGGACTGCATGCGGCTGTTGTTGCAACTGGGCATTGACACAGATGCCGCGCCCGACGAGGAACAGACGGAAGCCTTTCGAGAAGTGGGAAAGAAGATAGTGGAAGGGAGAGGTCAGAAAGGCAATGAGGAGAAGCGACCAGATCCCTCCGCATACTGGCGTACATGCGTCGATGGGCTGGGTGACATCGAGAACTTTATCAGGAAAATGGCTGATGACAGGGAGCGACTTGCCGTTACAGAGCTGAGTGCATCGCCGGACAGGAACGAGGCTCTCCGCGCACAGCGATACCTGTTGACACGACAGCATGAGTTCCTGGCTGCCATCATGTCTTACTTAATCCGAGGAAGTTTCGTGCAGCCGGAGGACTATCGCATTTTTTTGAGCAAAGCTTCGACTTTGGAGACAGAGGTCGACATCACGATTCATTATCTTCCCATCTTAATCAGTGGCGCATCACACATCGGCTCTGAAGGTGTCACTAGTCCAGAAGTTGCGCGCGATTTGCACAAACTGTTCACCCCGGGAAACACGCAACTGCAATGGAAGCAGCCGATGCTCAGGGCAGCGGCAACCGTATGCTGGCTCGCTGAGTACAGCTCCAGGTTTATGGGCAACTCACATTCAGCAAACCAAAGCTCGGCCACCCGCAAGGCCGAGGAAGAAGCCCGCACCAAGCTTTTCTTCGACTCTTTAAAAGATCAGGCGTTCCATTTCATACTGGCTGCTGCCGCCTTCCTGAAGCCGGTAGCCTGGTACGATCCCTCGCGCACTGGAATTGTCGATTTCTTGGTCGATGGGGCAGTGAGCGTGGTGGAAATGCCTCGGGCTTCAAACGATTTTTCGGTGCTAACTATGCGCGAGCTGCAAGCATTCGCGGATGCTTTTGTGACCAACATGCCCGACTGTCTTCGTAAGCTGAAGCTTGACGAGGATGAGATGAGGCGAACCCTACTATCGCAGTCTGGTAATGGACAAGCGCATTCTGAACTTGATTTGGAGCGTTTCATGGTCATAATGGCCTGCGCATATCAGGACGACGCGGAGGCTGCGCACGACTTCTGGGCTGACAAAGAGAGCAACCTCTATGGTTTCCTCAGATGGGTTTCTGTGCGACTGCCGACCCCTCGAGTGGCGGCATTTTGTCAACTGTTGAGATCCATTGCGTGCGATGACAAATCTGCCGATCAGGCCCATCGCTTTCTACTTGAAGATGCGGGCATGGTCTCGGGAAAGCTTCGCAAGACATACGCAGTCAGCTGGACCCAGATCTTCAGTGAGCTTGAGCTCTATTCAACCGGCCTCAAAAACCGACCAGCTGCCGTACCTGCCCCTGGCCAAGAGCGCACACCTGTGGAAGACAACTTCGAGGAACCTGAAACGGGCATCATGCTGGACTCGTATCTCAGCCTTGCCTCGCACATGTGTCGCTTTAGCCCAGAAGCAAGGAACTGGCTGCTAAAGGACCAACCGTTCCATCTTGGCGAGGTGATGTTCCAGCTGGCCCGAACTGCTACCATTGCGCGTGTGCGAGCGTGCTGCCTGGACTTACTAGCGGCATTGCTCACGGACAAGGTTTTGGAAGTCCGCAATGGCATGTGGGTGCTTTTGGACAGCTGGATTGCAAGTGCTGGTCTAGATGGGTCGCACCTTCCGCGAACACAGCCGCGTATTCAATACCCAGCCAAGCAATACTTGCAGGCATATGCCAATAACGCGGAAGCAGGCGCTGCTCTTTTGGTACTTTTGAACGCACTGGTGTCTCCATTTTCAACGCAGGCTGACATGCCAATCGACAACCTGCCATTTCCGGAGAACCTTGGATCACCACATCGACACGCAGGAATTGATATATATGTTGATTTTGTCATGGACGCTGTCCTCGCCCGCAAAGTACCACGTATGCCGGCCGAAGGTGAGCTCAGCCTGTTGACTTTTGTTCGATACGAGTGTTTGCATTTCACTCAGCAGTGTCTTTCAAGCTTCAACGAGGATTTGGTACTTCTGGCCAATACGACGACTGTTGCGGTCGAGTCAGCCATGGAGACGAAGTCATTGGCTACATATGCTCGATTACATCCATTCGCTCGCGTGATGGAGTGGCTGTTCGACAAAAATGTCATTGCGTCAGTCTTCGCAGCTGCCCAACAGAACTTGGACACCTTGGACCACGCCGAATCGACTTCCCCTATTGTTCGAGCCACAGTCAAAGCAGTACAAATTCTGAATCTGGCTTGGAAAATGCAGCCAACATACTTTGACATTGTTCGCCCTATCGTCGCAGGACAGAACACAACGACACAGCGGGTCACAAGCTCAACACTTTCTTCAATCGACGATGCATTTCTCACGCACCTCGATGCTGTGATCGACATTGCTCAATTCACCTCAAGCAAGCATCCCGAACTCAGTTTTGAGTCCACGGCGCTGTTACAAAGAATCGCATCCTCACGAAAGATATGTGAGAGTCGCGAGCCTGGTATGGCGCGGTCCACTGGCAGTAATCGTCTCATCGGGCTGCTGGCTCCACTGAGCGAAGATTTGACTCTCAGTCTGCAAGCCAACTTCCATCTTCTCGAATGGGATTTGGAAACAGAGGACATCCCGCCTAAGATGATCAAGGCGAAATCATTACTTGACTCTTTGCGCGCAAGTCTCGATGCCGCCAACGGCAAGCCTTGTCTCGCACATTGTCTGCTTGGCTTCCAGTGTTACGAGCGGACTGTGGGTGTTGCAGATCATAGTGCGTTTGGGTCTTCGAAGGCGTTGTTCCATGCCATTGCCAGATGCGCCGTCGAGATGCCCGTGATCAGCGGGCCATCGGGTTATAGGACGTGGCTGTTTAGCGTGAAGCGTGGGTGTCTCGAACTGCTGTTGAGGCTGGCGACGTCCGCGCTGACTGAGCGCATCGTTCAGCCGGAGTTGCGTTCGATGGATTTCTTGGCCGCACTGTCACGATCACAAGCACCAGCCTCTACTCATCCATGTTGGGATGGGAAGACGACTCTCGAACCAAGCGTCCTGTTGGACTCATCCGCTACAGCTATCCGCGACTTCATGCATACTCGGGAGTCATTTTTTGAATATGCTGCGTTCGATCTACGGGCAGCTGTAGAGCAAGGAGCGTTCTCCGTGCAAGAGAGGATCGTAAGCAGCATGCTAGGGTCCATCAGATTGAGAAACGGCGAAGAACTGCCCACATCATCCATCTTCGAGCTGTTTGATTTCTTCGATGTGGACACTGTGCCTGCTCTGGAGCCAAATTACACCCAGTGCACGGTGTTTGGCGACATTGATCTCTCAAGCTGTACCAAGGATGATCGAGAAACAGTAGTCGCGTTCGATCTCAACCTCGCGCACCAATTGTTGATTCTTCGAAAGCGTGAATTGAAAGAGAATGGGACGCTCAAGGAAGCTGCCGACTTCGACAAAGCATCCGATGAGATATCGGCCATTCTTGCTTCGCTCACCAGCCAGAATAATTGGAGAGCGATACATGCAGCACGTGTTGCTGCGCTAGAAAGCTGGGCCGAGCTGCTGTCGCTCATCGTCACCAAAGGTGGTATGGATGACACCGCGATCGTACCACTGTCATTGCAAGGTTTGCTTCTCGTGTTGCCCAAGTACGAGAAGAGTCTTGCGGACGACATGGAAGCAGCTGGACTACTGGCCAAGCTTACCTTGACTTTCACCATCGCGATCAGTCCGGCTTCTCGCGATTCGTCCCAGCAAACTGCGAACGTGGCGAATGAGCGCTTGCTTACAATATTCCGGATCTCACTCAAAGTGCTCACGGACAGCAGCACTGATCCGGCTCTACGCGATGTAGCGTACCGAACAAGCTGCACGATTCTTGCAAACCTTTCAGCGACGACCACGTCAACGAACACAAAGCAGCTCTACCAACTAGCGCAGAACGCCGGCGATCGGCTGCTTACTGTCGTTACTGAGGATGCATTCTCCGGGCGCGGAGTTACACGCGTATCCGCACTCTTGTTCCTGGACAGCATGGTATCACTGCACCAAGGCCTCAAACTGAACACGCCTTTGCTCAGGGCCTTGCTCAAACTGAACTTTATTCCAGTTTTGATCGATATGAGCATTGGCAGTGTCTCCGCTGCATTTCATGCACAAGAAGAGGTGGTCACGACCCTTGCGTATTTCCACACGGCGTTAGCACTCATGTTGCGACTATGTCAGACACCGGATGGCACACAATTGGTTCTTAATTCTGGATTTTTCAGTGCTGTAGACGACAGCAAATTGTTCAGCACGGATCCCGACATTGGCTTGGATATCGACAATCCCGCGGCACTTGAAGAGTTCTACTCGATACTGACAGATATATTGCGTGTCATCGTTGCTGCCGTGGTCAGCAAAGGCTCGCAACCTGGAACAGCGTTTTTGCAACAACATCGCTATACTGTGCAAGCAATCTTCAAGCAGGCCTCTCGTGGGCATGCGGTCAAGGTGGCAGATGAGCTGAGCAGACTGATCCTTGCGACGGACTTCCTCAAGGTAAGCAAATTCGTTCTACACCATTTATCGGTCACTGACAACTCTGCAGGAAGATGAAGCTGCCACTGGAGGGGCATCGAGGAACGGCTTTACGTAGATCACAGAATACTGCGCAATGGAGCCCAACTCTGGAACGCACCACTTTTACAATCAGTCGACTGCCATGTGATCGTGAACAGTATCCTTGACATCCGCGAGCAATTTCATGTTTGTACAGTTGGTCGACGCTTTCGGTCACCTATCATCTACAAGCAAGCTCAAGTGACAAGCAGGATCGCGCTGCCCAGCTGTCTCCTCAGGTCCTCTTTGTCCACATCGTGCGTGTCCTCGACCTCGCCCCACTGCTCCGTCTGGTGCAATACTTCCAGCGAGCTCGCCTCTTCCGCGTGTTCTATCCCGAACTTCCCCTTGTCCGGCGCCTCTTGCACATGCTTCCACTGGGTGCTCCACTCCACCAGCAATCGCACCGCTATCGTCAGACTCTTTGTTGCCAGTATTGCTCGTTCTAGAGCGGCAAGATCGAATGCTGTCAGGCCCGATACCCAGCCACGAACCACTTGCGTGGTCATCTCGGGTTGCGAGATGGGCATGATGCTATCCTCACTCAGCACAGGCACGATCTCCACTCCGGGGAAGATGTGCGTTGTCAAAAAGGCGATGATGGGTTCGGCGATGGCTTTTTGGCGCGCGCGGAGGTTCCTGGATGATTGATTCATGGGGTCGTGTCGATTGATCTCGGGCGCCCAGCAGAGAAGGGTGTCGGTCGCGAAGTAACGCATGGCCATCTTGACGATGTTGTCCCGTATTTGTTTGTTTCCCGAGCTATCGGCAGTCTCCACATCAATTGCTCGGGACGTGAGTGAGGTCAAGGGGATGTAGTGCTGCTTCAATGCCTGCTGCGCCGACACAAGCTGGTCCCATTCTAGGGCAATGGCAGCTGCAAGCGCACGCTTACTTTTGGACAGGGTCAAGATCTCCTTGGTGGCAGTCCGCACAGGACGTGAATCCAACATGATTTGCAATCTTCCATCTGCAGTTTCCTGAACAGCCACATTTTTCCAGAAGCGCTTCTGCAGTGCAGATCCAGGCTTTGCTGGGTCGGGCTTGGTCTTCTGACCTTGCTTCAGCAGCTGGGCCTGTTCCCTCTTTCGCGCCAATCGACTTTCCGGATGGGTCGGCGAGACTTCAGGCGCTGAAGGAGGAGGACCGGGCACGGTTGGGTGTGCAACGGGCGTGGCAGATTTGGTGGACGTCGTGTGCAGCAGACATCGCCGACAGATGGACTGCTGGCTTCTTTGGTGTCGCGCGATGGACCGCGCGGCCCTCAATGATGCACGCGACAATGCGATCTCCATGGTGTACGTTCTGGTCCGAAGTGCAGTCAATGCTATCGACAGACAACAAGCACGCAGCTCGGCAGTCGGAGCGGACTCCCGACTCGCTGCACAACTGAGTTTCACTTGGGTTGGTGCCAAGTTCAGCCGCAAGCACAGCTTCCCTTCCACATTATTCTGATGCAAGCATGCAGAGCAGAGCCCAACGCACAAACGCGCCGCCTGTTCCTGTGCTCGCCTTGTGGAACACTAGTCTGCGCCTACGGCCGTCAGAGATCGAGGCTCCCGTACGACCTCATGTATTTACGTTGGTATAGATGGCCTGATACGGGCGATGGGAGGCAGCATGAGAGCTGAGATGCACATTTATGTAATCCCGCAGCACTAACTCACTTCGTCTACTGGCGCTCTTCACGCAGCAGCCGCCTGTCACTGCTATGTTCAGCCCTTCTCCCATACCAAATCTCGAGCTGCAGCCGAAGTTCACGCTGTGTGCTTGTCGCCCAGCCCTGGATCCCTGTCGCCGCCACGCATTCTCCAGCTCGCTCGCCGTCACCGGCACTGGGGTCGGAGCTAACTACCGCTGTGAAGGGCTCTCTCGTAGTCTGCCTGGCCTAGCCTCGCGCGTCGACCTACTGCTTGTCATACGCACCACACGCCTGATCCTCTCCGCTCGCCGTCCACCGCCTCCGCCCTCCGCCACCGATCCAGGCGCGGCCGCGACTATGTGCAGTGCTTCGCCCCGCTGACCGCGACGCACGAGAGACGCTGCGGGCGAACAGAAGGGCGTTTGCGGGGATCCGGGAACGTGGAGCACAGCGCGACGTCAAGCGAGCCGTCGTGAACTGCACATGTGAAACAATGCAGCGCCATGAGGCCACCTCCCACCACCAGCAGCCGCCGCCTCCACCACCGCCCTCCGCCAACGCGAAGCAGACGCTGCCGCCGCCGCAGCAACACCCCCAACCGAAAGCTCTTCGCTTCGTCACCAACTACGGAGCACCTCATCCCAAACGGTACGTACAGCCAGCCACGCCGATCGTGTCAACCAGTCGCAAACTGATCGTGGACCTGCAGACGGCGCATAGGAGCAGCCTGTCTAACATGTCGCAAACGAAAGACTGCCTGCTCGGGCGAGCGACCCACGTGTGAGACGTGCAAGCAGAATAAGCTGGAATGTGCCGGCTACTCCGAGAGCACGGCGACGCCTGCGCACAATCGAAGCAACTCGGAAACGAACACCGGGCGGCCATCGCAACAGAATACTGCGAGCAAGGGCCAAGGAAGTGCACAGTCCCAACCCAAGGTCGCACGGACGCCAGATGAGAAACCTCCGCTGCAGGAGCAAGCTCCCAACGATCTGAGTCGGACTCTGTCCGGTGGGCAGTCACCTCACACTTCCAGTGAGAAGAAGCCGCCGTCGTCCGACGACCTTCAGAGAAGCGAAAATGCCAAGGCTTCGTTGCTTTCCACGCCTCGAAATCGCGTTCCCATGATGCCGTATTTCCGCTGGCTTGGCCCTACTGCCATCATGCCAGGATTCAAGCAAATGGTCGTCAAGTTGAAGAGAAGCGACACCAATGATGGCATGCGAACCTCGACGGACGGCGGCGTGCGATCACCGTCTTTGAATGACCCACGCTCCAGTGAGAGGAATACGACTTCCATATACTCCGCGACCCCTGCTGCAGTAGAGTCGGATGCCCGAACACCGTTGACACTGCCCTTTTACGACACTTCTCCGATGCCTCCGAGTGAGCTCATCACGCATCTGGTCAATACTTTCTTCACTCACCTGGGGTGCAACTATCCCTTCCTCCAACGGGACCGGTTCATCAAAGACCTCGAGGAGAAGCAAGTGGACCCGGTTCTCGTCGATGCTGTGTGCGCATTAGCTGCGCGTTTTTCGACGCACTCGTTGTTGACTCAATCCCAGCCAGATGGTGAGAAGACTGGCCCTGCAGAATATGGTCATGCTTTCGCGCAGCGTGCGAAGGCTGCACTGACAGATACATTCCCCTGTCCGAGCGTTGCAGCAGCCCAAGCAGCACTTCTTCTTGCTTATAACGAGTTCGGCGAGCAACGTGATAGCGGACTTTGGATGTATCTGGGAATTTCGATCCGTCTGGCCCAGGATCTAGGTTTGCACAAGTTAGAAGGCCTGAAGTATGTGGGTAGAGATGGACCGACCCCTCGGATGGTGAAGTCTGAGCAGCGAAACTCGAAATCCGCTGCGACACCGGCGACCAGCGGACCCGTCAGAACTCCGTCAACGAACGAATCGATTCAATCCCCAGAGGAGCGCCGAAATAAGGAAGATGCGCGATCTGTGGAGCAAGAACGCGTCGACACCTTCTGGGCGATCTTCTTCCTCGACCGCGTGGTTTCATCAGGAACCGGGCGACGCAGCACACTGCGGGACAAGGATATCGAGATCTCGCTGCCTTCCTTAACGCAGACTCACGACCGGTCGGACTGGCCAGCACCATTTCCTGCATTGATTAGGATTGTACATTTGTATGGTCGTGTGGCAGACCTACTCAACAGTATAAAGGAACCATCAGACATCACGGCAGAAACACCAAAACGCCTAGCGGCAATGGAGAGCCAAGTCACCAACTTCTACCAGAACTTATCGCCACGGCTGCACTTCGATGCAGTCAATTTTCAGCATTACATGAAAGCTGGCGAAGGCACCAACTTCGTCCTTCTCCACTTTTGGTTCCATACCTTGATCGTAATTCTCCACCAGCCCACACTCCTGAAAACATTCGCTGGTCGAATGTTGCAATTATTTCCAAACTCACAACAATTGAGCATGAGCAGTGCTAAGACCATTGCTGATATCCTGAGCTATTCGCAACTCATGGACGCCAAAGCTTCGTTGGGCAACCCTTTTACGTCGCAGCCGATCTACATCGCTGCATGCGCATTCCTGAGAGAAACTGTGGAGCAGACGGCGACGAGCAATGCGCAAAGCCGATCGAACAGTCCCAATCGAGCCTCTGGCAAGACAGGCAATTCCGGCAGCGCTTCTTCCTCGAACGGGACGCCTCATGACACCTCGAGGAAGGCCTCAATAGCAAGCATCACTGCCGCCTCGGACGCCTTGGAACGAAAACAGCCGGCTGGAACTGCAGCCGAGAGGTCGCAGCTCGCTAAGCATACGTTGCTGGCCACGGCAGCATCGCAGCATTACCAGCTGTGCTATAAAGCGCTACAATCACTAGAGACGTATTGGTCTGGCGCCAAATACATTCTCACAGTCCTCGACCAGAAATTCGAAGGGGTCGGCGATCCTTTGCTGTACACTGTTGAAGAAGGCGAGTCATCCATGGAGCAGCCACGTCCGGAGCCGGATTTTACCTCGCCAGGTTGGAGGCGAAAGCTCAGCTGGGGGCCCTACATATCCAATCCTGCATTGCAGTCGCCGTTTTGGCCGCCAAGCGGTCTCAAGCCCAAAGTTCCTGGGAGCCCACGGGACGGCGTGGATCCCAGTAAAGGTAAGCGGGCTGAGCAGATACTTTCTCGAGACCACTCTAACAATGTGTACAGCAATTGGTTGGACTTTCTCCGGTGACATGAACTCCAACTCGACCAACCTCGCTTGGCATTTTGCGAGCGACGGAACCCAGAGCTCAAACATCGATCCGAGATTAAACTCATTGTCGTCCTCGGCGTACGACTCAACGACGGCTGGGAAGGCACAGCATACTTCTGCAAGTAACCAGGCAAGAGGGCCGGCTGGACTTTCAAGAATCTCCTCGCAGGATAGTGTTTCGAGACAGGTGGCGCAAGCGAAGTTCAGCAACGTTTCCAACTCCGATGCGGAGAATTTGCTTGCGCTGAGCTCACCCTACAACCAACATCACAGCCAAGCGACTCCGACTGTGCCCTTGTCGGCTAGCTTCCAGCAGCATGGCACCGCCATGTCTTCGATGCCAGCGCCAAGTAGCAGCGCGACTCAGCAGCCAATGAACGGGCAATCAACACAAACACCATTCATGATGCCTGGGACTTACGACTTCTCCATGAATTTTATGCCTGGAAATATGATGATCGAGACGCAGGATGTGGATATGAACATGCTGGGTCTTGAGGCTATGCCTTGGTTTGATGCTTATCCTCCCCCGGACATGCTGCATCTGTTCGATCCTAATCAGCAGGCCACGGGTGGCGCAGGAAATCATGCTGCAGGATCGGGGCGGGGGTAATGGGGCGGCGGATCGTGACATGCGACTCGTCTCATGTGGGTTTACGACTGTGGTAGCGAGCTCAGACTCTAATGCCGTCAACACGCCCTGTAGACATATATTTCTACATATTCCACGCTGACCGCTATACGCGGTGATTTAATACGCAGTAGCATGAGATGGCGGGCCGAATTCTCGGAGCCGACCATTCAAATGCCGATTTAATTGCAGACCTCACCTTTGAGTCCTACACTCCTCGCTTCAGCCTCTGTCAACGACGTGTCAGACCACTCACAGCCTCTTCCGTCAAAATGCCTCGTGAGGCTCAAAAGAACCCTCCTGTGCCGGCGTACCAAGCCTCTCCTGGCTCCATCCTTCATGCCGACCAAGACTTTTACCAGACCGTTGCCGCCGCAGAACGCACTCTAATCACCTCCTTCACCCTTCCCATTCGCTCCGGCCGCGCCTGGAAAGCCCCCGCCGGCAGCATCGTCCGCCTGTCCACACCCGAAGGCCCCCAAGTCGGCGATTTGAACATCTGGAACCTCCACGACCCTCGAGAACGCTTCTGGGCAGCTCGAACACGACAATTACACGCCAGTCATGTCACGACGTACGACCGTCTCTGGAGCGTTTTACCTTTTCTCCGACCCATGGTGACGATCATCCACGATAGTCTGGTAGATTACCCTCGCCCCGACAAATGGAATGGCAGATGTCACGATTTATTGGGTACGAGATGTGACCCTTATGTGAATAAAATGTTATCGGGAGATTCGTATGATTATCATTGTCATAGTAATTTGACACGAGCGGTTTTGCCTTTTGGATTGACGGAATTTGATGTTCATGATGTGTTGAATGTTTTTCAGGTTACGGGTTTGGATGGTGAAGGGAAGTATTTTATGGAGGCTTCGCCTGCGCGAAAGGGGGATTGCATTGAGTTTTTTGCTGAGCAGGATTTGTTGATGGCGTTGAGTACTTGTCCTGGTGGGGATTTGAGTATGTGGGGTTGGGGAGAGGGCGGGGAGGGTGTGGGGAAAGAGGAAGAGAAGAAGAGTATGGTGGAGTGTTGTCGACCGTTGAAGGTGGAGGTTTTTGAGTTGAAGGAGAGGGGTGTTGTTCTTAAGGATTGGACGCCGTTTGAGAGGGCTGATTATAGAGGCAGGCATGGGGTGAAGGTACCTCAGGGTGAAGGAAGTCCTTAAGGGACGGTCGCGATTGATGTTAACATCTGGGGGACCCTTCATCTGCTAGATTTCCTGAGTACGCCTTCCGCAAGCTCCTCGTGTTGCCCACGGCTTCCAAAGAGATATTCCAGATGCTCCTAGACTAGAGCAGCTACCACAGATCTCCTGGTTTTAATATGTACCCGAGTTCCAACATGGTACGCGATAGCTGCTAAGCCTCGTGTGGCAAGTCGGGTAGACTGACTCTACATAGCCCTGAACCCCTTGCGATTTGGTGGTAAAGCAAATGCTGATTACTGTTGTCAGTATAGCATCGGCAATTGTAGTTATGGAGGTGGCATCTATACCCGAGGTCGAAAGCGGGGATAGATTAGAATGGGATCCTCCTCGCGAGAGCTCATTGTTTGACACAGACCACAGTAAGCCAAGTTCGAAGAGAAGCAGAGGCAGATAAAAATGAAGGCAGCACGATATTATGGTCATCACGATATTCGGGTAGAAGAAGTTGAAGAGCCTCAGCCTCGAGAAGGTCAGGTTGTTATCGATGTCGAATGGTGTGGTAATTTCATCGATCGTCTCATTTCAGAAACTTACTATACTTACTAGTCTTAGGTATATGCGGATCAGATCTACATGAGTACCTCATAGGACCTACAACCTTACTGCCGACTAAAGACAGGCCGGCGCCGAATGGAGTCTATGTTCCCGTTACTCTCGGCCACGAGCTCTGTGGTCGAGTAAGATTTTCAATGCCTGGATCGAGGTTAAAAGCAGGTGATGCAGTGATGGTTGATCCTCGCGTGACATGTCACGCATGTCTACCTTGCAAATCCGGCCGGTCTTATTGCTGCCAGACACTAGGCTACGTGGGCGGCAACACAGGATTCGGAGGATATGGTGAGGTTGTCGTTGTCGATGAGAAGAGCCTGCACGTCCTTCCACCAGAGATCTCATTGGAGTATGCAGCTATCATTGAACCGCTTGCGGTCACTTACCATGCAGTCAATGTTTCCGGCATCACGGAGTGGAAAGATCGAGATGTGCTCGTAATTGGAGGAGGCCCAATCGGATTTGCACTGGTTTTGGTCTTGAAGGCGGTTGGCGCCAATCGAGTTCTCCTTTCAGAACCGGCGGCAGCGAGAAGAGATCAAGTCGCAGATCTCACCTCTGCCGTGATAAACCCCATTGAAGAGAACGTGGCTCAGCGTGTCGAAGAGCTGACTGCTGGCCGCGGTGCAGAAGTGGTGTTTGATTGTGCCGGCGTGCCCGTTGGATTGGAAAGTGCTATGAATGCCATTCGTCATGAAGGGTTGTACGTCATGGTCGCGGTCTGGGAGAAGCCAGTAAGTTGTCATCTCTTGGAATTGAGAGCAGTCAGCTAACTGTGCAGATGACGATTCCATGCACCCTGTTCCTTGCCAAGCATATTACGATGAAAGGGACTTTGATCTTCGCCGATGGCGACTTTGAGGGGGTTATGGACCTGATGGCAAGTGCAAGGCTTGCTGGGTACGAGCGATTAGTGACAGCTCGAATTGGGCTTGACGACATTGTCCAGAAGGGATTTGAAGAGCTGGTCAATCGGAAAGATGAGCATATCAAGATCCTCGTGAAACCGAGATAGCAATCCAGTATGCCCACTCCTCGGAGCGGATGGAATGAGGCACACGGCATGCTGAGCCTCGCGGCAAGGCAGTGAATCTATTCAGATCTTGGCAGCACACCTCAGTTGCTGTGTTGCAACTAGAAGTCAAGTCCGTGTAGACACATCAGGGGCAGTATGTCTTTCCAATCATTGTGCGTATGCCTTGCTTGTCCCTGGTAGGTTGACGCGTGTTGACGCAATGTACTGACATTCGGACTCAGGGTGGACGCAAGGTGGAACACCTGAAGGGAAGTATCGAAGGCCTTGCCGTGTAGCTTACGCCAGAAGAGGTTGATGACATCGAGGACGTGGAGCCTTTCGACGTTGGGTGAGATTGGCTTGTTGCGTGGACAAAAGTTTACAGCCAAGACTGACGAGGTCCAGGTTTCCCCAGTCCTTCTTGTTCTATGGCAAGCCATACAGGACTCGGTACACATCGAAGGACCTCCCGCTTCTGACCAACATCTTTGCGATGGAGACACCTCCTAAGCAGCAGCCCATTCCGCCGAAGCAAGGTGAAAGGGAACTGAAATGGAGTTGAGCTGGCTCAAGCCGAAAAGAGATGTCTTGCGCGGTTGTACCAAGAGTCAATAGCTGCAGATCCAAGGACAATACCAGATAACGTTCATTCCGCTAGACTTCGTTCTTCGCTCCTTCTGGGCAATTATTACGTGGTCGGGCGTGCCGCCAACACGACCTTGTGAGCTATCACATGTACGTACTTTGCTTGCTTTCAACCGTGATCCGTGAGGTCGTGGCTGCGAGTGGAGATAACAGCTCTACCAGTGTGGCTGTGACTAATTTCTGCTTTGCAACGCGCCTGGACGCTTCGTATCTGGGTTATACTGTACAATGTGTTCGCTCGCTGATTGAAGTGCCGATCAGTTCGTGTAACGCGCCTGGAGATCGCGCCAGATCTCATTGTCTAATTTGCCTTGAGTGACATTCAAGGCAACAGACTGGACACTCTGCTCTTTATCCTGAAGCTCATCAAGAAACTTGGCCAGCTCAGCGGCGGCGTCTTCACTAGGTAGTTCGACTTTTGTCTCCTCATTCGGTATCCAGACTACCTCGGATGTGGCAATCTGCAGTCCAAGGGCCGATGCGATGGAGTCTCCCACAGTTCTGAGCTCGGGTGGCTCTGTGGACACCACGATCCTGCCATCTGCATCCTGTTCGACGTCTATAGCCCCAGCTTCCAAGGCTGGCTCAAGTGCCTCGTCGACGCCCACCCCGTCCTTTTTCTCGAATGTGACAATGCCATTCTTGGTGAACAAATAGCTCGTAGGAGTGGTCGTGCCTCCATTGTCCTTGATGGCCAGACGTACTTCAGCCAGAGTCCTCAACTTGCTATCCGTTTCGCATTCCACGATCACAGCCACTCCATTTGGCAGAAGTCCCTCGATTGTGACATTCTCCAAACTGGCGCCACTCAGACTTCTGCCTTGACCTCGAGCAATGGCTCCTTCGATGGAGGCTTTCGCGAAGCCCTCTCGCTTTGCTTTGGTGATCAAATCCTGCAAGCGGGGATTGGAATTCGGATCAGGGCCGTACAGCTTCGATGCGAGGGCGATCTCGGCGGCAAAAATGGAGCGTTGTTTGTTCTTGCGGGCGTCAACTTTGGCTTTATCGTGCTGGATCTTGGACCATCGGTTGTGACCAGAGCTCTGCAAGCTGCTGGCAGCGAAGCTTCGAACGCAATATGGCGAACGCAGGGAGGATGTTTCACGTCGGTGCAGAATGTGCACGAGACCTCTGCTGGGAGTCATGTCGTCGAGCAGAGGAATGGAGGTGTCGATGTCGTCCCCGGAAACATGTCTGGCGGCGGAGAAATCTCGGGCTCCGAATTCACATTCACGAACTGTCATGCCATGGAGGAGCTCTCACACTGCTGATGGTCATACTGGTACACACAGCTTCACTCACGATCTGACGCCCGCTGGGACGGAGCGCCGCATCTGGGGAACATTGGGCCATGAGATAGGACTCCGGACGAACGATTTCCTCAACAGAACCATGGCCGATGCCGAGACGACTTCCCCCCCTGCGACAGCCTCGAAGCCACCCGCGAGCGATGCTCCAACTGCGCCGGCTACGAATGGCGACCGTGAACTGTCCCCGTACGAGCTCGACGTCAAGAAGCTCAATGCTCTGCCCACTGAGCAGCATGGTCTCTATCTCCTGACCTTCACCGCCAACCTCGCCCAGCATATCGATGAGCTTAGCGCAGACCAAGTCACTGCCGAACAGGGCACGATCAAGAAAGAGCTGCTCAAAGTCGTCAATCTACCCTCACCTGCACCAACGAGAGTGATACGTAAGAATGTGGGGAGGAGCTTCGCAGGCGTATTCGCCAAAGGGAGCAGGAGAGTGTTGTTCGAGACCATTACAGATCTGGTGGCCATCGTGAACGCGGGCAAGGAGAAAGACCTCAGGACAAAGCATGCAGCAATATATTGTCTGGGTGTCGTGTTTGCCACTGCAGGCGATAGTGCTATCAGCCACTCTCCGCTCGCCTGTACTGCCATTCTGAAGCAGCTGAAAGGCGCCTCCAATGATGCAGGCCTGAGAAGTGCTATATTTCGCGCTTCGGGCAGAATTGCCAAAGGAATTATAGTGGCGATAGATGAGGAAGTTGGGCGAGCCATATGGAAGCAAGCCAGAAATGCTGCCAGCAATGACAAGTCTCTCCTTACTCAAGCGAGTGCGTGCTATGCGCTGGAACAGCTCGTGTCAACCACAACGTATTTCGACAATTCGAATGACTTTGAAAAGTTGCAAACTGCGGTATGGAAGACTTTGGAGAGTCCGTCGATTCCAGTGCGACACGCAGGCGCATCGTGTCTTGCGACACAACTTGTAAAAGCACACACGGATATTGCCAACAGAGACATTATACCCAAGATCAAGAAGCCGAAGAAGTCAAAGAAAACTGCAAAACCAGAAGATTTGGAAGAAGAGGCCGAACGCGCTTCCTCGCCTGTGCCCGATAAGCCCGCCACTGCTCTGTCACACACCCTGCCCGAGATTCTCAAGATCTTGTCTTCCTTGTTCTGTAGGCCGTCATCATCGAATCGAACACGGGTGGGAGTGGCAGTATGCTATATCAAAGTGTTAAAAGGGCTTGGCGCTGGAGTTGCCGAAACGAAGTACAACGAAATTGCACGCCACCTGTTCTCAGACGTCTTGGACTTTCCTGGTTGGCACTCAAACAGGTATCGTCAATTGCTGGCACGCAAGACCGTTCGTGTCATTCTCGAACAGACCGTGGGACCAATGTTGGGCGAGACTGCTCAGCTCAACGCCTGTCGGTTCTTGCTGAACGACATCATCAAAGACTACCCGCAGGCTGTCAAGGAGCGTCCTGAACCCTCGAAAGCAGTGTTGACTGGTGCTATTAGTGCTCTTGCATCTCTCATCCAACGTTTAGACACAGCTATCAGCAGTATCGCAGACATCTGTCGAGAGGGACTGCTGCAAGTTCTACAACATCCAAGCTTCACAGTCCAGGTGCAAACATCTAGGACGCTACGAGCTTTCATTCTCGCTTGCCCGCAGCAGTTGCTGCCAGCGGTGACGATATGCATGAATAGTGTCAAGCGCGAGCTCAAGATGCTGGGTACCCAGAGGCAGAGCCAACGACGTTGCATTGCTCATGCCTATGGTCTGGCTGCTGTCTTGAGCACCTCCGCACAGCACCCGTTGTATGGCTCCGTTGACGTGTATGCCAATGTGCACCAAATGGCCACGGATCTCTTGAAATCAAGTGGCAGCTCCGATCTCCGTGTCTCATCATGTCAACTGCAAGTGGCATGGATCATGATCGGCGGCCTCATGTCTCTTGGACCAAATTTCGTCAAAATTCATCTCTCCCAGTTGATGCTGCTCTGGCGCAATGCACTTCCGAAACCTATGCTAAAGGAGAACATGACACAACGGAATATGCTGGAAGTAAGCTATTTGGCCCACGTGAGAGAATGTGCCTTGGGGGCTATCAAATCCTTCCTCACCTACAATCAGCGCCTCTTGACTTCTGACGTCTCGAGACGCCTCGCGGGTATGCTCGAAAATACAGTAGCGTTCCTCCAAAACCTTCCAGCAAAGAGGACAAGCGACGAGCCGGCGAATCTTCTCAAGCCGGGGCTGCAGCTCCAGGACTTTGAGGTCATGGTCAGAAGAAGAGTATTCGAGTGCTTCTCTCAATTGCTTCGTCTTAGTCCTGCCGGGAGTATCGAAGCTACAGCTCATTCCAGCATCCTGCCGCTGGCGGTCGCATCTTTCTCAGATCTGGAGCATGACGCACCGAATTCTTTGAGCGCCGCTATCGCAAGTGCGACAGCCACATTTGAAAGCATCTGGGAACTCGGCGATAATTATGGCTTCGGTGTCACCGGACGGCTCAGAGGTCTCGACCTGCTGAACCCAGTCAACGGCAACCTGGAACGACATTGGACCAGCAGGACCGACGTCGAATCAGAGATCGATCATATACTTCTTTCACCTATAGGACGAGCTGCTGAGAACGACCCGACCAGCTGCTATTTGCCCAGTTCCAACACTGAGGATGATCTACCTGGGCCACCTGCCAGTGAAGCTGTGGACGCAGCAATAGCGGCATTCGGACTCGGCTTACCGCTGCAAGGTCCCCGAGTCCAGGAGAGCACTCTCGAGCAGATAGCTGCGTCGATGGGAGCTAGTCTCCCGAAGGACCCGGTGAGGAAAATCGCAATTACTGTCAATGTTTCCTTGGCTCTTCTCACTGCGCTGCGCGTAGCAACAGGAGACCTCGGATCTGCCAAGGGTAACTTGCAAAGTGTCAATACAGAGAAGGCACTGCAGAGTCTTCTACACGTATGTGTCAAGGATCCGGACGAAAATACTCGCAGCATGGCAGCCGCGGCACTAGGAAGACTATGTTCCAGTTCTGGGACTACATTCACCGGCACGGAGGTGACCCAGTTAACAGAGACCATTGTGAACAATAGAGAGCCACATGTCCGAGCGGGCTGCGCTTGTGCGCTGGCTCACATACATTCTCAGCTTGGTGGCATGGCAGCCGGCCTGCACATGAAGAACATTGTTGGCATACTTATGTCACTGGCGGCGGACACCCATCCTCTCGTACACTTTTGGGCATTGGACAGCTTGTCGCAGATCGCAGAATCTGCGGGTCTCAACTTCTCGGGGTATGTCACCAGCACCATCGGCATGCTCAGTCAGCTCTATGTTTCGGATGGACACAATGAAGAATCGCCGTCGCAGGCCTCTTCGAATATGACAATGAGCCTGCCTGTGACTGCAGCTATAGCACGAGGTGTTGACTCAATCATCAATGTGCTTGGACCTGATCTTCAAGATGCCGCCAAGGCTCGAGACATGATATTGACATTAGTCCGCCTTTTCTCGCAGGAGGCCGAAGTCGCGGTCCTTCTCGAGAGCCTCAGATGCTTCGAGCATCTCTCGCTTTACGCTCCTGGCCACATGCAGTTCGAACAATATGTGCATCGACTCCAGTCAGACGCGGATTCGCCATCAAAAGAGATCGCTTCAAATGCGCTGCATGGCCTGCTTGGGTTGATGCGACGCGATGCACCGGAAATCATACGCACTGCTCGCCCTGGTCTCGAGAATCGTTTATGGGATTGTCTCAACGTTGAACCTGGCCAGAAATCAATACAGAACATCTTCTCGAACTGGCTGCAGCAGACTGGCACGAGCGACCCTGGAGACTGGATAGAAAGGTGCAATACCATCTTGACCAAAACCGTGGTCAAAGCGGAACAGGAGTCGAAAACAGCTGTGCCGGTCTCAACAGCCGGGCCCGACCTCCAAGACGAAGAGGTGGCAGGTTTTGCCATCACTGCTGGTGCACAGAAGGAAGACGATTCCCAAGCCCCGTCTTCCGCACAGGAGTTGATGCGATGGCAAGTGCGGCTTTTCGCTATGGAGTGTTTGCGAAACCTGATCGCCATGATCAGAAAGCAAGCTGCAATCAGTGATGACAGCCCAGGAGAGGCTGCACTGCAGAGCAAGGTGGCGGATGTCATTCGTATTGCTTTCTCGGCCTCCACTGCGGGAGTGACTTCGCTGAGAGTTGTCGGCATGCAAATCATCGATCAGATCCTTAAGATGTTCGGGAGAACTCCAGATCCTGACTTCGCAGAGGCAATGCTGCTGGAGCAGTACCAAGCGCAGATCAGCTCTGCCTTGACTCCTGCTTTCGCAGCAGACTCCTCGCCTGAACTTGCGGCCGCGGCTGTCAATGTCTGCGCGACGTTCATTGCGACAGGCATTGTTCGCGACGCTGAGCGCATGGGGCGAATTTTGAAAACACTCGTTTCTGCTCTTGACAGCTTCTCGCGCGATACAGACACCGCTGCTATCGGCGATCTGAAAGGTCTTACTGCCAACGCGCAGGTTATGGTCCGGATGGCAGTGTTCTCAGCCTGGGCCGAATTACAGATAGCCAGCGGCGACCAGGAATACCTGGTGGAGATTGTGAGACCTCACATCGCTCAGCTCGTGCCACTCTGGATATCTTCTCTTCGAGAATACGCACGGCTCCGTTTCGAGCCTGACATTTCGGCTACCACAGCTACTCCTTCGACATCAGGTGATCTGGACATGGTGTATGCCGCTTTAAACAGAGAGACCTTGCTCAAATTTTACCAGGCTTCCTGGTTGAGCCTTGTCGATGCCATCGCCAGTCTGATCGACGAAGATAGCGAGGTTGTGTTCGATGCGCTCGACAACAAAGACACGGAGCAGGACAGCGCTGCGAAGGATCCTGGTGCTGTCAATGGCATTGCCCGGCGTGCGACAGGGATCAATTACCGGGAAGAGCCAGTGGCATTCTTCTTCGTGCTGTACGGTCTGGCTTTCGAGTCGCTTGCTGTCCGCAGTGGCGACGACGATGTCCTGGTACGGCAAAAGAACCTCGACATCCTCACCGCTCTGAAGAAGATATTGCGGCCGACAGTCTCCGGCAATGCAGTCTATCAAGAGGTGGTCTTCGCAGAAACAATGGACCTGCTGGATCGCATGGTCTTGACCGAAAGCCTGGGAATGCAATCCATCATCGTGGATATCGCCCGCAACTTGTGCATTGTTCATCCTTCGTCCCGGAAGGGCCAGCAGGCTCCTACAAATGAAGACACGCTCTCCGACGACATCGAGCAATTGTTCGAGCTGACGCGCATCATCATTCTGGTCATTGCGGGATTGGTGCCAGGCCTCACTGAAACTCCCGTAGCAGGGCATCTAGAAAACTCAGAAGAAGCGACGATCCTGGTCCGTGATGCTCTTCAGGCGCTGGTAGACGTTTCTGGAGTGTTCCCTTCTATCATCAAAACAGATTTGCGCGCATCGATCTTGAACATCTTTGTCACGATCCTCGGAACGGCGAGTTGTCAAGCTATAGTCGTGCCTCAAGCGCTGCCAATCTTCAGGCGTTTCGTGTCGAGTCTTGCCGAGGATGAAAGGCCAGAGACGAAACAGCAGATCCAGAACACTTTGAAACGCATGTTGGCAATTCTGCGGAACGCGCAGAAGAGAGAGACGGAGGCCAGTCTGCCCTGCGAAAAGAATACGCTCCTCGCGGTCACGGTCCTACTCTCTACAGCACAGTCATGCTTTGGCGCTGATGACCCTCTCGTCCTTCGCTTCGTCAACGAGCTTCGAGAATGTCTCGCTGCACCCATGACCACCAGAACCGCTGCGGGTTGCTACCGAACTCTCGTCAGTCAAGGCGTTGCTCCTCGCCTGACATTCTCGCATCTCGTCAGCTTCATGATGGACGCATCGGACCTCGAAGGTATTGCGGAGTCGAGACATGTGGCGGCGCAAACGCTCACAACGGCCGTCGGCAAGCTGGCGACGGACCAAAAGCCGGCGGCAGTGATGCTCCTGGTTGACCTGCTGCTCAGCTGTGCGAGTAAGGGTGGTCCTTCGTCGCATCAGGCCTTTGCATCTCGTTTACTTGAGCTCGCTGCCGCAGATAATGCCACCTTCCGAAGCATCATTGGCAGCATGTCTGGCGGGAAGAAGCAATTGATGGAACAGATTTTGAAATCGCAGGCGGGCAATCGTGGCGCAAGGCAAGATGGCGCTGAGGATCGCGAGCCCACTATCGCGCTCAAGATGAACTTTGGTGCATGATTGATGATGGACGAAGGAGTTGCATTGCGATGCCACCACTATGGCGGTCGTCATTCCATCATGCGGCTATTAATGATGCTTCATCGTACAGTACAGCTAGTGATAATGCTCGCTGGCACTATGCAGTCACTCAAATACCCATGCAAGCTCGTGTGGCCTTTGGCAGCGGCAGTTGCAAATATTGTGATCGCATTCTCCATGCGGCCCTGTTCAGTCTGTCGGCTCATCACCGGTGGTGAGCCAGATCTGTAGTGGAAGCGTTAGTCTTTGCAGCAACGACAGGCGACGTGACCAGCTCACCTTGAACTCCTCTTCGGTAATGGTACGAAAGGAGTTGTCGGAGATCTCCTGGGTCTGGTTGTCGCTCAATCTGGCGCCAGTGACGATGACATCTGCCTCTGACATCTTCTTGGTGGTCGAGGCGGCACCGTGGTTCGTGGCTGTCTGCTCCATGAGTTCGCGCTTCAGCTTCATGGATCCGATGAAGCACATCTGTTGCCACCGTCAGCTTTGAGTGGCGATCAGCAACAGGGAAACTGACCTTCTTGCCCAGGAACACGTCGTCGACGCCCTCCAGTGGCTGCGCATCGGGCTTGGTGGTCTTTGCCTTCTTCGTGGGTGCTGTACCAGAGTCGCCAGAGGATGAGGTTCGCTTCTTGGCGCCCTTCTTGCCGGTCGTTCTGGCTTTCTGTCAGCAACGGCGTCAAGTCGCGCGGCCGGCGGAGACTCACCTCAGCTCGTGCTCCTCCACGGAAGCACCTTCAAGGGCGTTGGCAGCGGTGTTTGCGGCATCCTGGGTGGAATGGATGGTTGAGATGCCTTCGGCGGTGGTCACGACGTAAATGGTCTTGTTGACGGCCATGGCGTGGTTTGGCTGGGGAATGGAAGATGTGAGGGTGCTGTGAAGTTCTTGAAACGAAGTGGGTGTGGGTGTTCGACGAAGAAGAAGAAGAAGAGATGGACGAGACGAAGCGAAGAGGGCAGAGGGCACAGCAGAGACCCGGACGCTGGCTGCACTGCAGCTTCCTGAGGAAGGCGCGTCAGGCAGCGGCGCGCATTGACACCGCGCCTTCCCGCCTTCACTTCACTGCTTCGCGCAATGAGGAGCGCGTCTCGCGTGCTGTCTTTGCCATTGCATGCTCTTCTTGGTCTCGGCGACAATCGACAGTGAAAACCGAGCCGCCGCTCCTGCACGCTGTCGCGGAGCACAAACGCATTGAATCCCTCTGAGCTTTCCGAACGGTCGAGCCTGCGCGCGCGCGAGCGAGCGCACTTCTCACGCATGGCCTACAGCCCGCATAGGGGATCCCAAGTCACACTGCAACTTTTGTGAGAAGAGTATCTGCTGAAGCGGCGGTGGTTCGTTCCAGGAAAGGGCACGACTTGACAGACATCATCGCCTCTGTCTTCATTTCGTGATCGATGTATCTTTGCAAATTGGCTGCAGCGGATCGGAGGGTTCCGCTACCAACCCTGCGCGGACCTTCATGCTTCTCTGTGATTGCTACTTCGACTTGGGATTGACACTCGGTACATCGCTTGCTGTGGCGACGGTGGAGCCCGCATCGACAGGCAAGATAACTCCAGTCATCCTGCAGTCATTAGCTCACCGCCCGGCATATCTACAGAAGAAGCCATACGTACCACCGAGCTTCATCGCCCGCAAGAAACCGAATTGCGGCTCCGACATCCCAACCTGTACCCTCTGTCTTCAGGAGACTCCTGTTCTTTCTCGATTCTCGAGCTTCTTCTGACATACCAGGTCCGTACATCATCGGCGTATATACCATACCGGGACAGACACAATTGACACGAACGCCGTCTGCTGCGTGATGGCTAGCCATGGCTCTAGTCATATTCTGCGGCATAGTCAGTGTCTTCATACATCAACAGGTCGATATATCTTTCCAACCCACCACAATAGCACCTTTCGAGGTAGGGTAAAGCAAGTGAGGATTGCCTATTGACTGTGAGTCTCAAGTTCCAACGAGCATGAGGAGTCCTTTGGTGAGAGACCTACCCCCACGAATGCCCGCGACAGAGGCAATATTGACAATACTGCCCCGCCATCTGTCGTGTAAAGAACAGTTAGCCTACGTCGCTCCTTGGTCCCACAACGGTCTATGGGCAGGGCCCTCCGTATCAACAAGACGCCCGGGAAGGGTCTTCGCTTACTGCCCATCGTTCTTCTTCATTTCGGGGATCGCGTACTTGGCCATCATGACCTATTTCCGTGAGCGTGTGTACGCGAGTACATTGCCACGTTCGACTGCTCACCATGCTGCCAACATTGATCTCCATGCCCTTTGCAAATTCCACCATGTCTACCTCCACAGCAGTCCCAGTCGCTCCCCCAACGCCTACGACATTGACAAGAATATCTAGTCGCCCAAATTTTTCGATAGCAGTACTTACAATGCCCTTGCATTCAGCTTCTTTTGTAACATCGGCTGCAACAGCAACAGCCTGACCGAAGCCATCTTGCTCAATCATTTCCACTGTTCGTTGAGCAAGCTCATGTTTAATGTCGGCGCAGACCACGCTGCAGCCAGCTTCAGCCAATAGAATGGCACCAGCTCTGCCATTGCCTATGCCATCTCCTAAAGCACCAGCTCCTGTGACCTAGAGATCTTACTTTGAGCACTTGTGCCTGCCACTCAGTGATGCTTGGTAATGCTGCACTTACGATTGCTGTCCGGCCCTTCAACGACCGGGTGGGCCTTGGAAAAGTCTCGGTCATGTTGACGTGCCGTATCTTGCGTAGACTATAGTCCTGACAGTCTACCTTCACAGTTCAAGACCCTTCCCGTACACCAACTCAGGTGTTGGGTGGCAGGAGTGGGCAGCAGCTTGTTACGATGTGGGGTGCGGGGATGTCACTGGCGGCCGATAATAGGTCGCTGAACTGATGCAGTCAGGCATCGCAAAGCTCTAGTCATACCCGAGGATCGGCCAGGCCAATTCCTTGGATCCGACGTGTAGATGGCGCAATGCGGTAGTTGAGCTTGTCATGCTGCTTGTATGGTTGCCAATGCTGGAGTCTCCATTTCTTCACGACAGATGTGAAAGTCGTTGTTGCCTCTTCGAGGTTCGTGGAACTCAGAGTTTTCCGGGGACATTTGCTGGATCGACAGGTCGTCACCCGCACAGCATCAACCAAACCAGGATGACGATGCATCATGATTGAGGGTCGAACAGTGCGAATAAGCGAACGTCAATCGCGACGAGGCGCCTAAAGTTTGAGCCCCCCCAAGGATCACCGCATGACAAGTGCACGCGCCGATGCCTCTCGCAACGGCCCATCAACCGCCGTAGACCGCCACCACTGGCACGAAGATAAGAGCTGCTTCTCTTGCAGCAAGACAAAGCCTGCCGTCTGCAGGAAACAGGCACGTTGCGTTTCTGCGTCCATCGGATCGGTCGTCTTCGTCTCCATCGCACGCAGCCGACCAGACGTACAGAGACTGAACACCGATCATGCCCACGCTGTCGCTGGTGAATTTCAACATCGTCTGCGCTACGCTAGGAGGCTTCATCACAATCTTCGGGCTAGTATCGTATCTTCTGAAGGAGAAGTACTACCTCTCAGAAGCACTTATCAGCACCATAGCAGGTCTGCTATTCAGCCCTCATGCCGCGAACTTTATCCGGCCGCTCGACTACGCGGATCACAACCCCGAGGATCTGGAGACAATCACACTCTACTTCACACGACTGGTCCTCGGAGTACAACTTGTGCTTGCAGGAGTCCAGCTACCGAGCAAGTACCTATGGACGGAGCGAAAAAGCTTGGCTATGCTGGTAGGACCAGGCATGTGCATGATGTGGATTACTACATCGCTACTCGTCTGGGCTCTTGTGCCTAAGATCAATTTCGTCATGGCAATGAGCATCGGAGCTTGCGTTACGCCCACGGATCCCATCCTCAGTAACAGCATTGTCAAGGGCAAGTTTGCAGATAAGAACATTCCTCGTCCTTTGCAGAAAATCATCATTGCAGAGTCTGGTGCAAATGATGGCCTTGGCTATCCATTTCTCTTCCTGGGATTGTATTTGCTCAAATACGCCGGCGAAGGAGGCCTCGGACAAAAACACATTGGCGTGGGCTATGCTTTGGGACTATGGTTTGGAGAGACGTGGGCGTACACCATCGTTTTGTCAATCGTGTATGGCGCAATTGTCGGCTGGGTTGCGAAAGAGCTGTTGCACTGGGCTGAAGAGCGGCGCTTCGTCGACCGAGAATCATTTCTTGTATTTGCTATCACGCTTGCGGTAAGCTGAATCGGCACGTTTCATTGAGGCAACAGGCAACTGACACTGGGACAGCTCTTCATTGTAGGCACCGTGGGATTGATTGGATCGGATGACGTGTTAGCTTGCTTCATTGCAGGCAACGTCTTCACCTGGGATGACTGGTTCAGGGTCGAAACAGAAGACGACTCCCTACAGCCGACGATCGACATGCTACTCAATGTGTCTGTCTTCATGTGGTTCGGCGCAGTCTGTCCTTGGCACAAGTTCGTGGACAACGAGGCGATTCCCATCTATCGATTAATCCCACTCGGAATTCTCGTCCTTCTCTTGCGGCGGCTGCCCATGGCATTTCTCTTCCGAAAGCAAATCCATCAGCTTGAAGACTGGAAGCAAACAGCTTTCACTGGCTGGTTTGGGCCCATCGGAGTGTCCGCCATATTCTACCTGTATGTGTCTCGGGAATTCCTTCGAGAGGTAGTGGTGGAGAATCATGAGCGCTCCGACGCTCACCACCTGTCCGAAGCTCTTTTGGTGGTCGTCTGGTTCCTGTGCATATGCTCGATTGTGTGTCACGGGCTCTCTGTGCCAGTTGGAAAGCTCGGGTTCCATCTCCCAAGAACGATTTCCATGGCTCTATCCTCGGAGAGACCTTCACAGTCGCCCAGCATAGCGCGATCAGGACCTCTGCGATTACCACCGCGTCTTATCGATACTCGAATTCGATCATCTGAGCCATCATCGGGAACCGTCACACCTCCAGTAGTCGCCGAGCAACGGACAATCAGGTTTCCAGATGAGGAGGATCTTCGAAGGAAGACACCGATGGAACGGCCCACTTGTTGAGGTTTGCGAGAGAGATCTCACATTCGGACTGTCGTTTGGCCAGACCGGGGTGCCAAGAGCTTTCTCATGATACATTACTCGGTGAAGAGAATGCAATTGAGCTCAGAAATAATTGCGCACGCTGCCATGCCAAGCCAGCTAGACTCACATGACCACGTGCTGCATTTGGAGCTTTGCGTTCTGGAGCCTCCGGCATCAGCCTAAACGGTCGAGAAGGCTGAGTCTCCTGACAGCTAAGGCGCTAGAAGCTCTGGAATCGCGATTCTGGTCTTCTGCGCAGTTGTTGAACGCCTTCGAAATTCACGCAATGCGCTTATCCTTGTTGATTAATTCCGAAAAGTCCTCAAGAAGGCGGTATCGCGGAGGGACCTGTCAAACGTCGTCATTGTACGACCAGAATCTGCAGCTGGTGCGCATCCACGCGGCTCACGAGGTGAAGTGGTCGCCTCAAAAGTGTAAGAAAGATTAAGCCTCGAGCTCGTGAATGGCCACGAGCCAATGAGAATTGTGCGACGTAAGCGGGGCCACCACTGCCTCAGAAACGGCTCAGCCCAGGTTTAGATCAAAGAGCTCGCAAGGTTTGAGCGCGGAGGTGTTTATAACAGCGGTCCCATTCTTCGGATTCCGTGCTCTTTGTTTCTACGGCACTTGTCATCGACCACAACATCCACAACATCGACCTTAAGAATCAACATCATTAAACCACCAGAAGCTTTCACTAAACATCCGCAATCATGGCTGCTGTGTGTCCTGTTGTCGGAACGACCACCAATGTCCTCCCTCCTTCCCATCCCGAGATTCCACATGGTGAGCAGGCCACGAAGCAAGCTTTGCACGGACTTTCACTGACCAACAACTACAGATTCCGAGGCTCGGTGCCCTGTCACGAACGCCAAAGTCGAGCACCACGACAATATCATTCACAACCATCCTTCCGAGATCCAGGAGCCTGGTAGCAAGAAGGATGCCATGGACGCCTCGCAGTGCCCTGCACTCAAGAATGCTGCCAGCAGCGGCGACTCTATCACCAATGCTGTGTGCCCGGTGGTCGGAGCAGTGAACAGCCACCTCCCACCTCAGCATCCAGCCTTAAACGAGAAAGACGCTGGTAGTGTGTGCCCAGTGACAAATGCCACCCTGGACCACCACAAGGCGAAGGTGCATCAGCACAAGCAGGTTGCGAACAACGCTTCTGCGGCGCAGTGCCCTGTTGCTGGCGCGAGGGCTTGAAAGATTTGCATGGAAGAAGTTTTTCGAGGCGTTATTTGGTTTGATACGATACCATGGCTGTAGATATGAAATTTCTGTCGTACCGAGTCGAAGTTTTCGGTAATCAGATTTTACCTACCAACAAGATCAGCTGCAAATGTGTTTTCCCGCGTTCAGACAATGGAACCGAGATGGGCTTGTGCACACACAGGGAAAGCTGTACTCGTTACATAAATGCTGCTTCTTTCAACGCCTCGAGCGCCGTATATACAGCCCAAACTTCTCCCACTAATCTCCCACTCAAGCACTCGCCCCCGCCGCAAGCTCGGGGGGCCCATAGTAGGGTGTCACGTTCGGTTCTCCCGGCGCAAGAAAATTCGTTGAAGGGTCCTTGGCAGCCTTTGCGGCTGAACATCTCGCCATCGTGGGCGATGATCGTGTGATGGTGTTTGTAAAGTAAAAGTTCTCAATTGGCTTCTTGAGAGGTTCGCCCGAAACAGTCGCGCCCTTGTTCTGCTCAACAAGCTGGACCTTGCTGAGAGCTTGTAGTTCCTTTGACGTAGGCTCAACGATGTCGTATCTTCGGAGTGCTGGTGAGATCTCCTCCATGCGGTCGCGAAGGGCTTCGACGTCGTCATATGGCAATGGTTGGCCAAGCGCTTCTGAAACAGCGCGGATGATCTTCCAGTCCTCTCGCGCCGCTCCGTACACGGAAGTGACTGCACGAGACATTTGCACACGGCCTTCGGTGTTCACATATGTGGCACCCTTTTCGGTATATGCAGCTCCTGGCAGAACGACGTCAGCCAGGGCCGCGCCACGATCGCCATGATGTCCCTGGTAAATAACGAATGTGTCCTTGGGAATATCGGCAGCGTCAATTTCGTCTGCGCCAAGCAGCCACATGACCTTCGCTTTCGTGTTGGTGGTCTCTGGGTTGTGCACGGTGAAGCCGACTTCGTACGCACCAGCGCGCGAGGCTGCGCGCTGCAGAACATTGTAGCCGTTCCATTCTGGGGTCTGGAAGTTAGCCTTGTTCTTCTCGACATACGATCCGACGGTCTCGTAGATGGACTTGGCGTCCTTGTGTTCCGTGACTCCAGAGCCGACAATGATCAATGGTCGTTGGGCGTTCTTCAGCTTGTCGCCAAAGGAACCGCTGAGCGCACTTTCGAGGTCCTTCGCATTAGCTCCAAGGTTCTCATACTCGAAAGTGGATTCAAAGTCTTCGCCAACGAGTCCAACTTCGAGATCGGATCGCAGCCATTGCTTGCGTATCCTAGCATTCAGCACAGCAGCTTCGTGTCGAGGGTTGGTGCCAACCAGAAGGATGACATCGGCCTCTTCCACACCAACAATCTTCGAGTTGAAGGAGAAGTTAGTCCTGATATCAACACCGTGCGCAACCGGGCTGGAACCTTGGGTGAAGTCAAGAGCGAGGTTTTCCGATCCCAACTTGTTGGCGAGATCCTTAGCAGCAACCAGAGTCTCCGTCTCCACGAGCTCACCTGCGACGAACTTGATCTCGTTGCCCTTTGGTTGAAGCTCGTCAAACTTGTCCTTGATCTCAACGAGCACGTTCTCCCACGTTGCAGGCTGGAATTGGTTGTCACGGCGGATCAACGGAGTAGTCAGGCGTTGTGTGCTGAGGCCATCGCAGGCGAATCGGCTTCGGTCGTCAATCCATTCCTCATTGACATCGTCGTTCAAGCGGGGAAGGATGCGCATGACCTGGAGTCCTCGCGAGTCTGCACGGATGTTGCTTCCAAGGCCGTTCATAACATCGATAGTCTCAGTATGGCCAAGTTCCCAAGGACGAGCGCGGAATGCATAAGGCTTGGATGTCAGGGCACCAACAGGACACAGGTCAATGACGTTTCCGGAGAGCTCAGTGTCCAGTGCGGTTTCGAGGTATGTGCCAATTTGAATGTCGTTTCCACGTCCTGCTGAGCCGAGTTCTGGTGCGCCAGCGACATCGTTAGCAAAGCGGACACATCGCGTGCAGTGAATACAGCGGTTCATAGATGTCTATAAGTGTCAGCATGTGGTTCGGCGCCTTGTTCACGCGGTGTCCTACCTTGACCAAAGGTCCAATGTTCTTGTCCTCGACTGCTCTCTTGCCGCTCAGCTCGTGAAATCGCCCACGGTCTGCTCCGTATCTCATGCTCTGATCTTGCAGATCACACTCGCCACCCTGATCGCAAATGGGGCAGTCCAATGGGTGGTTCGCCAGCAGGAATTCCATGACGCCTTCCCGGGCCTTGTGGGCAAGCGGACTGTCCGTCTTCACGACCATTCCGGGTTGTACAGGCCAAGCACATGAAGCCACAGGTTTCGGGGCGCGTTCGACTTCGACGAGGCACATTCTGCAGTTGCCGGCAATCATGAGTTTCTCGTGGTAACAGTATCGGGGCACGGTAGCTCCAGCTTTCTCGCATGCCTGGATGAGCGCAGTGCCGGCTACACCACACTGTCAGCTCGTTATCATTGTATTCCTAGTCATGCCTGCCGCGTACCTGGCACTGAGACCTTCCTTCCATCTACTGTGAGCTCGACGTCGGCCTGACGTTGTGCGGTCGTGGCAAAGGTGCGCGCCGCCCGGGAGCCATTGCGGGCGGCCAGCGCGGGCGTGCGCGGTATTGAGCGCAACAGATGGGACCGCATTGTGATACGCTGGCCTCACTGTCGTGCTCGGAGAGGGAGAGAAGAGAGTGGCGTGTTGCCGTGGTGTGCAGACGATGGCGTTCAGAAGTCGATTACCCTACATGAGGAAGGGAGCTTTCCGTGTCAGTGGAAAGAACGAGCTGCCATTGGCTCGGCTGGGCCCTTCTCTTCCTTATAACTTTGAATTCTGTGCACACCAATTCTGTCTTCTCTCTTCACTCATTTCGGATTCTGTTTATTGTGGTCGTTTGGTCCCTCTGTGCCAGCTGACTCTATTATGGATCCAAGAGCGAAGTCATGGCGCCATAGCTGGAAAACGTAGCCTTTTGAGCAATGAGACGTGCTTTCCTTACCGATGGCTGCTACATCTAAACCGACGCATATTTCAACTTTGCGCATCTCAAGCCATCTGCTGGGCAGCGCTGCAATTGCCTGCGATTGCCCCTCTTGCCCGAAGTGCTATGGCGTTCAAGCGCTCATACGAGCTCCTAAATGCCCGGCACTGAGCACGCATATTACAATATGCTCAAGGGATCGGCTCCGGATAGGCATCTGAACTGGAGGTCGAACATGCCAGAGATCATGTTACAGCCTTTTGAGCACATGAGTGCCGCTGAGGCCACAGTCTGCTGTGGGGTGTTGAAATGCTTTGGACAAGAGCTCCCGCCTATAGTCCTGCGAATATAAATTCTTCTTCCCATCACGGGGCAAATCGAGCAACACGTTCATCCTCATCAGGAACCTCACTAAGAAAACAGTAATGGGCATATTTGCCAGCCATTCACATCTACGCCGAAGGGCATCGAGCGTGTGCATCATTGGACGCCATCCGAGAACATTCTGCGCCGATGCAGTAGCGCTACCTTCATGATTGTGGATGCTCGACGTGGGGTCATGCCGAAGTCGCGCGCTCGGTCTTGGTGCCTTGTGACCAGCGAGGGTGAGGCTGGGGGTTCCAGTTCAGTTGACAACCACCAGTCCAATACTCTGCAGTGCTACACCGCAGTCCGGTGCAACGTACAGACTGCCGTCTTGAAATCCTCGGCGAACTAACTAGCTCACGTCGACGGAACGCAATCGGGATAACCCACTCGGCAGTAACGCCGTTTCGCCAGACCGTCGATCGCAGCCACGTGCTAGCGTCGCCACAGAATACTCGTCAGTCTCAGAGGCAGGCCCACCAGACAGCGCGACATCAACGTCGCACCTCTTTGCATTCCCGCTCGCTTCCCTTTGCGTGCTGCCGGCGTGCCGCTGCTGCCAGACGACACAGGCACCGAATCCGCCGCCGCCGCCGCCCTATCACAGTTCAAGGACCATGACCAGGGTTCCGCCGTGCTCTTCGAACTGCATTGTCTACGTCCGCCCGTCTTCATGTCCACCCTAACTTCCTCTCCCTCGCACTCCCCTCGCAACCCCTTCCACCACCCGAGTCCGCGCGCGTCGTACAGTGGCTCAGCGTCCAGCGCTCGCTCCCCCGCCGCGACCCGCCACTCCCCGCGCGCCTTCTCCACCCATTCGCCGCGTCGAACACTCCATGCGCAGAGCAGCACCGCGCCGCAGCAGCCCGACAAGCACATTCCGTTCAACAGCAGTTCACCCGTCGCTGCCGGGGCGTATGTCAGTACCGGCACACAGTACAGTCCGGACGGTCTCCCACCGACGGCAGGCGCCAAGCTGGCTGTCGCAGTAGGGAAGCCTCCGGGCTCAGAGGTTGGAACGCGCAGTGGGAGGAAGCGCAAGGAGACATTGACGTCTCCCGACTCGTCGCCAGAGCCCATGAGCGGCGCCAGCGCCTCATCCGGCGCGCCACATGGAACACAGCGAATGCCAGAGGAACCCGATCCGCGATCAGATCCCGCTGGGAACACAGGTGGCTCCTCGCCCGCACTGCAAGAGGCGCGGTCTACCCATGGCCATTCCGCCGCTCCGAAGAGATCGAAAGCGGAGCCCGGATCTGTCAAGGCTATGCCAGTCAGATACGAGAAGGCTAGCACGAAAGAACTTGGAGTTCTTGTCTCCAATATGCTCATGGAGCTCATCCGAATCAACGATCAGATCCCTTTACGCGACGGGAGACTGACTCGGTTTCACTCGAGAGCGCCTCCAGGAATCAGTGTATCAGACTACCTACAGCGTCTGATACAGCATGCAACGCTATCACCACCAATACTCCTTAGCATGGTGTATTATATCGATCGCCTTTGCACGATGTACCCCGCATTCACGATCAATAGCCTCACAGTCCACCGGTTTTTGATAACTGCGGCAACCGTAGCCGCCAAGGGTTTGAGCGATTCCTTCTGGACTAACCCCACTTACGCAAGAATTGGAGGCATACCGGTGTCGGAGTTGGCAACTCTCGAACTTGAGCTCCTACAACGAGTCGACTGGAAGATTGTACCCAGACCCGAGACGCTCGAAGAATACTATCGCAGTCTGGTGGAGAGGACTGAAGGATATGTCATGGAGGCGGGCAGCTCTGGATCAGATAGCAGCAGTATCCTGTCCAGCGAGACTGGCAGAAGTGAAGAGATGTCGGAAGGCAATACATGAAACGGCATACCAAACTCAGTTTGAAAGAGGGTAGGGACAAGTGAGGCGTCGACGAAAGCCCGTGGCTGCCTTCGACAATATCCATGAATTCAGCTGTACTTGTCGAGCATTGTCGCAACAAGGGATAATAGGAAAGCTCTCTGTCCCCGAGACGCAGAGCTGATCACGTCGAACAACGCGTCGTGGACGAGACTATGGCACACGGCATCAACGCGGCGCGAATGGAGACTGGGCTATTCCAGGTGGGAACAATGACCGTTTCAAGGAAGGATTTCTGAGCGTTCCTATGCATTAGCGAAGCGATGGAGGTCATGAGGTGCATCGGCTGGAGACATTGGATGATATCAGGTCATCGTCCATTATGACAAAGAGATGCATTTTCTCCCATGCTGCTGGGCCTGATATGTTACCTTTAGGCGTTTATCTGCGCCACATACTGAGCGGCCCAGATTGCTGATAGACGCACGAATATCAGCTAGGTATTATGCTGCACGATCATGGCAGTGTGCGTATTTTTGCAACCAAGCATATCCAAAATGGAAGCCTTGAAGGGCCCAATCAGCTTCTTTGAGCTCCTCTCGCTCCTGATCAGTCGCCTTCGCTTTCTCCTCCAATGTCCACTCTCGCTGCAATCGGAAATTCTCTCCTTGCACTTGCCATGAAGCGTCGACTTGGATCCTGCCAATGTATTTGCTTGCTGTGTCAAGTTTGCTCAAAGCTTTCATCATCCGACAGATCTCACGGACAGTCTCAGCATGGGTCGCACGAGTGTAATCGTCTTGAAATGTGACGTTCAAGTGCAGATTGCGCAGGAAGAAGAGTCCAGGCGTGGAGAAGGAAGCGTCGTCGTTTAGGAATGTTGGACCGAGATGAAGGAAGCGAGAGAGGAAGTTGAGAAGTGTTCGGAAAATGTGGCCTGGTTGACGAGGCCAGCCGTCGTTTGCGCGAAAGGCTTCTGTGCTGAGGATCGTGAGGTTGACTTGGAGATCTAACGTTGAGTTGGGCTGTAAGGCTAGATTCTGAAGCGTCCATTTGGGCGTGTAAACGTATCCCTTGACGAGGATATCGATCTCGAAGCGGAGTCTTTCGGCGTTGTAGAGTTGCGTTGTGAGGTCTTTTGTTTCGGCGCGGACCTGGCGATTGACGGCAAGGAGGTTGAGATATTGCCAGTTGGAATGTTCTGACCATAGGTAGAATTGACCATCGGTTCCGGGAGGAGGTATCGTTCGGAAGGCTCTTGTCGGTGGCGGAGCGCGTATTGTCATTGCTTCGAGCATAATGATGTCGCGTAGTTCGCGCGGCAGACGCAGGAGAGGACTTGTAGATGCCATATTGTGTCTTGTTGATGCGAAGCCTTGCGATGAGGGATATGCCGTGTATATGTCAATCGATCATGTTGTACTATGCTGTGATTAAGACGGTGAGCAAAACGTGGTGAATAGGAGAGATGCAGAACGGTGCATGTAATTAATTTAATATCGGAATGCAGCTCAATACAAAGCGGTCAGTAAAAGCACAAGCGAGGTTTCAAGTGTGAAGGAAAGGAGCATCTCGTACGACACAGTGTGAATAGGATATTGCCGGATAGATCCGCGGGCGATAAGGCATGTGCGTGTGGTGAAGGTTAGACGTCGACCTCGATCCGCGACATCGCTTGCAAACACCACCACCATGGCATCAATACGCAGCGCGCTCGTCCTTGCATGTGCCGCACTGGCATCAGCGGCTAAGTTGACTGTTTCCATTCCGCCATCACAACTGCTGCCGAACCCATCGACCCTTCCATCCTCAAGCCACGCAGTGCTTCTGGGACCTCCAGGTGTACGCTACGATGCTCCGATCCGAAGAGACAACACTTTCCTGTTCGAAGACATCCCAGATGCCAGCTATCTGCTCACAATACATTCTCGGGACCACTTCTTCCCACCTTTGAGAGTTGATGTCACGCGGGACCAGGGCGAAAGCTCGCAAAACATCAATGCTTGGGCAACTTTCAGAGGAAATGAGTGGAACAATAAAGGGCAGTCTTTCGGGACAGGAAAAGATGAGCTGAAGATTGATGTCAAAGCTGGGGCCGAGAAGCAGTTCTACCAAGAAAGAGGCGGCTTCAACATTCTCAGCTTCTTGAAGAGTCCGATGATTCTAATGGCTTTGGCGTCTTTGGTGCTAGTAGTCGGCATGCCATACCTCATGGAGAACAGTAAGCTTGCAAAGAATAGAACACCCCCAGTTTTGTGCTAATTCATCGCAGTGGATCCGGAAGCAAAGGCAGAGTTCGAGGAGATGAGCGCCAAAAGCCCGCTATCTGGCAGCTCTGGCGCAGCTGCGCAAATGCAGAATTTCGATCTGGCAGGTTTCCTGGCTGGCACGTCCAAATCGTCAGACGATTCGTCTTCTGCGAAAAAGAAGTAGCTGGAAGGCCCCGCTCCGTATTAATTGAATGAAGTCAGAACATTGACATACTCTCATAACTGCTTTTGCCTGCCCCCAGTTGCCAGGAGAATACCCGCCATCTGCCTCTCAGGATTGTGTGCTTCACAACGCAGCCCATGCACATTTGAATCATTCTCATAAACCTTTAGGCTAAAGCGGTGCGGAGTTGAGCTCTGGAGCGGCCGCTTAGGCAGGTATAAGAAGTGAGAGCCAGGACGGTTTCTCAGGCAGTACCAAGCTAAGTCAAGACACCATGGCACCTATCAAAGTTGGAGTCATCGGATATGGCTCATCAACAAACACCTTCCACTTGCCATACATCCTTCCTAACCCGGACCTGCAGGTCTACGCATTTCTGCAACGAGCAGAAGCTCCGAAAGGCGATAGCGAACCTCGCAAGCATTGCACCATAGAGTATCCTCAAGCCAAGCACTATCGTGAACCAGAAGACTTCCTCGCCGACTCCGAGATCGAACTTGTTATCGTCTGCACCGGTCATAGCACGCACTCCACATTCGCTGAGCAAGCACTCTCGGCTGGAAAACATGTTGTAGTCGAAAAGCCCTTCACCATCACATCCGCCGAAGCAGACAAGCTCATCGCTCTGTCCAAGAAGACCGGTAAAATTCTGACATGTTTCCAAAACCGGCGCTACGACTCCGACTTTCGCACACTGAAGCACCTGATCGATCAAAAGTCCTTTGGCAAAATTACCGAGTTTGAAAATCACTACTCGGTCGACAATCCTCCTTGGATGCACAACAGTAGAAATGCCACAGCCCAACCTGGCGAAGGCCTTCTCTACGGACTTGGCTCCCACTCCATCGACCAAACGCTCCTCCTCTTTGGCGTTCCCAAATCCATCACAGCATTCACTCGCTCTCTCCTCGTGAAAAATGGCGCAGACGATAGTTTCACCGTAATCCTCCAATACGCTGGTGATCCAAAAGACCTCCTCGTGACCATAAAAACCACAGCTGTTATTCCGCTTCCTACGCACAAGATCCTCAAATATCGTGTTCTAGGCACACACGGGACGTTTCACAAGACGGGTGAAGATCCTCAGATTGAGCAGTTCTTTGATGGGGTGTCAGTGACAGATGAGGAGAAGTTTGGGGTTGAGCCGGAGAAGTAACATGGGTGGTTGAGTACGAGGCTGGAAGGGAATGAGTTTGACGGAACGGTGAAGAGTCAGAGAGGGTGTTATGTGGATTACTATCGTGATGTTGTGGCTGCCGTGAGAGGGGAGAAGGAGGTTGTGGTCAAGGCGGAGGAGTCGAGGAATGGGATCAGGTTGATTGAGTTGGCGTTAGAGAGTGCCGAGAAGGGGATTACTGTGGCGTGGAGTTAGAAAGATCTCGTTCGATTTCGGTCTTCAATCATTTTTTGAACCGCAATCTTGAAAACAGTGTTTCATGGCTCTTGGAATTGCCTAATACTTCGATCGTGTGTCGCAGAGCGACTTCGTTCATATGATACATTCGGTGCCGCGTCTATAGCTCATACGTAGCGCCGGTTCCACTCATATTCTATCATGGTCGGGTTCGGTGCGTGTCGTGCGGATGTGACCAGTGAACCCTCAATCCGTCATCATGGCTGGCTCACGAATCCACCTCCATGCCCTCAGTGCTCTCGCCTCCCTCTGGCTTGTTCTCAAATGTCGTCTCTAACCAACCTGAAAGCTCTTGTCCCTCGTACAGCTTGAAGTTCTCACCCACGCCCGTAACTCCTAAGCTGGTATTGTCCACAGTCAATTCCTTGTCCTGACTCAAGCTGTCCTTGAGAGCGCGCAGGGCGTGTTTGATCAGCTCTTCTCTGCTCGAACATTCGAATTCGTCCAAGTTCCGCTCGAGGTATGTTCTCGCCATCTGTGAACGTGCACCGATACCACATGCGATCATCTCCTGCGTCACACCGCTAGGCTGGAATTCGAAGAGATGTGGCCCCTTTGCATCCACGCCTGCAATGAGCAGCCCCACTCCGTAGGGGCGCTTTCCGTAGTGTTGTGTGTTTGTCTGCGCGCGATCGCCGATACGTGATGTGATTTCGGAGAGAGCGATGGGTCGGCCGTAGGTCAATCGTGAGGCGAGCGATTGTTGCTTCATGAAGTTTGAGAGGACGCGGGCATCGGAGGCAAGGCCAGCGAGAGCAATACCGTAATGAGTATCGATTTCCAGGACCTTGCGTTGGTAGGATGACAGTTCTTCGGCGTTGCGCTGGGAAGGAAATAGATGAGTGTGAGTTCAGCGTTCTATGTGGAAGTGAACTATACCTTGAGAGCGGCGAGCACGGCGTGCGTCTTGCTGACAATGCCCACAACGACTGAACCTTGCTTGACGGCTTCTTGGGCGTATTCCACCTGAAAGATGCGGCCCTGCGGTGAGCTGCCAGTTGCAGTTAGCCATTTGTACTGTTTCCATCGGCAAGTGTTGCGAGGACGTACAAGGTGACCGAGTCGTTGTCGTAGTTGTTTCTGAACATCTTGCCGCTGTGTTACTATCAGTCCAGGATGAGTCGTTTGTGAGCAGCAGATGGGAAATGCGGCGAAGACGTTGTCACTTGGATTGATGTGTCGGCAGGCAGCTTGGGCGACGCGGCGGCTCAGAGCTTCACTCTTGGAGCGTGCACGGACGCGCAGCTCATACACTGAAACACGCGCGCAGGTTGGCGACGTCAAGTCCTCCGCTACACACTTCACCTCTCCTCCCCCACCACTCCACCACCACCGCCTGCTCCACCGTCGTCACACAGTGCCATCACAACCGACTTCAGGAATCACGGTCCTCTAGCCCAGGCAGCTACACTTGCGACACACCTCCGACCTACTCCGCCAGCCATGGCTATGGCCGGGCTCAAGACCATCATCGTACTCTCCTTCGTATGTGCTAGTTGGAGATAGATACCCGTGCTATGCTAATGGAGAATAGATCCTGGCGATTGGCTTCCTCCTCGTCATCCTTTCCTCAGCGCTGTTCGAATCCTACCTCACACTGCTCGTGGTCGCAACCTATGTAATTGCACCTCTACCGAACTGGATATGCTCCAAAGCACAAGCGCACGATGACTTCATGGACAGTGGGAACAACAGCATAGTCGAGCTGGGCAGATTCTTGACAGGCTTCTTGGTGGTGATGGGCATCGGTAGGTCATGCGACACAGCAGAAACCGGTCCCAACAGCGGTAAGAAGACATGCACTGACAACACTGTAGCCCTACCAATCGTCCTCGCACATTGCGATCAGATCAAGATTCCGGCCATGATCATGAGTATCATCGGCGGCCTGCTCATCTACGGCACCATTATATCCTTCGGCTTGTTCTTCCGAGAGCAGGAAGAGTTCTAGAAAGCGAGCCACCTCGCTTGTGCTGCAGTTCTCTATGCACAGACCGAGCAAACCAGCGTCGGAGTTTTACGTCTCATCTCTCATCTTCATAAATAGCACCGTCCAGATGGTCTGACAAGCTGGACCTCGCAGCTCCGTTGCCTCGACCAGAGATGTCTTCAACCGCTCGCTTTACCCAAAAAACCTTAGATCCCTGCGATGCGAACAGAGACGCATCGCCGCTGTTGCTGTGGACCTTGGCACCTGTTCCTTCCCCTTCTGGGCGCCTCCTTGTTGGTTGCGGTCCTAGCTCCGACATGGTTGTTGTTATGTGATTTCCGCTCACTCCGCACTGTTGATTATCTCGCTCCTATCACACACCGCAATTGTTTGGCAAGAAGGGATACTGACATCAAGGCAGTCACCTCTCTCGTAGCGTGGTCTGCTGCGCCGCGAGCACATTTATGCGAGAAGTGTATGGGATGTCACGCCACGAACCACTATCGCCCATCCCAGAGCTCCTGCTCGAATACGAAGATTCCAGGATGAATAGCCCGTGCTCCGAGAAACGACGCGACACAGGAAGCACTGAAGACGAGGGATACGGATCTGAGACTCATCCACCTGGCATCGAACAGATGCTCGATGGACTCGCCGAAATGTCGCGACGTCTTTCTCTGGCACCCTCCGACCTGTTAAGCATTGACGAAGCACTCCAGCTTCCGTTGCAACTACCCTCGGCTAAAGTGCCGGCATCAAAATCAGATCAACCTGACTTGAGTGGAGAATTGGAATCCTTCTGGCGAACTGTCCGCGACGAGATCTTGAATCTTCGAGCGAGTCGTGATGGTGCTCGAGCAGATGCTGTACTTCTCCTCGACGAACTTTCCAAGAAAGCTGGCGAGATCGACGAAAAAGACGCCAAAATTGAACAGCTAAAAGCAGAGCTCGCAGCAGAACGCAAAGCAGGCAAGCAAATATCCGAAGCAGTGAGTAAAGCCACAGGTGGAAGCCCAACCCAAGCCACCACATATGAGACAAACTTATCGCTTACACCTGTAAAAAGATGGAAGATCTTCTTCATTGGGTCGACTCCAATCGCGCATCGTCCAGCAAAGCGAGTTCTTCTCGCGAATACTCTTCCCGTGAGCACTCTTCTCGCGAGCATCGTTCATCTCGCGAACGCAGTGCCAAAGCGTCTTCGTCACGAGACGTCACAACAGATCCGAGACAAAGAAAACCCGAACACCGCGTCCTCGAGAACTTGGACATGATCCCCACCTACGGCGTCGCATTCCGCTCAACCTCGGCTGAAAAGGTCATCGTCTGGAAAGTCCAGGTTGTAGAATCCTACGAGTCGAATGGTACCCCGATCTACTTTCATGGCAAGCACCTACCAAAAACATTGAAGGCATATGTCAAATTCTTGCAGTTCTGGTGCAGTGATCGGCTTCCCGAGACGGCCAAGTCTGCGATCTGTGTGTGGTGCAATGAGAGGGGAATACAGACGGTTTGGCATAAGGGTGCTGAAGCAAAGAGGCCTTGTCGGGAGTGTTCTTTGCGAGGACGGCATTGTTTTGCAGTCTGCTTTGGCGTGCTAAGGTGTTTGCCTCTGAGGGATATTGGTGGTTTTATGAAAGGCGAGACATGATTTGTTACCAAGGATCCAAGGTTGCGACATACTACTTCTTTGTTGCGACATGGTCGTGCGACTTATAGGAGGGTTTCGATGGGAGTTTGTCTCACATGGGCCGCTATGATATCCATGCTGTATTTGCGTTTCGCGGGCTTTACCTTTTCTACTCTTTGCACAACCGTACGTTCTTCCTCTCTCAACTTTCCTCTATGTCTCCTGCCCTTCGCCCTGCTATACTTTCGTATGCTATAGAATCAGATACACTTGCAGGCGTATGGTACGCATGATAGGAACAGGTCCGCGGGGCTGGTCTCTTTGAGCCCTGCGTCATAGCCTGGTTCGCTGTTCTGCAGAATGCAGCCGCGCCTCCATCGGAGCTCCCCACCGCCAATCATGCTACGGCTCAGCTGGCACGGATCAAGTACGACCGCATTCCAAGCCCAATGACGTGTGCTAGTGGACGATGCCAGCAGTGCAGCAGCCATGGCAAGCGTGGGTAGAGCATGTTATAGGTATCGTAGCCGCCGTCCTCCACGTGTGTAAGAACCAACCCGTCCCAGCAACCCCAGTCATAAGAGATGTCTTCCCGTCCAGACTATGACAACAGCAGCAATGACGGTGGACCTCCGCCGGGCCAGGGTCACTACAACCAGTATCCCGCATCAGGCTATGACGATAGATTCGAGCGAGGTCCACCGCCTCAGCGAGAGCATGGTTATGTACCGTACCAAGACAGCACAGCATACAGCCGGGCAGCCCCTCCTCCAGACTCGTATCCCTACGATCCTCGCGACCATGATGCGTACTCTTCCCGCGAGTCCTTCACGAGTGGCCCGCCGCGAAGCCAGTATACGTATGGCGATCGAGACCCGAATCGGCCGTATGCGCCCAGCGAGCCTCGACCGCACGCAGGGAATCAAATGGCGCCATACGACGACAATAAAGCCGAAGCGCAGTATCAAGATGGGGAAGAGCGGTCGCGGGCGAATTATACGCATGGCCGCAGACCATCTTCGGTAGGATATGGCGGGCGCAGATCAGAGGATAGCTACGACGGCTACTACGATGATCGGTATGACGATTACGATGATAGGAGACGGCCCGGAAGGGGTCGTAGGAGGTATTCGGACGAAGAGACGATCACGGAGAAGGCGCTGCGGTATCCCTCTGACCCCAAGAAGGGTGGACGCGATGTCCTGGGAGCTTCTGAAGGAGAAAGGGGATTAGCGACCAACATTCTGGGAGGGGCTGGCGGTGCCTTCCTCGGGCACAAGCTGGGCAGAGGCGGTGCTATAGGGACGATTGGAGGCGCGTTGGTCGGTGCCATTGCAGCGCAAGCGGCGGAGCGACAGTACGCCAAGCGGAAGGAAGAGAAGGTGTACGTGAAGAAGAGCGTGGACGATCCGTATGCTGTGCCTGCTGGACCGTACCCTGGGCGGGGCAGGGAAAAGGACGACGTGCGAGAGTCGGAGAGGGATGTCGAGAGGCCCAGCGGCGTTCGAGAGAGGCTGCGCTCGCTGAGCAGGAGTGTCCGGAACCGCACGAGGAGCAGGAGTCGGCCGGTGCGGAGCCCGAGTGTCGACAGCGACGAGCGCTACCAGTATCGATGAGTGTTGACAGTGCAAGAAGGGCGAGACTGTACGACACACGGTGTACGAGCGTTGCTGTAGCACTCTCAAGCTGAATTGACGGCCTCAGTCCACGCTTCCCGCTGCTTGCTGTGCGGTAAGCTTTTGACTTGCTCTGACTCCCCTTCTCCTTCGACTTCATCGCCACCTCCACTTTTGGTCTTACCACAACACGGCGACATCGATCTTTGGAAACCGCATCGCATGCGCAAACTCAACATGCCTCACGTCAAGTTCGACCAGAACACGCTCGAGCCGCGCCTCGTCAGCCATAGCATCGATCACTACATTCGCATCCTGACCACCCGCCGAGGCCGCGACAACATCAACCAGCAGCCACCCGCAGTCCGCCCACCATCCAAGACATACCCAGCTGCTGTCTTCCCACCAACAGACCAAAAGAAGAAGCACAAGGCCACTTACTGCCTCCGTCTCATCCGCGCTATGGACCGCTACGACGAAAACCCAGCCGTCTACGACCCGTCCCAAGCCTCTCCACTTCCACCAATTCTGCGCCTTCCCTCGGAGCTGAGCCAGAAGATCCTCGACCACGTCCTCGACGACCAAGACGTCCTCTTCCCCCGGCCCACCTCCACCACACAAGCCCTCGCCCTCACTTGCAAGGCCTGGGCCGCCGACCTGCCGGAAGTAAAGAAGCTCTGGGACCGTCGTGAGGAGAGAGTGAGGGAAGCATCGGGCATGAAGAAGGCGGATTTGACCGCATATATGGCTGATCTTCTGGCGCCGCTGCAGCATGCTTCTGCTGCCATCACTCGAACGAGGGTGACTGGCAAGCAGGCGGCCAGGAGGGCCAAGAGGTACAATGAGAAGAGACGCCGGGCCTTGCGCGGCTGAGAGCTGTTTTCTCGTGTGTTTTTGCCTCCTCTCTGCGTGTTGGTTGGGTGCCTTTTGCTGGCGGAAGCTTTTGTGGTTGGCTTGGCTTTTGGTCGGTTTGCGGAGATGAGAAAAATGAAAGGAGGTCCAACCAATCTTGTGCTCATTCTGCGTGTTAAACATGTGTGTCTCTGTTTGAAGCTGTGTGTGAGTGCCAGTGTGTGTGCGGACGGGCTCTGTGCAGACATGGTTGTTGGGATTGAGTGGAGAAGCAGCAACCTCTGTCTCCGCTGAACTCTCGAGTACAAAGCCAATGGGTATAGAAATGGGTTGCGTGCAGCTGTGGTAATCTGGAATGAGTGAAGAGATCATAGCCGCTCTCTCCATCAATTGCTCGGCCTGGCAGGCAAGGAGTGTGACGAAGCTCCAGGTAGTGGGGAAAATATAGAATCGGAGTCAAGGAGACGTTGTGAGTCCCTCCGTCAAAATCTCGACTACAAAGTCAACGGATAGGAAAATGGACACCGAGCAGCTGTGACAATTTGACTCAAGTGAAGAGGAATGGGGCCTCTCTCCGTCAAATGCTCAATTTGGCAGCCAACGAGCGCGACTAAGCTCCAGGTGGCATGCGGCAGATGGAATCAGAGTGAGAAAGCGATGATGAGTCTCTCCGTGGAAACAGCATCTTGCGAGCCAACATGTAAAGAAATGGCTCCCGTGCATGAGCGTTCATTCGAAGCGAGCAAAGGACCCGCCGTGGTTGTCTCCACCCAATTCTTGGCCTGGCAGCCAACGCACGTGGACAAGCCCTGGAGAGTTAGCTCAATGCTCGTTGAGAGCAACAAGACATTTCAGGCCGCTCCGTAACATCGTCGCTTTGAGAGCCAACGCATAGAGAGATAGGTCACGGGTTGTGATAGACAATCAAGGCGAGCGAAGAAACCTTAATGCTTTTCTCCGTCGGATGCGCGATCACTCAGCCAACGAAGGTAAATGTGCCCGGAATAGCTAGAGACAACTGGAAAGAGAGTCAAGACGCCATCATGAGTTTCTCGATTACAATCTTGTCTGGAGAGCCGACCAGTACATAGATCCGGCCGAAGCATTCGGAAGCATTGGAGATGAAAGCGATGAAATGTTAATCTTTCTCCATTCCGATTGCGGCCAGACAGCGAATAGGTGTCGAGAAGCCTTGAGGAGCGATATTGCATTGCGATGAGAGTGACAAAACGACGACATGGCTCTCCGTTCGAAGGGCGTTGTGAGCGGCACCAGTAGAGAACCGAGCTGTAAGAAGCCGTGGGCGTTTCAATGGAGAGTGGAATAGGACAATGATCTCTCCATTGCAACTTCGAATGCAGACTCAAAGAGCATGGATGAGGGTGAAAATCAGTGCTTGCCCTTTGAAAAGAGACTGAGATACTGAGACGAGTGTCTCCAGTTAATTATATATCAAGAGCCCAACAAGTGGAAGGAAGGGGTGTTTGAAGCTTTGGACATTCCAGAGGAGAGCGGAATCTCCTTAACGTGTCGCTCCATCAAATTGTTGGGCTGTATGCCATCGAGTGTGAAAAAGAGTTCGCGCAGCAGCCAAGGCTATTCGAGAAGGGAATGAAACGAATTTGTCAAGTCTCCATTTACCTCTCGAACACAAAGCCAGCGAGACCAGGTATAGGCACCAGGAAGGTGTCACCATTTGAGATGAGAGCGAAGGAATCGTGATACATCTCTCCATTTGGCAGTGCCTTCGAAGCCAACCACTAGAGAACAGCCGGCCAGGAGGCAATATATACTTCGAATGAGAGCAATGTAGCAGCGATTGATATCTCCGTGGAAAGGTATAGTATCGAACCGCCCTGTGCAAGCATAGGTAGCGAGTGGCCTCAGTCTCGCCGTACGAGAGCTCCAGGTTTGGGGCAGAAGCCACAGCGGCAAAAGTCACCTCTTCTCTAAGATCTCTCCAGCATTTCATGCTGCAGAGCCGCCGAGGCCGGCTCCGGCTCACTCAGTATCGTTCACAATTCTCCAAGAAAGCATCTATGGCAGAATCGAGCCACCGAGAATTGTACAATGTGGTACTCCATTGAGGTTCTAGATATATAGCGCATTCGGCCCATCTGGCTCGCTACTGGCTAGGCAAAGTCTCTCTGCAAATCGGACACTGCAAGCGGAACTTCATCCAGCCCTCGAGGCAAGGGGTATGAAAAATGTGTCGACAGGGTGTGACCATATATGTTCTCCTTGCCAGCAAGTTCGCACCGAGGCCTCCTGCATCAGTAGACGCTCCAGCTTCAACGACTGGAACTTCCAAGTCTTGCATACAGATGGCGCAATCGAAGACACGCTTGCCCTTTTCTTTCGGCTCCTTGGCGATGCTTGTCCGGCGCCCTAGTGAGGGAACGCGTTTGTGTACGGGAGACGAAGGTGCGGATGCGTCTTTGGCTACACCAGCCGCCTCGCTGAACCCGATAGGCATGTTGCCACCTTCCTCGTCCTCTCTCAAGATGGGATGATAGTCGTATGCAGCAGGAATAGACTTCCAGCTTGCCTTGACGAACCAACGTGGCCCGATTAGTTCTTGAGATCCAAGTATGACGATCTGCACCCACAGCCAAAGCACCAGGATAGCCATGCTGTAAAAGTCCTGCTCCGCGAAAGCGACGTTGTTCTTGTAAACGTGGATGTACGCGAAAGGAACAAGTCGCAGGACACTCTGCCCGATCACAAACTCCCATCGAAGTGCTCTGCGGCAGTTCCGTTGGACGTTACGCACGATTTGAGGAACCCAATAACTCGTCATGCAGAAGGAGAGGAGTATGAAGAAGACGCGGCGCACTGGGCCAGGCCAAGACATTGCCAACAAGCTGATGAAGACAATGATAACGAGGGTTCCGTAAGACTTTGCGTACAAGGATCCAAAGCTGGGCATGCGACTTGCAACCATGGCATCGACGTTTCGAGGTGGAGCGGTTTCCGTGATCGGTAGCAGGCCCTCTTGGTCTGAAGGCATAAAGAAGATGGGCGATGCCCCGGTGTCTGCTGGTGCTGGATTAGAGGCTTCCGGAAAGGTTCCAGGCAAGACTGGTTCTGTCCCTGTTGCTTCAGTGTCTTGTGTGGCAGGAGGTTCAGTCTCAGCTGCGGATGTGGTATTGGGTGAATTGCCACCTCCAGCGGCCGCTTGCTCTCTGGCTTGCCGTTCAGCTCGTAAGCGATTTAATGCTTCCAAAAGCCTTTGCGAAATTCGCAAGGCCTCCTCGACTTCTGCTCGCACAGCACGTTCGCGTTCTGGTTCTTGCACTTGCCAGATGGTCCTCACCAAATACATGCCAAGCATAGCCACATTGACAAATGCGATGAAGCCGGCTCCCGCGAACTGGACGAGAAGCGTTGGAACGGATGTGGTGGCCACGATGAGCCCCATAGTGACGTATCCATCACTGAGCACAAGCAAAATGGTGGTGTACAGGCTGATCCTGCTGCGTGTGGAAGGAGTACTAGCCTCGCGCATCTGCCGCATCAGTATCGTGATTTGTGCGAACAGGACGCCAATGAAGACCAGTAGATGATTTCGTGTATGCAGGAATCGGACTTCCAGCTTTGGACCAACGAGATGATTGCCATCTTGCACGACAGTGTCTGGAGGGCCCTGTGACTCCAGCACAAAGCCGCAGTCTGGGGAGAACAACAGCATAGAGAAGTGAAGGTCGGGCGGGGGCGGCACGAAAGCGCCAGTGGGGAAACGCAGCTCTCGCTCGAGAAATCTGAGCACAGCCGATCCGTATTGCATGTTCGTGGAAGTTGCCATTTGCTGCAGATAGACCACAAGCTCGCATCTGGGCCAGACAAAGTCGTCGGCTGCCTCCATCTTGGACGTCCATGGGTTCAGAGCGTCGGAGTCTTCAGAAATCTGTCGATGTATCTCGTGCGCAATGGATCTGTTGAGTAGATTGCGCATCGTCTCAAAAGCGTGTTGGGAAAGAGCGAAGTGTGGCAGACCAAATATTCCGCCAAACTTGTCGCTGGTCGTGCTGAAGATGCCATGGCCAGTAGCGATGTCATATGTCCCATGCAACTGCGCTTCCCACTCGTCATAACTTTCACCATCTGCAAGGAGTAGGTGTACCCCCATCTCAGTTGTGCTGTTCTCCATGTATGTCCCCTCATACTGCTTGAATCGAATCGTGGCTTCGCCATGTTGGCCCGTGACGTTTCTTTCAAAACGGCCAGGACTTGTGTTTTGAGCGAATGGGTCCTTAGGAATGTAGCGTGTCACATTGAGCTGTGGCGTGGATACCGTCTCCTGCAGCGGTGAGCGTCTCCATTTGCCCATCACGTAACCAGTGACATTGTTGTATAGCGGGATGGGATTTCTCCCCTCTGCGTGTCCCTCCAAGGCCGCAGTTCCCCAGTCGCCCAGCGCATATTCCAGCCGCTCTTGCGCGCGTGCTCTCACCGCAGGCAAGGCGTCCCAGATGAAGCCACTATCTGTCTCGAAGCCTGTGATGGTCGCTGTCGGGCCCTCGCGCTCGACTTCAGTACTCCATGATGAGTTCCCAATTGCCCACAACTGCTCCTGCTCAGCAACAATGGCATCTTTGACGGTCGGGCGAGCGGCAAAGCCGGGTTGGCGTAGAGGTTGGTGAGACTGACTGAACCAGAACCAGGTCAGGAAGACTAGGGGCAGCAGCACATTCCTTCGATCCGCCATCCACCACAGTCCATTGCACGGCAGCAGGCAGGAGAGGTGTCGTCCGTCTGTTCTCGGAGGATCCTCTCGCCTCCTCAATTAGCCTCGGCGCTAGCGCAGGCAGAACAGCTGGCACGCGCTTGCCAATATGTGCGTCATCTCCCACTCTCTCCTTGCAGATTTGTTCTCTACACCTCGCAGAAGTTGCGACATGAAGGTTCGTAGCACGAGGGTCCTGAGTCGACTACTCGACCGTGAAGAGATGCCCGCAAAGGCGTTCGTGATGTGTATTGACAGAGTTCCGGCTCATGCAGGCCGACGAGCTCCGACAAACGTTATCTTATCGGAAGTGGGGCAGCCACTTCGACTACTGCCTGCTCGTGATGCATCGTCCTGGAGCTTCACCGTGTGCTGATCAGCAGTCGAGAGCTGTCGCTGCTCTGCCGCTGGCACCGCGACAAGCACACGTAGCTGTGCTATACAACGCGCCTTTCCTCGCATTGCTGCAAGTGAAGGTGTTGGTGTCACCGCCGCACGCGTTTCAAGGCGGCTCCAGGCAGCAAGCAAGCTGTGAGTGAACGTGCAGTCCCCCGCCCTGCCGCTGCCGCTCTGTACCAGCAATTCGACCACCACTGCTCCATTCCCGCCCTCTTCCACCTTGTCACCACTTCACTTTTCTTCACTCCGCCGCGTCCAGTTTTGCCTGCTTGCCGCGACACCACCAGTTGCCATTGCCATTGCCATGGCCGCCGCCCGCCAGGACGCCGACGCCGTGGCCGAGCCCGCCATGGACTCCCAGCTGACAGGTCATGTGTCACAGGCTGCCGGTGAAGGTCAACTCTTCTCGCCGCCGTCTTCGCCCTCTCCACCTGAGGCTGCTCAGCACCCGTACAACTTCGACTTCCCCACCTTGGAAGACGACGGCTCTGTGTCGGACCTCACCACCCACCAAGCACGACCCGGACCCTACGCAACTCCTCCAGCCGCTCTGAGCGCACTGGGAAACAAGAACATGGCCGATCGCGGCTACACGAGCGAGTCGGAAGGCTCTCTCGCCGACCAATATGACATGATCGACCACGACGACTTGTCTGAGATCTCCAACGACGATCATGACACTGCCAGCATCACCTCGAACGAACAGGACCACGATGGCCGCTTCACACCAGAACTACCAGAGAGTGAGCAAGAGGAGGACGAAGCACAATATGTGGACACCGCACTCGAGTTCCAAGACGTGACTGATTTGATCAGCGGCACAACTTCCGATCTGCCCAGTTCGTCGGTGGTCATCGTTGACTCGTCCACTGCCCAGCAGATTCAGGCCGAGAACGAGCTGATCGACAGCTACATGTCTGATGATCTTGAGACACCACGACAGTCCGTTCTGCCAGTGCCAGTGCCAGAACCGAAGGGCCACACTGCTGCCAGCCAGCGCCCGCTCAAGGTCCTCTTCGTCTCCAACGAAGATGAGCCCCAGGCCGACATGGATCTGATCGTCTCTCGTGTCACCGCTGCTATGCAGCCTTCGTCGTACGACGCTATCAACCACCACAAGGTAGTCCGCTTGCCTCCCACACCAGTAGGAGCCGACTCATCAGCCATGACCGTTGTATACGGCCCAAGTGGCGTCGAAGCAACCGTTCAGCACTGTGTCGCTGCTAAGCGCCAGTCTTTCGGCTCATATGCTTTGTGTTTGGTGGATCACGACGGCTTCCGACACCCATGGGTCACGGTCAGTGCTGATGGCAAGATTGACGGGCAGAAGCCGGACTTGATCGTCTTTCACGCACGCGACTATCAAGTCGAGCTTGTGATGGAGGCAGTGGTCAACCTGAAGGTTCCAGGTTTCGCCATTTTTGAGAAAGACGTACTAAGTTACTTCGACATCCGGAATCCCGACCTCTCCCGAGCATCCCAGTTTGCCGTCGTCAAAGGCGAGGAATTCATAGGGATGGACCATGCAGCATTATCACGCAAGCTCGGTTACCTTGTCGGAGGACCTGTCAACAAGTCACTTCAAGGACGTGCCTCGTGGGCCATCCCATCGATCAAATCGCTCGCAGCGGTGTCAGCCATCGCAGCTCTCATCTTCGCCATGTTCTTCGCGGCTGTACTGTCCCCTGGTGCTGATCTGGCTTGTGACTTGACTGGTGACGTACTGGCTCGACGCGAAGCATTATCCTCCTCTCTAGTCAGTCTCTCGAGCGAAGGCACTCTACCAAATGCCACCAGTCTTGTGGACATGAACGAATTGCTGCCAGAATGCAGCGAGCGCTCGGCCAGTCTTGCGTGCAAGACGGGCGCAGCCTTTGAGTGGCTGCCACCTCACCATGTGATGCTCTCCCTGTTGTGCCACAGCAGTGATTCTCGGCCCGTCATTCCAAAGTTCTCGAGGTTCTCGGCATCCAATCGCATCGATGTCGCATTCAACATCAACGAGCTCATTGATGGGGTATACCTTCTCACGATCGACCCAAGTGAGGTTTACGGTGGTATCGAATTCAATGCTAGCAGCGCAAAGCCTTCGTGGAGCTTCGCCGCTATCAACTATTATGGGCCACGCTCGCGGCAGCCTCAGAGTATTGGAAAGGCCGGCACCGAGGTTGGAACGAGGATTGGCAACGACATTGCCTCTATGAGCAAGACCGTACACAAGCTCAATGGCATTCTCTCTCATGAGATTGCTGCTAGCTTCCAGGCAACACGTAACGCCACTTCTCAGCTTGCATTCTACATGAGCCGTGAATTGCAGGTATTCGGCAAGACCACCGGCTCAATGCTCCACAAAGCTGGACGCGCCAACAAACAGGTCGCCAAAACCTTCGTCAAAGACTTGACAGTCATTCAGCAAGATGTTGTGAAGTTCACGAAGGATGTCTCGCTGTCAGTCAAGTCTTCCATGATGGCAGTCAAGAGTAATACCAAAGCTTTGGTTCAATCTCCCCTGGCTCGATCCCGCCAACGTGTGCAAGAGCTCAAACAAGCTTTGCAATCCAAGAAGACTGACAGTGAGGCTGCGAAGGCGGACGAATTGGGCAGGGTAAAGATCCAGCAACGTCTGAGGAACGCAATGATAAAGTTCGAGGCTAAGTATAAGGCCGCTCGGCCATACTCCAATCAACCTGTCGGTTCTAAAGCATTGCCAAAGGTGCCAAATAGATGCACGAAGACTGGCAAAATCTATGGACAGCGCCTTGCTCCTGCTGCTGCTCAGCGCCGTTAGGGATGGTTCTGATCAACGGTCGAGCAGTGTAGCAATTGGGAAGGCGTTTGGATCAACAGGACAAGGCGTATGTTCATTTTGCAAGGCTGGGCGTGTTGCAGCATTACAGCAAGACGGTAGGCTATACGAGTTATAGCCATGGTTTCGGGCGCGGAAGGCGTAGGATCAGGCCGCGAGGAAACACGAGATACCACGTTTGAAACTGCACGAATACTGTATCGGTTCTGAGATTGAGAGCTCGTCATCAGAAGCGCACCAGTTGGAAGCTTTGCGCTTTGCAGGGCTAAATAATTCAGACAATGACAATGTCGACACATTCGTCAGACTCGACCTCCCTTTTCTGTGATGATGCAATTGTCCCCGTCGACTTCGGTAGCATCCCTACTCCATCTTCGGTGGCATGACGAGGTTCTCCTCCTCGGTACATGTAGACAGGTCTCGTCCCCAAAAGGGAGCCAGTGCATCCGCATGGCAGCTCGTTCCGTCACGCGTCCGTTGTAATGCTGATTGTAGTCCACTGAGATTTCCATCCAGCCGCCCTGTCAACTTCTCCACCTTCAGCCGTTGATAAGTTCCTCTAGCATCTCACAACCCACCCTTTCCCTTCATCATTGCCCGATACCTCTCAATTACATCCTTCCTCGCCTGTCCCAATTCCTCTCTTCTCTTCAAACTCCCACTCTTCCCTGGAACATTCTCCACTTCGACTTTCGCCCCATTCCTCACTTTAAACTTCTCTCTAACAGGTTTCAATTCCGGCGGTGCTTGCACCACATCATGTAAACCCTTCGGTTTCTCCCTCTTCTCTTTCAATACTGCCCAAGGATCCTCGTCTTTATCCGCAGCTTCTGTAAGCATTCGTTTATTCTTGGCTTTGCGGCCTTCAGACGAGAGATGAATTGCTTGCCCTCCGAGAGATGTTGCGAGTTCTTCGTCTTTCTCTTCTTGCTCTTCCAGGAATTCTTCTTCGGCTTCTTTGCGTTTGCGGTCTGTTTCGCGCCATTCGGCATACATGCGATGTAGTCTTTTCTCTGTTTTCGTCTGTCGTTCTTTTGCGCCTTCTACCTTTTTGCGGTTTTGTGAGATGCCACTTAGGGGTAGGGCTTGGTTGACTCGGGCTGCGAAGTCGGCGAGACGTTCGCCGGGTTGGATTTTGAGCTTTGCGGCTGTCTCTTCGACTTCTTTCTGTTCGGCTTGGTCGGATGCTTCGAAGTTTGTGGCAGTGGTTGTGGATTTATTCGTGGACTTTTTGGGCTTTTTGATTCCGTCGTCGAGACCGCTGCGTTGTCGTTTGCCGGTGTGTTGGAGGTGCATCATCCGGGCAAAGGCTCGGGGCGTGTCGTCTCCCTTATATGTAATTGCTGCATTGCTCTGTCGTTTCGGCTGTGGTTTCGGTGTGCCTCTTTTAGCTTTGTGGTGCTTCTTCTCGACTTTTTCGTAGGATGCGAGCGGTCGGGCGAGTTTCGTCGGAGGGAGATCGAAGCTGCTATGGTGTTAGGACCTTGTGTGTACTGGGTTTCACGCAGTCGCATACTGATCCTTGTCGTTCTCCCGTTTTCTCTTGTGCTTGTGAGGCATGTTGGGCGTATGGTGTGGTTTGCGACAGAGTGAACTTCTCTTCGATGGGAAAGTTTGGAACTTCGTCGGCACCCCGCAAAATTGTCCTGACTCGCGTCTTCACATGAAGGCTTCGCGACTTTCCACTTCAGGTTTGTGTTCTGCATCAACTTGCCAGGTACCTCGCCAACATGCCTCCCCCGTCGAGTCGCATGACCAAGCAGCCTGTCCGGCCTGCACGATTCTTTCCGGGCAAAGCAGTAGCCGAGGATCCTGATTCTGAAGAGGAGGACTCTGAGGACGAGGAAGACGAGCAATCCGCGCCAAAGGCCCAAGCACCAAAGGCGACATCGTTTCCGAAAAAGCTGGCGATTGGTGAAGTCAAGCCAGTACCTAAAGCGCCGGAGCAGAAACCTGAGGCGCCTGACCTCGATGGATTTGTCACTGCGTCAGAGTCGGAAGAAGATGATGAAGACGGAAGTGGTAGCGAAGAGGACAGCTCAGAGGAGGAAGAGGATAGCAGCTCTGACGATGAGCCCAAAAAGCCCATGCTTGCACCAAAGTTCATTTCTAAGGCCAAGCGAGCACAGCAAAACACGCCTGCAGTGTCCGAGGAACAGAAAGCTGCAGAAGAGGAACGACTACGGAAGGAGAAAGCAGACACCTTGTTGCAAGCACAGATCGAGAAAGAAATTGCTCTGAAAAAGGCTGGGAAGAAGAACTGGGACGACGACGATGTGCCGCAGGACGAAGTGGACGACACAGATGGACTGTATCCGGAGGCAGAAAGAGCTGCTTGGAAATTGCGAGAGCTGAAACGAGTGCAACGAGACCGCAACGCTCTCATCGAGAAGGAGAAGGTGTTGGAAGAGATCGAGCGGAGAAGAAACATGACGGAAGAAGAGAGGGCAGCTGAAGATGCTGAGAAGATTGCGAAGCAGGCAGAGGAGCGGGAGGGGAGAGGACAGATGGGACATATGCAAAAGTACTTTCACAAGGGCGCCTTCTTCGATCCAGACGCTGAGCAAGACGAGGAGGTCAAGGCTGCTCTTACACGGTCCATTGCTGGGCGGAAGTTTGTGGATGAGGCAAGTGACAAGACTGTTCTGCCTGAGTACATGCAGATTCGGGATGCCACAAAGCTAGGCAAGAAGGGTAGAACGAAGTACAAAGATCTGAAGAATGAGGATACGGGGCGGTGGGGAACTGATATCGGGCGAAAGAAGCGAGACTATGATGGGTTGGACGACCGCTTCACACCCGACGAGGGTCGTGGTAGTGCGTATGACAGTACTGGAGCAAATTCTGCGCCACTGGGTGAAAGGCGGAGGAGGGATGATGATGGCAGGAGAGATGAGAAGAGGCCACGATATGACTGAAACCCCGCGCACGGGAAAACCGTTCAGTCTGTGAAGCGAGTTGGTGAAGCGGTTGCAAATTTTGGCTTGTGGTCCATGGGCCGGAAGCACAGCTGCCTGGTCACTGCATGCTTGCAACATCCCTGTTGCATGTTTTGGTCATAGCTCACGCTTTACTTGAGGCAATTTCTTGCGCTGCAGCAGCAACCATCTTGCCCTCATTCAACTCGATCTGGACGTCCAATACGACACGCATGGCGGCGCTAGAAGGGGTCGTTAGCACCGCAGGCCCAGGCTCAGACGTAGGTTCCCTCGGGACACTACTATCAGCAACGCTTCTGACATTCTGCCGCAGCGTGATGGCACTGACGGGTGGCGAAGCACCGTGAGACGCGCACTGCGCACTACTGAATTATTGGAAGCTATTCTGAGCAAGCTCTTACCGAGAGATGTGTTCGTGCTCCAGCGCGTTGATCGGTGCTGGCGTGACACGATCCAGACGTCTCCCGAACTGCAAAAGTCGATGTTCTACAGGCCAGAAGAGCCCAGGACCGCTATCGCTATCCACAGGTCAGATGAAGAATTCGATGAAATAGGTCGCCCGATGCAGGGCCTAAGGGTCTCTGCGCGGCTGCCCCTTTCAAAAATGCCCCTAGGCTAAGAATAGCGGATCGGAGCTCGAATTAACGACATAGTCTTCGAGCCTAGCGGTCTTTTTCTATTCTATATAGGGTGTTTCTTCCGAAGTAAAGACGGGGGTAACCTAGAAGGGCTAACTCTAGCTTATCTCGGCTTTTTTTAGTAAGTGTCGAATTGTGTTTCTGGAGATCGGAGGGTGAGGGTATAATATGCAGTAGAAGTAGAGGCGATAGGTAGGAACCAACCGAGTTGATTGTGTTAGTTAGTTACAGGTTGCATCTCACTCCTAAGATGGGCATCAGATGAGTCATGTGACCTAATGTCACATGACCTATGTCACCTGATTCTGGTCCCCAAAGTGTCTCTCAGAATGTCCAACTGGACTGCACTTTCCAACAGTAAGCTTTATTGTCTTTTTAGAGGTTTTACTAGCTCTAAAACCACTAATGTATAACCGGCACGCTTATATTATATCCAAGAGCGGGTGTCTACACGCAAATTTAGACGGAATTTGGGTGTGTGCATTTAGTTGATATCCGTGCAGGGACAACCCCGTCTTCACTTCGGAAGAAACACCCTGTACCTTAGCTGCCAGAGTCAGAGTTAGCAACAGAAAGGTGGCATCAAAAAGGCTAGTCAAGGGGTATCAGCGCTAGCAGGGGTTTCCAAGATTCCTCACACCTACTATAGTCTCCTAGGCACGGAGGGGAAGAAATTACTTATTTGATGCCATGGCCTCAAATAAAAAGAGTGCTTTCGTCCACTGTTTCTTGCCTCAACTACTACAGGATCAACCTCACAATGAACTTTCTTCAGTACATCCTTGGCACAGCCCTCATAGCATCTACCTGCTTTTGCTCAGCAGTACCCCAACCGAGCGAACCACACTGCCACGAACATTGCTTTGGCGGGCCTAAGAAGAAAATAGCACCGCCCGAGAATTGCGACCGTAACAACCGTGCGTTCAGCTTATCGGAAGAAGTCAGCTTTGAACTGACTGCTTGAATCTAGGCGAAAATCCATGTAAAGAAATGGTGGTCAAAGTTGAACGAGAGACAAGAAAGATCGACCGTTAGTCTTGAACGGGGAGTTATTCGGACAGGGATACTATAAAGTTCATGCCGTCTTGGCTAGGTAGTGCTGTCTCAATCGAGACCGACTAGTCTAGTCTTATAGACAAGGCAGAGGAAGGAGCATTTATTAGTTGCGGAGTCCTCGGAAAGGTGCTTCAAATTCATCCTATCTTTTCCTTTAACATCTGCACAGAATGAAGTTTTTCCAATTGGTTCTTGACGCAGTACTTGTAGCAGCTTCTTGCTTTGCCGCAGCTTCCGAACCTGGACCTAATGGGCCTAAGAGAAACAACCCAAATCCCGAGAACTGCTATCGTTATAATCGTGCGTGCAGATGCTCTGCTAATGTATTGGACGACAATGAGCTCTGATCTGACTTTACTGCATCTAGGCGTAAACCCCTGTTGATCGCGATCACGGTTGAACGAGAGACGTAAAATCAGACATGGATGTATCGGAGGAAGTGAGCTTTGATTTGACTGCCTGCGTCAAGGCGAGAACCCATGTAAATGACAGTAGTCGAATTCAAATGGGAGACAAGGACGAGCGAGCGTTGGCCTTTGGTGGCGGGATATTATTCGGATATGGGGACCTTGAAGGCTATGGCGTCTTGGCTGGCTAGCCCCCTTTCTATGGAGACCGACTACCTCCTATTCTAGTTCTATGATTGCAGAAAAGAAAAGACTATTTATCAGTGGCAAAGTCCCTTCAGTGAGTGCAATCACATTTTCCTCGAGCCCGGCGCGATTTTCCTCAAAATGCAGATAATTCGATCAATCATCAGCGCCGTCCTTATGGCATCCACATGCTTTTGCATGGCTCTGCCCGAACCACAATATTCATGCACCGATGATTGTCTTGGTCCTAAGAAGCACATAGAGAAATGCTATCCTTATAACCGTAAGTGAAAACCGCATCGCTGACTTGTTAATGATTCTGACTGCTTTGAACTTAGGCATCAATTCTTGTCTCAGATAGTAGCCGGATGACAATTCGCTGGAACACAGTCGACTATAGTCCTTGTCTCCAAAGCTCATGCCTACGGGCATAACGACCCCGAGAGCAAGAGAGTGGAGCTACTGCCGCAAGAAAATCTCAGCATAGTGGCATGACAGGATGAAACATTTGTGCTCATGTTGCGAAGAAGCACGATAGCATTATAGAATTGTCTCTACCGCATGATCAATCGATAGCCTTCTCTATCCATCAGACCATTCGTGCTTTCTCGTTGTCAAGTCGCGGTTGGCCAATCAAGGGCTACACGGAGGCAATTCCGCCTTGGCGTTGCAGGCAGCGGGGCAATTCGAGTTCGAATCAACTTCCGCGTCACTTCACCTCCAACCACACTTTTGCCATTCGGCGTTCACATTTTGGCCAATCAACTCCGCATGCGCCTCGTCGTCGCGGACGAGATGCGCGACGAAAATGGCTGGTTTTGATGAACTCATAGAGCGCCTTCTCTATGATGTCGCGCTGTCGGGCTCGCAAGGTGCGTTCTCAATTTTATTCAACCTCCCCGCCAGCTGCCGCTGGCCATAACGCGAAAGTGCTCGGTTCGAGTCGGACTTATGTCCAGCACTTTTCGATACATTGTTTCGAATGCGCTACATCCTCTTCTACTTGCTGACTACCTTGCAGGGTACGACGCTGTGCGCTTCGAGAATGCCGTCCGTGCCTACTATTCCGAGAAGAATGAATATCGCGATGCCAACGAGGACGAAGTGGAGCATAATTCTCTATTTGCAGATGCGCCCCCTATCAGCCAAATCACAGTCGACGAAAAGCTTCTCTCTGCAGTGCTCGAGTGGTTGTGCCGACATCCCGATGTTGAACTGCGACGTGTGAACCCAGCCGATGATCTCGACATTGCCGGACGAAAATCTCTCCATGAATCGGCGACGGCTGAGCTTACGCAGAAGCTCGCAGACAAGCGCATATTCACGACCGACGACCGAATATGGCAGGCGATCGCTGGCCATGGAACGGACTTCAGGCGCATCCCACCACTCGAGTTCGAGATTCTGTCCATTATTGCTGCGCACAGCTCAACCGGAGTGCTGCAACCTACCATTACCAAGATGACTGGGCAGGACAAGCGCTCGGTGCCAAAACGGACGGATAACCTTCAGGCTAAGGGCTACATCACGAAGGAAACTGTTATCGGTAGCACTGGCAAAACGAGTCTGCTGAAGCTCATTCGCTTCTCAAAGACACAAAGTCTTGAGAAACCACCAGAAGAGTCCGCCATCAACAATCTCAAGCCCGTAATTCACTACGACAAAATGTACAACACAATGATGCGCATGCTGAAAGAGAACAATGGCATCGTCACCATGGCTGACCTCCGCTATGGCCTTGGCTTTCAAATGGCGCACAGATGGGAGACTAAAATTCTGGCCCGATGCGTTCGTCGTCTTGCTGAGGGCGGATGCATTCGTCGCGTGACCGCCAAGATGGCCGACCGAGAGGGCGAAGTGATTACCAGAGTGGGACAACCAGTTTGGCGCAAAGCAAAAGCCGTTCAGCTTATGCGTGAACCAACAGAGTACGATCGATTACTATGGGAGCAGTCTGATCCGAACAAAAAGATGCGAGCTAGTGACGATGAGGACGATGATCAAGCCGATACTGAAGGCGCTGCATATGGTGCTGATTCCTCCGATGAGAACGACGATGGACTGATTGAGATTGGTACAATGAAAGAGGTCGGAACCACTGCTCAGCAGATCAAGGCCTTCAAACGCCAAGCTGCCGCAAATGACACCGGTGACACGGACATCAATGATCTGGATAGGCTCGAGGACCGTGTGCCCCCTCACTGGAATCCTGATATGCCATTGGTGAACATCTTGTTCAACCAGATTAACGAGTCCGGTGAAGGTGGTATTAGCTCAACACAACTCCAGTCAGCGGTAGTGGGACCCCTCTGGAAGCGACCCATGGACGAGTCTCTTGCGCATTTGACCGATATCTGGCAGCATTCGCAACCCCCTCACCTGCGTCACTTGACTGTGGTCCGGGACACTGCTGTCTTCGGTCGCTCAGCTCAATTCAAGTATCGGACTTTGGCGAACTTCAAAAAGGCAGTTGCTGCTGGTAAGGCTGTGTGGGACGCTGTTCTAGACAATACCAGTTCAAAAGCTAAGAAGAATCCGCTGGAAGAAAAGCCTGACCTGGATCAATGGGGTTTTCCAAAAGTGGCTCATAAGCTGTTAGCTGGTCGCGATGGCCGAGCATCACTCACCGAAGGTCGCAAAGGTGTATTAGTAGATCGAATGCTTGCTGTTGGGGTCGATGAAGATGAGGTGGTCGTGGAGGACGATGAAGATTTTGTTCCGGTGGCACCCAGGCCACCAGTCGCCCGTGCGAAGGCGGCTTCGAGGCGCAGCAAGAAGAACGCTGAGTTGTGGGAATCAACAGCATCAATTCCTCGCGCGGAAAGGAAAGGCCCAGTCTCGTATGGTGGCATTAGCAAGAACGGGAAGAGAATGGGTCGACTGTCAAAGTCAGCTCAATTCGAGGTCGAGACTCCGACACCTGATAATGGCATCACGAAGGCAAGCAAGAGCCCGTATGCTATGCGTCAACGACCAAGTAGGGCTAGAGTGCCAGACGTCGAGATTCGTGAGCCCAGTGCCGACCTCGAAGATACCGCAGACGATGAGGATGAGCCTCCAGCTACTCCAGAATCCCGCCGAATACCTTCGAAGTCACCTCTTGACAGCCGAAGGAAGTCTCTCAAGGCGTTCGAAACTCCATTGGCAGCAGGAGAAGGTGATCAGTCCGGCGATTTCAACACTCAGCAAGCATTGGATTCTCAACTTGCTGTCCTGCAGGATGGTGGGGCCCTAGCGAGTCCAGGAACCGGTGCCAACTCAAGACGAGGCCCCAGGACGGTGGACGACTACATTCCATTTCACAAGCCGCGCCAGATCAAGGAGAAGGATTACGCGGAGTATGACCTTTTCGCCCAAAAGACGGCCGAAAACCGCATCAGACTTGAATTGAGTATCAGTCGCAAGAGGTCCGCTGACGAAGCGCGTCTGGGCAGCCGGCATGTCGCCGCAAAGAGGCAACGTGCAGTTGATGGCACCATGCGGACCGTTACCACCAATAATGGCGATCGTTTGCAAGAGTTGGTGGCGATGGAGTCTAGTGAATTGCCAGCTGAGCGAGTTGCTGAGGTCAAATCTGAGATCCTGCAACGCGAAAGACCTGGCCTTTACATCAACCCACCAGGAGCCAAGAGTTTGAAGGCTGGAAACTTCGTCTCTCGTGGACGACCGAGAAATGCGAAGATTGCTGTGATCAGGTCCGTTCGTCTGCACGAGTTGGACTGGTTTCATGTGGACGACTCTCCACGATTCGCACCGGCGAAGCCACTTGGTAGGAGACGTACGGCCAAGGTTGGCAGTGCGCTCAAGATCTCGGACGACATCATTGAAAACTCGGACTCTGATGCTGGAGAAATGAACGCTAAGAGGCAGAAGACGGCAGATACTATGCCCTCGGGCGGACCTGATAATGCTGAGTCCTTGGATCAGGACTCAGGCTTTGGAGGTGAGCTAGCATCTGGATCTGGCGACTCTGTGCGTCGCTCTGCAACACCGCGAATGAATCAAAATACGGAAGTATCTCACGTAGGACTTGATGTTGCAGGCGTAGCAGAGAATTCGCAGGTGCTGCTTGAAGGCGAACCTCGCGCCTCGCATGCCGAAACAGAGGAATCTCCAGCTGGGAATGGTGTCGACAAGGAAGCTTGTGGTGTCACCGAAAGCTATGCGCCCAAAGCGCTTGACCCATCGCTTCCAGTCACGCCGTCTATCACTGGGGACAAGGCCCAGAAACAGCCACTTCCAGTTTCGATGTCCGTCGCTGCAGCTCCGATCACGCCAATCTCAGGCGTCAACGTCAATCAAGATAATGCGAGTAAGTCATCCGAAAGGATTAAAATCGCAGATACGACATCATTCTATCTTAGCAGGTTTGCGCCAGAGCATAGGGCAACCCCACAGCAGCAATACCGACTTCTCTCAGCCAAGCCAGGCCGCAAGTCTAAGAGAGACCTGGAAGTCCTGGCTCAGCTTCAAAAGCTCATCGGGTCTAAAGCGAGGGAGCCCATCACCACTCCAAAATTCAAGCCCACGGAGATTCCTGACCATGCAGCTTTTGCTGCTAGAACGTCCGACACTCGTTGCGCCACATCCAGCCCAGCTTTGACAAGTCAAGAGGCCAACAGTGCTGCTCTTCCGAACGAAGTTGGCGGCGTTGTCCAAACTCCACACGATGTACAACAACCGCCGCCTTTCAATGCCAAACAGGAGCGTACGAGTCGTGCGAAGATTCCAGAGAGTCCGTCCAAGCCTGCCGGAAATGATGCCTCTGTAGCAAGTGACTTGGCACCTGTAGAGGACGCCATCGAAATCGAGTCCTCCGATGACAGTGAGACCGACAACGAAGACTGGACACACCTTGCTGTAGCTTCTCACGGCGCTTTGAAACCTGCAAGCAAAGCTCCACAGCCCACCCTGCAGAATCCGATGCAGCAAGCCGTTCAACCGACAACCTCGAGAGCACTGCCCACAGCGAAGCGAGTGGCCACACCAACGACCAGCAATGAGTATTTCTCTACTGCATACGTTGATGCTCACCCGGACGAGACGTTCTATCATGTCGGCGCAGGCCGCTGGAAGCGTGGAATGCCACCCCCGGACAGCTTTCACAAGACATTCCGTGGTCCAGGCGCCCGAGAAGCTTTGTCACACCGCAAGGCAACTAAGTCAACAACGTCGAACCACGCGTCCCAGAATGCTGTTCGCCAGTCTGGATCTGCGCAGACAAGCGCCAACGAATTTGTACCTCCAGACCACGCTACTCCGGCACGGTCTCGTGTCGCTTCGGATTTGACGATTGAAGCGGCCTCAAGTACCCCACGGAGCACAGCACCTGCGTGGCAAGCCTCTCCCTTGATGATCGTTCGTCCTTACGAGCAGCCTGGTGACAGCACGAAAGAGATTCTTACCACGCCAAATGAAGAAGCTGTCCTCGGGGACCGAACAGAGCTCTCTGATGAGGATAGAGAGGAGTACCAAACCCTCGAAAACGACGATCCTGCAGATGGCACCTTCGGAGATGATACCATCGCGGAAGACGAAATGGATGTGGACATCTCCGAGCAGGCTGATGTCGAGATCGCGGAAGTAGGACCGACTCGTGTCCTGAAGAGCACAACTAACAAGAAATCTGGTCCGCCACGGCTCGGTGGTAGCACCCAACTTCAGCGTCATGAGCTCATCCTCAATGCTGTGCGGCAATGTGGAGGCGTATTCCCAGGTGACAGCGAAGTGTGGTACGTGCTAACAACAGCTTGGAGAAAGATTCACAATCGTCTCCCCGACAAGCACACTGTTGAGCGTGCTGTGGAGCAGCTCATGACGGAGAAGAAGCTGAAGCGCTTTCGGTTCCAGTTCAAATCCAAGCACAGCGCTGTGATCACCAAACAGATATTGGCTGAGCCGTCGGTCAACGCAGAAGATGAGATCGTCACCGAGATGCGAAAGAAGATGATGAAATGTTATCCACTGCAATACCTACCCGAGGAAGTCGAAATCAACGAAGAACTACGAGAGACAGCGAGCTTCAAGTTTGGGCGCAAGAAGGCGAAGAATGGAGATGTCAGGCTCTCCCAGAACACCGTAACTTACTTGAAGCGGCGCCACGATGAATTTCCCGAGGATCCAGATCTTGTCGTTCATCAGACCGCAGATGCTGCTGCCCGAGCTGATCGAGAGGCTCAGAGCAGAGGCTTCGCCAATGCTCAAGCTTACCGTAAGCATATGCTGGAAGTGCGCAATGAGTCGAAAAATAAGGCCAATCTGAAGCATCAAGAAAAGAGGCGCAAAGAGCAGCGAGAAGCGGCCCTGGAAGACGCGCAGATTGCTGCTGAGATCGCGGCTGAGGAAGCAGAACTTCTGGGGGACGCAGCGGGGCAGATACAGTTGGACAATTACCAACACGACCTTTCCGCTGCTATGCAACCTCGCCCGCCGGGTTACAAGGCCAATATATCCCAGGAGATCAAGTTTGATAATGTATTGCCCCGGGGTAAATCCACCAGATCAGTGCGCAAGACGAGAAGACCGCTGGGTTCGATTCGCGCTCCAGCACCCAAGCCACCTCGTAAAGTATGGTGGGAAGATGGCAGGAGATCGCGGGAGCTTGCCGCAGCACATCTTATGTCTCCTGCACAAGCCTTCACCCAAAGCAATGGCACCTTTGGTACCAGCGGGCAAGGCTTGACGCAGCAGGCTTTCAATTGGCGTGCGGCGCCTGGAACGCTGTCCAGCGAGCAGTACCAGAGAGAGACAGCCCGCGTTATTGCTCAGATCAATCAGGGAGATCAAGTCAGCGGTGGAGCAGTTTTTGGATCATCGGTGATTGTCACGCTCAAGATTCCTAAGGAGAAGCTCGATGCGATAGTGTCGTCCGCGCCCAGACCTGCAGGTCCAACTTTTGTCGACGATGATGACGGATCCGTGTTTGAAGCAGCGCCTACGCCCAGCTCTGTCGCAATCACTCCAGAGCCCGAGCCTGAACCAGAGCCTCCGAAGAAGCGCAGGAAATACACATCGAGGAAGAAGCGACAAGCAGGTGGTGATGAAGCTGCTCGTGACTCTGACGAGGACTTTGTACCCGCTGCAGCTGGAGATAATCCGGAGGACCGTCGGCCTGTCAAACTCTCGAAAGTGAAGGGGTCTGGTGCTCGCGGAGTCAAGAAGGCTTTCACAACTAGAGATCGTCAAGCGCATCAGGATTTTAAGGACGTCGATCGTCTCGTGATTGCCATTGCTCTGGTCAGTGCCATAGCTGGCGGTGTGAACCAAGACAAACTCAGCTGGAACTTGATTGCTCATGCGTTGAGCTATCGATATGAAGGCGAGTTCCTGCGTCGTCGTTGGGGTCATTATGTGCGCAGTCGCAGACCTGATGTCGAGCAGCTTCGCGACGATATCAGGCAGCCTTTCTTGGAAGCCTATGAACGTGACGAGCTTCCTGTCGTCAATTTTCAAGCTTCGCACGAGACAGACTGGCCAACACTCTTCGAGTGGGTGCAGGCAACGATTCCGATGAACATGTCCCTCACTGTGGACGAGCATCCTGACGTCCCTGATCTTCTTGTCTCGAAAGAATTGGTACAGGAGAAGTTCACAGTCGAAGAACGGGGCCAACTGTTCGAGCTGAACAAGGATGATTATTTCACGACTATCACCGACCAGAATCGAAGACACTTGGCGCAACGATACCTTCTGGGCAACTTGTTGCCCGGCGAGATCAAGCCTTCTGAGAACACGAACAAGGATTTGCTCCTTGCCAAATCATGGGTCCGTGCGGTAGCCATGACAAAGCAGCATAGCTACCAAGCTGAAGAAGCGGCTCGGAAAATCAGTGTACTGGGAAGCAAGGTCCTCAAGCAAGTCGCCAATGAAATGGTCGAATCTAAGATGTTCCTCCAGGACAAGAAAGGCAGGCAACAACCAGGTCGGAACTTCCAGATCCACCACGAAGTCTTGATTCAGTTTCGCAGATGGCCAGCCACGAAGGATTGTGACGAGCACCGTTACCTGTGTGCTTTAGCCCACTCCTGGTCAAGGATTAACGACTACTTCAAGCAGGCCGACGCCCTGCCTCTTATCCCTGTTACTTCGGATCAAGATTACACAGTCTTGACCAACCTATGTGCCACCGGCATGGTGAAATGCAGCGTGATACTGCCAGAGATGAAGCAAGAATTCGATGCACCGGCTCCGAAACTCTCGCCCTGGGGCTATTCCGGCACCAATTACCAGACGAAACGTGCGAATCAAGATCAGCTCAAGTTCGATCTCGTCTACGTGAAGACTTGGAATTACAAGCATGAGCCAGAGTTGAGAAATGATATCCCGATTCCTCTGGCGCCCCAGGTTGTTGAGGGCGAGATTGGGTCACGTATTCCCTTCTGGGTTGATATTCACGGTAACCTCGTCGATGACATCTGGGACATGTGCCTGAGGTCCATTCTGCACCTTCTGGTCTTCCGCTCCGGTGAACGTGCTGTCACGATGCAGCAAGCCCACAATCACAAACTCTGGCAGTGGGAGATTGAGTTGATTCTGCACTGGATGGAGCAGACGGGTTTGGCTAGGCGATGTGGCGAGGGTGGGGAAATTAATGGTATTTGGACTGGAGGATGGACTGCTAGTGATTGGTGGTTTTGCGCTTTCTTGCCCGAGATGATTACGTGGGAGCCGCCGCAGCAAAGTGGCTTGGCTGAGCTCGATTGAGCAGCGGAAAAAGCATTGTAACAGTAGTGCACATTGTGAGAATACTTGGGCGCTTCTGGGGAGGAGATTTGAACTTCGCTTGATAACCCCAAGCCCGAGAACAAATAGGGCTGCAATTGGAAGTGTACTCGATATGCTTTGAAAGAAGTTCTTTGCCTGTGCTGTATGCCGGACTATCAATGCTACCGAAGATGCATCAAATTCAACGCCGCCCAAATGCTTTGCGATGATTCGCTTGCTCCCATGTGCCAGATTGCCATCGCAATGTAAAGGAACTCAATACCCTAAACACATCCAGAGAGGCATGGGAACGTCCAGTGCCACACCTCTTCGTCCTTCTTTGCCTTTTCGCTGCGCTTTTTGTCGCCCTTTGAGCGAACCGAGCTGGCTGCAGAGCTTGTCAGCCCATTTTCGGAGCCGCCGATGACCCATGGGTATGCTGACATTGATGAGACGAATTCGCGTGTCGAGCGCTTGCTTGCAGTCGAAGTTGCGCGGGAGGAGTTGTTTGATTTCTTCTCTGAGCTGTTGGAGCGAGAGAGGAATGATGTGAAGTCTCGGCGGGTGCTTGATGCGGATGACTTTTGCGAGTAGGTGGAGCTGGCACTGTCGGATTGCAGAGCTGGGTGGAGGAGGTGCTTGGTTGCGTAGGTTGATGTTGTTGTATCGACTGGAGTTGCGTCTGCCATGCCGGACTTGTGGAGGTTGGATTCAATCTTGCGGACGAGGAATTCCATTGTGTGATTGGTGGTAGTTTGGAGAAGTCTCGGTGAGAAGAGTCTTGAAAGATTGTTTCTTGAGTTTGTGTTTGCTGATCTGAGTGATGATTGTTGTTGCTGGATGATGAAGGTAACACAGCAGGGAAATCAGGCTCGATTTATACATCACAGTCACCGACTTTGGTGTGTTGATTGCAACGAAACAGGAAGGCACACGTTGTCAGCCTTGCCAGGCGGAGCAGTAAGCCTCACAAGCCATATCGCTGATAGCGATAGCCGTTGCAGAAGATGGATTGGTGCAACAAGCGTAGCTTCCCACGTGTACGCTCGTGGTCGCCTTGTGGCTGCCCCACACATCAGCCCTACAATGCTTCGAAGCTGAAGCTTGGTGCGAAGTGGCTTGCTGAGCAACGTGGCAGGCGGTGATAGTAGTAGCTGAGCCGCAACGATGGTATTGGTCCATCGCGCAATCCGTAAGCCGTGGCTTACCTGATCCAGCAACCAAACTGCATGCGGGTGATGCACTGATATACAAGGTTTTGACTAATGCGCTTCGATTTGGGTATGGCCAATGATGAGTATTTGAGGCGTCTCCATCGATTGATTCAAGATTTCGCACGTGCAGTCTCGCGCCAAATTGCTGTGCCTCGTGTTCTCGGTGTCTCCGCTCACCGCGAATGTCGACGGCGGCACATTTGGAGAGCGGTATACCAATGACTTGGACATAAGGCTTCGTGCTGCAGAAAATGGCTGGCGCTCCACATTGGACGCGTATTGAATGTCTGTTATGGCACAATGTGCTTTCGCTACTTGCGTGTACTCTTTCTGCGCTGTACGTGCTCCGTTTGCGGAGGTGCTCTCTTACAATATCCGCTTGCCTGACTCTGCAGGTGAGTAACGACAATCATGGTGCCAAGTAGCGTCTATCGCTCAGTCAGCATCGACATACGAGATTCGTACGCCGCTGTAATCTGCTCACTTGCTCGTAAGCATTTCTCCGCCACGTTTATGCCCTCATGACGAGATGGTTTGCGAGAACTGTGGTAGATATGCGACAGTCATAGCGCTTGTGCTGCTTCTCTCGCTCTGCCTCGATTTCTCGTGCTGGCAATGCGCTCTCTCTGACGCGGACGCTCTTGAGCAGTGAGGTTTTCTCATCCAGAGAAGATGCTTCTGAGTCGACAGCATTGCTGGCGCATTTTCGGCTTGTCAAAAGCTTCTTGAAAAGTGCCATAATGTCGAAGTGTGGTTGTCTGGCGATGGTTGCTTGGTTTGACTACTCGAGGGAATTCAATCTGTGACAGCCAAGTATGTTTCAGCGAGATTGAGGTCGACCAGAGCGAATTATATCTCTACTCGCCCGCATCTCACTCGGACTGTGTGCACGAATTGTACGGAATGCTAGTCCGCAGATGAGGCGTCCTCACAGCTGGTTGTCGATCCAATACCACTATCGACAGCATATTGGCTGCGGTCCTGGAGGGGGGCAATGCGAGGATCCAATCGCTTGCATGGCGTGCTTGACCAGACTACAGTCCGTAGTGCTCGTGAGCCATCGGAATGGATGCCTACGCTGTACATGCCGTCCGCAATGTGAGAATCACGCAGACTGGAACGAGTGTGTCAGGAAGGAGGATTTGAGTCCGTCGAGCTGGTTCCGAGTGCCGAAAGTTACTCCGCTTTACTCCGCTCTTGCTCCGTCTCCTCCATCCATTCCGTTCCACTCCCACACGCGTCGTGATCCACGACATGACATGGTCGACCGCAACCCCGCCAGCAGGCGGAACGGCAAGCTCGCTTCTTGTGAGCCATGCAGGAAGGGCAAGATCCGCTGCGACCATGGGGTGAGAGATCTGTATCGTTGCAATCGGCTCGCCTCACTCACGGTGAATTACTAGCGGCCAGTATGCTCACGCTGTAAGCAACGAGGCCAGGTAGCGAAGCGTTACTATCACCCGGCGCCGCTCACCAAATCACGCGCGCCTCCGGCTCAGAACGGCGACTCACGCGTTTTCACCCAGACTTGGACATCCTCGAAATCTTCCCTGGAGAAAGCTGGGACACCGGAGCGAGGTTGCGAAAATGCCATTGAGCACGCAATTCGTGTAGAGAACGAATCAGACAGAAGGCGAGCTTAGTTCGAAAGTCGCGAGACCACGCATAGACGTCTTCTGCAGGACACGATAGAGAATTTGCGGCAACTGCGACACATAGAGGCTGTATCGCTACTCATTTCGACCTATGCAAGCGAGGCCCAAGTAGCACTCGTGCCTGGTCCACTCAGGAACTATGCCGCTTCCACTCTTTCTGCAACTGTGAGGAACTTCTCGCTTCATGAAGATCAAGAGTCCATGGGAGACATCAACTTGTTGGCGGAGACGGTCATTCAGTCCACGTCTGCCAAGTTGAACATACAGCCCGATCATGACTATCGAACGTTCGTTGAAATGTTCACGGGAGACAATCTTCGCCTGGAGATGCTGGGTCTCATATATACCATCGCGGCTCGAGCTCATGGAAAGAGCATGCCGATAGAAGTCGAGCAGGATGATCAACTGTTGCATGCATTGTTCAAGGCCGCTCAATCTTGCTTGTACCTGGCACGGGAGCTGGCTCCGAGTGTCAACGACGTTATGATATGGTTGTCCTTTGAGCTTACACGACTATACACAAATGCGCAGGGAGATTCACATCCCAATGTCTGGAGGTCGCTAGGAGACCTTACCTCGGACGTCTACATACTGGGCATCCATCGCGAATCCAAGGCAGCTAACGGCACCCCTTTCTGGCTTGCCGAGTGTAGGAGAAAGAGTTGGGCCGGTAAGAAAACCAGTGTACTGACGTCTTGAGAGTAAACACTTACGAAATCTCCAGTTGTCTACCAGTGGGATAAATTTGGGGCGAAGCTTTTCGACAGAGTACCTCGCATGCTTGCACGATACTCAGACACTGTCCCGCCCCTCAACCTCACTGATTATGAGCTTCTGGGAGACCCTGCCACTCTGCAGGAAGCGCGGAGCAAATTGACGGCCAACGGCTGGAACCCGGACGGCTTATGCTGCAGCACCACTTGGTGCCGCATGCGATACATGGCGAGCGTAATTCAAGAGAATATCATCGCTTACGAGTACCAGACAATTACGCCCGACTCTACTCGTGAATTACTTATGCTTTACGATCAACTGAACGCATTCTGGGACTCTATTCCTGACAAACTCCGCTACAAGCCAGAAGTGTGGTATACAAAGGTTCATCCGAAGGAATGTTTAATGCTGGCTGTCGTCTACCTGCTGCACCTGCAAAGCAGTTTCCGCATTCATCGTAAGCTGATGTCGTCAGATGCACTCCATGCAGGGAAAGCACTGGAGGTTGCAAGTCTGATAGTCAATACTGTCAATCATCTTTCGCAAGTACGAGATCGCAGCATTTTTCTGCGATTTGACAACTCATACGTGGTGAGTTGATCCATGGATGTTGATGCTTCAAGGAGAGACGCTAATAAGTGTTCAGATGCTGGACTACGGGCTTTCGGCCGCAGCAATGATGATCGAAGCCATCTCAAATAAAGGTCCTCAAAATTGGCCTGGAATTATTAGTCGTTCGAAGCTGGTTCGCGATTTGTCCGTGTTCGTGGCCAGTCTCGAGGGCATCTGTCAGCCTGGGGAAGCCAACCACGCAGTTTGCACGAGGGCTGCACGAAGAATTGCAAAGGCTTTAGATGAAGTGCTTGATTCTGGCACAAACACCACAGAGGATGAACGCTCGAATGAAATTACCCAGACAGGCGCTTTAATTGACACGACAGCGGCCGCGCAACAGACAGTAGAGACTAGCGGGTGCGACTTGATCCCAGGAGAGCAAAATGGCTTCGACGGACTAGATTTTTCGGACCTGGATTCTTGGCTAAGGAGTATCGATTGGACGGGTGTTGGCGCGGACTACACCTTTTAGATGTGTGCTGCAACGACTTCTTACCAACTGATATCGACTTGAACTGGTGTCCACAGTCGACTTGGGATGAAGAGCAGATACGCTTGGCACAACAGAGAGTGTGCAACCTAACGTGGTTTCGCATCGGCCGAGCCTCTGAGTCGAAGTTCAACGAAGAAAGGCGAGTATGGAAGGTGCAACTCTGTTGTGGGTGCGATGCCACTAACTTACAATCTCTGCCAATCTGTACAGGCTAAACACAAAAATCAATATCAGTTTGGAGACATTTGCAGTATTGGTACACTGTTTGAACATGCTCGCTCATGTGATATCATGCTACACCAAATTGTCAAGGTCGTCACACATCATTTCTGTGGTCCAAGAGACTGGAACTCCACTATCCTCCATTTTCTCTCCAGCTTGACCTATACAGTGGCTTCCTTGTCTATCTCCGGCTCTTTCTCCACGTCTGACTCGTGGTCCAACGCATTCTCGTCGTTCTGTTTCTGTTCTTCTGTGGCGACCTCGAACGTCTTGCGCTTACTACTGCCGTCGGGCACGTGGAATCGTCGATCCACACGTACAGCCAGGAAAAAGTAAAGGATAATAATCTCCAGCACGAAGAAAAAGACGTAGAAGCTAGCCTTCGAGTGGTACCAGGCAGGGTCGTTGATTGGCCGCGGTGCCTGCCAATTGACACCAGCCTTGAAGCCCGCGCCAAGTGTGCACAGTGTGCTAGAAACGGCCAGTACTAGACTCTTCGCCGTCATACTACCAGCTCCAAAAGTTTGTGCGTTCTTAGATTTCGGCAAGGCCCATGTGAGTACAAGAAGCACAAGCGGCAGAGCAGCGACCACTAGCAGCCATGTGATGGCAGCCAATTGAATATCCCGACAGATCGTCCTGAGATGTGTGTCCAGAGTGTAGAAGCTAAGAACGATGAAGACGATGACCAGTACCAGTGCCAACGCTACCAGAGAATATATGATCTTGAACAGAAGTCGGAATAGAGGATGCCAGCCGATCTCAGGTTGTCGAGCTCGAATGATTCGTTGAACGAAGAGGAGGTCCACGATGTATACGATGAGGATACCAGCATTGACAAAGATCATCGAGGCAATCGAGAGCGAGACATTCGTGGGGTGATATGCGACTCCTATTCGCAGTGATAATGTTAAGATTCGTGCCATGGAGAAGCCGAATAATAAGCCAGAGAGCAGGAATTTGTGGCCTTTTCGTCTGTTGAGTTGGAGGATTGTCATGTTTCCGATTGCAGATCCAACGTAGAAGACCAGAAGTACTGAGGCTATTGGGACGTCTGGCATAGGCATGGCTCTTCCACCTACGCCGGCTACCTTTGATGGGTAGGGAGGCCCTTGCGATTGCTCCATTGTGTTCCGGTGTGTGTGACGTTGCTCGTGGAGTTCTGTGGAATGCTAGATGCTGTCGGATACTGTCTATACGCTGTCTGGATACAGCTGCAGTCGTGGTGCTACTTGAACACGACATCCAAAGCCATCACCTACCTGTACATCACCTGCCACGGAGTTTACACAGACCGCTGGCTGCGCTAGAGACGTCGAGACCCTCATTACATCCGGAGGGAGGCGCCATCTTTGTCTCTTGGTGGTATGATTGGCAAAAGCGTGGCAGAAGGCGTCGAGTTAGTGTTGCTTCTTTTGTCCGCACTTCGTCCGGCGCCGAACAAAGTCGCGACATGTCGTCATGCCGCTGCTCAACATTTGATTGGGATTCTAAGCGAATTGATCCTTTCGTTGGGGTGCTCGCGCAAAGTCCGAAGTTCCGGACGACAGATTTCTTCCGAAGCTCACTTTCGTCCGAAGCCATCATCGTCGCAACAACAATGGAGCGCGTGCACGCCGGCGGAGGGAGCGAATCTCCACAAGGCGACCTCAAACGCATTCGCAAAGGCATCAAGAGCTGTGTCGAATGTCAGTATCTGCGCCTCGATTGTTTGAGGTGACACTCATGATTCACCACCAGGCCGACAGCGAAAGGTCCGCTGTCTTTGGGCAGACGAGAGGGACGGTGTTTGGTATGTCTACTTAGGACAATGTGCAACACACACACGCTCAGAGGAATTAGTGCGGTGGCCCGTACCTCACTAACCGCCATAGCACTCCATGTCAGCAGCGTGGTCGAAAATGCGTACCGCAATTGTACACCCGCCGCAACACAACCACGAACAAGGTCAGCTCGAAGGATCGGATAGCTCGCCTGGAGGCCCAGCTGGCCAATATCACCGCAACTGTACAAAGCAGATCGCAGACCTCACCTGGAAGAGCGACCAGTGCTGCGAGTGAAACCACTGGGCCTGTATTCGATGAGCAGGAATCCGACACGGACGAGCGATTGATGCAAGTGGGCTCACAACCGCCAGAGCATCTACGGATCCTATTCGACAATGCTCTGATAGGTCCTGATGAGCGAGGGCCCGACTTTGGAAGCCGCCCTCAAGAACGGCCACCTTGTTCAACTCGCTACCTTGATCAGGCGCGGGCAAAACTGCAGACACTTGTGCCAGCGAGAGATGATGTTATCGCTGTGTCCTCCTACGCTGTGCCATGGATGAGCTTGTACTTTGAGCTTTTTCCCGCGACTTCCGCGACTCCAAATCGTGATGAGATGGCCAACCAGCACGAACATATGCTGAAGCCGGACGCGGATCCTGTGAAAATTGCATCATTCCTGCTGTCGTTCGCGATGACAGCGAGACAAATACCAGTTGACGAGCATGCAACTGTCCTGCCGGGTGCGTATACATTTTCTGGCATCAGACTCATCGATGCGTCTGACGACCGGAACAGGCATCAAGAACATCGACAGCTACGTCAAGTCGGTAATGGCGGTTGTAGAAGCTGTGATAGTCTCGCACACAGGTATTGCTTCGACAGTAGAGGGGATGTCTGCCACCATACTATACTTGCGACTTCAGTTTGGTAAGTATCCTCTCGAGATGGACTCGTGATACTTCACAGCTATGGAACTTTATGTCACGAAAGGAAACATGCACCATGGCATCTAAATGTCCGCGTTGACACACTGATGTTCGACTACCAGGTTTCGGACAAAGCAGACCGCTATGGCTCACATTACGGCGAATTGTAGCTCTAGCAGAGCTCAGTGGCCTACCACGTGCTTGGTACCACGCACAAAATGACAGCGCTGGGCGAGAGATTGACCCCGTTGTGCCGTTATCCGGCACCACCAGCAAGGTGGCACTCTGGGAGACCATCTGTGCTGCCGATCGCCTCGCCAGTATGATGTTCAACCTCCCAGCAGCGACTTCGACCCACCAATTCCCGCCTAGGCAGATCATTGACCCCAATGGAACCATCCGAGTGCAACGATTCATGTTCCAGCTCGCCGGAATCTCAATGCATGTTACAGAACTGGATGAGGGCTACATGTGCGGAAAGTCAGTCGCAACGCTGTATGACAAGGTGCTTGCTGCAGACAAGGAGCTCCGAGTGCTGAAGTCACTTACGCCTGTGAGCTGGTGGCAAGAATCTGCGGATTATCTATCTGCATCTCTGATGGTTCAATTTTGGTACTGCTACTTCACTGCCAGGTACGAAAATCGACAGCTTCACTCCCTGCGCTGTAGCCATTCAATTGGCATTGTGTGCTTTAAAATCAATCAAATCGATGCGTGCTAATACATCGTAGGGTGCATCTCCACACAGCGATGGCACAGGACGAGCACGATCAATACGCCTACAGCCGCATACAATGTCTCGAAGCCTGTCATGCTTTAACTCGACGGTACTCGCATGTCCGACGTGCACTTCCTTCAGGGTTCTTCCTCTGCAGGATTGTGGACATGCAGGTCTTCACTGCTGCAGTTTACCTCCTACTCTCATCATTTGACAGCAATCTACTACCGCGGCATGACGAGGGATCGCGCCTCCGCAGTGTTGAGCAAATCGTCATGACTATGGAGTTCGTATCTGGACAAGCAGGCAGCGACTTCGCGCGAGACGCTGCTGCTGCGCTCAAGGGATTGATCGCACACCTGAGCAAGCCGGCGAACTCGAACGAGCCAGGCTTGACTCTGCGAGTTCCGCTCCTTGGCAGCATACATGTCGGCCGCCGGTCAGAAGGTCAAACGGCTCAAAGATCAGAGACCAATACGCAACCATCGGTGGTGCCAATCTCTGGCACGGATGTCATTTCGAGCAGCGGTCAGCAAATCACGGATCCATTCTACGCTGTGACTTCCTATCAACCCTGGATGCAACTTGATGTTGGAGACGCTTTCCAGGATCCATTCTTTGCCGACGATACTTTGCTCGATCAATGGGCGAATATCAATAACACAATGCCGATGCTCAACAACATTGAGATGTACGGCCAGGGAATTAGGCATATTTAACAAGTGACAGAGCATCATATCTCAGGACGAAACTGAACGTGCGTCTCGGTTGTCACTTTATGGTACAAGCGCGTCGCTTCCATCTTCCAAGGCAATCGCTGCCTTCGCGTCTTCTTTCTCTCTTCTGCAACCTTACGGATACGCCACCGACCAACGCAAAGATCACGATCCATTGCCGACACGCGCTGTTGACCACGACACGTGCGGACAGTGCGTCTCAGGACGAGCCGATCACAGCACCGCCTACATCCTCACGGCGCTTCTTACGCAACCAGAGTAAACCCGAGCTCACATGAGCTAACTGCGATCCTCACTATGTCGACATTAGAGAGCAACGCATAACAGACAAGTTCTTTGCGACATACGGCTGGCGAGAGCGGAGCACCACACTGTCTCAGTTTGAGTTCTCATCCGGGCGGTCTAGGAGCGCCAGAGTCTCGAGCCTGAAGAGTGGGACATTGTCGAAATGACAGAAAAGCGTAATCTACTCAACAACGAGCTCAATCACTTCGAGAAGAAGATGGACCACAAAGAGTGGGGAAACATGGCGTTGTTCTTCACTCGCGCTATGGAAGGCGCTTATTCTCCGAGCGAATGCGTCGACAAACTCAAAGTTAAGATGCCAGAGAAGGGTTCGAAACGGTATGCGGTGTACAACCAACCAAGTGGCGCACAAGACAGCAACGACGAGAGCGCGGAAATCCGAATCCGGCAACGACAACGGCACAGCACAAACACGCTCACCCGACTCTGCAGTGCAAGCAGCGACAACCACTACGACATCGAGATCAGATCAGCTGCAGAGGTCTGCCGGAGACCTCGAAGATCTTTCACAGCTCCAGAATGACGTTCAGACCGAGAGTGGTTTCCAATTTGAGAAGGAAATCCAAGAACCAGCACCTCCCAAGGAGCCCTCTTGACAGGGTCATCGCTGGATGAGCGATGAGAGAGTGCTACAGATGTCTGGTGCGGATCAAGTCCTTTTTGCTCAGCGTCGGTTCAAGCAGTTGCCGGAGTTTCATGCCGACATGGACCTCGATGACATTCCACCACCGCATTCACTCACTCAGAATGGGATCAGTGCTTGGAAGACCGTTTCAGTGTCTGGAACTCAACAGGTCACCGGCAGGAGAACTTACCGACACCTTTGTGCTATACTGCTCTTATGCGAACTCGTGGCTTCATTATGATGTGTACTTTGCGTGCATGGGAGTACTCGTGGATGGTCGGCTACCGCGGTCCTTGTGTTGTCGAGCAGATGACAGAATTCTGGAAATTGATCGACGACCATGCAACGCTGCCCATGGGCATGCCTATCAACGCTAGCAGAGGCGACGAAATATTCGTGTGCTCGATCCTGCCGCCAATCGAGCAATGTTCTGGATGCGGGAAGGCACATACTTTCATCCGGTTTGAGTATGTTCTCCAAATTGGCTTTCAACGTATAAGTGCCGCGGATTTTGAAGCTTTGGCACGCATTTCCGAGCGAAGAGGAACTGAATATCGCCCATTGTTTCTCATCTATGGAACGATGCCCTTTGCAAGCACCGACTGCACTGCGTTATCGAGTCTATAAAGGTCAACTCAGATCGCGTGCGCTGCACGACGGACAAATCATGCAAAGGCCATCACAATGCAGACGAAACGGAAGCAAGGATGTGCGAGTTTCCATAATGCACCGAGTCGCTAAGATCACAGAAACGCATACTAGTGTCACACCTGCTCAAGTACCTCGAGGTCGTCCGCACACCGCACCCTTGTCCGCATGAAGACTGCGACACCCGGCTTTGCTGGCCAGAGCTCTACAACTACTACACGTCAGCTCACATATTACCTAATCTGCTACCCGATTACGAGCACTCTGGACTATATTTGCCTTGTCCAGGATGCCTATTCGGAATGGCTACTGCATTAACAGGGTGGTGAGGCACTAATATGGGCTCTGGTACGGGCTCCGGACTAATTAAGCAATACAAAGCGACCGAGTGTTTTCGCTACATCCACCATATCGCAGCCTACCTTTTCTTTGAAGACATAGAAGATGGAGAAACATGTGCTTCGTGGTAGAGACCATATTACCTAGATAACGCAGATATGGTTGAGTTGGCAGAGCCGCGGATGGATGGTGCAGTTGGCATTATTGGTATGCATCCGATCGAGGCCTTCATTCCTGTCTAAGAACTTCCTGCCGACTGAGTCCAAGCGAATGGCAACTTTATACATCGGATTCACAAGCCATTGTTCGCAGTGTCCTTAGGATGGTCGCTGGAATGCATCAACAAGAAAGATAGAGGGGTAACTAAGAGCAACGAAATATCGTTGACTAGAGACGAGCTCTACGAGGAATTGAAAGCTCTCGACAAGCGCAAAAACGCCAGTCAGAAAAAATCAGAGCCTCGCGACGATCGCCGGAAGTGGCAGAGACAGGACAACAAGAATAAGCGTCCCGGGCAACTTGGGTACGATGTCGACCAGACTGCACAAAAGCCGAGCCTCAGGAAGCCATGGGGACCGGATCTCGGCGCGATGCAGGAACAGCCCCGAAAGGCCCCAAGACGACCGCATAATTGTGCTATACCTACTCAAGTACACCGAGATCATCCAGGCACCACACCCGTATCCACATCAGGGCTCCGATGCTCTCCTTAGTTGGCCGCATGTTTACCGTCGCTACGTGTTGAACCATGTCTCTGACAGCATGCTACCACTCTTCGAAAGGGAGCGAAGAGAGGGGCGAGCGCGAGAAGAGCAATCTCGCCGCGGTCAGGAGAGGTGGCCGTCCGTCAGCAGCTCGTACGAAGCTAAAAATTTACCACTGAGCATCCAAACACCGCATGTGCCGACATGAAGCGCAACAGTCGATCCTGAAGCAGTCGGTCCAGACGCGATCACTGAGGAGGAAGCGAGACAATCCCAGTCGATGTTTCTACGCAGTGTTGGTCGCATGCCTGGCGCAGACTTGGATGACAATTCGATGTTACAGCTGAAGACTCAAAAAACAGCACCTTTGCAAGATCGTGGCTTATGTACAAATATTTCGCCACGTATGTGTCGACTATATACCCAACAATGACTAGCTGCTCTCAGCACCACGGACAACAATCTTGTGCTTCTCGTCAACACCGAGCCACATCAAGTCGGGCCTGGAGTAATGGCCGGAGGCGTCCGCGAAAGTCTTCGTCTTCGTGACCAGACTAAGGTCCAAATCTGCAACTATGAGCTGCTCGTTCGGATTATCGGTTTTGCTCAGAATACGCCCGTCTGGCCCGATGATACAAGAGCTTCCTTGAATAGGAGTTCCCATGATTGGAGCCCCTGCTGTCCCCATTGCTGAAATGCCAGTCTCACTGAGCACAGTCGTTGTGTGCAAGCAAAAGGACTGTGATTCAATTGAATAAGTTTGTGAGAGGTTGCGACATCCTGGAGACAGTTTAGCCTTCGTTCGTCCCCAGTGCGACCCTTACATACCTTCAATGGACATGGAGTAGAGCCCTGGGCTGCCATCGATGAAACCATCGAGCGGCGGCCATGCTCCGACATGAATCTGTTCACTTTGCGACAACGTGTAGAACTTCAGGAGCGGCTGTATGTGCTCCCAGCAAGACAGTCCTCCGACTCGGCCGACTTCTGGAATATCAACCACCTTACTGAGGCAGCTCTGAGCGCCAGTGGCATCGCCAAAAATAGTGCGTTCCATATGCGTGGGCTTCATCTTGCGTCGGGTCATTTTGATCTCACCAGTCTCGGCGATCAATGCTTGAGCAATGTAAACAGATTCCCCATCTCGCTCCGAGAAGCCCAGGGAAACATTGATCTGGTTCTCAGCAGCGGCGGCACAAATACGCTTCATCTCTGCGCTGTCCACTCTCAGGGAGTTCTGGACATACTTGGTCCCAAGATCGAAGTCGACAGGACGAGACCAGATCCAAGCGGGGTATCTGTTCTCGACATTAGATATCAACTTCTGGTCCTGTGATTGTCATAGAAAGATACCCGGGAATCCAGCACTCTGGGAAGGCTACGAGCTTGGCTTCAGCTTCAGCGGCTTCTTTGATGATGGCGATTGTCTTCTGCACTGTGCCTTCCAGGTCAAGCCACACAGGCTCATGTTGCGTGACCTGCGTGGTTGTATCAGCGTATGCAATGTACAGTGTGGCTCGAACATATATGTTACCGCAACGCGAACAGTCGAACCCATCTTTGATTGATCTAAGTGCTTCGATCTTTGGAGCGCTGTCTGATGCCAGACTTAGTTGTCAAGCCAGGATGCGAGCACGTATTTCAAATTCTCTCACTCAAAGTGATCGCAATCCTGCCAGTGAGGGTTCTCATAGCAGCAAGAAGATATGCATGTTATCAGATAGTTGGCGGGCCAATTCCGTGATCAGCGGGGCATAACCCTAAACCGGGGTGGTCTCCAGGTCTAGAAAAGGCGCCTGCTTCCCCCACTTCATCTCTGTCGTATCTCTGCGACCCTGCATTTGGCTCTCCAAGAACACACTAATCTGCAATTAGCCCAGAAATGGCATTTGCCGGGTCTGAACACAACGTTAAAGATGATAAGCAAGCTGACCAGATAGTCGTCCGATCGAGATGTAGGTTCGTGGGTGCTTGCGATCGCCCTTCTCCGCTTTGCAGTCTTGTTATACAAGACCAAGCACGCGGAATAGCAGCCTAACTTTACGTTAGAGTTCGGTTCGTGTCTGGGAGCACAGCAGTAAAGTCGGAAACTCTTCCGCAGGCTTGAGCAAATCAAAGCTCGGATAATGATAAGTATGTCTGAGCTGCGGCTAGCTCTTTGGTGAACAGCAGTTGTGTCACCGGAGAGACTATTACAATTGCAAGCGCAGCGAACATGGCCGAAACAAGAGTGTTGGAGCATGCGATTCCGCCGCACCTCCGGACCGAGCGCACGATACCGGCTAAGACACCTGAGAATTTTATGCCACCATTTCCGGCGTATACATGTCGATTTCCTGAAACGGCGAAAGATCTTGTCATGGCCATTTTTGGCGTCCAGCATGAAGGCAATGTAGAACCGCAAGGACCAGATTATCAAAAGCTGGTTTCGTTTGTGGGAAAAGGAACAGAGCAATCCAAGCCAAAGTATTGGGAAGCAGCATCTGTCACCGATAATCGTGGATTCAGCAATGAAGTTGTGATCCCATATTGGGAAAAGAAGGCCGATTTCGAGCAATGGAAAGCCGACAGCGGATTCGACGACTGGTGGGCGAGCCTCAAAGTAGAGCCTGAGCGGGGCTGGTTTGTCGAGGTGTTTTTGCCAACTCTCGATCGTTTCGAGACCGTATTTTCCGACAATTTCGTTCCCGAAGGCGCTGTATTCATGCGTTCCTCAATGTCCGGAGAGATGCAGCAGCACGTTTACTGGGGCTCCATGCGAGACAGATTGGCGGTGGCGCAGACGGATCACCTCGCTGGCGAACGAGCCTTCCCGAACTCAGCGACTGAACGAGCCGAGAAGGGAGATACAAAGGGCAAGCGCGTCCGTGTCTCGGGACGACAGAATCTCGCGATTATCCGCAGTGGACAAGACTGGTCCAATACCACGCCACACGAACGCAAACTTTACCTTGATACCATGCATCCTGTTTTGACGAAAGGCATGATGTTTCTGAGAGATGAAGGCGAAGAAGTCGGCTGCATTAGCAATCGCTTCATGGATTGTATGCACAAGACAGAACCTGGAAAAATCACAGAGCGGACTTTTGGACTCGCATATTTTGACGAGCTTTCCAACCTGGAGAAATGGAGCAAGCAACACAAGACACATTTAGACATCTTTGGCCGCTTTCTTCAATACGCGAAGGAACTGGAGAACAATGTTTCGCTGAGGTTGTTTCACGAAGTCATGGTTGTCAAACCAGAGCAACAATTCTTCGAGTACATAGGATGTCACGACACCTCTGGAATGCTGGCCTCCTTGTAACACAGACGAATGCTCTGCGCGATGAACCGGCTTTCCAACTATACTTTCTAGCATAGGCTGTTGAAGCTCGGAGGACTTGAGAGCAGACGTATCTAAGGCTGGCCGGGCCAGACCTCATCCGCTATGCTCCTCACAAGCTGCAGCTTCTTCTTCATATCCTCGCGTTGCAATGAGTTGCCTTCCGCATGTGAAGCGAACCCACATTGCGGAGAGACTGACAATTGGTTCAGTGCCTGCTCTCGTGTTTGATCAGACCCTTCTGCAACGAAATCGGCAGCCTTGTACACTCTTTCGACCATATCCTTCTGATTCTCCAACTCCGGAAACTTGGACGTAATCACTCCAAGCACAACATTTTTATGCTTTGGCAAATACTTCAACGGCTCGAACCCACCAGCGCGCTCAGTATCGTATTCGAGGTAATAGGTTGACACATTGAGATCATTGAAGAGCTTCGTGGCAATTCGGTCGTAAGCTCCTTCGGAGAAATGCTTGCTTCCCATGTAATTTCCTCTGCACAAGTGAATACCCATGTGGAAATCTTCTGGCACTTTCAGGCATTCGTTGTAGAATTTGATGTATGCGTCGAGCTGTTCGTCAGCGGTTTGGAAATTCTCATTGTCGTTCTTCCAGCCTTCGAGCATGGCTTCGGAGCAAAAGTAGGCCCTGGGAGTGATTAGTAATTGATTCCGACATCACTTCGTTCCTCAAAAGACTTACAAGTTTGGATCATCGACCTGCGCATTGCGTAGTCCTGCATCATACAGTATCTTGAGTTCAACTTGGTATGCCTTGGCAAGGTCCGCGAAATATTCGTCGTCGCTCGAATATACACCTGGCAAATACGCCTTATTTGGGCCATATCTGAAGTGGTACCACGAAGGACTCGTGATGGTAAGCTTGACCTTCGACCACTGGTCCTTTGGCAGGATGCTCTTCAGATACTCAAGTTCTGGAAGAAATGTCGATTTCCCGGTATGAGAAAGTTTGCCTGCGGCGACAGTGACTTGGTTTGGGATCGTCTTTGCGTGCATGAAGGACTTCACATCTGGGGAAGGAGTCAGTTCCACACTTTGTAAACGGGTTAAAATGCGGAAATAAAGAGATGTGTACCTGGCGCATAGGCTCGAAAGATGGACTGATCATATCCTCCTTCACGAAGGTTGATCTCCTCCATACCATTCAGAGTCTCCATGAAAGTTCCCCAGAATTGGTGACGACTGTACTCGCCATTGGTGATCGAGTGAATACCACATTCTTGCTGAAGGTTAACAATGTCTTTGATAGCCTGTTGCTCAATCGGAACGAGCTCCTCTGGCTTGGCAGAGCCATCAGCAACAGCATATCGCTTCTTGACAAGCTCGTCTGGCCTGAGCAGAGACCCAATGTGCTCTGCTCGGAATGGAGGGTTTCTTGGCGGGGCAGACATGACTTTTGAAGTGCAAGGCAGACTAATGCAGAGAATAGGTGACCTTGATGGAAGTCAGTGATATAATAGAAGATCAAGTAAGCCTGCTAGACGATGAAGAGATTGTTTCAGACACCCCGCAGCTCGCAGTCTTGCCTTCTCGGCTGGCCAAAGTGAAGTGGATGCCCGATGTTGGTCTACTGTTACGCGGTGTGGGGCATTGGCCCCACTTTGCCGTTTTGGCTGATTCGCGTGGATCTATGGGATAGAATGTTCACCTGGAGGCTTGATTGTTGATGACTACATTGAATCTGATGATCAGCAGCTCCTCGGATCTGGCGAAGGACGTACTGACAAATATTCATTTGTATTTGTGCAAGTCGTATCAATTTTCTGGTGCAAATCCGGTCTCTGTGTGTTCTACTCAGGTCAGTGACAGAGCAGTGATGGCCCTGCCTCCTATGCAGATCGATCGGATCATTGAACATGCTGGCGAATCAGTCGCAAAGATTCGGAGAGCTACGAGCCCTAGCGGATGGTGATAGACGACATGAGTGGCTTCGCAGCAGCAGTCTTTCAGACTTACTTCCGACCTTGGCATGAAATCGTGCGAAGTCGGAGATAAATGCGACAGACCTCAGGCGCCCGCACGGGTATATTGAGAGAGAGGGGGCCAAAGCTATAGGTAGTTTCATCGTCTGCACGTCGTCTAACACAAGTCAGTCAGGTCATCTGAGTAAGTTGCTGCGTGAGTCGTAGGAGCATCGTGCTTGTAATCATTTGATTCTGTGGCACCTTCGTGCGCTCCGTGCTCCCTTGCTGGACAGCATGGACAGGTCGTACAAGTCGCAAGCACCAATTATACCATCGCACAGGTGATCTCTCCCGTCATGCAACCAGTCGCGGCTCGAACCAGGTCACCAGTTCTCCAAGCGTTCAGCGGAATACAACAAGTCGTAGAAAGTATCCAGCTGTAAAGTGCAAACGGCTTCAACGTCTTCACGGCGGCCGATCATAAGCTCCGGGTCCATAGGACGAGCCTTTTCTACGAGTACGACGAGGAGGAGGAGCGGCATCTCCGTACCCAGAGGCCGACCCATTGCCACTCTTTCCGAACATCCCTCCAGTCTCAACAGTCCAGCGACTGTCGTTAGGATCATATTGATTCGGATGCAAGTACACGCACCTGACATGCCGACAATCCAAGCCAAATCCACATATCTTGCGCACACATTTGCGGCCTGCGGATAAACATGCCTGGCATTGCGGCTCGGCGTCGCATTTGTTGTTTTTGTGTTTGTAGCAGTGGACGCACACGCAGCGACGATGGGCGACTGCACGGCGGAACTCTTCCTCGGTCATGCCCTCTGAGTATGGGCGTTTTTTGGGTGGGCCGGGGGAAGTGTCTGGGCTTGAAACCTCTTGTTTTCTGTTTGATCGACGATCTCGGGAATTTCGCTCGCGGAGCCTGGATTTGAAGGCCAGGCGGGATGAAGTATCGATCGAAGGTGCACGTGGAGTGGAAGATGTCTTCGTCGAGCCATGCACAGGCGACTCCGTTGTTGGGCGATGTATCTGCTGTTCGCGTAGATCATGCCCTCTCGAAGATGTCTGAGGCCCCGCCGGCTGTCGGGTCATGTAGTACATTGAGCTCGAAAGAATGGGAGGACTCGCAGGAGCATTCGCAGCCACAGCGCTGTCAGTCGTTGCCTCAACTGTTGGGGTTACGCCCTCCATCGGCGACGACGTGGACTCGAATCGTATCAATGGCGGACTCCACTCACACGCTGTGAGCTCCTTCAAGCTTTTTCCCGACAATTCCGAACGCTGCTTTTCCAAACGCTTGAGCATCTCTGGTATTGCCACAGCATGATCCCTCGCGTTCTTGAGATCGGTGATCTCAAAATAACCCTTGTCCCCTATTACGATGTCGCGTTAGCGAAGATCGGTCATAGCATTATCAGTTTGAACCCTTACCCTTTTCAAGCAGTTTTTCGAATTCTGCAAATTCTCCCATGGAACATCGAATTTCCTGCGTGCACTTCGCTTCTTGCTCATTCGTCTCGATAGTCCCACTCGTGTCATCGGCGCCATGTTGCTGTCCCTCCAGTGTTTCCGCATGCTTCGCGGTAGACTTGAGCTGTTGAAGCTCAAGTTCCTTCCCTTCGAGCTGCTCCTTGAGCGTACTCCACTTCGCAGTAATACTCTCGAGCTCACTTTCGTTATGCTCACATAGTTTCTGCAGCTCTGCATTAGACTTCTTGCACTCGGCCAGGCCGGCCTGCTTCTCGCGAGTTACTTGTCGTTCCGTATCGAGTTGTGCGCGCAGTGCGGCACATTGCTCTTTCGTTTCTGACAATTCTGCATCAACCTGGATTGCGCGTTTCGCTGTTTTCTCGCTCTCTTCCAGTCTGTCGCTCAAGTCTTGAATAGTTGCTTTCAGCTTTGTGCGCTCCGAGTCGCTCTCCGCAAGTTGGGATTGAAGATCCTGGATCTGTTGTGCCACACCGAGCAAAGGCTCGCCTAAACCTGAGAAATCCATCTCCTGGCATGTGCGACTCTAGTGCCCGCTCATGCCGAGCCTGTCCTGGAGCAGGGTTTTAGTAGCGTTAGGAAAAGCTGAACGGTCACGCGCGGAGCCCAAAGTGAGGAAGAAGTGAATGTTTGGCCAGCGCGAGGAAGCGACCAGAAGCCGCGCTCTATCGCGGCGCGGTACTGTACCTGTGGACGAATCTGCGTTACTACTGTCGGCAACAGCGTGACGCGTTTGTTGCCGCTGAATGTCGGCATGCATGCAGCTGTCCGCTGTTGTCAGAATTAATACAGCCTCCACACCCGGCCGTTGCCAATAGCAACTAAAAGTACCCGCTCCGCTCCGCTCGTCTTCTGCTAGGGGCCTGAGGATAAGAATGCTGTTGATTGGAGTATTCACAAATATTTACAAGATAGCGCATCTTCATTCATCTTCTTGCATGCGATAGATCTTCCATCCCGCAGTGGCAAGTACTCTGGGCACGCACTCCACCATGACTCGATCGACATCTTTCCAATCCTGTGTCAAATCTCTCCATGGTACCAAGAAGGGAGTCGTCCGTTTCCCACTCGATCGAGGACCCATTCTCCATTGCCGCTGCAATCTCTCGGCATTGAATCGCTCGTGTTCCATCTCGCTCAGCATATCCAACTCTTCGACAGTAAATTCTGGAACGTGCACGAGCGGCTCTTTCCGGTCCTGGTCGAGCATGGAACAATTGACAGCACGGAGTTTGCGCGGGATGTCATCTGCTTGTGATCGCGTGGACTCCTTCAGTTCAGGAGCAAGTTCGTCCCAGTCATACATGCTGGGGTCGGATTCAAGCTCTGCCTTCTCAGTCGGCGTCCTGGCCATCTCCACTCGCTTCTTCTTGTATGCCACAAAGAGCCCCTGTGCCAAGCGTTCGCGCAGCTGAGGTGGGAGTTTAGGCGATCGTAGAAACGACATGAAGATTCTTCCATCAACATGCAGCTGGATCTGCTCTTCTGGAGGTAGAGCAGATACATCGAACTTCGTCTTATGCGAAAGTCGACTTGTGCTGAGGATCTTATCAAGTGATCGCAGGCCATGCTTAAAGGAAGGAACAAGCAGAAGAGCATGTAACACTGCATCGTCGATCTTGATCTTCCCGTCCCTTTCCAGGTGAGGGAATTTCTGCTTCAGCATTTGCCGCAGCATCAGCGCTCTGCGTATAGGAAACATCTTGTCGAATTGACCGGTCTGATTCGGTCCAAGGATTCGCACAACGCCATGCACGCTGTCAAGAAGTTGGGATTCGTCGACTGTGCGTCTCTCACCGCTTTCTGCTACTGTGGGTGTTGGGGTGCCATCCATTTGAAAGCTCGATGGCTCCTGGTTGACCAAGAAGAAAAGAAGCGGGTGGCCCAGTGAACGGACATGGCCACGATCCGTAAAATGCCCGTCTCGCATCATCACCAAAAAGTTGTTGAGCAGCTCATTTCGAGGCTCAAGGATAGCTTCGAAGTTCTCGAAGCAGACTACTGTCAGAAGGCCGCTGGCTGTGTTATCCCTGATTGTGTGACAAAGTGCGATGAGGTCTTCGAGCCGGAGCAGACGCCCATTGAACGTGAGCTGCTTCACATTTGCATTCTGCGAGAAGTGCTTTGCGAGGTTCGCTGCGACAAATTTCTTGCCAGATCCCGGAGGACCGAGGATGCCTATCGAGGTTGGCTGAGATGTTTCGAAACTTAGACGCTCCTGCACTGCGTCCACAACAGCTCGTAAGCTTTCCTGCTCAGACCTTTCGACGCTGAGCAGGTCGCCAAAGCGCTGCGCAGGGCATCGCGCCAATGTCTTTTCGGGACCCAAGGTGACAATCTGTCGCGCGACCTCGGCTGGGTCTCCAGTTACTGCATCAAAGATCCTCCAGCTGTCGCCAGAACTGATGCGTCCTGAAGGAATGCTCACTGTAGAGAATTTCTTCTCTGCCGCGAGCTGCTCGATGATCTGCTTGATCGGATAGTTTGGGACAGCGTCCTCTGTTGTTACCACAAAGCCATTCGAATCCATGGCTTTCGATGCAGAAATGCCCAATTTGATGCCCCTGTCGGTGTTCGGCGGCGATGAGTCTGCGAAGCCTAGCGCAAAGCCGGCGATGAAGGCTGAGGAGAGCTCCGTCATATGGCCTTTCCCGCCACAGTGCACCTCCACGTTACGCATATCAAAGTATAATTTAGGGTCTGTCGCGTCGCGCCCTCGATGGTGAATAATACCTTGGTTTCCGAAACGCACGATGAGATTTGGGCAGGTCACGAGCGTGTCCAGTCGCCCGTTGGAGCCCAGATTCCGCACAAAGTCCTCGGTAGTCTGTTCCCAAGACAGAGAGCGACTCAATGATATGCCTTCTGCGCGAAGATCGTCTGCGTCAATGATGACAGCCAAATGGTCCGGATCCGGTACGCCGTCTCTCGTGCGCGGTCCGTCTCGAATAATGTCCCAGAGTGGTCCAGTAGCCAATGGCCTTGTCATATGATGAATGATGTATCGAGGTCGTACACGCTGCAGAAAGTCCAATGCCGGCTCGACGTCTTGCAAGGCCTCTCCTGACCCGGAAATTATCACAGTACTGCCGGTTGCCGCGGTCGCGTGCTCGATTGAAGGCTGATGCCAGACGGGCGACCTCCCGATTTTTCGCTTCCTGGCAACACGAAGGGCAGTGCCTGAAGTTTCAGTGTACTCCAAGTCCACTATCGAGGAGGCATTGTGCTTAAGGCTGTGGGAGTTGGGTCCCATGAGCTGCGGGCCTAGCACCTCGAAGCCCCAATTTGGCTGGGCGGCGGTGAGGAGCTGCGCCACGAGATCAGCTGCGCCCGTCCGAATGACGAGCTGCGAGGCGTCGGCCGTCTCATCCTCTATGCTCAGATGCGCCAGTCCGTTGGTCGAGGCCATGGGATAGACCAGATAGTCGTAGGAGACTGCGCCTGCCACCAGCAGCACGCGCGGGCTGCGAGAGCTCATCGCAGAGGCGCGTGGACGTCTTTATGCTTTGCCAAGACAGGTCGGGTCTGCGCATCGTCTTGTTTGGAATTGTCGTGGCGAGCTGACCAAAGACGCGATGGAAGCCGTGCAGCGCGGTCTCAGCGCGCAGGAAGAGGCTGTGGAGGTGTTGTTCGCTGATGATGTTTCCCCGGGCGCTTCTGCACCAGTGGGCGGCAACGCGTCGCTCTTCTGCGATGCTGGGCTGGGGAGATGAAAGCACAGCCACGAGTGGTGTGGTGTCGGCCGAGCCGCTGACGAGAGGGATTTGACGGCGATCCGCCATTCGATCCGCGCATTCGAAATGATTTTCCCTTCAATATTAACTCGCTTCGGACGGGGCTTTTGTTAGTCGTGCGGGTTGCTGGGTGACACAGAGGCCATTTAAACGTCTGCTCGGACGCCCTCACCGACAAAGCGCCCGCCGTGCCATGATTGTAGTCTGATCTTTGCTGCATGCATGAGACCGTCTAGCCCCGCCAAGAGCTTCTTACAGCACATCATGCATGCAGAAAGTCGTCGATGCTCATAATCGTCAAGCTGAACTCTGACCGGTCTCACTCGGGCTTCATCGAACATGCGCGTAGTCGCAAGGCCTTTTTCATCCCCATTGACGTAGAAACTAGCGCCGTGACACACGCCTCCGTCTCACAGATCGCTCGGAAATGCATAGGGCTGTAGCACAGTGCCGAAGCTGTGAATCCCGAGATCGGTCCTAAAGATGGAGGAAACTGCGCGGCTCGAGAAGTTCGAGATCACGGACTCGCGACTGGAGGTATGCAATGCAGTCGAGATGCGACCGTAAGTTTTAGCCATGATATGTATCTGACGTGTACAGCACAATAACTGGCTATTCCCATCCACGCTCAAGACACGGCCATTGAGAAAGCTCGAAGAAGAGGATTTCCTTACCAATCACAAAGCAGGTCGCCCATATCACCTGTGTGTCTACATCAGACTAACAGGCGAAATAGATCGACAGAAGCTACGACGATAGCACAGTGCGTTTCAAGCTGCTGTATGTCTCGCCGTGGACTCCGGCTGCAAGAATCGGCTAATGCCTTCCAGTGTCGCGAATGCTGTCAGCGCCAATCTGGTCGATACCAGTAAGCTGCCATTTCAGCCCGAAGTGGTGGAGACTGTCAAGCAGCAAGGATGGATCTCAGATGAATACGAACATTTGTGGCGCCGCGACGAAGGAGGCTCGGCCGCCTTGACCAGTCATGGAATCCTCAGTATGGCAAAGTTAGGTGGTTAAGTGTGACTTGTGGCTGATTTCGGCACAGCTTTTATCCTGCAGACCCCTCGAGATGGAAAGTCGTTCTGCTCTCTGTCGCTGGTCAATCGCGAGCGCACTCATTGTGGAGGGCTGTTCGTGGCAGATGAGAATTACGCCTTGAACAAGCTGTTAGCCTCTCAACAGTACTTGAACAAGCATCCCAAAGTCCCCAGAGATTTTGCCATCTTGCCATTCCAAATTATGATGCACCATGTAGAGGAAACGCTGGGTCAGGTCCGCGATTTGTCCCGCCAGTTGACAAATACCGAGCGCCGTCTCTCAGATGGGAGGATCTCCTTGGACGACAATGGCGACTACAAACTTCTGAACAGGTTCAATTTGGAGCATGTCCGCCTTCAGAGGAGATCCAACTTCGAGCTTGAGCTTGGTAACAATCTGGTCAAGTATGTCGATGCATATCAGCGTCTCTGGACACATTTGTGGGAAGGTGGGACGGGATATCTCGAGGACATGCGAGAGAAGATCGAGCAGCAGATGCGATATTCCGAGCAGGTGCAGAAAGACCTCGACATGATGCCTCGCAGAATCGACAACCAGTCGCAAGCGGTACGTGTCGTGGCGACGTTCGTGTCGTATTCATGCCGGGCCATAAGCGTGCTGACGTACTCCTCAGATTTTCAATTATCGCGCACAGCGAGACAATCAGATTAATCTCCAGGTTGCTGAGAGTTCTCGGAAGATCGCAGAAGAGTCCCGGCTGGACAATTTGCTCAACGTGAAGCTTGCGCGTGTCACCGCCCAGATGGCGGAAGAGGTATCGACGAATGTGGCAGCTGCAACTGTGTGGTTCGCAGTCTAGACTTGTGCGGTGCTGATATTCTTGTTTTGCAGACGCGGCAAGATAGTGCAGCGATGAAGACCATCGCCACGATGACCTTGATCTTTCTTCCGGGTGAGTGGGAGGGAAGAACCATGTCGGAGGCATGTGCTGACCACTTTGTGTTCTGTTGCGCAGGAACTGCGGTTGCGGTATGTCCAGATGCGTCATTTATTGCCACCATGTTGCTAACTTGCCAATGCAGAGTTTCTTCGGCATGGAGGGAATGTTCAACTGGATGCCATCGGACAGTTCGTCACTTGCTTCGCCATACCTGTACATATTTTTCGTGGTGACGATCCCACTCACCTTGGCAGTGTACGGACTCTGGCTGTGGTGGTTTCGTCGGATGGAGAAGGAGTACAAGAAGAATACTGCGCCAATTCTAAATTTCGACATGTTCGAGCAGGAAGTTGCGAAACGGATGCGGACGGCGACGAATTCGTGGTCACTCGAGAAGCAGGCAACGGTTGCAGCGTCGCCACAGCAGGCATGACATGACATATAGATTGTAGAAGGCGGTCAGAAAACATATTGGTTGCACTTGCCTCTTTCTCGTTCTCCTGTCTGGGTTGCAGTATCTTCTAAAAGTGAATGCTCGTCGTGTCTCGTTTCACCATCTTGTTGCACGGCACAGCAGAGTTTTCAACGTGGCCCAAATGTATGCCTTCGAGGGGAAATAGGTCCCGGTGTTTGTCGGAGAACCATGTTGACCGCGCGTGTCTCTTGGCCACTCATTCTTGATCGAACAAGCTTCTCCCGCCTGCTTGAAGAAGCCGTTCGGGATGCATCAACCTGGCTCGTACGCTCCGACCGGCATGCCATGGCCGGTGTGTATGAGCAACACGGCATCCCGTCACGTTGAATGGATGCCAATCAGTCAACAGTCGTCGCAACGTCCTCAACACGTCTATGGTCGTGCAATGCTCGTCCGTGGTACTCACAGGGGAGCGCGGCCGCGGAGGCGACGGCGCTGTGGACTATGTACGTAGACGGCCTCGCCGGGCGGCTCGTGAAGGACGATAATGGCGCAACGTCATGGGCACGAGCACCTGGTTCCTGGAGGCATTGCAGCGCTTTGCACAGTACACAGCAGGGCCCGGGGAGAGGCCGCGGTGCGGCTGTGTCTGCCAAACGACTCGCGACGCCTATTTCGGTAGATGCTGGCCTCGGAACGCATCTGCCCGCCGCTACCCAGGGCGTAAGGGCCAGAGCTGGGCCCATGGTTCGGCCTGGTCGAAGGAGCAGCAGCTGAGATACAAATCGCTATTGGGATCGTGACAGAGAGCTCTTCACTGCAGTCTTCTCTGCTTTCCCCATCGACGACTGATGGCCGACGAGGTCTTCGACCCCTTCGAGGCATTGGGCTTGCCACGCGATGCCACGCCCGCCGACATCAAGGCACGCTACCACCATCTAGCCCGAAGGTACCACCCTAACCGACATCATGGTCCTACGCGAGCGCGAGACAACCCGTCAGCCGACGCCTACGCCCTCCAGAAGACATGGTCGCGAGAGGATCGCGACGGCCTCTCCATCGACTACTTCCACAACATCCACCAAGCATGGAAACTCCTCAGCAAGGCCGACAATCGCCGGCGGCGTGCCGAGCTGTTGAACCTTCTGGATCTGCAGGACCAGATGCTGGCCGCCTTCATGGACCTGCTGGACGCCGAGCATCGCAGTGAGCACGGCGACGAGCGCCAGAGACACGACGAGCACCACGAGCTCTCCGATCTGGAAGGCCAGATCTCCAGCGATGCCGACGAGGATCTGCCCAACGTGGGTGTGCAACGAAGACAGACATTTCGCAATACACATGTGGCACATCTTGGTGACGCGGAAGCCCCGACTCCGACGAGCCCTACGAAGAAGCACATTCGAATCCTTTCGAGGATCGCCAAAGGCCGGCAGGATCAAAAGAAGAAAGATGAGGACTACTTTGCACAACGGCGCAGGAAGATGGAGAAGCTACGCCGGAAAGAGCTCAGTGCATTCCTCGAGTACAGGAATGCCATGGTCGTCAAATTCGAAGCAGAAGAGGAGGCGGAGCGGCGGCAAGAGATGTACGAACGGGCAAAATGGAAGCGGGAATACTTTGAGCGCGCACCGCGTGGTACAACGGAGCGCTTTCGATCCTTCCAACACTTCATGGTTGCTGCTGCCGCATTTGGCACTCCAGCTGCGCCTCGGCAGCGGAACCGCTCTGACGGCAGCTACAGCACCATGACACCGACCGCAGGCCCGGGAGAGAATGGTTTCCTCTTTCCCGAAAGCGTTCTTTCCCGCCAGCGGACTACGCATCATCGTGGCTGGAGTAGTGATATCAGTGGCGATCAGTCTGACAGCACGGATCATGAAGATCTCGAAACGAGCAACTGGCGGAAGTTGATTGGATTCTCTGCACTGCGGCGACATTCGAGGCGCTCCAGTGAGAATCTGCGACTTGAAGCCTTCCGATCGCCTCACCGAGCCCCACCGGCGAGTCCGCCTCCCATAATCGAGCCAAAATCGCCGACTGAATCCCAAGGACTCAAGATCATAGTGAGGCAACCCACGGGTCTTAACACCATCAGAGAGGCGCAAGACTCGAGTGGCGATACTCTGTCTGGCTCTTCGCGATCCCCGTCACCTAATCCGAATGGCGGAGATGCCAATCGTTTCATGTGGCTCCCGTCACTGGGACCAGCAGAATACTTCGGCATGCATCGTGACAGTCGCGCGCGATCCACCAGTCCTCTCGGAGACCGTCGCGCATCGGCCAACACCACTCACGAGGAGAAAGATGTTCCAAAAGCCACCAGTGAAGGCCTTCATTTCACAACGAAACCTATCGGCGAACCGCATCATCTTCACATTCCATTCAGCAATGTCTACGAGCTCAATCGTAACGAGAAGGAATGGATGTTGGGAATCGAGCCCGATAATCAAAATAATCCAGATGCCTTGCTGGATCGGCTGCAACAATTGGACCCAAACGTCGCCTCAAAGTTCATGGTCAAGCCAGACATCAAGCAGCTGTTTAGGTTTCGCCTGATTTACAATCACCGGCACCTCGCGACCAAAGAGAAGCAGTCATTCATCGCACTAAGCTACCGACGCAAACTGCATGTGAGCAAGGACGGTGGCCACTTCACCCTCCCTTTGGAACCAGAGATCTTCCAAGCCGTCTTCGAAGAGCGACAATCGGACGATGAGGGCCTTTGGATCGACCAGATATGCATTGACCAAGATAGCCGCGAAGAGACTACAGTGTCCATGTCGGCCATGGATATGGTATACAGGAGCGCCCGGGTGGTGGTTGTTGTCTTGGACGACATTGAAATGGACGCTCATGAAGGAGAGCTGCTCCTCAACCACATGAGTGAATACAATGGCATGACTCATGTTCCATCGGGACAGCGCTTCCGACGCAAGCAGCCTCCTTACCTTGAAAGCCACGAAAACCTGTTCAGAGTCATTCGGAAGATGCTACGTTCGTCCTGGTTCAAAAGAGCGTGGTGTCGACACGAGATGCGTTTGGCCAAGCACCACATTTTCCTCATCCCCTGCAAGCGACCTGGCACCTGGCCCGGTAGGGACGTTCTGCGTTTCAACGGCAAGTGCATCTCTCACCTGCTTGATCTGAGCACCGAGGTTCCTTTCGAGCAAGACGTGGAATCAGTCAAGCCGGCGCTTCATGCGTTCTTCCGCGATCGAAGCAAAATGGCACCAGACGAGAGGAAAATGAAGCTACATCACGGTAACTTCTCGACTGTCGTTGCCGAGGTCTTCGCCATGGAAGCTGGAGGTGACCCTCGCATACCCGCCGAGCAAAGAGAGGCCGATGCTAGGAAGGACAAAATCGCCATCATCTTGAACACGATGGAGTGCGGACTGACCATCTCGGAGCGTTTCCGCGACCCCGCGATCCACCTGTCGCAGAACGAGTGCTATCACGATCTGATGCTGCTCAGTCTCGCGGCGCAAGATCCAGGAGCCTTGTGCTCGGTCGGCGCCCCTCTTCCGATCACGGATCGTTTGCACAGCTGGGTCTACACGCCCACGGTCTCAGACAGTGGGCTGAACAATACCAAGACATTACAGCGTTTGCCAGATAGAGCGAATATCGCGGTCAGCGCTGATGGCATGGAACAGTTTATTCAGCTCGACCTCAAATTCTTGAAAAGTGGACGAAGAGAGCAACATCCTTTGAATCCTGATGATCTCGCATTAGCACGCCGCTTCATCGCAGTATGCAATGAGAAGAAGTTGGGACGGAACAGGAAGAGATATTTGATGCACGATCGCAAAGCCAACCTACTGTTCGGGTCCATGGAAGAAGTCTACACAGAAACTCTGGCCTGCGTGTTGATGTGTGGTCCAGACTGGATGAGCGACGTTTGTCAACGTTACAGCATGAGCAGATGGCGCGTCGATCTCAAGGGCGCCGTCGAGTTACTAATCGCTCTCCGAAACACTTGCGGTCAATGGCCATCGCATGTTTGGAATGAGCGTGCCACCGCGTTCATCATGGACTTTGTCAACTTCTTGATCATTCGAGGTTTGCCTTCAAGACAGATCCTACGACCCGAGAAGTGGCGACCCGTCTGGGTGCCCACTGCACCCGGTGGCAAGGTCGTAACCTTTGTCCCAGACGGCAACAGACACATCCGTCCTGCTGTACCTACAATCTTGGTCAATCCAGACTATGTCCATCTGGCCCGCTTGTGGATCTTGGAACCACGTCCGCGTCCAATAGAGGACAAAGACCTTAACCTCATTCCCAATCACGAGGAGTGGACACTCCTGGGGAAATCTGTGCTATTTAGCGACGATCTTTCAATTGATCAATTGACTTCGTCTGATGGCTTTTTGAAGGAGAGCCAAAGGGTCTTTGGACGAAGACGTCCTGCACAACAATCTCTGAAACCCAATGGCGTTCACCGGGAGAGGAAATTGTGAGCAACCTATTTGAAGTCGATTTATACCCCTGTACGAACAATCAGATTGTCAGCATCTTTTAGCTTGATTTTGTGATAGCGATTTAGCGATGGGCGTTACATGCATGGAGCATGTAGATGGGCGTTGTTTTGAGGGCTTTTTGTGTAGTGAACATATATATAATATGGCACTGTGCCTCTTCCTTGTATTTTGGAGGCTTCATGAGATTCATGACTTGGTCTCCGCAGCACAGCACAGCACCGCTCTGAATATCATTGCATCTACATGTATACTCCACGGTTCGCATATGCCAAGACCTTAGGGTTGAATGCGCAACAACTGGTGGGACAGGCAGCGACGACGTAGTCTTTGGCCCAACGCTTCGATATTACTAAAATGGCGCATCAATGACTGTAGAAAAATTTCCTGTCAAGTATCAGGATGTTCCCGCAAGCTGGTCCTGAGCAAAATGGAAAACATCGAATTATCACTTTTCCTCATATCTCGAAAGTTGAGGGAGATCCTTCAGCACTCAACAAATTGATGAACACATCTTGACTGGGGGCAAGGCAAAGAACAAAGGCAGTGTGCAACCTCTACCGAGACGATGTCAAGAGCGAAACTAGAACGAAACGCAGAACACCCCAGAGTGAAGCTCATAACAGCAACTCAGATCACTTCTGTCGATATCGTCCCATGTCTTCAAGCACTCGGCCAACCCGGCGCACCATGGCTCTCAAGCTCCTTGTTCGTCCACTCCCACAGCCTATCAGCCAATTCCTGATTAACAGCATGCGGATTCCCATCCTTCGGCTTTCCAAAAGTGCCCTGCTCATAATACCGTCCATTCTCAATGCTCGACTTGTCCGCATTACCCAACCACAAACCCGGCTCGGCACCCTTATCGCAATCGACACCGGTGAGCCATACAATGGGCGAAACAGCGTAGACGAGCCATTTCATCGCATCAGCTTTGCCCCAGATTTCGGATTTGACAGTTCCAGGATGAAAAGAAGTCGTGGTGATTTCCGGGTAGAGTTGAGCGAGTTTGCGAGCGAAGAGCATGTTGGCTAATTTGGAATGACCGTATCTCGTCATGGCGTTCAGGCCCGAGGATTCGACTGTCTTGGTGGCATCAAGATCGATCAAACCGGATTTGGGCACGATTCGGTGGCCGCCGATGGAGGAGGTGACAACGACGCGGACGTCGGAATCGGGTTGCTTTTGTGTTTGCAGGAGTTTTGGCATGAGGAGCTGGCATAGCAGCGTGTGGCCAACATGGTTCACTCCGAAGGTGTTCTCATAGCCCTCCTTGGTTAGGCCAGGTGTTGTGCCTGAGATGCCAGCGTTGAGGTACAGTTGATCGAGACGATCACTCTTCTCGTTGAACTGAGCTGCGCAAGCCCTGATACTGTCGAAGGAGTTCAAATCCAGCTCCAATGGCACGATGTTGGCATTCGGGTGGTCTTGCTTGATGGCGTCAATGACAGTTTTCGCTTTGCTGGGCGTTCTGGCACAGAGGTAGATGCAGCCTGGGTTATGAGCAGCCAAAGCCTTGACGATGCTGGCACCAATACCGGCATTTCCTGGAGACTATTAGTTGAGACCATCGCGGTTCTGGAAGCACCGCTCACCTCCAGTCACAAGAACGACTTTCTTTCCCAGATCTGGGATGTCTCGATCGGGCTTGAAATTGTTCTTGCTCGCCATGGCGAATCAGACCTGACGAGTTGGCCGAAGCTGAATTGAGATTTTGATGAGAGTCGAATTCAACTCGGGCTTGCTACTTGCCACTCGGAGTGCTGTGACGGGCGCTAGTACCTTGCTTCGGAGCTGTGTGAGCTGCAGGCACGGAATGTCAGTTGCGAAAGATGACTTTCATTCAGGAATCTATCTCGGGAACGCAGTCGTGATGTATTTCAATGTCTGGATCTCGCACTCTCGGCTGAATCGAGACAAGACGCCATCGCAGTGTCGTCCGGGTGTAGGCTGCCATTTTCGCGCTAGAAAACGTGCCTCGGGTGCGTCATTGGCGTAGCTTGTGGCTACGCGCCATCCATGAGACACTCGATTCTATCTTCCGCTGACAAATGAGTGTCCTTCACCTTAGACTGTTGACGTGAAAGGTGTGCGAGAGAAACGGCCACGGCGACGGCGTGTCGGGCGAAACGTTTGTCCGAGAGGTTGCCTGCTCAGGCACTCAGGACAGAGATACGTTCCGACAGTAGGATTGCTCACGCGCCACATCTGCGAAACCTCCGCCTACCAACGAACATGCAGACCTCAAGAGATGATAGATCATATGAACAGCGAGAATGTGGAAAGACCTTCTCGTATGGACAGAAGATGTCATCTCCGTGGATGGCGTAAGAGCATGTTCGCTACACTGGACAGAAACGCGTCAAGAACATGGAGGCTGTGAAGCTTCGGGTTAACCAGAGTCCGCTACAAGACAGTGAGCTCGAGAACTGGAGTAGTGCCTCACGCCTGCTGCCATAGACATGTGGACTGCGCAGCTTGACGTGCGCACTCTGTGGCCCGCACAAAGCGATAGCAGCAAGCACCTTCGGGATAGCCTCGATTCCAGTAGGCTGGCACGTCGCATGCTAGCACTATGATCGTGGTCATTTCGTGAGCGACACGTGCTGCCATGCTCCCATGGTGAAGCATCGTTGCGAGTGAGGTGGTTCAGCTCGGGCTCGGTCTCCGAAGGTGAGATGTGCAGACCGGCGTCTCAGCTGCGCACGTGTGGTGCATCTACCCACGTGTCGGAGCGGACTAGCACAGTCGCTCACGGAGTAAGAGCAGTATAGGCATCGGTGGGTGTAATGGTCATTCGGCCGATGTCCTGTCGGAGTGAGTAATGCTTCAGAACAAGGAGCAGGCATCAATACGCCGTCCGGAATCGAAGATGGAGTAGAGGTAGGAATCTGTCTGGATACTCTTGTCGTGAAGAATTTGTCATTCCTTTGGTCCAAGTTCAGTAACCTACATACCCAGGGCTTGCACATCATGGCATTGTACGCCTCTGCCGTCTGGCGCGAAATGGATATGGAAGACGAACAGAACGTTCCTCTACTCAGCAAGCAACCCACACGTCGACGACCGCAAAGCATTGACGTTGGCTATGTCTCTGAAGACTTAGGCTCACGATCCTCATTAGCTGGCAGTTCTTCATCATCCTCGACTTCTCGCGAATCCTCGTTTGACCTTCCGCGGAGAGAGAAGAAGGTTCAACTTGCTCTGCCAGGGTTGCTGGACTTCATTCAGAAGTGCAAGGTGAGTTTGCTGCGAACGTTACTTGGCCGTTCGCCCGCGGGACACTCTGGCATGTGCAAGACTGCGCTGACTTTGTGTTTGTGTACCGCAGGAGCGGCAACTACTACCCTCCATGTCAGCCGCGATAGCTAGTTCACCAGGTGATGGTGTGATCAAAACGCCCATGACAACGAACTCGAAGACAACAGTGTTCATCACGATCGACGAGACGGGAGAGAAGATTGCCAAACTCAGCCAAATGGTCGATGCTGCATTCATTGTTGGTGCGAACGAGCTGGAGCTGTGCATGCTGTGAAAAAGTTATTGGGTTCAGGACTTGTCGATCAGTACTGCGTCGATCTGCTCAGGGTCCAGCTAGGGCAACACCTTTTTTGTCCGTCCGAGGTATGGTTGTTTGGCGTTCAGGCGTACACATGCGTGACATGGAGCAGTCCCTGCTTGGGCATGAGAGCATTGCGTGGATTGTGGCATGTTGATCTGCTCGAGTCATGCGTTGCTCAATTCTGCTTTGCTTGGCCAGGCCATTTCTCCGGCCTGCTTTGTTCACCACTCAAGGAATATACATGCTTCAACAAGCACAACTCCCGAGTTCTGCAGTCTCTCAGGCCTTCAAGCTGCCCCGCTTCTCGTACTTCTCTTCGCTTATTAAGATCAGACTAGACGCTGCGCGACTGTTTGCTGTCCATCTGGATTGTCAACGAGGATGGCCGGACCTGAGCAGACCACCACGTGTCGAATAAATCATACATCCACTGGTGCAATTTATTAGGCAGATTTGTGCCCGTATTGTCGCTTGCTACGCATGACTAGCAGGAGACGAAACTGGTAGGTGTAGATCTTCTACATTTTTGATCCGGGTTTGGACGTGTTGGAACGACGAAAGTAGTTCCGGAGACCTGGTATCGCTCGTATGGCGAGCGATTTGGGACCGCGTAAAGGTTAGTATGCACCCCGAAAGGATGTTTGACGAAGATAAGATAGTCTCCTGCTTGTCTGCGTTAGATCCTCGCTTGTACCATTGACCATGGCGTCTGTAGTCAAGCACGGCTAAGCACGTCAAAGCAAGAGTTCCGCGTTTGGCGAGCGTAGCGGGTTGTTGATAAGAAAGAGGGCGGTCGCCATCACACTTGGCGCATACGTCGCAGCAAGCCCACTTCGGCGCCTCAATGGGAGTGGTGGAAGGAGCAAGCCATCCGCAGAAGGTGCAGAGATGACAATTCGCTTGATGAGGGGAGCGATCGACAGCACGCCTGGCGAATGCGAAAGTCAAAAGATCACCGTTGTACAGCATTCGGCGAGCGAGGTGGACGGCTGCTGTGCGACCTTGTGCCTGAGCTCCCTCCACTGACAGAGATCTGCATGGATTTCATGCCTGTGGCAGGATGAAGGTGGTGCCTTGTGTGCCTGGTAGCAGGATGCACTGCAGGATCGACGGAGGGGCCACGGCAGGAGGACAAAGCAGCCGAGGGAGCTGTTGGCATCATCAACGGGATCTCTCCACGGCGGCTGTGGCTGTCGATCATTGCTGCCGTCGACAAGCATGAACAAGGTGGCATCCAAGCTGCCAGTGGGACGACGGTGGCGCAATCGTGTCCTGATGCATGCCGAAAGTGAGGATGGCCTGGGATGGACTCGGGCTGGAATCAGAGTTGGCCGCGCGCACATAAGAAGCGAGGGAGCGGAGATGCATAGCGCAGGAAGGGCAGCTGTGGTATGGGAGGCCTGATTGCTTGAGTGTGGACACGTAAGCAGATGGCCAGCGTTTCAGTTGAACAAAGAGTGTGTGAAGGATCAGCTGAGCTGAATGAATATTTGACGCGAGAAGAGGCGGACGGCTATCGAACGAACCCCACCATTTGAGCGGCAGGTGGGGCAAAAAACGGCGGGCCATTAGCGACGCTCCCCTGCCTGCTCTTGCCGCCCATGACTTCACGTCGCTCGACATCAGCAGCGGTCGGCGCCTCGTATCGCATCTCGAAGGCCACGAATGGACTAGCCGGCGACTTGTATTCCTGCACCAATAGCAGCCTGCCCCCCGAGCCCTGGCGCAGACTATGGATGAAGGCACGCAGCGTGCCTCTGTCCAGCTCGCTCGAATTGGAGAGCTGAAGGAGTGACAAGTCCCGGAGGCGTGCGCAGCCTTCGACGCCGGCATTGGGCATATCCGCCTGCGAGGGCAATGCTCTGGCCACTAGCAACAGCCTGCAGGCCGCGTTGCTTCGAAGGACGTTGATGTGCGCTCGCAGTTCGGCGTGAACGCGTTGCTGCCACGTCTTCCAATCGAGCACCGGCGAGAGCGAGGGCAGACGCAGGATGTAGACAGAGGCACTGCCCATCGTCTGCACCGCCCCCATTGCGCGTGGCTGGATGCTCAGCCGCTGCTTAACGTGCTGGGGACTGTCCCGGACCGTGGAACAGGCACCGAGCGACGGCTTGCGCCCGTGCTGTCCGAGCATCAGCAATGCGGGATCTTCCTCCGATGGCTGAACGATGATGTTCAGCTGCGGCGACTCCATGGCCAAGCTGGAGGCAACCATGGAAGTGGGTGCCCCGGCGTCCACGATTGTGGCATTTCCGAGCGAGGACCAGTCGAGCTGCCCCAGCACTTCTCGCACTCCAGCATCGTCATCGCCCATGCAGTAGCGGAAGTATGTCTGCGCACGTCGTGAGAGACGTCTCTCCTGCTCGCAAGATTTGGCAAATGAGTGTGGCGTACTCATCGCCAAGTTGAACGCCGTGTGCTGAGCATCTTGCACGTCTGCGAACTGCTTCGAAGCAGTGACCATCTTCAGTGACGCCGGCACAGCAGTATCCGATAAGAACAGCGCGGCATCCAAAAGCGATGGCTTGATGACGAAGGACGCCGAAAGTGCAGTATGCGCAACCTGACATGACACGGGCTCATGCAGAAAGCCGACTGTCATCATCGTTCGAGCCACGCGGCATAAATGTGCTTCAGGGACGCCGGTAATGGCAGCGATGTCGCCAAACGGTACAGATGTCTCGCGGGGAATCGTTGCGAGGACTTGACTTTCGCACAACCACTGGAGACATGCCAGAAGCTGAGTCTGTCAAGAACATTAGCACACGACCTGTTTCGTTCAGAGCTCGCCCTCTTTGGCAGAGCACATACGTTCATGGCAAGCCTTTCGAGGAAGTCGGCTGGAGTACTCAACAATGTGCAAATGCCCCTTGCTTGCGAGAGCACATCACGTCGAGCGTTGAGTAGCTCCACATTGTTAACGTCGTTACCAAGCTGTTCCCCTGCATTCTTCGATGCCCATGACAGCTTCTGCTTTTCCGCCTGCAGCGCCAGCTTGCGAGCAGCAGTCGAGAGGTTCTTTGCCAATTGTTCGAGTTGTACGTGTATGGGTGTGGAGCCCACTGTTGCTGATTCCGCCTCCATCACGACGACTACCCACCGCCCTCACGAGCGCTGTGACGGTCGATACAATGGGCCGCTACAGATGGCGATGATGCGGCACCATCTTCGAGCGCTCGTTTCGACATGGTCCTCAAAGGCACGGGGCTGGGGTGAAGTCGGTCGGCGAGCGAAAGAGCAGATCTATCTTCGTGGCATGGTGTTAGCATGCACGCGACAACCAATGGATCCACTGCCATGTGCGCTTTCGCAACCATATGGGGGGCCTCGCGTGCAGAGTGTTTATGATCGGCAATGGAGGAACCTGCCGTAAGCAGGGACTCGCTTCCTAGCGGATTCACGACAACTTGCTCCAACACGTGCACGAAAGTCGCCGAGACTAATCCCATTGCGATGACATACGCGATAAACCTGCTGGTACAAAGGATCCGCGGCCGCTGAAACTTTCCTAGTCGCTCTTGGTCTTCTTGACTGCAAGCTTCAGCTTCCACAGCTGTTTAGTGGAGCTTGGCCTACTCTAATGCGCCAGCTTCATTGGCCACTTCCAACGCAAATGCCACATACGAAGCGATCCTACCAACAATGGGACTCGCATAGACTTTCATGTTGCTATGAGCTACAGAACGCCTCGTGAGATTCGCATGCATGTTACACGAAACCGTACTAACTGCTCGCGCGGTGCATATTTATCCCTTGAGGCGCCCTCTTGCCTCCATCGTCGATCTACTCACACTTCTTCGATCTCAGCTATTGCTGTACAGCAGCCACCCTTTGGGATCAACGATCTCTACGTCGTAGTATATAAGACCACCATAGATCATGACTTCATACCACCCCAGCCTGGCTGCAAGCCACGTTGAGCCCAGCAAACCACAAACGGCAACCACTGCCAAAACCGGCAACAAAGAGAGGAAGCTGCGACAGAGCTGTCGAGAATGTGCTTCGCACAAGCTCAAATGTAGCGGGGGAAAACCTAGTTGTGTACGCTGCGCCGAACGAGGGCTTGAATGCTTTTACGACTTGTCTCGACGATCCGGCCGGGTTTCCTGGCAGGACCGACTCCGAGCACAAGAAATGGCAGCCATGCCAACAGGCTCACCTTTCATGCCTCCAGTGGCTGAGCACGAGGCTCAAACTGCAGGTCTTCCTTCACCACCACTGTCATCGCCTGCGACAGCAAGGAGATCTCCATCGTGGCAGGCTTCGGCTCTGGGAAGCGACGCTGGTAGCTCTCGCTCTTCTTCCGTATCCCTGGGATTCTCAGATGCATCGATGATCTCTGCACCACTGGAAGACTGCATCGATTACACCTTTGAACTTGGTGATCTCCAAACTCATTTCGAGGGAACGCAAGACCTGGCGGGATCAATGAGCAATACTGGGTTCGATCACATGGCACCCCTATCCCCAAACAGCATACCAGGAATGACTGCATCAATCCCCTCTTCTCCTTCACTTTCGATGGCGTCTGAATTTTACAATCAACCACTTCCATATGACACGAATTCCGTCTCTGGCCTCGAAGCCCTGATGGATATCGACTCGATGCAAGTAATGGACGCACACCACGACCAGGATGGCACCTATGACTGCCTGAAGGTCGCAAATCACTGCCTGCAACGCCTTTCGTGGAATGCATCACAGCGATGTGTCCGTGCCAACCCATGTGGTCCACAACCTGTGCCGGTACCTTGCACGCAAGTGGTCGCCGAGAATAAGCAATGCCTCGCAATACTAGACAGAGTCTTGGACTGCGCACCGGCAACACATCAAGACATATTCGTCATCATCACGCTGGCTCTGATGAAGATCGTAGAGGCTTATCAGGGCGCCGTGCATGACAACATGGCTGGACCTACTGAAATCGATGGGTTTCTCCCAGCTCACGACCCAAGCTATTACTGTGTCACTATCACGGAGCCACCACCACCATTGCAATCGATCATGGGCGAGCTACACCGCGTTCAAAGCATGGTACGAAGGCTGTCGGAGCGGTTGGATACATTGAATGCACTCTACAACGCAGCTGCACACGATCATTCGCTATTTGGACCAAGTGGTAGACCTCCAATGTCGCCAGCTACATTTGACGCACTCCACCGAGATCTCAGACGGTATCTCGACGCTGCATCTTTCAGAACAATACAGCTGCTCAACGCACTGTAGCCGAAGTCCGCGCGGGAGAATGTTGGTGCATGTCTTATTTCAGGAAGCGATAGGAGTTTGGTATCAGTTAACGAAGAAATGACTGCAACGTCTATATGCAAATCAACACATAATTCAAACTACACAAACTCCAATTCTCTTGCTTCACATATCTCCTTGCTCGGCGCAGACACGATGCGACCGGGCACGTTGCTACTGTGCAGAACCAACCTTGCTGCGATCGTCGCTGCGAACGCAAACACGGTGATCGCTGCGCACGTGGGCAACGTGGTCGATGAAACTAGCGCAACGTGGCTGCACATGGTCAACAACGTGAACAGCAATCACGCTGCAAACTAGGTCGGCGAGCGACAAAGAATATGCAGTTGCTTCGCAGCGTTGCAACGACGAGATAGTGCCTATGTGCAAAAGCCTACTATAGCCAAAGCTGGGAATGATGTTCGGAAACAAACGCATTTCGCAGACCGAGACAGCGAAGACAGAATTTCAACAGCGCGCGGGAGATGTGCAGTCAAGTGAAGCTTTTTCTCAGGACCCCCAATCAAATCCTTGTTGGTCCATGCTGTGCTACACAAATGCTTGCTTACTTGCAGGTACATGTACTCTAAACACCTCAAGAACCCACTACCACGTGCCTACCCTGTCCTGCTCCGACAATCTGTTTAACTTTGGGTTTCACTACTCCGTGATAGACTCCATGTGGAGGTACTTGCCAATGTTGGAACCTTCCAGGGATTCCCATCGGCTCTTGCTGTTTGGGTCGTAGTATGGCACTTCTGCGAGTCCGACGGCACGGTTTCCGAGCCTGTCGCCGAGACCGAAGTAGTCGTAGGTGGCGTTGTGGAAGGTGCTTCGGCTGGAGGAGGGAGGGTGGGTTAGTTTGGAGATTTCGGGAAAAGAAGCAAGAGAGGGTTTGGCTGCTTACTTGTCCCAGATTGCGATGTCATTGGGGTTCTTCCATCGAAGACGGACCTGCAGGTCGTGGTTGTCGACGATCAACTTCTTCAACCAGTCGCAAAGGAGATTGCTCTCGCCCTTGGTCAGGCCATTGATTTGCTGGCAGTCCAAGGCATAGAGCGATTTCCAGCCTGCGATGCGTGAGAAATGGTTGGTGCGAGCTCGTCAGTGCTGCCAAGCTACGCTCTACTCACCTGTGATGGGATTGGTGCGTACTACGGGATGCGTAGCACGGAGTTCAGTGCCGACGTTCAAAGGAGACCCTCTGCATATGGACAAGTCAGCGCGGCGTTCCTTCACCATCAGCATGGGAGCGCCTAAATCGTACCTAGGTTTGCTATACAAATCGAAATTTCCTCTTTTGGCGGCTCTATTGTAACCGGGAACGGCATAGGTGCAAGTCTTGCCCTCGAAAAACTGTTGCATGGCCGGCGAGAGACGGTCGTAGAGTTCGTAGCCGGAGGCCCAAAGTGTGTCTGTGAGTTGAGGTCAAATCACCATCCACGGAGCAGAATTGTCAATGACGCTATCGAGTAACTTACCGCCGCCAGACTTTGGCAACTCAGTGAGTCGCAAGCTAGTGTAGCTCGCAGGGACCTTCTCAAACGCAATATCCGTGTGCCACTGGAAGCTGCTCTGCTTCTTTGCGCAGACGTCCTGGCGATCAGACTGACTGAACAGATCTTTCGCCGTACGAGAGCTGATAGTGCTGATCTCCTTGTCTGCCTGACCACTGTGGTTGCCATCGGCCGAGAAGACGGGGTGGACGTGGAGGCCGGAGGACTCTGGCTTGCCAGACAGCTCACCCAAACGAGTGATGAGCTGCTTCTGGAGCTCGTTGGTGAGGTTGTCCTGCTTACGGAAGAAGACCACGCCACGCTGGGAGACTTTCCATCGATTAGTTGAGTAAGCAGAAATTTGGAGACAGCGGACTTACTGGTGAGGGCAAGCTCGGTCAAGAGCTCGTCAGCGTTGGGAGCGTTGAGCATGTCAACCAAGTTCGCCTCTGGGAACTCAGTACCAATCACTGGTGTGACATCGAACTGCTCAAGACTGTCCAAAGAGCCATTGTTGATGAGAGGCAGCTTCACAGTTGCAGGTGGAGCCACAGTCTTGGTGGGAAAGCGGATTTCCGCCGGAATCTCGACTGGCTCGATCGCAATGGGTGCCATGTTGGATATTTGAGTGGCGATGTAGTTGAAAGAGTGTTTGGATAAACGACTCGTGCTGGCTCAATTGCAGAGTCAGTTGCTGTTGTCTTTATAAAAGTCTGGAGCTTCCAGTAGAACATCGTTTCTCGGCCTCTGTCAGAGCCATTTCGGAGTGACATGCCCGATCGAACACTGAGTTGTGCTCGCTCGTGATTCTCCGTACTTCATACACATTCGCGGACTCCAGTCCCGTGATCACAGTTGTAGCCACCGATTCGGAGTGCGAGGCCGGAATCGCAAGAATCCAGCAGCAAATGAGCGACAAATTTGTGATTGTACAGAATACGACAGATCAAGCGAGCGACACTCACCAACGCTCATCGAAGTTGCTGTCAGAGTCAATCATGGGCGCTAGCAATACGACCCGTCCATCAAGAGCAGTCGCTCAAAATGCAACCAAGAGACCAACGACACTCGATCGTGTGGGAGCACTAATCAGTCGCTCTGCCGGACTCGGAGCGACATTACACAGCGTCAATTATGGGGCATGGCTGCTTTCAGACACTCTCAGCGCATCTGCGCCCATTGCCAGACAAGTGTGCCAGCGACTCGGCTTCGCCGTCTCGACTGAACCTTTTTCCGCTGGAGTACTTCGATGCGCAGCTCTCGCGGACCTGCTTTGGGACACCAGAGCTGTACTACGTCTCGTAGGACTGGTACCTCTGTCGCTCAAGTTTCGAACACTCTCCTCAGGCCCAAAGCATGGAGAAGACCAGATTCTACACACCACCGCGCTGCTGCATACGGCATGCTACAGCCTGTTCCACGCAACAGAGCACATAGCACTCCTAGCTCAGTATCATGTGCTCCCAAACTCGATCCTGCCAACTGAGGGCGTCAGCCAAGTCTATCTATGGGCTTATCGATGGAGAAGTGCAGCTCTCCTGTGTACTTTGTTCGAGATCGCTCGCAAAGGCTGGCTTATTCGCGAACGCCGAGCAAGAAAATCTGAGGACGAGACGGAACACAAGCTTGATGACGATGCCGAAGATAGGCAATGGTTCTACGAGCTTTTCGTAGCCGCGACATTCCTCCCGATCGCAATCCCGTATTTGACTTCCAGCACTATGCCGGACTTCAGTAATGCTTTGCAAGGTGCCTGCGGGTTGATGGCGGGATTACCCAAGCTCTACACTCTTTGGAAGAGCACGGCTCCGGCTTGATGACACATATTGGACTTCTCACCGCAGTGCAACTGGGGCATACAACGTGAAATGCACGTGCAAGCACTCCTATGTAGAGTTGCGTATTAAACTCATTGTCGCAAAGGCACATCTTCCCATGCATGGTCGAACCCAGCAGATCTGATCCAGTATGGTTCGCCTATCGAGACAGAATCGACGACCATGTGGCCGATCTGCAGCCAATCGTCGTGCTTGATGCGGAAGTCGTCGCAGTCCTCATAAGGCGCACAGATAGACTGGCCTCGGATCAATGCTCGAATGAGCTTGACGACGTGACAGTCGTCATGAAAGTCAATAGCTCGTTGTATGATACCTTCCCATCCCGACGGCTTGCTAGGCTTATGATTGCGGATCTCATGCAGTTGTGGATCAGGAGCACCTCTTGAAGAATAAATTGCCAAATCCATGGTGACCTTCCATTGCAGGAATCGGGCTTTCTGTGCATCTGTCATCCATTCCTGTTTTCGGAAGACTTCGAGGAACAGGGAAAGATTGACACAATGCATCTAGCTCACAGATTAGCTATCAAGTCAAAGAGATCTGCAGAGATCGCTTACGTAGAAAAAGTCGAATTTGACGTGCCGTTCCGCTCGCTGCGCACCTGCAGTGTAATACACCACCGCGTTGAACATCTCTGCAGTCTTGCGCTCAATGTCTGCCGAATCAGGTAAGACTTGGAATTTGGCAGCAATGCTGGCCATGTGGTCATTGGCTCTCCCGATGGTCCCCATGAGAAGCGGATTCATGTCAGATGGCCTTGCGGCGTCTTTGAGCTTTTCCTCGGAGCGGATCTCGTCTATCAGCGCGGCGATAGAGCTGCACGACGAAGCACTTCCACTCTTCACCAATGTATCAGTCGACAGCAGAATCCGAGCAATTGCACCACAGTGGCGATTGTCGTGGATTGCAGCCTGCGCAAGTGCTTCCGCAATCACGCAGGGAGCCTCGAACTCCACGCCAAAGCCAAGATGGATTATGGGGTGGACGACACCTGCGAAGTGTCGTGCCAGAAAATGATCACTTTCGTCAGTTCCAGCGAAAAGATGCGTCTGAAGCACAGAAGGCCAACCTCGCTTCTCGATCTCCTGGCTGAAGAAGTGCAAGTAACTTCGGTAGTATGAGTCGTCACCGTAGAAACTTTGCAGACCTTGCCAGCTACTCATCTGAGATACAGCGTCGTGATCCACTGATCCTGACGCCCGTTGATAGGCTGCGCTCGCCTCATAGCCTTTTTGGATCTCTTCCGCTGACGCGCCCAGAGCCATAAGAGTGAGCACCTGATGAGGAATATGGTTGTGCATCGCTAGCCCGATCTTGGTAAAGTTGTCGAAGAATATATGATACTTCTCGTGATTCAGCTGCAACAGTTCGCTTGTCTTTTTCGCTGAAAGCATGCTTGGAGGCTGAGTCATTTGTGGCGAGCTCAGCGCGACGGCGGTCGTGGTCATGGTAGTCATGGTGCCCTGATGCGTGCCTATCACACACAGCAGGTTGGAGTCTTTACCAGGTTTTGTCGAGCACAAGCTGAATAGAGGCGCGAAATCTTGTTGTGGATCGTGTCTTTTTGGCATTCAGCCATCTTGGCCGGTCAGCGAGCCTAAATCGCAATGTGACGTGCTGAACACGCTAAAATTCATGTGAATGGCTGAGGCATTTCTGGTGTTCCATGTCAGACACGCTGATAGCCATCGTGGTATCATCTGCTCGTGTCCTTTCCAGGTGTAGGAATGGCATTGCGAAGTCTGGGCATGCGAGCTGAATGGACCTTGTCAGGATGGAAGAGGCCACTTTTGTATCGTGGCATAGACTCTTTCCGACAGTAACGTGAAGGTAGACATGGCTACAAGCTTTCTCTCGATTATCCTGTCTATGTAGTGTAGAGCAAAACTGTAGGCACGAAACGAAACGACCTCGGATGTTGTTCTATGCCAAGAGAATGGATGCCTCAGGCTGGAACTGGGGAGTCGGACTCCACCTTCCATTTCACTTCATCTCTTCTCCCCTCCGCCATCGTCCACACTCGCGAGAATTGCCTCGTAAATTACATGAAAAGGAGACAATCTATCGACAGGATGTCGTTGCATCACTCAGCAGACTTCGTGAATCAGCAGAGTCACGTGTATCGTCCTCTGCTCCCCGACATTCGCTCTGCTGGCCGAGCAGGAGCCACGATGTCCGAACTCAGCTGATTCCTCGCCTTCGGGTGTTGGAGTCGCTCAGAATGCTGCTCGCCACGAGTCGTTCTCCGATCCGAGCAAGATCGTGTCGTCCACGCAATGCTCCCATCTCACAGCTGCGGCCAGCGAGGTATTGCAGGCGACAGTGAGATAAATATGGCGATGCTGCCTCTGAAACCCAGATATCAGCTCACCACACCAGTCTTCAGCAGCTTCAATAAGTGTGGAGCTCAGGCTGCATCGTATCCTCTTCAACAGTGCACTCCCGAAACATCACATAGCCTCAACGCAACAAGATGCCTGCCATGAAGCTGTCCGAGCCCACTGTGGCGCAGGCGCTTGCTGAGATCGACCAGTCGACGTTCGAGGGAGACGACCTTGGTCGCAGGGCAGCCTTGCTCGAGGCCCAGAACCTGGTGAACAGGCTCGAGAAGCCTCACGAGTTCATCAACAAGATCACCTTGACCCAGCCCATGCAACTCATCGTTCTGAAGATCGCCTCGGAATCTGGTCTTTTCTTGCAACTCTCCTCGAAGCCAAAGACTGTGTCCGAGATCGCAGCTGGCATTGGTGGTGATGAGGAGCTTGTTGAGCGTCTCACTCGTCTTCTTGGTGCTACTGGTGTCATCAAAGAGGTCGCCATCGACACCTTTGTTGACACTGAGCTCTCCGCCCAATTGAAGGACAAAAACGGCATGATCACTGGTGTCCAATGGGTCTGGGATGTCTCTCTCCAGCAGATGCAGAACCTGCCAACCTACTTCAAGGAAACCAAGTACAAGAACCCAATCGATGCCAAGCACCCACCGTGGTGCCGTGTCGTTAACTCTTCGCTGGGCATGTTCGAGTGGCTCAATGAGCGCCCAGAAGTCCACACCACCTTCAACAACTTCTTGGCTTCTCTACTTTCTGACTTCCCTAAGTGGACTGAGATCTACCCAACTGAACGTCTGCTCGAAGGCTACAACCCAGAGACTGCCCTCTGCGTTGACGTTGGTGGCGGCCACGGAATCGACATGCTCAATCTTGCTGAGGTCCTCCCTGAGGAGTACAAGAACGCCCGACTCGTCCTTGAGGATCAACCAAACGTTGTGGCTGAGGCGGCCAAGCGCGGCCACTTGCCTGCCAATGTCGAGACTGTCCCATATTCTTTCTTCAATGAGAACCCAGTGAAGGGTGCCCGCACATACCTCATCCACTCCTGCCTCCACAACTGGCCAGACAAGGAGTCTGCACAGATCCTGTCTCGCCTCCGAGAAGCCATGACTCCAGGCTACAGCAAGCTTCTCATCTACGAGCCAGTCATTCCTGCATCGGTCGATGAGGTCATCCCAATCGCCGCTGCTCTCGATCTGCACATGATGTGTCACTGCGCTGCTGGTGAGCGTACCCAGAAGCAATGGGAGAAGCTTCTCGGTCAGGCAGGTCTGCGGTTCAAGGACTACACTGGCATCACCGGCTTCCCATGGGGCGTCATCGAGGCGGAGGCCATCTGAATTGCATGATTGTTGGAGCTCATTTTCGGAAGGCGCAAGTGAATGGACATTTGGCAGGCGAAAAGGCATAGAGTGGTTGACTAGCATCATACCTTGTAGGCAGGCGTTTCATGAAATTCGTATGCTGAAAAACGTATGTGAAATTGCAATGCACAATGTTTAAAGTTCTCGCGCGATATACGGCAAAGCTCCAAGATCAATCAAGCAGTGCTATGAATGACTTTAGCATAAATGCGGTACCATCTGACGGGAAGCATTCCTACAGCCACGTCATTTACATACAAATTACAATGAGCATTCCACAGAGTAAGCGGCGAAAGCATTGCTGCAGGCTGAAGCTAATGCATTGCTCACTCTTCACGCTCACCGTGAATGAAGGAGGAGAGGTCTAAGGGGAAGTCCACAAAGGACACGATCTTTTGATATGACTTGTGCGAAACCTAAGGAAATGGATCTTTGGTAGTGGCCACTCATGCTCTAAAGCCAGCATCACGTCTGCGCTGAATGATTGGCCTCAACTGATCTCCTCCCCAGCCATGCTCAAAATCGTCCTTCAGATCGAAGATCCCCTCCGGTTGGATTGCCAGCGCATGCCCTTTCAGATTGTTAGCTATGAGACAACATAGACATTATTATTAACGCTTACCATGCACTTCGGTGTCAACAGCACAAACAGTAGCTGCTTCGACACACGACTCAACGCTCGCGAACGATAGCGCTTTGCCAATATCGATGCCTCGAGCTGCCATGCCGTTCTTGATAGGAGCAACAAGCGGAGTGTCTACAAACCAAGGTGCCAATAGATTGCACCTGACACCAATGTCAAGAGTCCTGGCGCGAGTGGCACGGAAGAGACCTCTGACTCCGAACTTGCTTGCGGGATATGTTGCGGTCTTAGGAGAGTCGAAGTAGCCTGCGATGGAGGAAACCATAACGAGTGATTTCTCTGCCGCTAGACCTGCGTTGCTTCCGTCCTGGATCGATGGAATGGAATTCATACGCATATAGTAGAGAGCAAGCCAGGTGCTGTAGTACACTCCTTTGAGGTTGATATCAACATTCCGGACATCTGGTGGAACAAGCTTCGAATCCAAGCTGGGCTCACCAGCTCGCAAGACCTGATCGACAACGTTCTCCGCAGCAAAAGCTGTCCCTGCGAATGTCGCAACAATGTCGAGCTCATCTTTTGCGCCAAATGTGATAGCGCTTCGGAAGGCTTCGACTTGGCTGTCCCAGCTTGTTACGTCGCATCGCACGTAATTGACGCTGCCTCGGGTCTCCTCAGAGATGTCTTGAGCGAGGGTGCTGCCCTTCTCTTCAGTACGCAGATCTGCGATGGTGACTAGGGCACCAGCCGCAGCCCAGCACTTCACCGTAGCGAGTCCGATTCCAGAAGCTCCTCCTGTGATAAGACATACCTTGCCTTTGAGTCGAGACACGCCGTTGTTGCCCTTGAATGTCTCCATTGTCGATTGATTAGAATGAATAACAGAAGCTTTCCATTCAACTTTTCGCTCGTTAACTGAGACAGGAACTTGGCGGTTTGTTCCTGGACTAGGAAAGTGCTTCGGAGCGTGGGATTGCATGTGACTGGAAGTGGTAAGGTTCGGAGCACTCCACCGAAACGCTTCCCCCGTTCTGTCCGAATCCTCATGGGAAGATCCCGAAGCTCACGGAATTCGGAAAAGTGCCGGAGTGTATAGCGAGACACATGAGAAGCCACATTACTGCGCAATCAAGGTATCACAGCCATTCCCAGCATGTTCGCCTATCCCACCTACCCAACGGACAAGATTGTTGCACGAGATCAAGTCAGCTACCCACGGTTTCGCATCAGCATTCGGCAACTTCCAGAAATTCTGAGCGACGAGGAGACCATGCCTGAAGATGGCAACTACGCGACCCCGCCATCCACCCCAAGCACCACATCCTTGAGCACGACCAAGAGTTCCAGGAGCTCAGAGTTTATGAGGAAAGCTGCCAGCAAGGCCAAATACAAGTTCGCTCAAATCGGCCTATCAATGCTTCCGCAGCCAATACAGAATACAGATTATATGAATGCGTCTGGTGGATGGTGGTTCTGATTGTTGGAACGAGGCAGTTGCAGCGTGCTTGGATAAGCAGAGTTAAGGCGACCGCCGCCAGGGGGGATTGTATGACATCAAGTCTATGAAATGCCTTTTTCCCATTGCCATCACAGTTAGACAGCACTTTTGCAATCGAATTGTTTCGCTTGAGACTATTTCGAAAAGGTAGCATGTCTTGGCAAATTCGAAGTGAAGTGTCGGAAGAGCGAATCCAAAAGCTTGGCATTTCGCTGACCGACCACGAAGTAGGTCCGAAAGTCAGCCAAGACCGCGAGTGTCAATGTGCAAGCCGAATGTGATCGATCTAGAGTGGCAGATGAAGCAGAGTTGGAGCTCTTTGTCAGTTACTGCAGCAGATCGCATCGAGTGCTCACAGAAGTCTTGACAGTAGTCGTTCATTTCCAAGTTCGAGATGGCTGGACTTTCGATGTTGAGCAGTTGTCTTAGCGCAGCAGTGAAATCAGCACTAGTTCTGCTGGTGTTAGTAAGTCGCCTCACAGAAAAACCAGGTGTTACAGTTCTGACCATGTATCAAAGAGTGTGATTAGCATTTCTGGAATATGCTTCTACCGATTGTATTTGCATCCATTGCGGAAATATCCTGGCCCAAGGCTTTGGGCCGTGTCAAGACTACCATGGATTATCAGCACAGTCAAAGGTACCATAACTCATGATGTAGCGAGACTGCACGATATATATGGCCCTGTCGTCCGACTCGCTCCGGACGAACTATCGTACATCACACCAGATGCTTCGAAAACGGTCTATCAGTCGAATCCAGAATTTCCGAAGGATCCAATGCATCTTCCACCGTTCCATAATGGTACGCCAGGAATTCTTGCAGCGGATAAGCACAACCATACCAGGTTTCGAAGAATGTTAGGTCCAGCTTTCTCTGACAAGGGCATGAGAGCCCAGCAGCCATTGATCCAGAAGCACATCGACTTGTTGATGGTGCGCCTCCGAGAGCGTAGTAGTATTGGATCAGTTGATATTTCCGAGTGGTACAACTGGGTGACATTTGACATCATCGGAGACCTCTCCTTTGGCGAGTCCTTCGACTGCTGTCTCAACGCTCGAACCCATGAATGGATCGCGTCAATTCAAGGCAATGTGAAGGCAATACCGATCATCAATGCCATCAGACGCTGTAAACTCGATTGGATCATTCCTCTGATCGCTCCAAAGAAACTCCTAGCCATGCGCAAAAGAAATGCAGACTTCACTGAGAGTAAAGTGGATCAGCGTTTACGACACAAAGAAGCTCGCGGGGATATCTGGGATGCAGTCCTTTGTGAAGAAGGTGACCGCAGCAAGAAACCCAGTGGCATGTCTCGGCAAGAGATCATCAGCAATGCCAGTGCGATCGTGCTAGCTGGAAGTGAGACCTCAGCAACACTCCTTGCAGGTTGTACCTGGCTTTTGTTGCAGAACCCACACGTTCTCAAGGCCCTCGAAGTACATATCAGGAGCTCGTTCACCTCTGTCGAAGAGATCGACCTGATCAGTGTGGGCAAGTTAGACTATATGTCTGCTGTCATTGACGAGGCCCTTCGATTGTACCCACCAGTGCCCATGCAGAGCAATAGGATTGTGCCCGAAAGTGGTATGCTCGTGGCTGGGGAGTGGGTACCAGGCGGCGTAAGTCCCTAGTCGTTCGTTTCTAAGTCGCTCGCTTACAGAAGATCATAGACTTCTGTAGCCGTTCAGCAGTATGCTGCCTGTCGATCAAGCTCAAACTTCCGCAGACCAGATGAGTTTCTGCCTCAGCGTTGGCTTGCAGATCCAGAATTTGCTGGGGACAGATCATCTGCATCGCAGCCCTTCAGTCTCGGAGTAAGAAATTGTATTGGGCGACAGCTTGCCCATGCAGAGATGCGTCTGATTCTAGCTCGCATGATCTGGGAATTTGACATCCAGCTTGACGCAGCCAGAATGGGAAACACTGACTGGCTCGGACAGCAGCACGTGTGGATTTTGTGGGACAAAAGTCCGTTGTGGGTGCGACTTCAGCCGCGAGCTGAGTAGAGAAGTGGTTCAATCAATATACCTGCGTTCTCATTCGCCGTAGGAATTGACAGCTGCCAGTGGTTGCGGATGCGTCCAAATTCATATGAGAGCATCGCGAAAATTATGAACATTTGGCGAGTGTGAGGGATACATGCGAAGCGAACTGCATTGCTAGTGTTGACTGATGACCATGCTCCGCTATAGACTATGCAGCTGACGCCCAGATGACCGATTCCAAACAGCAACGTAAACTTCCAGGTCCCCGTTATTTATCGCAAAAGAGAACGAAAAATGCCCAGGCAGGCCACAGCTCATAGGTCTTTGGTAGCTTCTATTCGAAGTGATCAGTCTGCTTGCTGCTTCTCCTGGATAGACCTGCGATGGAAGCAATATACGCACCAAATGGAACCTCTGGTAGATCTGGTTCTGCAGCATCCCACACAAGGGCCTTGGGCCCATTGGGGTCGTGGACCTTAGCCAGGTCTGGCATTGACATTGCAAGTGGAATGCACAAGCTGAGGAGCAAAAGTACTTTGGTCCACATGATCGGTCTTGTCTAGAGAGGATGTATGCTCGGGCACTCGATGAGCTCTTCTCCAGCAGGTTCGTCAAGGATGTAGCGAGAGGTTCAGTCTCTCAAAGTAATGCAATGGAAGAGAAATGCAGCGGAAAAGTGTACTCATTCACGCACGTGCCGATGTCTTGGCGTTCGGAGTGCGAGTTCGCATCACGCTCCGATGTGTAGCAAGGCCTCGGGGCCGTGGTATCGGCAACACTGAGAGACAGCCGCTCGCGTACGGAATAGACTGTCAATCCCGTTGACATGGAGTCCATAAACACTTTGTCGTGGAATGAGATCCACTTGGCTTGCCTATCCATAAATCATTGAACCAGATGCCGTTTTTGGCGACGATCGTGCCACTCTTGCAATATTGCTTGAACAAGCCTGCATACGTGCCTGTCTTGAGAGAGGACCCTGATACCGACAACGCCTCTCAAGATGGAGTCTCGATCAAATCTGAAGATAGTAGGTTCTGTCGAGACTGCAAAGCTGAGTGGTCGACACTGACAATGAACTTTTTCAGGCGGTGGTTGGCGCTGGTCTTGGCGGCATGGCAGCCGCGTTCCGCTTCGCAAAGCAGGGACATGATGTCGAGGTACATGCTCTCGGCACAGAATTCGAGCGACTGGTGCTGATGATATGACTTGAAAGGTCTATGAGCGGAGACCCAGTGCTTCGACCCAGGGCGGGGCAATCTTCATCATGGGTGGTGCGACACGCTGCCTTGAGCGATGGGGATTGAAGGAGTCCTTCTCGTTGATATCGGATGTGATCTCAGCACATCAGTTCCGCAATGCTTACGATAATAGTCTGATGATGCAAATGCCTGCCGCTCAGGACTGGGGCTCAGATCGCCAAAGTGTGGTGAGCCTACTCCACGAGCGTGCAGTGGGCGCGGGAGCTCGTGTCTCATTCGGCTCAGAAGTGGTCTCGATCGAGGAGAGCGAGAGCAAAGCCACCATCCAACTCAATAACGGCGTCACTACGACCGCAGATCTCGTCATTTGTGCCGATGGCATTCTCTCGCGCCTGCGGTCTAAGGTCTTGAACACATCGGATTACTCGCCCATGCCGGCCCCATCCACACACTACCCAGTGGAGATCCCTTACGAAGCGCTGGTGAACGATGATAGCGCCAAGAGCTGGATCACATCCACCGATTCGATATTCTGTACCCGGACTGGCGGATACGCCATGGCAAGGTACCACAGCAAGCTGAGACGCCTTCAAGTCATGTTCTCGATCCAGGCTGCGGATAACGAGAACCCGAGGCTGTGGGATGAGGTAAGTCAAGAATCAGAATGCTATGAAAGCCAAAGACTGACAGTTTTCAGCACGGGGACCTTGAGTATGTGCGTGAGTATTTCAAAGAGTGCCACCCTGCCTTGACATCAGTGTTGCAAATTGCGAAGTCATGCTGCCGCTGGCGCCTGGCCTCAATGCCAGAACTTCCTCAGTGGTCTAGCGAACATGGCAGGTTGCTGCTGCTTGGTGATGCGGCTCACGCCATGCTTCCAAACGCAGCCCAGGGCTTCTCTTCAATCATCGAAGACATCGAAGTGCTCTCGACTCTCCTTGAAGGCGTGAAAAAGCCAAATTTTCACGGCATCGCAAAGTCCTGGCAAGAAATTCGCATGCCGCGTGTGACCAAGATGCAGGCGCTGTCTCGGTTCAATTACGATCTTGGCAATAAGATGAGTATGATCTGGAGCAACGCTGCGACTAACGGCAGCAGCGATGCTGCACAATACACAAATGAGAAAGAGGGGGAGGGCAACAGCCAGTATGAGGGCAGCACTCAAGGTAACACGCCCGATGGTAGCCAGCACGGAGGAGACAAGGAGTCCGCAGCGATGGACGACCGCGCAGATGCGAACGCTGACTTCGGATCGCCACCATTCCACAAGTGGCTTTATGAGTATGATGCAACGGAAGAGGTAAGTCATCCAGGATGCAGCAGCAGGACTATTCGCTGACTCGAGCCATGCAGACCAAGCGTTACCTCAAGGAAGCTGCCTCGAAGGCAGCGCCGAAGAGTATGTGAGTCGGAACGTTACGACCTCCGGTACTTCCAGCTAACAATGTCGCAGGGCGGACTTGCAGCTTGAGCGGGCTCTGGGTTCTACTTTTCTGTCGATAAGCAGAGATGATGGTATTCTTGCGCAGTAGACCGGCGTTCGGAGCATTTAGTGCCACAGTAGAGACATCAAATATCTGAGTGTGCTAGAATTGAATCGTGTTTTGAAACCGTTGTCGTTTCGTTCAGAACCGATTCGCGTTAAGCTTTGCCGCAGACGCTGCAAATACAACCAGACGCGTTATCAGGCAATTCTCACTAGATGCCAGCTCAGTCGTTTTCAAGCTCAAGTTTCGCTCTCTCCGGCGCATTTCGCTGCTGGCAAGTGAAATTGAGGTGCTGCAGGCTATGCATGGTCCAAGGTCCGATATATGCCAAGAGTTTCGCTCAGCGGCCTGCTCGCTCCATGTCGATTGCAATGTTCGGTTTGAAGGTCCAGCTCGTGCGTCGCGTGCGCCAATTCGACGTAGTGACAATTCATCAGATAATATACAGATCGAGCTTCGCTCTGAGGCATTGCAGAGAGTCATGTCTACGACCAAGAAATATGCCCTTCTGGGGGCTACTGGGGCCACCGGATCTGCTGTGTTACGGGCACTTCTTGAAAAAGAGCACCGTGGTTTCGTGCTGAATATCCTCGTCCGATCAAAGGACAAGTTGTCCAGAGCATTCCCCCAGCTGGAGCAAAAAGCCACATTCTCGATCAACATATTCGAAGGCGATGTCGGAAATCGATCAGTATTGGCGTCGTGCCTGGCTGAGGTGGGCACCATCTTCATGTGCGTGGCACAGAATGGTTCGCAAATGGGCACAGATCTGGCACTCTCCACAGCGACTGCAATCCGAGAGACTCTCTGGGCTGCTCGCAAACTTCAGGGCGAGGGCGAATTCGAAGCGCCAACAATTGTCAATCTCAGAAGTGCCTCACTGAATCCACCACTAGCTGCGCAGACGCCGAAAGTCGTGCATAAGATGGTCATGTTTTGTCTGCACTACTCATATGCAGATGTCAGGCGGGCGTGTACTGTGTATGAAGCGGCAGCTGCTGTCGGCCTCGTGAAGTACATTTGGGTCGATCCGCCAACGCTCCACGATGCTCAAGGAGAGAAGTGTACTGGACATGCCTTGATCCCTTGCGGATCACAGGACAAGCAAGCAACCGCGTTGAGCTATGCGGATCTGGGAGCTGCGATGACTGAGATTGCTGAGCGGCAGGAGGAATTTGTGAGCCAAGCAGTAGGAGTTACGGCCACCGGGAAGGTGAAAGAGTCCTGGGCTGTCCTGCTGGGCTTCCTCATGAGTGGGGCCTGGGGTAGAGCGACGGGTTGGTGGAACAGTTGCTGGGCTCCAACGCTTTTAGACTGAGGTCATCTGAAGTAATCGCTGTTATCCGTACTTTTGCGTCAAGCCGATTGCGCCGATATGGATCCAAATCTGAGGTGTGCCACGATCCATAGTTCTGAGCATTTCTCATAGGATTCATTGAGACGTCATTACACTTTTCATGCTGCTGGCTGTGATTGAATCTCCTCTGTCGTGCATCTTGTCGTCAGACCAGGGATGCTGTTCTCAATAGGCGTCTCTCCATGTGCTGACGCCATGCGTAGAGATGGGATCCATGGACGGTGTCGGGTATGTGATGAGCCGCTTGATGTGGACGAGCAGAGTGCAAGAATGTCCATGGAGAACCTCGACCGTAGAAGTGGAAAGAGAGTGGGGACTTCGTGTTGGTGCCTCAGGCATTAACAGCATGAAGCTTGGCAAAACGTCGCTCTTCCAGTTCCATTGCAGTTTTCTTCGCTGCTCTTACAACTTCATCAACTCCAGCGACGCGTTCATCTGGAAATGCAACATCTGAGCAGACAGTGACACTGAGCGAATTGCGAATGAGTGCGCGAGGAGACATGACACGCCACGGTAGAGCTGGCTTTCTGAGATTGCTTCAATCAAATGCTATTTCTCTGGTACAACACGACACCTCGGCCGAGGAGCATGAACGCCAAACGCCTTGCACCAAAACGTCAGAATGATCTGTTATCGCCATGGTCTCGGAACTGAGACTCTGCCCAGATCAACCTTCTAGGTCTTCCTCTTGAGGACGACTTCCGCTCTTGCACCAAATCTATCGACTGCTAGATGCCATTCGCCCTCGTCAGCATGCTGTTCAGACAATGCTTGAAGGAAGAAGACGGCCTTCAAAACTCCCAGCGGCTCCGATTTGACGCAATACTCATGCATCATTCAGGATCTCCGCTGAGATCTTTTCCGCCAACGCGTACACGGTACCCATAGGCTGCCCATCAATAGCGAATGGGAAAGACGATGAGTCGACAACGCGTACGCCTTCGACACCTCGCACACGTGCTTTCGAATCGAGAACCGCCATCGGGTCGTCCTTCTTGCCCATCTTGCAGGTACCAACACCAGCATAATAAGCATCGGAGGTCTTGGAAATGTACTCGATTATCTGCTCGTCGGTCTGGTACTTGGCACCTGGTAGCAACTCAGGTCCGGCAATCACCTCCTGCAGCGTCTCAGTCGCGACAAAGGATCGGCAACGTCGAAAGGCAGCCACGGCCAACTCTTTGTCTCGAGGATCGGCGAGCCATTGCGGGTCTACAATCGGGTTGACTGCAGTGTCGTCGCTCGTGATGCTCACTGTTCCACGGCTGAAAGTGGTCATCAGTGCCGCAGACATGCTGAAGTAGTTCTTGCCATTGAATTGCGGCACGAATGTGTCGTCAAGCGCGATGTATGAGAATGTTGGCCAGTCAGCTGGATACTCCGCATCAATCTGCGCAGCAGTGCTCTCGCTGAGCATGCCAGGCTGGTGCTTCTCAAATGCAAAGAAGTCCTGCCCAGGGTTTGTGAGCAAACCTGTTCGGAAGTTGTTGTACTCGTAAATGGAACGAGGAAGAGTCTCCTTGCTGCCGAGCAACTGGCTGTGGCTCTCCACCTTCACGGGATACGTTGGGCCAAGGATGATGGTATCGTGGAGATTCTTGCCCATTCCGGGCAGATCAGAAAGAACTGGAATGCCGAGGGGCTCGAGCACCTCTTTGGGTCCGACTCCGGAGACCATCAGGAGTTGAGGCGATCTGGAGAAGCCGGCTGCCACGATCACTTCCTTGTTCGCCGCAATCTTCCACTCGAAGCCATCCGTATTGACGACAACGCCGGTGGCCTTCTTGTTTTCGTCGAACAAGATCTTCTTGGCCATTGTTCGTGTGTAGATGTTCAGGTTCAACTTCTTGCTGTCCATCAAAGCTTCGCGAAGGTATGATGTTGACGAAGTCTCACGACGACGAGTGTGAGGGTGGATAGTATGGGTGATATAGCCTCTGCCAAGGAGGTTACCGTCGGAGAAACCAGATGCTTGCGCAAAGCCCAGCTTCTCCAAGGCTTTGTCAACCCAGGATGAGATGGCGTTGGTGAGATAGGGATACGCGACGTTGAGTGGACCGCCTTCCGGAGAGAATGCAGACGTGGAGTGCACAGCCGTAGCATTTGCTGGTCGAGGATTCGTGTTCGGACCTGACCACTTTACGCCTTTCTGGAAGTACGGAAGCCAGTTCTCCCAGCTATAGGATTGGTCTCCGACCTGGTCAGCCCACTTTTGGTAGGCTCCCTTTGAGCCTCTGGCCAATCGTCAGCATGACGATCTTCCCATGCGGTTCGAGCCAACTCACCTTTGGTACAACATGGCCCCACGAGCTGTGCTGCCACCAAGCGTTTTGCCCTGCATGTAGAACATCTCTCGGTTCGCAAGGCCCTGCAATCAATCAACGTCTGCTCGAGGCCAAGTTTGTGACTATACATACCGGCTGTGGCGTTGTGTACTGATACCAATCGAAGAGTGGATTCTTCATGTACCCATTGTCGAAAAAGTAATTGAAGAGGTACATGGGAACTTCAGTCGCGTTCCCGGCATCGATCTCATAGAAGCCTCCCGCTTCGATCACTGCAACAGACGCCGAGCCATCTTGTGACAACCTTCGTGCCATTGCGAGGCCGGAAGTTCCACCACCCACAATCACATAGTCGAAAGATTGTCCTGGCCAGCCATACATGCCAAAGTGTGAGCTGAGCAGATCCTGAGCCTGAATGCGCCCATCGAGCTGTGCCGCATCTTCATCAGAGCCTCCAAACAGGCTCGACAGGATTGGGATTTGTGCGAGAGCAGGTGCCTGCACGGCAGCCATACCAACGGCTGCGACTGCAGCCGTCAACGTAATTTGTCGAAACATGATTGTGAGAGGTGTCTGGGCAAGCCATTCAAAGAGACCTGTATTCGACTTATCTATGCAGCAAATCTTCCATTTGCCAGCTCTACAGCTGTACACGCTGTGCGAAAGCCGAACATCTTGCCAGCGCAATGCTCATTTAGCGCAGTCGCATATCGATTACCATAGCTTTGGCAGCCACAGAGCTCGGTCGGCGCATACCTTGCAGGCAAGCAGCGTATACAGAATGGTGCTGCAGAGGATCGACGTGTCATAAACTGCAGGATTGCTTTTCTCGGCGAGCGAACTGAACAACTCGAAGCAAGTCACTTTGTATCTGCCATATCACGTGATCAGCATGACCACGCTTGATGGCTGCTGTGCAACACTTGTCCGGATCTTATAGAAAGCGGCAGTGACGTTGCCGCGCGGTCACAAAGGTAGCTGGTAGACTCGGCACTGGATATCTCGACATCGGCATTATCATCATCGCTTGCTCCAGTCAACGACAGCATTAAATTCTGGGAAAACCGAAGACGAATCCTTCAGTAGATCAAGGTGGTTATGGCGATGGCGGATGCAAAGATCGGTACAGAGGCGATCGCCGTCATCACGGGATCATTCCTGTCTGGTACGAGAAGAAGTGAAGACCTGATGAACTTTTATTGACATCGACCAGGCACAATCATGTCACTGTTCTTGTTAACAATACCTGTGATCACGAAGAATACTTTTGAGGGACCGCACCTGGTCCGACAATGGAGTGATATATTTCACAGTGGACACCGCAAAGGCCCGGGAATCGCAATTGCTACTGCTGTCTTGTATGCATTTGGTGCATATACGAAAAATTCCGCTGGGCAGTCATACGGCGTTTTCCTTGCAGCAGCCACGACAACCGTCTCTATGATCCCATATACCTGGATTTTCATGAAGCGAACCAATGACGCTCTGTTCGCTGCGGAGGAGAACGGGAAGACAGACATCTATGATGCTTCTGCACTTGTGCAATCATGGAATCGACTGAACGCTATTCGAGCGCTCTTCCCGCTTGCAGGAGCTATCTTGGGAATGTTGGGAACGACCGGGCTCCTCTCGTTCTAAGCGTATATTCGGAGGTAGCGCAAATATCGAAGCCGCAACGGGTTCATGCAAGCTCCTGCGATGTATGCCAATGCGCAGCAGACTGCAAACTTGTCAAATGGCTACCCATGATTCATTTTTCATGCTTCATATCCATCGAACGCCTAGCGCTGCTAAATGCTGATCTTGGACGTAATGATACATCTGCGCGTTCTTATGAACTTCAATAATTGTGAAGAGGTCAAATTCGGAAGTCTCGAACGCTATTAGGACTGTCCAGCTCGGAGCTCGCTCGCCGCTTTCTGGGAGATGATGCCGGGTGAACTGCTTTCACAAACGCCTCGATGTCTTCTAGCAGTAGCCTTGGCTTCTCAATTGCCTACCGAATGGTCAGTCATGCCTTCAGGCGAGCTAAGAGAAGCGACTCACCGGAAACCGGCCACCGCTAGTGTGCTTCTTGAAGAAGATCAATTTCGCTGTCGTGGCTGCCCAGCTCACTGGAACAGGCATGACGTCCTTCGGAAATGTGGAGTAACCGAACGGCTTCTCGATGAATGGTAATCTAGGCGGAGGTCCTCCGACGATTCTGTTGAGCACGATCATCAGTACGAGGCCATGCAGCATCCTTCGAAGACTTGCGCTTACTTTCGAAAAGCGTATAGCCCGCGAGGAATGCTTTCTGTAAGCCAATAAAGTGCGACGGTCTCGAGCACTTTCTGGTGATCATTATCAGCATAAGTACCTTGCAACAGCCGCAGATTCACTTGCCTCGAGAGGGGGGTCTTCATCTGACCATTCGAGATACTTCTCGCCAACCCTGAAGACCATAAGTCACACATTGCCATGTTTTGGCATTCAAGCAACATACCAACTTAACATTGCAATGGGGCTCGCTTGCAGTGTGAGGCCAGTAGTTGCAGGTCTTGTGCCGTGCTCCGAGGCATATGCCATTCCAGTACGCAGGAATTGCACGCATCGACGGATGTTGTTCTTGTCCTCTTCATCGACATACAACTTCTCGTAATCCACGGGAGGGGCCATCAGAAAGGTGTTCACATGAAAAGCTTCGCAAGAGGAAAATGCCAATGCTTGAATATTGGCGATTCCTGCCCCGAGGCCGCCACCATGAGCAATGTAATGATCCAGACCCAGTCCAAGCATAAGTGAGTCGAGGCAGTACGCTGCTCGAACTAATGAGTAATCAACGTCGGTCGTTGGGCCAGAGGAGAATGCCGTTCCTGGTAATGACGGCACCACGATATGGTATGGCAGTGTCTCCGGAGTATATCTTGCTGCAAGTCGATCAAGTATCTCGAGAAAGTCTACGAAGGTGCCAGGCCAGCCGTGGTAGAGTATGATGGGTGTCACATCCTGTCTTTTCGAGAACAAAGCCACGAAGTGGATATTGAGCTCCAAGTCTTCGTCATCTTTGAGCGCTACTCTGAAGTTGGGATACCGATTTATCCTCTCTTCGAATTTTCGCCAGCTGAATGTCGTGGACAAGACTTCCTTGGCTCCAGCAACCCAATCACGACGCACTCCATATCGACGACCGATTTTAGTGTTCGAGTTCTCATAAACTGCAGGCGCTACCGGCGATAAGCGGACCAGATCTGTGAACAGCTGCAGTTTCTCCTCTGCAATATGCACCTTGAAAGGCGTCGGTTTGAGGGTTGCTTTCTTGGGTAACACTCCATACTGTTGCATCAAGCTAGAGTCTCGGTGACTCCCGCATCGTGTCGACATGTTTTGCTGAATGCTGGATCTCGAAGGAACGCCACCAACAACATCCTTGCTGTAGGAGGAAGCGACTACTTACAGAAACGGTATCGACTCCGTGCCGATGTTGATCAACCTCAGGACCGAAGAATGTACGGGATATCGGAACGCCGCAATGACCGTGCCGACTAAAAGCCAGTGGTCGTGTGAGCTCGAAGTGTGCCCAAGGCAGCGTGCGGCTGCAAAAATGCCAAGACTTATGTCGGCGAGCGAAGTGATCAGCAGAGGCCTACTCCGACACAGCTTGAACAATATGAGCGGCAGGATCGAGCATAAGCTGGATAGTGCTGGAATGCCAACATCCACCTTTCATCGCTTGCCGAGATGTAATCAGCCTTAGGTAGGCTATAGCAGCACCTATTTGTGCTGCTTGTTCCAGCTCAGCGTTCATCTCGGTTGATGCCATTGACACTCAATCACCCACTATGTCGACGCTGAGCATTCTCCCGGCAAATAGTGCTGCAGCCGTAGCAGTGCTGTTGCTCCTACTTCCACTCGCAGGATTTGCATACATTGCGTCAGTAGCAGTCTACAACCTCTTTTTTCATCCTCTTGCTTGGGCGCCTGGCCCTATTCTTTGGAGAGCCACGTCATTACCATGGAAGATTGCATTGCTTCGTGGAACCATGCATCATCAACTGCGTGGCTTCCATCAAGTCTACGGCGAGTGTGTCCGTATCAAGCCAGATGAGCTCAGCTATTCCAATGCTCAGGCATGGAAAGACATCGTTGCACACGTTCCTGGTCGACCAGAATTCCTCAAAGATCCGATTCGGCTGCCGCTCGCACCGAACGGTGTGATGAGCATTCTCGTATCTGACACGAAGAACCACGCCCGCTTCAGAAGTCTATTCGGCCACGCTTTCTCAGACAAAGGTCTTCGAACTCAAGAGAAGACCATCGTGGAGTACGCAAATCTGTTCGTGCAGGTGCTCGGAGAGGTTGCAGAATCTGGCAAAGCCGTCGAGATGGTGAACTATTTCAACATGGCCGTCTTTGACACTATCGGAGCCTTGTCCTTCGGCGAATCTTTCAACAGTCTTCGTGATCGTCAAATCCATCCTTGGGTCGATGCCATTCACAAGAATCTCAAGAGTGTCGCCATCTCACATGTGATGAGAAGCATGGGTATTGAGCCTTTGACGCCTTATGTTCTGCCCAAAGAGCTACGAGGCAAGCGGCAACAGAACTACACCTACGCCATCGAGAAGATCGGCCGCCGCATGCAAAAGACTGGCGAGCAAGGTGACTTCTGGGATCGTGTCATTGTCAAGTCCGGCGAAGATAACGAAGACGGCAGCGGTATGAGCAGAGGAGAAATGCTCAACAATGCGGCGGTCATGGTTGTTGGAGGCTCTGAAACCACGGCTTCTGCTCTCTGTGGCATGACATATCTGCTCTGCAAATTCAATCGCATGGAGAAGGCTGTCGCTGAGGTTCGCTCGACTTTCGCTTCGCCTGAGGACATCAATCTGCAATCTGTCAACCATTTGCCCTACATGACTGCCGTCATCGACGAGACACTCCGCATGTATCCTTCTGTTCCTGGCCAGCCACCTCGCGTGGTGCCCGCAGGCGGCGCCACTGTTTGTGGAAAATTCATCCCAGAAGACGTGAGTACTCTTATTATTCCTGCTTCGAATCATCACACTGACAGCAACAGATGCGTGTTGGCCTCAGCCACTTGGGCACATACTACGCCGACTACAACTTCACAAAGCCCTACGAGTTCATCCCAGAGCGCCACCTCAACAAGAATGACCCAGCAATGGGTGTCAACAACTGGTCTGCATTCCAGCCTTGGTCTGTGGGCGTGAGAAACTGCATCGGCAAGAACTTGGCATACGCTGAGTTGAGATTAATCCTCTCAAAAGTTTTGTGGCACTACGATATCACGCTTGATACAGAGAAGACTGGTGATTTCCTCGATCAGAAGATCTGGTCGATTTGGGCGAAACGAGAGCTTTGGATGTCGTTGAAGAAGGCACCACATGTGCAGTGAAAGGCGGGTCGGCCTAAGAAAATGGATTCATAGCATATCCTGGATTTACAAAAATGAATACCCTGGTCATAGGATCAGTTCTGTCTGCGAACGGCACATCTCTCATCATTACAGCTTCACTAGATCTTCTCAGATTGTATCCTTACACTTCGATCAGTTTTAGATTGCCAGGCAACAGCCTCAGTCAGCAGACGTGCCGGCGCAAACGCTGTTTGCGAGTTGCGGCGTCAATTTCGGGACCGATTCTTCGATCACCGAGTAGCTTGCAAGCACTCCGAGCCAAGCACGAGATCACATGAGAACGATGAAGCAGGGCGAGGAAATTGGAAGGTCATGACTGTATCTCTATAGAATATCTCAAAGCCTAAATGGAGCCGTGTAAGGATATGTCCAAGGCATGTAATGCGCCAGCAAGCCCTTCACAACCTCCAATCCACTTTCCCAAGGAATGGGAAGATTTTCGCCCGTAGGGATCACGCTGACGTTCTTCCCTCTGTACTCGCCATCTTTGGAATCTGCAACTTCTATCATGCCTGCTGCCAGATCCAAGTATGAGAGTGGCGTCTGCTCGGTTTCGAGACTAAGCTTGTGACCCTTCTGCGTGTCTCGGCATAAGCCTCCAGGTTTGACGAAGATCATTTCGATCCAGTCTTCGTGTTCTCTGAGTAACGACTCTGCGGCGATCAAGTCGTTGGCTTGGTTTGAAGTGGCTCGGTTGATGATGGCGAGTACAGGTGCTGGCATATTACGTGAGAGGTGTGTGTCGATTTTGGCAGAGGATAGGATGATGAGTTTGGGTAATGTTCGTCCTGGTGTCTCAGACTGTAGTTTCTCGAAGGCAGCCAGAGTTGCGCGAGAAGCATTTTGAGCGACAGTGCAATTCGGTTCGTTGTCGTACACGGCGATGGTGAGGAAGACTGCCCATGTGTCGCGAATGCAATTTGCTAGCAGATTGATATCTGTGATTGCTCCCTCGTAGACTGTTACTTGTGCGTGTTCTGCAATTTGGGAACTGATTGTGAACAGCTTTTGCTTGGAGCGGCAGTATGCATTGATGGTGTTGTCGGGAGATTGAAGCAGTATTCGGTGCAGAGCTTGTCCAACGTTGCCGGTAGCGCCCAGAATTGCGTAGGACGGCATCTTGATGGTGATGCTTCAGATGTGAGCACTTCGTTAAGAAGCGAGGCGTACGCTCTGCATTTGATCTTCATCGCCTGACGACCTGGCTTCCTTCAACTGTGGAACGCAACTCGGCGAGCGAACGAGTCTTGGCGCTTCCTACACAGTGCTCACTGGCTGTGCGGATCTCTTGTTGTCAGCCGCGCCTATGCGCCTCAGCAGAGCAATCGCTGGCGCGGTCAGCTATAGAGTGCATTTCCAGGAAAGGTGGAGTGGAGTGAAGTGCGAGGCAATTGTTTTGCATCAATCTAACACTGTGGCTCAATTGGGTACAATTTGTTGAAAACGTTGCGCGGGTCGTATTTTGCCTTCAGTTGCTGAAGCCTGGGATAATTAGCCCCAAAGATGTCCGCCGCGGTCTCGTCGTATTGCTTTGGCATGGTTAGCTTTTGCTGATCAAGTTGAGCATGAATCGACTTACGTCGTAGTTTCCATATAAGAGGACGGCGCCCCTATCAGAACGAACTCCCTTTCCCATGCTGCAGTCGAGTTCGTCTTGAAAGCGTGAGCCAATCTGGCGAGCCCAATTACGACAGGTATCGTCGAGGCTGGCAGATCTCCACATTGGCATGATGACGCTGTTGAGGTGAAAGCCACGAGTTGCGAAGCTGCCGTTGTCGGAGGAGCATACTTTTGTAGGGTCCATCAGCTCCCAACCAACTAGAGAACCACTGGCTTCTGGACATCGCTGCATGAACTCCTGATACCGTCTGACAATGTCGAGGAAGAAGGTATCGCGAATCGGCAAGGTGAAAGCAGCGCCTTTCATTGAACTCCGAATACCGTGTGCTGCAGGAACCTGTGAATTGACCTCTGGATAAGCCGCCATGCGGGTATTCTCAAAGACCGGACCCAAATCGAAGAATGGCTTGTAGATCTCGCGAGCTTCTTGCTCTGGACCATTGTATGTCACCACGAGGAGGATGCCGGTACGACCATGCTGATGAGTGATACCAAGGAGACCCATGGTCTTGCCAGCGCTCTTACTTGATGGTCCTGCTGGGGTATCCGTAACGGTGTAAAGATCATTGACGAGCTTCACGAGTTTACTGACGACCTGTGGGACCGGTGGGAAGACCAGAGCGCCCATGAAGATGTCGCCTTGAGCATGAGCGCGAAGAGTGAACTCAGTAATAATGCCAAAGTTGTGGCCAGCTCCTCTCAGTGCCTGCGTATATCAGTCAAAGCAGTATCCGAATTTCCAACGAACATACCCAGAACAGGTCGCTGTTGTGACACTCACTCGCTCTGACCACTTTTCCATTTGCCAGGACAATCTCGGCACTGACCAAGTTATCGATGGCCAGGCCGTGCTCGCCTGTGAGCATGCCATACCCACCGCCTAAGGTCAAACCGCCCACGCCAGTCGTTCCATTGCTGCCGCCCACCACCGCTAAGCCGTGCTGCCAAGCTGCCTTATCGACCTCTCCCCAGAGGCAGCCGCCTCCGACATGGACAAGCATACGTTCTGTGTCAACCACAATCTTCTTCATCTTTGCCAGGTTGATCAACACTCCACCGTCCGTGCTGCTCGCGCCATTTGTGGAGTGCCCACCACACTTGATGGCAATGTCAAGACGCGCTCCGATAGCGTACTGTAGAGTTGTCGAGACCTCGTGTGCTTGAGTGGGATAGACCACGACGCCGGCCGGCTGCTCTGCGGTTTGTGACCAGCAATGTATCGCGTCGGCGTACGCGGCATCTTGTGGAACCACGATCTGCGCTTCAGTCGCTGCGAGCAGACGCCGTAGATCGTCAACGTGCGAATCATTCACCACCGGCCTTTGGAGAGCCTGTTTGCCGGCAGCAGCTGGAAACCACGAAATTCCAGCTTCGTAGTCAGGGAATTCAAGCTCTGTAGACTCTTGCAGGTATGGGGCCATTTCAATTTGATTTTCGAAGTCTGAAGAAATGTGATCACCGTCAATCCTACCTTGCTTTGCTCAACTGTAGCACATCTGCATTTAGTAAATGCTGCGTGGCAAAGGTCATCGGTCAGCGCTCGCAAAGCGAATCTACGTCGAAGGATGAAGGAAGCACATCATCGGTGAGCTTGTCAAATGACATGATCGCTCGAGGCCAACGCAGAGGACGGTATTTGGTGGCCTACAAGTGCAAATGAATGTATGTAAAATATGGTCAATGGGAAAGGAAAAGGAATGGAAGAGAGTAGGAGAATTAGGCGCGTTGTTGATAATTGCCACACAGCCAATCAGCAACGACACACACGTGACTGCCAAGCCTCTAGAATAGTGCGCCCTCCAAACATCTTCGCGACGCGCTCTCTGTCCTGCACACTGACCCACACTCACACATCCCATCTGCCTCCTCCACTGCATTCACTTCATGGTGATTTCCAACCGGCGATCCCGTGGTAGACCCGCGATGAAGCTGTCGTAGACCTCCATGCTCTCAGCCGTCGCCGAAGCCGCCAACTTTGCCCCTGCGCAGTCTCGGAAGAACATGGCCGTGGCCAAACGCATCTCCATCCTGCCCAGGTACAGCCCGAGACACTGGCGGGAGCCATGGCCGAACGGGCTGAAAGCAAGACTTTGAGCTTGCGAGAGGCCCCGTAGCCAGCGTGTATGATCGAATCTACAGTGCGTTAGCAAACATCGCGGTCCGGGAACCTCATTCTACCACTTACTCTTCGGGGTTCGGCCATATGCTGGGGTCGCGGTGCAGAGTCCAGTTCTGCGTGTTCACAATGGCTTGCGGTGGAATGTAGTGGCCGGCGAGTATTGCACCTTCTGAAGGCACACTTCTCGGCATGCAGCCAGGCGCTGCACCGTATAATCGCAGACTTTCATCAATGACAGCGTTGAGGAGTGGAATCTGCTCACATGCTTCGTCCGTTACTTCTCCCTCGATGGCGTTGCATGCCGCCTCGAGCTCCTTCTGAAGTTTGCTGTTTTGCAAAACTGCCCAGAGGAGGAACGTCATGGATATGGCAGCTGGGTCCGATCCTGCCAGTAAGAGTGCCCCTGCATCGGTGATGATGTCGGTATCGGAAAGAGTGGCCAATTTCTCTTCACTTTGCTCTGCTTCCGCGAGAGCTTTGACGAAAAGGTTCGTGGTTTCGCCATTCGCCTTCTTGGACCGAGCATTGATCACCACATCGCCACCAGCTGCAAACATCTTCTCTTGCGAATAGAATACATCGTGGAGTCGTGGGATGACCTTTGCCAGCAGACGACCAATGTAGAAGAGTGGCGGTGCGAAGTGCTTGAGAAGATGCGCCGCGTCGCCCATACGCCGCTCCAGCATAAGCACGAAAGGATCCTTTACCCCGACTTCGACGGTGTCGTGGCCACCTCCAAATGTCAGGCGACAGACTATCTCGTTGGCCATGAGAGTCCACCAGCCCATGACCTCGGCTGTGTTTGTACGAGCGTCTTGCTTGATCTTGTCGACAGCAATTTGCACGATCCTGCGCACAGTCGGCTCCCACTCTTTGCGCAGGCTTCCTAAGGTGAAGCCACGCGCGTAGAGTTTGCGTCGTTGCATATGCAACTTCGCATCACGAAAGTTGAAGATGTTGTCCACCGGGCCAGGGGACAGAAGTGCGTAAAATGGAGCCTTTGTGAACTTGGATCCCATGCGATGGATTTCTCTTGCGGCATACGGGTCTGATACATCAATCTCGCAAGGTCCGATAAGTACGACTGGTCCGTATATCTGGTGCAGTGAATGGACGTAGTGGATGCGATTGCTGCGGAAAACTGACCACGCCAGTCTCGCTCCCGTCAATCGTGCGTACCATGGCCCTGGGATTTTGGACATAGGCGAAAAGTATGCATTGCGGATGGTCAAGGGCGAGTCAGCCAAAGATCGTGCCTGTCTTGTCATAATTACTTACCTGGAATAGAAACGTCGTTGACAGTCCTAGAACAACCACTGCTGCAACGAATGGCAGCGGTGCACCAGCGGTCATGTCCAGCAGCCACTGGATGAAGGGACTCATTGTTGGCGACCAGCTTCCTAAGCTACCAGCTTCCTTAGCGACGAGCAACAGAGCTGACTACTATCAAATTCAGACTACTTTGCAGCCTTCTCGCTCGCATTTACATCTTGCTCAGCGAATAAGCCGATGCACATTCGCTTGCCGGGCCAAGCCTCACTTGGAGGTCCGAGTCACGTGGCTCCACGTTGACTAGCTGCAGTCATATGCATCGATTACCGAATATAGCACTGCATCGGAGCTCTCGATAGTCATAATCACCACTGACCCGGCTCACATTGCTCTGTACATCTATCGCCAATATCGACCTTCACCCTCTTCCGACCTGGTTGCTTGGCTGCAACGCACTCGTTTGAAACATGGCCCAGGCCACACGTTTGTATCTCTTTGGAGATCAGACATATGACTTTGTGCCAAAGTTAAAAGAACTGCTCTCGTACCACGAGAGTCCCATATTGACAGCATTCCTGGACCAAGCACATTATGTCATCCGTGCTGAGTCGATCGAGAGCCTGCCAGTTGCAGTGCACAAGGCTTCTCGAACCGCCAATCTGGCGGAGTTGGTGCAGAAATACACAGAAGGCAAGCTTGGTCCAGCATTTCAGACAGCGCTTGCGTGTACCAGCCAATTGGGCGCATTCATTCGGTATAGTTGCGCTCTGCATTTGTCGGATAAGCTTGTGAGACTGACTTTACCAGGGATGTGGAGCAGGAGGTCTACCCACAAGCCAATGACAGCTACGTCTTAGGCGTCTGCACTGGTTCGTTAGCTGCTGCTGCAGTAGCTTCAAGCACATCTCTATCACAGCTTCTTCCGCTCGCAGTTCAGACTGTACTGGTGGCTTTCCGCCTGGGACTTTGTGCCACTCACATGAGGGACCTTCTATTGTCGTCATCGGATCCAGAGGTGACTGCGCAATCTTGGTCAACAGTACTACCAAAGATCGATCCTGCGCGTGCCACTGAGGCCATTGACGAGTTTTGCTCCGGCAAGGATCTGCCGAACGGCAGTCGACCATGGATCGCATCTTATGCGACCAAGTCGACCACCATTAGCGGCTCGCCGCTCGTATTGCGAGAGCTACTAAGCACACCGGCACTGGCAAACGCAAAATCCATGTTGCTTCCAATCTGCGTTCCAGCTCACAATTCGGCCTTATTCAACGCAGAACACATTCGCATGATTCTGGCCACGACTCCTTCAGTGTCATGGTCCGGTCACACTAGCACGATACCATTTCTGTCCAGTGTCACAGGGAAGCTGGCTTGGGCCAGTAACTACTATGCCCTGCTAGAACTTGCTTTGACACAATGTCTCGTTGACCCCATTCGATGGGACAAAGTCGAGTGCGACTTGCCGCAATTCCTCAGTTCTGCGGTGCTTGACAAAGTCGTCATCAAGCCGATGAACACAACGGCACATAAGGCTCTTGTCAATGCACTCTCTGCCCATTTGGACGTGGCAGCCGATAGCTTCTGGAAGGCGACTGATGCTTTCAGTCATCGCTCAGGCTCGGCGAAGGGCAAACTGGCCATCGTCTCCATGTCTGGCCGCTTCCCTGAAGCACAAAGCACGGAAGCATTCTGGGAACTATTGTACCAAGGTCTCGATGTAGTGAAGGAAGTCCCTCGTCGTCGCTGGAACATCGACACTCATGTTGACCCGACGGGCAAGGCGCGCAATAAGGGTGCTACCAAATGGGGCTGCTGGCTCGATTTTGCAGGTCAATTTGATCCGAAATTCTTCAGCATTTCCCCAAAGGAAGCACCACAGATGGATCCTGCACAACGTTTGGCCTTGATGTCTACGTATGAGGCGATGGAACGAGGTGGCATTGTCCCAGATACCACCTCTTCTACTCAACGCAATCGAGTGGGCGTGTTCCACGGCGTGACATCTAACGACTGGATGGAGACAAACACCGCTCAGAACATCGACACCTACTTCATCACTGGCGGCAACCGAGGCTTCATTCCAGGAAGAATCAACTTCTGCTTTGAATTCTCTGGACCATCTTTTACAAACGACACTGCTTGCTCTTCCAGTCTTGCGGCGATCCACCTTGCCTGCAACTCTTTATGGAGAGGCGACTGCGACACTGCGGTAGCTGGCGGCACCAACATGATCTTCACGCCTGATGGACATGCTGGACTCGACAAAGGATTCTTCTTATCTCGCACAGGAAATTGCAAACCTTTCGACGATGCTGCAGATGGATACTGCCGTGCCGAAGGCGTAGGAACCGTGTTCATCAAGCGACTCGAGGATGCGTTGGCAGATAAAGATCCAATCCTTGGAGTCATTCTTGACACAAAGACCAACCATTCCGCTATGTCCGAATCCATGACAAGACCTCTCGCTAGTGCACAGATCGACAACATGTCTGCATGCTTGGCCGCTGCCAACGTGGATCCGGACACTGTTGGCTATGTCGAAATGCATGGTACCGGTACCCAGGTCGGGGACGCCGAGGAAATGAAGTCTGTCCTCGCATGCTTCGCACCGAACGAAGCCTTCCGTTCTCGCGACGTTTATATCGGCTCAGCGAAGGCGAATGTCGGGCATGGTGAGGGTGTGTCTGGAGTGACCAGCTTGATCAAAGTTTTGTTGATGATGCAGAACGACATGATTCCTCCACATTGCGGCATTAAGCCTGGGAGCAAGATCAATCACAACTACCCCGACCTGCCGGCCCGCAAGGTCCACATTGCATTTGAGCCAAAACCCTGGCCAAGAAGCTCTGGCCCTCGTCGAGCCCTGATCAATAATTTCTCAGCTGCTGGTGGCAATACGGCGCTTTTGATTGAAGATGCACCTACACGCTCGACAGAAAAACCATATACGGAGGATACTCGGTCACAGCACATCGTGACTGTATCAGCTCACGTTGCAAAGTCTCTCAAAGGGAATCTCGAAGCTCTCCTTGGATTCCTGGAACAAACCCCAGAAGCATCACTGTCTGAGCTGTCGTATACAATGACTGCTCGTCGATGGCATCATCTACATCGTGTGAGTGTCACTGGCGCCTCGGTAGATGAGATCAAGACGAAGCTCGCCAAGTGCATTGAGAACGGCGATGGCATGCACCGACCCAAAGCAAAGCCCAGCATCACGTTCGCATACACAGGCCAAGGCAGTCAATACATTGGAATGGGCAAGCAGCTCTACGAAGCCTACCCGAAATTCCGCAGCGAACTCCAGAGACTTGATCAGCTGGCACAGAGCTACGGCTTTCCATCATTCCTCCATGTCTACACTTTGCCAGAAGCTGAAGGCGGGATCGACGATCTGCTTCCAGTAGTTGTGCAGCTTGCAATCGCATGCTTGCAGATGGCACTCGGCAATTTGCTCGCCTCATTTGGCATCCGCCCTACTTCTGTCATTGGGCACAGCCTTGGCGAGTACGCAGCTTTACACATGGCTGGAGTGCTCTCTGCTGCGGACACGATTTATCTCGTTGGCAGGAGAGCGCAGCTCCTTCAGGACAAGTGCCAACGACACAGTCACTGTATGCTCGCCACGAAAGCATCTGTGCAGACACTCGACAAAATCTTGGCTGGCACTCAGTACGAGATATCCTGCCGGAATGGGCCAGAGGATACCGTATTGAGCGGATCTTCAGCCGATATGACTGATGCTCGTCGACTACTGTCGGCGCAGAACATCAAGTCAACAGTGTTGAAGCTACCTTTTGCCTTCCATTCTGCACAAGTCGAGGCCATTCTTCCTGAGTTCGAGAAGCTGGCTCAAACAGTCACCTTCAACAAACCGACGATGCCTGTATTCTCTACGTTGCTGGGCAAATCCGTCACCGAAAGCGGAGTTTTTGGTCCTTCATATCTTGGGAGACACTGCCGCAAGCCAGTCGATGCTGTTGGCGCACTCCAAGATGCCGCTAGTAGCTCGCTTGTCAACGAGCGTACTATGTTCATCGAAGTAGGACCCAAGCCTCTACTCTCTGGCATGATCAAGATGACTCTGGGCTCGAAGCAGGTTGCCCTACCGACCCTCAAGCCAAAGAGTGATGTCTGGGTCAACATGCAATCCGTGTTCACAACACTGTACTGCGGTGGCTTGGATCTTAACTGGGCCGCATATCATGCACCATTTGACGGGTCGAAGCGTGTCATGTCAGAGTTGCCAACATATTCTTGGGACCTGAAGGATTACTACATCGAGTACGAAGGCGACTGGTGTCTGCATCGCCACAAGATTCACTGCAATTGTGCTGAGGGTCACGGCCAGTGGCAGACATCCAAGTATGAGCCTGGGAAGCACTCGTTCGAGGGCAATGTGGTCGTCCCTGGTGGAGTGGTGAAGCCGCCATCGAAGCCATCGAAGCTTGATGCAACAAAAGAGGCTTACCCGGAAATACCTTTGACCACGACCCTGCACCGTGTTATCGAAGAGAAGACTGAGCCGCTGGGCGCTACTTTCGTCGTTGAGACAGACATGTCGAGACCCGATGTCAACAATATTGCGCAAGGCCACCTCGTGGATGGTATACCGTTGGCCACTCCATCGTTCTATGCGGACATCGCCGCCCAGGCTGGCAAGTACTGCATGGATCGCATTCGTGCAGGTCATCAAGGAGCCATTGATGGCCTGATTGATGTCTGCGACCTCGTCGTAGACAAGGCGCTAATACCTCACGGCAAAGCTCCTCAATTGCTTCGCACCACCTTGACCATGACGTGGCCTCCCAAAGCAGCTGCTACGACTCGCAGCGCCAAAGTGAAGTTCGCAACATACTTCGCGGACGGCAAGCTGGATACTGAGCATGCGACCTGTACTGTTCGCTTCACCACAAACGCACAGCTGAAGACACAACAGAAGCTCATTCCAGAGTATCGCAAAGCCATCGAGTCTTTGCGAAGCAGAATGGGCAGAGGAGAGCTTGTTCGCTACAACACCAAGAGTGGCTACAAGCTGATGAGCAGTATGGCTAGCTTCCACACTGACTACAAGTTGCTCCAAAATCTAATTCTCAATGAGGCTGATAACGAAGCTATCAGTGTCATGAATCTCGCCGGCTGCAAGGATCTAGGCGTTTACTCCAGCCATCCTGCTTTCATTGATGCCTTCACTCAGGTTGCAGGGTTCGCAATGAACGCAAAAGACGACACAGACATTGATCAGACTGTTTTTGTCAACCATGGCTGGATGAGTTTCCAGGTCTATGTGCCTCTGGATAAGACCAAGCCATATGAAGTTTACACCAAGATGGTACCTGACAAGACTGACGACCTCGTTCACGGCGATCTTGTTGTGCTCGATGGTGACAACATCGTGGCTTTCTTTGCTGGGCTTTCGGTATGTAACAGGTATGTTTCAACAGCTACAGCATAGACTGACCACTTGACAGCTTCGATCAGTGCCACGCAAGGCATTGCGCGCTGTGCTGCAGGCACAATCTGATAAGGCCGCTCGTCAGCGAGGAGAGAAGGTCTCAACAGCGCAATCGACAGCACCAAGACCGACTGCTGTCGCGCCGAAGAAAGAACAAAAGGCTGCCCCAGCTCCTCAAAAGCCCACAGTCGCCCCGCAGAAACCAGAAAAACCAGCAACCTTGTCAAAGCCTTCTACGGAAGCGAAGGCCGCGCCAGTCAAGACGACTTCCTCTGACCCAGGCTCTGATCGATCCAACTCTACTGTTCAAGCTGCGCTACAAATAATATCGGAAGAAAGCGGCATTGCACTACAAGAGCTGACTGATGATAGCGAGTTCACAGACATTGGTGTCGACTCCTTGAGCTCGATGGTCATCGCAGGGCGCCTGCGGGAGGACCTCGATCTCGACCTCGATCCCGATTTTGCTCTATTCGCTACTTGTCCTACAGTGGGATCTCTGAGGACGTTCATCGGAGGGATGGTGCCAGAGGCTCTCAGTATTGTGCTAGCCACTCCAGTGGAGCCCGCTCAGCCAGCTAGTTCAGCTCCCGAACCGGAAGTAGTCGACACGCCCGAGGCTGTGGAGGCTCAAGTCGCCCATACTTCGCCGGTTCAGACCAAGCATGTATCAACTCCTGTATCGACTGGTAACAACGAGTTGGTGGCTGCTGCAATCAAAATTGTAGCAGAGGAGTCTGGCATGGCCCTAGATGATTTAACAGACGACACAGTCTTCACAGAAGTCGGCATTGACTCACTGAGCTCTCTTGTCATCAGTAGCAGGCTACGTGAGGAACTGGAAGTGGACCTTGATTCAGACTTCTCTCTCTTCACGGAGCTCCCGACAGTGCAGAAGCTCAAGGAGTTCTTCGGTGGATCGTGCGGGCAAAGCGCGGCTCAAACATCCACCACTCCGACTGAAGGCTTTGATCTGTGCGCATCAGAAAGCGACAGCGAATCGTGCGGCACTCCCTCGATATCGGCCTCGTCCTGCGGATCTGTTAGTGGATCGAGAGGTGACGATGTGATCAGCGTCACCTCAAATGACACCAGCAGTACCGAGGAGCCTGAAACTCCTGCTCTCAAGCTGGAGCCATACTGTCGAGCCACAAACTCTGTGATCCTACAGGGCCTTCCCAAGGTCGCACAGAAGACTCTCTTCATGCTTCCCGATGGCGGCGGCTCTGCATCCTCGTATCTCACCATACCACGACTGAAAGCAGATGTCGCGATCGTGGGGCTCAACTGTCCATACGCTCGCGATCCCGAGAACATGCGCTGCACCCATCAGGCCATGATCCAGTCCTTCGTGAATGAGATCAAGCGACGTCAGCCTCAAGGACCTTACCACCTTGGCGGCTGGTCATCTGGAGGTGCTTTCGCTTATGTCACAGCAGAGGCTTTGGCCAAAGGCGGCGATGAAGTGCACTCGCTGATCATCATCGATGCACCTGTCCCACAAGTCATGGAAAAACTGCCCGTCGAGTTCTATCAGCACTGCAACACTGTTGGAATGTTCGCCAACCAACCAGGTGGCACGAGCGACGGCTCTTCGGAGCCTCCACCATACTTGATTCCACACTTCGTCGCCGTCGTCGATGTCATGTTGGATTATGTCGTGGCTCCACTGCCCACAGCACGAATGCCCAAGGTCGGCATTTTATGGGCTGCCGATACAGTCATGAAAGAAGGAGAGGCACCGAAGATGAAGGGCATGCACTTCATGGTGCAGAAACGGATCGATTTCGGACCAGATGGCTGGGAGACAGTTCTACCTGGTGCTGAGTTCGAAATCGTCAAAGCAGACGGAGCGAATCATTTCACATTGATGGTAAGTCTTGTCAAAATCCGACCAAAGGGATCGACTCTTGCTAACTTCGCTTCCTCGCAGCAAAAGGACCATGTACACCGAGTCAGCCAGCTTATTGAGCGTGTCATGAGCTAGAAAATTATACCCCACAGAACGCAATAGATTTTACTGGATTTCAGTTTTGCATGGAAAGCCAGCGTTGGCATTGGATTCATGGCGTTGAGGAGCATACTACGGCGTTGGCGGATTTCTTTGTTGGGGGCATTGGTGTTCAGGCGTCCTCAGGCGTTATGTTACTGGTAGAATATCCTTCTCAACTAAGGAAATTTGGGCTTTCACTCGCTTCTTCAGCATGGAGATTGCCAGATCTCAACCACAACGCAATCTATTACAGACACTCGGCACCTCATACGTGTATTGTTCAACCACAGGACCTTGGAACTCATTCGGTTGTGCTGGATCATTCGCAAAGCGGAGAAGGAGTGCATGGCCTGCAGATGGGCAGCCGAAGGAGCTACTTGCGCGACTCTAATATCATTCAGTGCTCAGACTTCGGAGCTCGTCGGCTAGCGAACGCCAGGCCACCGAAGATGCTGGGAGCATGCCATGGACAAAAGAGGGAAGCAAGTGCCAAGCCAAAGTGCAGCGGGCTCGACTGTTCAACTCTTGCATGAGCAGACACCTCAGCATTATCTTCTGCAGATTCTGATCGACAGTATAGCATTATGGCTCCCTTCATGAACGAGGCGGTGCCCACAGAGCCTACCAAGCAACAGAGCAAGCAATATGACTACTCACAATTCGGCTCAAATGGATACGAAGTCCCACAAGATCGATGCTACAGGGATCCATCGAATCGCAAGATTCGTGTCCTGACGATAGGCGCGGGTATCTCAGGCATATTGATGGCATATCAGATTCAGAAGCAATGCGAGAATGTTGAGCATGTCATTTATGAGAAGAACGAGAACATCGGAGGTATGCTATCTACCAACCAGACCGGAACCTTGTTAACGCGTATGTCCCAGGTACCTGGCTCGAGAATCGCTATCCTCGTGCAGGTTGCGATATTCCAAGCCATGCGTATACATATCAATTTGCGCTTGTAAGTTCGGCTCTTTTCGATGCCCTTGCATCTTGACTGACCTTCATTTCCAGAACCCAGAATGGCCAAGATATTTCTCTTTCGCTCCAGAAATCTGGTCGTATCTGGACAAAGTCTGCGAAGCATTCGATCTGCGAAAGTACATGAACTTCCACACCGAAGTTGTTGGTTGCTTCTGGCAAGAGGAAACTGGAGAATGGCTTGTCAAGCTTCGCAAACATCGTCCCGGAATGGCGCCACGAGAGTTTGAAGATAGATGTCATATGTTGATGTACGGAGCGGGTGTTCTGAACAACTTCAAGGTAAGGAAAACTTGCAGTCGGTGGTGAAACATCAGTTGACAAGATACAGTGGCCAGAAATTCCAGGCCTCCAGGATACATTCAAAGGCCGGATCGTCCACACTGCAAGATGGCCAAAGGACTGGACAGAAGAAGATTGGAAGAACGAACGAGTAGCGATTCTCGGATCAGGCGCCTCTTCAATCCAAACAGTACCAGGAATGCAGCCACATACCAAGCACTTGGACGTCTTCGTCAGAACTGGAGTCTACTTTGGCGTCCTAGCAGGAAATTCTGGAAGCCAAGCCAAGACATACTCATCCGAAGAGAAAGACGCATTTCGCCTTGATCCTGACGCTCTGGTCGCTCATGCAAAGGAAATCGAAGATCAAGTCAACGGCATGTGGGGTGGCTTCTATAGTGGCTCCATGGGCCAGAAAATGGGCTCCATGTTCTTCAAGAAGCGTATGGCCGAACACATCAAGGACGAGCGTCTGCTCAAAGGATTCATCCCAACATACGGACTCGGCTGTCGAAGAATTACACCAGGTGATGTCTACATGGACGCCGTGCAACAAGAAAATGTCGATGTCCACTTCACACCCGTTGTGCGCTGCACTGAAGACGGTGTGATCGGCGGCGATGGCATAGAACGCAAAGTCGATTCCGTTGTCTGTGCAACAGGGTTCGACGTCTCCTATCGTCCGCGGTTCCCGGTCATCGGCAAAAATGGTATCGACCTCAGAGATCAATGGAAGGTCTGCCCTGAAGCATATCTTGGCCTGGCAATTCCAAACATGCCCAACTTTGTGACGTTTATTGGACCATCTTGGCCGATTGAGAATGGTTCGGTCATGGCACCGTTGCATTCTGTTTCAGAGTACGCTTTGCAATTGATAAGCAAGATGCAGAATGAGAATGTTCGGAGCTTCACACCCAGACAGGATGTCACGGATAAGTTCAACGAGCATGTGCAAGAATGGGTCAAGCATACTGTGTGGAAGGATGATTGTCGAAGCTGTAAGTGCAGTCGCTTTCTTCGCGATTCCCCAAATGCCGGCCAAGATTCGTAAAGTGACTGACACCTTGACAGGGTACAAGAACAACGAGACTGGCCGCGTTAATGCCATCTGGCCAGGGTCATCGCTACATTATCAACAAGTGATCGAGAAACCTCGCTACGAAGATTTCCAGATCGATTACTTCGATTCGAACCCATGGGCGCATCTCGGCATGGGCTGGACGATTGAGGATCGTCTTGGTCCAAAGAAGGCCGACGTGAGTCCATATCTCTGCAGAGAGAATATCGATCCGAGGTGGTTTTCAGCGATTGGCGGGGATGTCAATGCACTTCACAAGGAGAAAGTGACCGCCAGCCCTGCGAAGGATGACTGTCGGGCATGTGAGCGAAAAGCAGTAGCATTCTGATTCGTAGATATGTATGCATTGAAGTCGTAGAAATCCTGGATTATTCCAACGCTGCTGTCGTGACAAGTTCCAAAAGGACTTTTGTAGAACCGCAGAGTAGCTATGTTCTTATGAAAAATGTTCATTGCTTCTGTTGAGCGCTAGAGTCCATCGCCATTTTAGACTGCGCGCAAAATCGCAGTCAACCCAGACAGATCAAATCAATGCAGGACCGCTCTAGGCCATCACGCTAACCAAATTCCCAAGTCGCTCACTATTCGTGATTTTCGCCACCTCTTCAACATAATCTCTGCTCACAGCAAAAGGTTTACCAATCACATTTGGGATCCACCTTCCAACCAGCTCCTCGACTTTGATGTCACTGACCTTTAACACGTGGTCGAGGTATTCGCGATAGTCTCCGATGTGCCCACGTAACATGGTGGAGTGGAAAGGCAGATCGACTCCACTCAAAGGAATGGTAGCCTTGCCTCGCTGAAGCACAGAAGAGTTCGTCAAGATTGACGACGCTTCGATGTGATTTCGAACGAGCGCGGAGAGTTTGGTAAAGTCGGTGACGAATTTGGCGGCATCGCGCATGATGCTGAGTTCGTCACAAATCTTTGAGAGGATGTACAGTGTGCGGAACTGTGCTCAGTATTAGAAATATGCATCAGCAATACTAGCAGGATTCTTGTAGACTTACGTGGCCAGCACAGACATATTGCTTATCTTGAATGTTGAAGTTGACAACTTCAAGTAACAGTCCGCTTTGCGTAGCGATGGCTTCAACCAGATATCTGAAAGTTGGTTCACTGAAGTCTGCGACAAAGTGCTCATCAGTAAGATGACTTACACACAACAGATTTTCGATGACACAATAACAACTTACCCTTGCTGATCCTGCTTGGATCCACTGCTACCATACTGTAGTCGGTCTTGCCTTCGATATCTCTTTGGAGCGCATTCTGCATTTTCAGGCCGCGATAGAATACTAGAGTCATAAGTCTCTCGAACGGGAGAACTGTAGAACAACTTCCCAAGGCGGCATACTCTCCCAAGGAATGTCCCGCAAAAAGGGACGTCTGCTGCAGGATTCCTTGCGATCTCAGGTGTTCGTACTGTGCCATCTCCATGAGGGCCAGCGCCGGCTGTGAGAATTGAGTGCTATAGAGCAGGCCCTTTGGATAGTGGAATGTGTAGGACGCCGATTGAGGAGTCAAAGACGGCACGATGCAGCTGTAGGGCGTTGATGAAGTGCCGCGTTGGCCCATCGTCAAGTAATTCTGTCGAATAAGACGGCCGCGCTTGCCGCCGAAGCTGATCGTGAGCCCTGTAGGATTTTCTCGAATGATCTTTAGGATGGAGAATCCTGTTAGAGTTAGCATTGAATTCTCGAACAACCAGGAGTGAAGCAATCTTCTTACCATAGTGCTCCCTCAAGTATGCCTCGCCACGATTAAAAAGAGCTCGTGCTGCTGGACTGCTCTCGTATAAGCTCATACCCATTCCCTTCTCTTGGCTACCTTGTCCACAGAAGATGTAGGCAGTGCGAGCCTGTTCGACCACAGCTGTTGATTTCATCACTCGTTCTCCAGTTACGTTGTTGTAAACGTTCACTTCAAGCACTATTTTACCATTCTCCATAGCGACGTGCTGAAATTCGGTACGCAGCATATCTCCTGGGCGGACCATAGCTTCGAAAGATGCGGTCCAGCTATGGAACCGCGACTGCTCGTGATCTCCGATGAGCCACTCTGTCGCTCGCCTCACCATTGCTGACAGATGCATGCCATGTACTATAGTGCCTGGAAGCCCGGCAAAGCGAGCCAGGAACGGAGACGTGTGGATGGGATTGCCGTCCCTGGACACTGCGGAGTATGGTGCGCTGCGCAAAGGAGCGCGCATGACAAGACTGCTTGGACCGCCCTCCCAGCCTGGATTATCGAGGTTATTTCGTTCGTCTTTCAATGATCCGTACCGCTGAAGAAAGTCTTTCACGGGGTTGAAGCTGCTGTCCTCGCATTCGAAGTACACTCTTCCGAAGGGCTCGGGGAAGCCGTCTCCGTTGCACAATGAGACGAGCCCATGTGCTTGTAGCGAGCCGGAGACAGCACTTGAGCAGGGCGAAGTGGTGTGAGTGGTCAACTGGAAGAGTAGCCTGCGTCCGATCAGACTTGAGCTTGTGCCAGGATGCTCCCGGATGAGCCATTTACGGCTCGTGATCAAGGCAGCGACGACCGGAGAATGGACGTCAACCACCATATCGGCCTCGCGTATCGAAGTAAACTGCTTTGCATGTTCTGTGGCTTTTCCTTGAATGAAGAAATCACACGTGAGATCAACGATTGCTTCGTTCGAGCGGTGTATAGTTGCCGAGATCTCGACTCGAGTGCCGTTGGAGCGTGAGCTCAGCTTGGTGATGCGGCTTGTTGTTTGCAGGACATCTCCAACTTCGATAGGCGAGGCACCGTACACATAGCGGAAGTTGACTGACTGATGGACTAGTTTCAGCAGGTCACAAGACAGCTCGGTGAGAAGTAACGGCTTGGTAAGAGCAGTCCACGCAATCACGATGCAGTAATCCAAAGGGACAGAGGAAGAATGACCTGGCTGCCAATCGAGAAGTTGTGGTGGACAGGACTGTTGAATGACCCGCACATATTTCTGGACTTCCTCATGCTGCACTGTGACCGCTTTGCACGAGAACTCAGAACCAATCCCAGCTGTGGTCTGCATTTCTGAGCCATCTCCCCAAAGCTCTGCGTACATGTCCTGTACAGTGCGCAAGTACCAGTCTGAAACCAAGGAGAGCCGTGTTCCAGGCACCCCAGCACGATATTCGAATGGTATGCGCATAGCGGTCTCAGCATCAAGTGAGACGCTTACGCCCAATCTGCCTTGGCCCAAGGCTTCTACGATCAGAGCACGGTGCAGTCTTTTCGGTACGCCCGACGGAGAAAGGAACGACACTGATGCGATGGCCTTTGATTTTGCACATCGAATAACCTCCACGATGTCTCCAGCTTGTAATTGCAAAGCCTGTCGAATTGGATTGGGCGAGGCAGCGGAGCCTCGCACAACAGTTTCATCGAGCAGACATGCCGTGAACCACTCCACACCTACGGATTCGCTCAGCAACTGCAACATTGCGGAGGGCTCTGGTAGTTTGCCTGTTTTCGGCAGCTCGTAGGTTGTCTTTTGCCCAGTAGTAGAGATCTTAAGACCCGGAACTTCACTGACAGCCTTCGGTGGCAGCGCGATATGGACTGCATTTTCACTCTGCGAGTCCACGAGCGGCGCAAGTCGCTTTGTATTTGAAAGATTTTCTGCAAGCGGCCGATAGATTTCGTCGAGGATGTCTTTCACGCTCTCGCTATCTCTCATGGAATGTCTCGCGGCTACTGGACCATGAATGATACAAACGCGCTGAACGTCTTGGTCCAGGACTGCATCAATGTCTTCAGCTTGCCAGAGCGAGTCTTTCTTGAACCATGTCTCGAAGTTTTCGTCCAGCTTGGGAACGAAAGGCACTGGCTTCTGACCACGACGGCGGAAGAGTGCAAGAAGCTTGCGGGCATCAACGGGGTACAATGTCTCAATGGCACTCTCGTTCAGTTCGGCTTCGAGTGACAAGAGGAGGGCGCGAGGGTGATCACAGTGCGTGGTGTCAATAACTTTTCCGAAGCGCTCTGCGGCCATATGAACGACTTCCTTTGCCAGAGAGTGGTATGAGGGATCGATCCACCTGTTTTGATGTTCCACATACGCAAGCTTACAAAATCGCGCAAGAGTCTCTGCGTATGTCAGATCATTGATCTCCACTGCACGTCCCGTCGCATCAATAGCGAACCACGGCTTCTGAAAGTCCTGGTTCAAGCGAGAGATGATGCGCCCCCGATGGGTTTGCAGATAGTCGAGTCGTTTTTTGGCGTCCTTGATGGAAAACACAGTCTCATCCAGTTCTTTCCACAGCATCACACCACGAGTAGCGAGCATATGAATGGGTTGGCCCATCTCTGACGTGATTGTGATTACGCCGCCGGTGTTTGCGTCGGCTGCCTTGTGCCAATTCGTGTTGTCAACGCCTTCAGCGTCGACAATGAGTCTCTTAGCAGCAGCAGATGTCCTCGCTTCACGCGCGACCATGACCCGACTGCCCAGAAGAACACCATCGAAGGGCATAGCCGGACGACCAAACTCAGAAGCCCATTCGCCAGTGAAAAGCGGAGTCATCTCAGACGCGTCTCCCAGTCCACTGCCGGCGATAAGCACGATATTTTGGCAGCTTCGAATGAGACTGTATGTCTTCAGAATCGGCTCGTGAAAGTCCTCGAGTGAGTGATGTCCTCCTGCGCGCCCGCCTGTCCATTGAAGTCCAAAATTGAAAGTGGGATTCTGTCGCGCGATTTCGACCACCTCTCCAATTGCCTCTTCGGTGCCCGGCTTGAAAGAGATATGTTTGAGACCGATATTCTCAACGTATTCTTTGACAATCTCCGGTGAAGGGATACCAGCTCCAATCGTGATTCCGTCAATTCTCACGCCTTCTCTGATGAGTCGCCTGATGGTAGAGATCTGCCAGGCAATGGTCTTGGGGCTGATGTACAGCACATTGCAAGTGATTCCTCGTCGCTCAGGCGCCCTCGCAGAGAGCTCGCGCAACGCAGCTTCGAACTTTGACTCGCTGGCGTAGCCACCTCCTGCGAGCTCAACATGGTAACCCGCGTCCATGACCGCCGCACAGAATTCAGGATGCACTGTGGTTGGTGTCATGCCTGCTACCATGATAGGAGGAGCGCCAAGCAATAAGGACATTCTCGTGACGAGATTCTTGCACTCGTGTTGGTCGATGACCACTTCGGGCGCAAACTGCTGCTGCCAGCTTTGCAAAGAAGAGCATCGTAAATCCACAAAGATATCACCGTTGCTGTCGCTATCTTTTTGCGCTGGCAACAAATCGGTGACTTGGACAACTTGGAGACCGGTGCCGTCAGTTGTCTCATTGATCAGGCTTGCACTTCGACCGGGCCCGAATGCCAGCAAGTGCGAAACAGGAAGCGCGAGGCAAGTCGTGGCCCAATCAACTCTGTCTACTGTGACAGAACGAATCAGTTGACTCAGCTCAGCCGGGGATGCCAGGTCGGTGATGTGGCGGGCATTGCTTGGATTGAGCAACGGAATCTCAGCAGAGCCAAGAGCGAGTACGCCATTGAGACGCTGCAATACAAGCTGGTCTACGCGCTCTAAGAAACAAGTGTGAAAAGGAGCCGATATTGGCATGAATTGCACCTGCACCATAGGCTTGCGTTTATGGAATGGCAGCTGTCGTTGGTCTATGCCTTCTGGGGCCTTGATTTGGCGTAGATGCATGCACATGGTTCGTAGAGCTGATGGCTTTCCAGCAATGGCGAATCTGTGCTTGCTCGAATTGATCAATGCCAGATGGATGTCCCCGCTGTCTGTATTATTGCTGTTGACGCGCCTTATGACTGCCTCGAGCTGGGGTCTTGGCAGGCCAGTCACGCTGAGCATGTAGCTAGGTTGCCCTTCGCCATGTGCAATGCAGTCGCTCGCTGACGATGCGGGAATTTTCGACTTCGGCGCTGCATGGTGCGATTCCAGCCCGACCCAGAACGAGAGGCAGAGAATGGCTTCACAGGCGTCAAAGAATGAAGGCCAATCTCGTGCAACCGCAACGGCCGCAGCAGCGAACATGCCCTGCGAGTGGCCCGTCACGTTTGTCAAGAGTTCTCTCAATTGCCCAGGATGCACTCCAAGTGCTCTACACGTCAAAGTGTATTCGATCAGGCTGATCAAAGTGATGAGCGGAAAGCTCACGGGCGCGAGGGCGATGTAGTCGTTGTCCGGCGCGACATCAGCATCATCGAGCCAGGCTTCGAGGGAAAAGCCATGGCTATCGTGGAATCGTGACGGGTGTTCCTCATCTCCCAAGTCCCCCAGGGTGGTGTTGGCCAGCTTCAGGAGAGTGCTCACGGCGGCGTCACCATGGGCTCGTAGTCGTCGAATAGATTTCAAGCACGTGCCGTTGTCTGGACCTTGGCCGCCAAATGCTGCACACAGTCGTACTTGCTTCTTGTGTGCCGCCTCGAGGAAGGACGACGAGAACTTCTTGCGGACCATCGTGGGATATGTCCGAGCCTCAGGCACCGACGAGGTGAGATTTGTTGTTGTTGTTGTTGTTGTTGTTGTTGTTGTTGTTGTTGTTGTTGTTGTTGTTG